>CM054057.1:173296269-174043528 GCA_028641055.1 Alopecurus myosuroides
TCTTCACATGTCTTGATGACTTTGCATTATCCTTAGAACTGTTCACCTTGATGATCACAGTTTGATTATCACAGTTCATTAGGATTGCGGGTATTGGTTTTTCAACCATAGGCAAGTCCATCAAGAGCTCACGAAACCACTCTGCTTCAACAGTGGCTGTGTCTAATGCTGCGAGTTCTGCTTCCATAGTTGACCTCGTTAAGATGGTCTGCTTGCAAGACTTCCAGGAAACAGCGCCACCACCAAGTGTAAAAACATAACCACTAGTGGCCTTAAGCTCATCATCATCGGATATCCAATTAGAATCACTATATCCTTCCAGAACCCTCGGGTTTCCGGTATAGTGAATTCCATAGCTCGCAGTGCCTTTTAAATAGCGCATAACTCTCTCAAGCGCACGCCAATGATCATCTCCCGGATTGGAAACAAAACGGATCAATTTGCTCACAGCAAAAGAGATGTCAGGCCTCGTGGCACTCGCCAAATACATAAGCGAGCCTATAATCTAAGAATATCTCAGTTGATCTCTAGTAATCCGTTGATTCTTTCGAAGCAACAAACTAGCATCATATGGAGTTGAAGAAGGCTTGCAGTCAGTATACCCGAAGCGACTCAAGACCTTTTCCACATAGTGAGATTGAAGCAGTGTGATCCCACCATTATCATCTCTTAACAGCTTGATGTTCAAGATAACATCAGCTACTCCTAGATCTTTCATCTCAAAACAGCGAGATAAGAAATCCTTAACTTCCTTGATTAAATCAAGATTGGTCCCAAAGATCAATATGTCATCAACGTATAGACATAGAATAACTCCCTCGCCCCCACCATGCTGATAGTACACACATTTATCAGCTTCGTTTACAACAAAACCTTCAGCAGTCAAAGTCCTTTCAAACTTCTCGTGCCATTGCTTAGGTGCTTGCTTGAGGCCGTATAATGACTTCAATAACTTACACACCTTGCCTTCCTGACCGGGTACTACGAAACCATCTGGCTGCTCCATGTAAATTTCCTCGTCCAACTCTCCATTAAGGAAAGGCGTCTTAACGTCCATTTGATGAACGAGAAGACCGTGCGAGGCAGCCAGTGAGAGTAGCACACGAATAGTGGTCAGTCTATCCACAGGTGAGTAAGTATCAAAGAAGTCTTCACCTTCTTTCTGGGTATAACCCTTGGCCACAAGCCTTGCCTTGTACTTTTCAATTGTACCATCGGGCCTAAGCTTTTTCTTGAACACCCACTTACATCCTACAGGTTTACACCCATAAGGACGATCAGTGATTTCCCAGGTTCCGTTAGCCAAGATGGAATCCATCTCGCAACGAACAGCCTCCTTCTAGTAGTCAGCATCAAGAGATGCATAGGCTTCTGAAATAGTCTTGGGTGTGTCATCCACGAGGTACACAATGAAATCATTACCAAAGGACTTTGCAGTCCTCTGTCTCTTGCTCCTAACAGGAACTTTATTGTCATCCTCCTCAGGATTCTCAACGTGTTCTATCGGAATGGTGGATTCAGGAATCTCAGCTAATTCCTGACTAGATGAAACAGGTTTCTCCTGATTTGATGAGGTAGACATATCCTTCATAGGAAATATGTTCTCAAAGAAAGTCGCATCATTCGACTCCATAATCGTACCAACATGCATGTCGGATACCTCAGATTTTACTATCAAGAATCTATAACCAATGCTATTAAAAGCATAGCCCAGAAGAACACAATCTACGGTTTTAGGTCCAAGCTTGCGCTTCTTGGGAATTGGTATATTGACTTTCGCCAAACAACCCCAAGTACGTAGGTAGGAGAGTTTCAACCTTTTCCTTTCCCATTCCTCAAATGGAGTAATGGTTTTATTCTTTGTGGGAACTCGGTTTAGGACATGACATGCAGTCATTAGCGCCTCCCCCCACCATGCCTTGGAGAGACCCGAAGTGTCTAACATGGCGTTAACCAAATCAGACAACGTTCGGTTCTTTCTTTCAGCCACCCCATTTGACTGAGGTGAGTAGGGAGGCGTCCTCTCATGAATAATACCGTGTTCAGCACAAAAAGAATTAAACTCGTTGGAAAAATACTCTCCACCACGATCAGACCTAAGCCGTTTAATTTTACGATCAAGTTGGTTCTCTGCTTCGGCCTTATAGTTCTTGAAATAAGTTAAAGCTTCATCTTTATATTTCAGAAGATATACATAACAATATCTAGTGGAGTCATCAATAAGTGTCATAAAATATTTCTTTCCACCTTTTGTCAATACGCCATTCATCTCACAAAGATCAGAATGTAAAGTTCTAGTGGTGCCAAGTCTCTCGCCTCCGCAGTCTTATGAGATTTGCGAGGTTGCTTAGCTTGAACACACACTTGGCATTTAGAACCTTTAATAGTACTGAATTTCAGAATTAAACTCATATTTGCTAACTGCGTCATGCAACCAAAATTAATATGACAAAGTCGTGAATGCCAAACATCACAATTGTTATCGTGGCAAACATTATTAATAACTTTGGTGCAAATATCTGACAAGGATAAGCGGAACAAGCCTCCGCACTCATAGCCTTTACCAATAAATTGTCCATACTTGGAAATTACAACTTTATTAGACTCGAAAACCAACTTAAAACCATCTCGACATAAACGTGAGCCGCTGACGAGATTTTTATTGATGGAGGGCACATGATGAACGTTCTTCAGTCGCACGATCTTCCCCGAAGTAACCTTCAGATCGACCGTACCAACACCACGAGCAGTAGCATGTGACCCGTTCCCCATCAGCACGGGGGAAGTCCCTGTGACCTGATAAGAAGAGAACATAGAAGTATCAGCACAAACATGTACATTGGCACCTGTGTCAATTAACCATTCAGGTGAATGACAAACTGAAAGAATAGTGGGAACTATACCGTACCCAGAGTCCTTCATCTCAGTGTCATCCATGACAACATTAGCGGTCTTGCCGCTGTTCTCCTGCTGCTGCAGCTCATAACGCTTAGGGCACTTTGGATCCCAATGGGTCAGTTCACCGCAAACGTGACATGACCCCTCTCTCTTCTTGAAGTTGGTAGAGTGCGACGGCTTAAACTTGCCATCGGGCTTGCCTTTACCCTCGGATTTCTTCTTGTTATATTTAGACTTGTTGGGCGGGTAATGTTTCTTCTGTACCACATGAGCAGATGAACCTACCTCAGCAACCCGAGCACGTGTATCCTTTGCTCTCGCCTTCTCTTCCACATCAAGAGATCTGATGAGATCCATAACGGAAAACTCCTGTCTCTTGTGTTTTAGAGAAGTAGCAAAGGTGCTCCATAAAGATGGAAGCTTGGCAATAATGCCTCCGGCCACAAACTTGTCCGGTAACATACACTTAAAATTCTCAAGTTCTTTAGCGAGTGACTGTATCTCATGAGCCTGTTGAACAACAGAGCGCTCATCAGTCATCCTGTAGTCATAGAATTGCTCCATGACATACAGCTCGCTGCCAGCATCCGAGGCCCCAAATTTGGCCTCGAGTGCAGCCCACATATCCTTGCCGTTATCAAACGACATATACGGATCCATGATGGAATCATCGATAATACCGAGGAGGGAACTTTTAAACATAGTGTCCATATTCTCAAAGGCCTCCAGCTGTGCTGGATTGAGATCGCCCTCAGGCTTGCCCTTGGTGGCCGCATAGCAGCGCTGAAAGTGCAAACACGCTTAAATCATCTTGTTTTGGTGTTTGTTAACAACACATGTAATCTAATAGGTGTTGATGTATTTCAGGGGTTCACTTCAACATATTATCATTAGTGGTGCTGAGGTACAAAAAGGAGCTGTTGTCCAATTCTCTGTTCTCTGGAATTTTCTCCAGGCCGGAGTCTCCGGTCTACCAGACCGGAGTCTCCGGTGTGGATACTTGCTCCAGGGATTTCGCTAAGGAATTCTGGTGTCGCGTACTGTACCCACACCGGAGAGTGTCCGGAGACTGTCCGGAGTCTCCGGTGTGGGCTTTTCTTCGAAGAATTTCGCTAAGGACTTGGTGGTGTCGCGCACTGTACCCACACCGGAGACTTACCGGATACTTACCGGAGTCTCCGGTGTGAGTACTTTTTCCTTCATTCGCAAGAACACAGACTCCCTCTGTGCATATTCGAAGCACCAAGACCGGAGTCTCCGGTCCACCAGACCAGAGTCTCCGGAGTGGATAATCTCTGAAGATTTGGGACACCGGAAACTGTCCGGAGTCTCCGGCCCAGACCGGAGTCTCCGGTCTTTACACCGGAGTCTCCGGTGTGATTTTCGCCAGGATTGCTCCAACGGCTATTTGCATTTATGGGGGGTATAAATACCCCCTCCCCTCCACCTACCTCCAGCCAGCTCGACCAGACTTAAAGACACCATTGTTGGAGCTCAACCACCTTGCTAGATCTCCCAATCCAACCACCCAAAATCCTAGATCTTTGGTGGATTGAAGGAGAAGGCCCCGATCTACGTCTTCACCAACCGGATTTCATTTCCCCTCTCCTTTGCTTGAGGAATCTTGGCCTAGGGTTTCCTCATGTGGAGAACCTAGGCTTCTTGCTACTCTTGGTGATTTGTGAGTGTTGGGAGCCCCCAATTAAGTTGTGGGTGTGTGCCCCAAACTTGTTTGTAAAGGATTCGATCCCCGCCTCAAAGGGGTTCTATAGTGGAAGGTGAACTAGGCCTTTGTGGCGGAGTTCATCGGAGAATAGGGTGAGGCCTTCGTGGCGTTGAGTAGGCCTTCGTGGCGAGCTCACACCCCTCCAACGAGACGTACTCCCTTAACAAGGAGGAACTCGGGAATACATCGTGTCTCCGTGTGCTTCCATCGGTTATCTCGTTCCTCCCTATTTACTTACTAGTACTTGTTACATTTATTGTTGTACTAGTTGTATTAAGTGTTGTTCTAGTTGCCTTAATTGCTTGCCTTGTCATATAGGTAAATTCACCCCTAGTTGCATAATCTAGAGAATTTACCTTCTTGTCAAGCCTAAATCTTAAGAAAAATTAAAATTGGTCGTAGCACCTATTCACCCCCCCTCTAGGTGCCTATACTTTACTTTCAATTGGTATCAGAGCCTCGGCTCTTCTATCGGGCTTAACCGCCTAAGAGTTTAAGTATGGGTGATGAGGATGACGCTCCGTCCGAAGGAAATGTGACCATGGATGATCTCAATGCTTTGAGAGAATCATTGACCTCATCCATAGACACTAAATTTGAGGAGTTGCGTCTACTCATGACAACACTCCTCAAAGCCAAGGAACCGGAGGTGGTCGACTCATCCCCTCCGGAAACGGAGGGTGCCAAAGGGGTTGATGGTGAACCACTTAAAACTGCTTCCGCCGAACAATCCGCTAAGAAGGGTGCGAGTGGAAAGGAAGGATATCATGCCGTTGAAGGCCTATATTCTCCCGATCCTCCCATCCCTTTTCCTCATATAATTCCTAGGGGAGATCCACCTAAAATTGATGCATATTCTTTTCGTGAATGGCAATACTACATGGAGACTCACTTGAACTCTTCTTGTATAGATCTTTGGAGAATCACTCGTGATGGATACAAGCCATATGATCCCAAGAATCTCACAAGAAGAGAGGTTGTAGATTGCCAACTCAATTACACCGCTTTATCCATCCTTCATCAAGCCGTGGGCCCCAATCACATGCCGCATCTTCAACACTTCTCCACCGCCAAAGAAACATGGGATGCACTTGTCATCATGTTTGTTGGGAATGAAAGCATGCAAAGAAATCGCTATGACACCTTGACCAATGAGGCCGAAGGATTTTTCATGCGTGATGGAGAAGATCACGTTGACATGTATCGGAGGCTCAAATCTCTTGCCACCGCTTTCTCTAATGCGGGTGCAACACATATTGATGATGCTTGGATCAAGAGGAAGTTCATAATTGTCGTGATTCCTTTTGAGGGCACGGATATGAAGAGCATTCAAGGGAGACATGATTTCTCCACCATGACCTCTACCCAAGTCATGCAAGAATTGAGCTCCTACAAAGTGCAAACTAAGAATGCTCTTGACAACCGTGCTAGGGCCATTGGGATGCATCAAGGAGCTTCCGTTGCTTTGAAGGCCAAGGTGTTGGCAAGAGAAGTTGAGAATGATGAAGATGGTGAAGAAGCATTGCCTCCATTGAAGGAACAAGAATATGATCCCGTTCTAAAGGATCTAATAGCTCTCACCGTGCAAAAGTTTTGGAACAATCCCCCAAAAGGCAAGAAATTTGTTGAGGAAAAGACCAAGTCTCGTTATGGTAATGATGGGGCTCAAAAAGTGAGATCTTGCTTCAATTGCCAAGACAAGTACCATTTCATTGCGGAGTGCCCCTATGAGAATAGAGAGAACCATAGCGGGAAGCTCATCCGCAAGGACAAGTCCAAGGTTGAATACAAGAAACCTCACTTCAAGAAGAAACCTTTCAACAAGAAGACCCCCACCAAGTTTGTGCTCTTGACTCAAGAGGAGTATGATTCCGGGAGTGATGAAGAAGAAGAAACCACAAGTGAAGTGGCCGCTCTAGATATTGCTTCCACTCCATCTTCGTCATCTCTCTTTGAATCCCCCAATGAAAATCTTCCTCAACGCAATGCCAAGTGCTTCATGGCTAAGGCCACGGAGGTATCATCTTCTCCTAACTCTAAGACCCCTAGTGAACTAGAACATATTGCAAGTCTTAGAGAAGAAGAGGAAAGGGCCTCTTTGGACCGATTTATGTCTAACATGCAAGGGGAGACCAAGAAGTACTTTGAGCATCTCATGAGGCAATTGGGAAAGGCCCAAGAGGCCCTTGAGAAGAAAGGTGAGATTGAGAGAAGGGATGCGGATGAAATTGCATCCCTCTCAATGACTCTTGAAGAAGAGCATGATGGTAGAGTTTCTCTAGAGGATGAACTTGAAACTATTGAAACTACTCATAATGAACTTGTCTCTAAAATCATTAAGGAACGTGATCTTGCTATTGCTAAATATAAAAAGGCTAAAAAGGATAAAGTAGAGTTTGGGGTTGGTCATGGTAAACTAACCGAGGAGTTTGAAAAGCTAACCATTGCTCACAAAGCTTTGGAAAGCGAACACTCATCCCTCAAAGAGTTGCATGAACAACTTCAAACTCAACTTACTCAATCTAACCATCCTAGCACTTCTACTTCTTCTTGTGATCATGCAGATATTATTGAAGAAAATGCTAGGTTGAAGGATGAGCTAGCAAGGCTCAAGGGCAAAAGCACTCAAGTTGAAAAGGTGGTGCTTGCCACCCCACAAGTGGTTGCCCCAAGCTCTAATGTGGTCATTTCTACACCACAATTGAGTGCTCCAAGGCAACAAGTGGGCAAGCAAGGTCTTGGCTATGTAGCCAAGAAAAGGAACAAGAAGAAGAAGAACAAGAAGAAGAACAAGCATGGTGCTTCGGGTGGTATTGTCATTAGGGACAACACTACTCGTAGCACCTCCGCGGGAACTAACAACCCACACCATTTCTTATATGTTGATTATTATGGTGTTGTGCAAGCTAAATATGTTGGTCCCATTGAGGGTTTTATTGACTACACTATATGGGTTCCAAAGACCCTTGTTGCTAACATGAAGGGACCCAACTTGGGTCCTAACTCTAGTCAATGATCTCTTGCAGGACTATGCTTCCGGTGGGACTAAATGGATTCTTGATAGTGGATGCACTAATCATATGACCGGAAGCAAAGAACTTGTGACGGAGTTGCAACCAAATGACATCCAAGCAACCGTCACCTATGGGGACTCGTCCAAGTCTAAGGTATCCGGATTTGGCAAGGTTGTGGTGGCTCCCGATATCACTATCGTGAACGTCATGCTTGTCGAATCCCTTGGTTACAATTTACTTTCCGTCCGTTCTCTTAGTAAGATGGGTCTTTCCGTCTTCTTTGATGGTGATATTGTGGTCCTTTTGAGAAGCAAGACTCTTGACGTCGTTCACGTGGGACATGTTGAAAATGAGTTGTATGTGGTGGACTTTTCGAAGTCAACCAACACTCAAGCAATGTGTCTTTTCGGGAAGGCGGACTTGGGATGGTTGTGGCATCGCCGCCTATCCCATGTCAACATGAGAACTTTGCAAAGTCTTCACAAAAGTGGCCTTATTGTTGGACTAAAAGAAAATGTTTCCTTTGCAAAGGATCGTGTTTGTAGGTCGTGTGTTGAAGGGAAGATGCATGACATTGTGCACAAGGCCAAGACTATTATTTCATCAAAGAGGGTCTTGGAGCTTCTCCATGTTGATCTCTTTGGTGCCGTGCCCGAGGCAAGTCTTGGCGGCAAGAAGTATTGCTTGGTGATTGTCGATGATTACTCAAGATACACTTGGGTTTATTTCTTCAAGTGCAAGAGTGAGACCCAACAAACCATCATCGACTTCTCCAACGAAGTGCAACGTCAACACAATGTGCAAATCATGGCTATTAGGAGTGATAATGGTTCGGAGTTCAAGAACTATACATTGAATGAATTTCTTAGTGAAGAAGGCATTCGTCACCAATACTCCGCCACTTACACTCCTCAACAAAATGGTGTTGCCGAAAGAAAGAATCGCACTCTCTTGGATATGGCAAGGACCATGTTGGCGGAGTACTCTTCTCCCCAATATTTATGGGCCGAGGCCATATCCACCGCATGCCACTCCTCCAACCGCCTCTACATCCGCAAAGGCTTGTGCAAGACCCCATATGAGATCCTCACCGGCAACAAGCCCAACGTATCCTACTTCCGTGTATTCGGTTGTAAGTGCTTTTATTTGATCAAGGGTATTAGGTTGTCGAAATTTCAATCCAAAACTATTGAGGGTATTTTTGTTGGTTACGGTGCCGAATCCCACACTTATAGAGTCTATGACAAAGCCTCACGGATTGTCATAGAATCTTGTAGTGTGGTTTTCGAGGAAAATGACGGCTCCCAAGTGGCGCAATTTCATGTTTCAAATGTAGATGTTGAAATGCCTCAAGAAGCCATAGGAAGGATGGGTGTGGGATTCTTCCGCCCCATCGAGGGACACCTTATGGCGACTCGAGAAGGACTATGCTCTACCCAAGTGGAGCCCTCCTCTACATTTGAAGATCAAGCCAAGGAGCCAACCACTACACCTAACCGAGAACATATTCAAGACCCTCCTCTCATTGATCAAGTGACTCCGCAAGTCGTACCCACTCCTCTCACTAATGCGAGTCAAGATCAAGGCCAAGATCAATCATCCTCTTCTTCCTCTTCTCAAGTTGAAGCTAGTATTGAAGATATTGTTGATGACGATGTTGATGATCAAGGCCATGTTGGTCAAGATGGGGACCCGAATGATCAAGATGATCAAGTGATCCCTCCTCGCAATAATGAGGAGATCGAAGCCCGTCGCATCAAAAGGATAAGAAGAGCTTTGAAGCAAATTGATGCCCAAGATGACAAGGTCTTGGAGGATGTTCAAACTAGAAGGTCCACTAGAAGGCAATTGGCTCATTTTTGTGAACATCAAGCTCATATCTCTATGGTGGAGCCTAAGAAAGTGTTTGAAGCTCTTGAGGACTCCGATTGGGTTGAAGCTATGCATGATGAGCTCAATAACTTTGAGCGCAACAAAGTTTGGAGATTGGTTGAGAAACCCAAGGATTGCCACAATGTTATTGGCACCAAGTGGATTTTCAAGAACAAGCAAGATGAGAATGGCATTGTCATTAGGAACAAGGCAAGATTGGTCGCTCAAGGTTACACCCAAGTTGAAGGCATTGACTTTGATGAAACCTACGCGCCCATGGCTCGCCCTGAGTCCATCCGTATCCTCCTTGCTTATGCATCCTCACATAATTTCAAATTGCAACAAATGGATGTGAAAAGTGCTTTCTTGAATGGTACTCTAAAAGAGGAGGTATATGTCAAGCAACCTCCGGGGTTTGAGAATCTCAACTTTCCTAACCACGTTTACAAACTTGACAAGGCTCTCTATGGTCTCAAACAAGCACCTCGTGCTTGGTATGAGCACCTTAGGGAGTTGTTAGATGATCGTGGTTTCGAAGTTGGGAAGATTGACCCCACTCTCTTCACCAAGAGAGTAAAGGGAGAGCTTTTCATATGCCAACTCTATGTGGACGATATCATCTTTGGCTCAACTAACCAAGCTTTCAATAATGAGTTCTCTAAGCTTATGACTGACAGGTTCGAGATGTCTATGATGGGTGAGCTTAAATTCTTCCTTGGCTTTGAGATCAAGCAATTGGCCCGTGGTACCTTCATTTCTCAAGCCAAGTATACTCAAGACATGCTCAAGAGGTTTAACTTCCAAGAGGCAAAGATCAAAACCACTCCTATGCAAGTCAAGTGTCATCTTTCACGCAATCCAAAAGGGAGTAAAGATGTGGATCAAAAACTTTATCGTTCTATGACTGGTTCTTTGCTCTATCTTTGTGCATCTAGACCCGATATCGTTTTGAGTGTAGGTGTGTGTGCAAGGTATCAAGCGGCTCCTAAGGATTGCCACTTAGTGGCGGTTCATAGGATCTTTCGTTATTTGGTTCATACCCCAAGATTTGGTTTGTGGTACCCAAAGGGGGCACAATTCTCTCTCAATGGTTATACGGATTCCGATTGGGCGGGTGATCAAGATGATAGGAAGTCAACTTCCGGGGCTTGCCAATTTCTTGGTAGGTCCCTTGTAAGTTGGTCCTCGAAGAAACAAAATTGCATTTCACTCTCCACCGCCGAAGCCGAGTATGTTGCCGCCGCTAGTGCATGCACCCAATTGTTATGGATGAGGCAAACTCTTAAGGAATATGGTGTCCATTTGGACAAAGTGCCTCTTTTATGTGACAATGAAAGTGCCATCAAGATTGCTTACAACCCGGTGCAACACACAAGGACGAAGCACATTGAAATTCGCCACCACTTCATCCGTGATCACGTGGCAAGAGGAGACATTGCACTAAGTTATGTGCCCACCAAGGACAATCTTGCGGATATTTTCACGAAGCCACTTGATGATGCAAGATTCTTGTTCTTGAGGAATGAGCTAAATGTGATTGATTCAAGGAGCTTGACTTGATTATCTTGCACACACCCCTATAGATGAAACGTTTTCGAGTTTAGGTGTAGGCATGGACATAGGGGGAGTGTTATCCTAACACATTGGGTTCTCCCTCCCCCCATTATGCCCAAAGCAAAAATTCATTGTAATCTCTCTTTTTCTAATGTTGAATTGTGAGCTTCAATGTTGAGTAATGGCAATGCCCCCAAGATATATCTTCGCGGTTGCATACCATAAACTCTTACATGGTGGCCTAGGCCACCAACCTCTTCCGTAAAGAATTGGTTCTTATTTGCGAGCTTTTGGCATTTTTTTGTTAAGGGATGTACTCACCATTTGATGTTCTTCGTTTCCTTCTCGTTGTTTTTTGAGTACATTTTTTCCCTCCTTGTGTTGCTTCTGTTTTTCGTGCCAAAAACTCATGTTTGTTGTTTTCGAGCATTACATGTTCTTTTGGGTCGTGTTTCTGGCGAAAGACCGGAGACTCCGGTGTACCATACCGGAGACTCCGGCCAGACCGGAGACTCCGGTGTTAACACCGGAGACTCCGGTGTGCTGCGGGTGCTATTTAAACTGGGGGCTGAGGGAAGTTGGGTTTCATTCCCCACTTCCCCCACGCCCCCCCCAAAGCACTGCTGCGCCGCCGCCACCGCCAGGAGCCGTCCCGGGCGATTTCCTCCGCCCCCAACCTCCCCCTTGCCTCTTCCATCCGTGGGAGGGACAATGGCAGGCCAAGGAAGCAAGGGTACATCATCTCCCCCCCGTGTTTTCTCTATTTTGCATCTAGATCTGAAAAACTAGGTGATTTCTTTGGGGATGATGCACCTTCTGTTGGTAGAACTTCCTCTGGCTAGTTTTTTGTGTACAGAACATGCTTAGATTCACCAGTAGCACCCCCTGTTAAGAACCCTGCACTTTGCTGTTTACCAGACCGGAGACTCCGGTGTCTCAGACCGGAGACTCTGGTGTCTCAGACCGGAGACTCCGGTGTCTCGGACCGGAGACTCCGGTGTGGTTCTTTCAGCTGCGTCTTCTGGTGCATCTGTAGTGTTTCTGCACCTCGTTGGACATGTATGCTCATTTTTTTGTTTTCTCTGTTGTTGTTTCGTTTGTGTTGGCTTTCAGGAAAAAAGCAGAAGGTCGTGGTCAAGCGTAGTTCTCGTCCTCACTCCCACAACTATATGGTTATTGATGAAGCCACCGGTCTTTATGGTCAGAGGGGTGCCTTTGAGAGTGAGAGGCGTCAGAAAAACAAGCACGAGAGCAGAATGAATGCTGAAATTGCAAAGAAGGCAAGATATGATTCTTTATCCTCAGTGGCATCCTTGAGCAAGAAGGAGTACAGGCTTATGAGAGGTCGTCCTTTCTTCGAGATGCCCCGCACTGCTCATACAGCCCACTATTGGAGGAGGGAGTCCGAGTTGATCATGGAGGAGATCTATACTCAGTTCAGGCAGCCCGTGTGTCCACAGAAAGTCCTTGACTTAGAGGCACTTGGCAGTTCTGAGTACTTTGAGGAGGCAGTCTGGATCACTAGGAAGCTGGGTCTCGAGCATCTTGTGGGCATTCAGCAGAACTACAACCCTCCTATTATTCAGCAGTTCTTTGCCACTGTCACTCTTGCTGAAGATGAGAAGGTCACTATGAAGTGGATGTCTGGGACAGTGGAGTGCGAGTCGTCCATGGAACGATTTGCTGAGCTTCTTGGTTATCCTTGGGGAGAAGGGAATGGTGAGCGTATGCACGTTCATGGAGTTGCTTATGATAAGAAGCGCATGGCTCCTATGTATGACAAGCTCTCCAGCTGCGGCACTGCCAAGAATCTGAAGAGGGTCTACAACATTTGCCTTCGTCTCTTTCGCTGCAACATTGCTCCCAAGGTGGGGAATGTTGATGCTATTCGTGGTGGCCTAGTGAATCTCCTTTATCAGGCCTTCCAGTGTCACCTTGCTGGCCCTGATGGAGAGGGTTTTGAGATTGATGTGATGCACTTTATTAAGGAGGAGATTTACTGTGCTATGATTGAGATCAAGAAGGTGCCTGTCTATGCTCCATATGTGATGAGGCTCATTCTTGACCAGCTGCCTGGCTTAGCCCACGATACTGTACACCCTGTTGGCTCTCTCCAGATTCTGACCGGACGCTCTCGTGATGATGACACTCCCATGGGGGATGTTGAGGCACCTTCTGGCTCCAGGAGGAAGAATGCCGATCCTCCCTCTCGCCGCTCTAGCAGGGAGGAGACTCAGGATGAGATGAAGAAGCTCACGTGGTTCCAGCGTAACATTCTATGCATGACTGTGGCTGTGCACAAGGAGAACCATGCTGCTTATAAGGAGAGACGCGAGCTGAAGAAGATGATCACCAAGCTGCATGACCATGCGGGCCTTGGTGCTACACCTCCTATGGGTACTCCTCCCACTACTCCACCCACCCCTCCCACCGCTTCTGTGACTATGTCCTATGAGGGGTGGAACATTGATCAGTTTCCTTGGGGTGACTTTGAGGATGTCACCTCGGCTCCTTCTACCTCGACTCACCGTGCTAGGACCCCGGAGATTGAGGAAGACTTTGTTGATGATCAGCCTGAGGATGATCCAGAGGATGAGGACCTTGGTGACTTTGCCTCCGGTGATGATGATGATGATGCTGGGAGTGGAGCTGATGATGATGATGGTGACACAGAACCAGGGGAGGATGATGATGAGGACTACGAGGATGAGGACTGAGCTTTTTGGACCACGTTGTTCTCTTCGCCCCTTTTTGGTGTCTCGATGCCAAAGGGGGAGAAGTAGCTTGCTTGGCTTCTCCACTTTGATTTATTTGCTTCGGAACACAAGTCGTTGAACTTGATTTGCCTCTTATGGCTTGTGTTCCCACTATCTTAGTTGATTTCGATTTACGTGTTTAGTGAACTATGGTTGTTATTTGTGAGAGACCTTGTGGTGAAGCTATCTTATATTTATCATTATTCAGTATGCTTTATCCTTGTCTCTACTACTTGTAATTGTTCACTAATGATTGTTCAAGTGGGGCTTTGTTTGTGAAAAATAGGGGGAGCTCACTTTGTGAGTGCTCTATCTTTTACAAACTTAGCCTAGCTATGATTTAATTGCCAATTTATGTGTGTTGTCATCAAACACCAAAAAGGGGGAGATTGAAAGTGCAAACGCGCTTAAATCATCTTGTTTTGGTGTTTGTTAACAACACATGTAATCTAATAGGTGTTGATGTATTTCAGGGGTTCACTTCAACATATTATCATTAGTGGTGCTGAGGTACAAAAAGGAGCTGTTGTCCAATTCTCTGTTCTCTGGAATTTTCTCCAGGCCGGAGTCTCCGGTCTACCAGACCGGAGTCTCCGGTGTGGATATTTGCTCCAGGAATTTCGCTAAGGAATTATGGTGTCGCGTACTGTACCCACACCGGAGAGTGTCCGGAGACTGTCCGGAGTCTCCGGTGTGGGCTTTTCTTCGAAGAATTTCGCTAAGGACTTGGTGGTGTCGCGCACTGTACCCACACCGGAGACTTACCGGATACTTACCGGAGTCTCCGGTGTGAGTACTTTTTCCTTCATTCGCAAGACCACAAACTCCCTCTGTGCATATTCGAAGCACCAAGACCGGAGTCTCCGGTCCACCAGACCGGAGTCTCCGGAGTGGATAATCTCTGAAGATTTGGGACACCGGAAACTGTCCGGAGTCTCCGGCCCAGACCGGAGTCTCCGGTCTTTACACCGGAGTCTCCGGTGTGATTTTCGCCAGGATTGCTCCAACGGCTCTTTGCATTTATGGTGGGTATAAATACCCCCTCCCCTCCACCTACCTCCAGCCAGCTCGACCAGACTTAAAGACACCATTGTTGGAGCTCAACCACCTTGCTAGATCTCCCAATCCAACCACCCAAAAGCCTAGATCTTTGGTGGATTGAAGGAGAAGGCCCCGATCTACGTCTTCACCAACCGGATTTCATTTCCCCTCTCCTTTGCTTGAGGAATCTTGGCCTAGGGTTTCCTCATGTGGAGAACCTAGGCTTCTTGCTACTCTTGGTGATTTGTGAGTGTTGGGAGCCCCCAATTAAGTTGTGAGTGTGTGCCCCAAACTTGTTTGTAAAGGATTCGATCCCCGCCTCAAAGGGGTTCTATAGTGGAAGGTGAACTAGGCCTTTGTGGCGGAGTTCATCGGAGAATAGGGTGAGGCCTTCGTGGCGTTGAGTAGGCCTTCGTGGCGAGCTCACACCCCTCCAACGAGACGTACTCCCTTAACAAGGAGGAACTCGTGAATACATCGTGTCTCCGTGTGCTTCCATCGGTTATCTCGTTCCTCCCTATTTACTTACTAGTACTTGTTACATTTATTGTTGTACTAGTTGTATTAAGTGTTGTTCTAGTTGCCTTAATTGCTTGCCTTGTCATATAGGTAAATTCACCCCTAGTTGCATAATCTAGAGAATTTACCTTCTTGTCAAGCCTAAATCTTAAGAAAAATTAAAATTGGTCGTAGCACCTATTCACCCCCCCTCTAGGTGCCTATACTTTACTTTCAAGCGCAAGGTTTGAAACCATAGCACTGCTCTCGTGCGCCACCTCTTATAGTCCACATTCTTGAAAGGGATTGGCCTTGTCGCCGCAATGACAGACGGCGCAGGTGCAAGAAATTGCCTATAATCAGGTTTTTGGATTGTTGAATATATTAGCAATTTAGCACATGATTTAATTCGAAATATGATCAGATAAATTGCGACAGCAGCAAGTACAATAATCATGCAAATATCTAGATCTAGTACAGTAGACAGATTGATACAATCTATTGCAAGAACTAGACATACGAATTCCAGTAACATCTCATACAGATGAGAGAGAGATACGTACAATGGAGCGGTAGCGGCACCGCCGTTGTTGTTGTCCCCGGTGTCGGCCATGTCGTTGATGAAGAGGTTGCCGAGGTCGGGGAAGAAGTCGTCGTTGGGGAAGTAGTCGCCATCAGCAGTCGCGCGAGTGCGCTCCCCAAAAACCTGATCGCCCCTCTCCCGTACAGGATCACAAGAGGCGGGGTTCCGGAGGCCGGCTGTCCCTTCTCGCGGTGCACGCCGGAAGGGGGGGATGGAGAAGACTTGATTGACGGCGCAGTGCTCTGGAACGGTGGTGCGAAACCATATGACGACGAAGTGGCGGCTAGGTTTTACCGTATGCGCGTATTTATATGCGGGCTGGGAGAGACGTGGGCGTAACTCCACGTCTGAGTCGGTTCGGTAATGGTTTTGGAATTAACGCGTCCGTTAATTACCAAATTAATGACTCATTAAGTTTTCCCAACCGACAAAATAAACGCTCTCGGCTCGGCTCATTCCCGCAACCCGCGGCGCGTCGTGACGAGGCGAGGCGGGCGGCGGAGGAGGAGCGCGCGTGTGGCACACCTCTCCTCTTGCCTTGCCTACTCATACATGAGCTAGAATGGCTCACCTTATAAGGTGGTTCCACTCTCTCCAAACTAGCAATGTGGGACTAAACTTTAGTCCCACTCACTCCACTCATTATTCATGAATGGGTCATGACAATTTCAGGATTTTAGTGGACTTAGTGGGCTAGACATGTGAGCCCATATTAGTAGCCCATACAAAATTCCAACAGATAGCGAGGGCATGAGATGGCTAGGCCATGCGGCGTTGTGACTCGTGTGTGACTTAATGGCGGCAGCGGAGGTAGAGGTGTGTGTTTATTTCCTTTGAACGACGGGATTCTCGCTTGTGCCATGTGGATAGCGGATTTACTCAATTGTGCGGGTTTCGGGGCGAATTTTCTTATAAACTAGACATTCTATAGGATGTATGGTTTATTAGACCCATTTTTTATATAAATTGGGTCATCTCTATTTATATACTTATAATACAAAATCTCACTAACATGCATTAATGTATTATATCTCTACATTCACGGTGTCCACATCGTCCACTATTTGAACTATTCATTTATCCATGCCATCCCACACTTATCAATAATATTTTATGCATAACCCATTCACATTATAAATTCGTTTAGCCATATACTTTTTCAAATCATCATTTTTAGGAGTTAAATGCATGAAACATTTCACATTGATTAAATTTAGATTAGTGGCGATCATGGCCAATCAAATCTTCTCTATTTTTTAAAATGTTTTTCTGTTTCACGCGTAAAATATGATTTCTGTTATAAAAATAGTTAGAGAATCCCGCTGCAACGCGCGGGGTATTTTTCTAGTTCTATCTAATCGAGTGGTGAATATCGATCACCTTAAACTCAAAAAATATGGGAGAGGATAATGGTCTTGCCGTGTGGCTTTTTTTTATAGTCATTGCACATGATATAACCAGAAATAGTCCTTCGGAGAATATAAGTTCATTGTATTTAGTAGAAACAACTGTTATAACTTTTTTTTGGACACAATGAGCACGACTAACCCATTTACTATCATCTATATAATAAATAATGTCATCTTCGATTAATTTAGTTACTTCTTTCTATTGATAAAATTCTCTATCTAAGTGTCGACATCGCCCCACAGGGGTGGGAGTCGAGGGATAAGCGAGCCCACACGACAACAAGAGCGATCAATGGGTCAGGCGGTCCCGGTCATCTTCGATTAATTTAGTTACTTCTTTCTATTGATAAAATTCTCTATCTAAGTGTCGACATCGCCCCACAGGGGTGGGAGTCGAGGGATAAGCGAGGCCACACGACAACAAGAGAGATCAATGGGTCAGGCGGTCCCGGATGGAGGAGAGGCAATATCCCGGGAGTGGGTGCGTCCACCAGACACCCACCCGGGACACGGCCATTGGGGGCCCCACGGATTCACCGCGTGGAGATCAAGCAGACTGACGCCAGAGTGATGCGACAACGTGGCAAGCGGGCAGGAGAGCCCGTAGGTGTTGTCGCTCGGAGACAGACGCTAGCGCCACATGTCTTCTACAATTGGCACATGTCCATACACCCGGAGCACATGTGATCGGACACGGGTAGCGTCCCTTCACGTATAAAAGGAGAGGAAAAAATGAAAGAAGAGAGAAGGAAGATACATCCATACTAGAGAGCGGCCCCGGGAGACCACCCTGGTCCCGGGATTGCCAAGAAACACACCCACCCACCCCCTTTTCCATCGTTTAAACACTCATACCAACATATAATTCCATACATGCATGATGTAGTGATCCATCTCAGGATGGCCTGAACCTGGGTAAAAACCTTGTTGAAAGATTATCTTCCGTTTTGATAATTGATAACAACATAACTATCGGACTAATATCTATCTAAGAGCATTTGCAGGTTTTATTTGATATCTCTGAAAATGCCCAGGTTCTTCAGCTACACATTCTCAATGGGTTACATGAATTATTCTAAAGGAAAGGGCTCGAAGAAACAAAGCTGGGATACTGTTTTTTGCAAGCAGCGGAGGCTCCGGTGAAACCACCGGAACCTCCGCTCGGTTCATTTTCCCACCTACTCCCAGGCGCCAGCCTCCAGTGCAACCTCCGCTCAAAACACCTTCGGGTGCATAAGAGCGGAGGCTGCATCGGGGCCTCCGGTGGGCGGAGCCTCCGCCAAAACCACCAGAGCCTCCGTTGGTTCCACTCCCCCACTGTGGGGCTGGCCTCTGGTGCTACCTTCGCTCAAAGTTCCTTCGGGTGCATATGAGCGGAGGCTGGGGCGGAACCTCCGCCAACACAACCGGAGCCTCTGCCACAGAAGATTCCAGAAAGGACGAAAAGAGCCACGTTGGTGCGCACACCTGAAGACCACCGGAGCCTCTGGTGCTGCGTGGGCTATTCAACGACTGGATTGGGGAAGGGGTATTTAAAGCCCTTCCCCTACCTCATAAATGATAAGCTTTGTCCACTCTCTCTCCTAGCCATTAATGAAAGTTTTAACCTCCTAGATCTCCCTCTCCAACCACCCAAACGCTCCGAAACTTTGTGGAGATCTAGAGGAGACCTAGATCCGTGATTCCACCAAAGGAATTTCAAATCCATCCACCACATCCTAGTAGATCTAGGATCCTACCTAAGGCCTAGAAACCTTAGTAGATCTCGTGCTTGTAGCTTCCACCTTGTTGCAAGAAGCTTCAGATTTGTTGAGAGCCTTCATCCATCTTGTGGAGTGTCCTCAACCTCGTGTAAAGGTTTGGTCAACCCCTTCAAGTCGACCTCGTAGTGGAAACGATAATCTCCCTCACCGAAGAAGCTCAAGGAGAATAAGGTGTACACAAATGTGCTATTGAGGAGCGCCTAGGTAGCTCCCCACCTCTCCAATGTAGATGTACTTCTCTTGAGAAGGAACTACGGGAAACATATCCTTGTCTCCTTGTTTACACTTGTGGTTTATCTTGTTACCTTTCGTTTTACTTCCGTTGTGTATTTTATCTTGTATCACTTAGGTTGATCACCTAGTTGCACATCTAGAGAACCTTATCTTATCTTGTTTAGCCCTAATTAAAAGAAAAAGATGAAAAATTGGTAGTCAACCTATTCACCCCCTCCTAGTTGACCATAGTGCACTTTCAATTGGCATCAGAGCCTTGGCTCTTGCTAAGGGCTTAACCGCCTAAGAGTATAATGGTCAATGAAGGTGACCCCGACGGTTCTAATGCGTAAATCGCCAAAATGGCCAAGACTATAACTAACCTACAAGAAACGGTTGGAACCAACCAAACCGAATTGTCCAAGGTTAGCTCTAGTGTTGGTTCGGAGGTTTCTAGCATAAAGAAGATGTTGGAGGCCATGATGGGGAAAACCAAGGAGTCCGAGGAAACACCTCTCGCCACCGAAGATGTTAGCTCAGATGATGAGTCCATTCCGGACATCACCGAAATGGAAGCTAGCATTGCTTTAGCCAAGGCAAAGGCCGATAAAAAGTCTAAGAGCGGTAGGAGCTCCGAAGGCTCCAAGTCTCAAATGGCTAACGGTTCGGGGTCTAACTCAAAAGTTCCACCACCTCCCAACTATGACTCTATTCATCCTATTGCTACAATGCCACACATTTTAAATGTTGCACTTCCTCCCATGCTTAACACTAACGAATTATCTTCTTGGTAGTTCGATATGGAGTCTCATATTTCAGGGTCTTGCACCGCCTTGTGGAGGAGTGTTCTCCATGGATTTCACCCTCACGATGCAAGCAACTTGACTCCAAGAGAAGACGTCGAATTTCAACTCAACAAGACCGCTCTTGTCACTATCCAAAAGGCTCTCCCAAGAGAACATCTTGAACACATCCGCGGTATCAAGACCGCCAAGGAGGCTTGGGATAAACTTGACACCTTGTTTCAAGGCAATGCTAGCATCCAATCCTCCAAGTATGATGTAGCTCTTGACAAGTCCTAGAACTTTGTTATGCTTGAAGATGAAAGTCCTGAGGATCTATACAGAAGATTTTTCACCCTTGGCAACCAATTGAGGGACTTTGGAAAAGAGGAAATCTTTGATGAGTGGATCAAGAGGAAGTTTGTCAAGGCCATAACTCCTTTCGAGAAGAACCTCTCCACTAGAATTCGAACAAGATCGGACTACAAGTGTATCAACTCCATTGGTGTTCTTAGCGAGTTCATAGCTATATCCCTATCTCACAAGAGTGTGGATGATGCTCTTGCGCGCTCAAGAGGAGTTGGGAAGTCACCCAATCTTGCCTTGAAGTCTAAGGCGATTGCTCGGGTAGAAGAATTTGATGAGGATGATGAGGATGAACAGGACTATGAAGATACATACAAGGGTGCTCATAAGTGTATTGCTCTTGCCATGCACGGCTATTGGAAGAGATGGGAGGCTCATAAGTCCAGTGCTCCTAGACCTTCAAGAAACAAGGTCTACAAGAAGAAGGGGGAGCAGCCAAGGACGTGCTACAATTGTAGAAGTGCAAACCACTTCGTCAAAGAATGTACTTTTGAGACAAGAGAAGAGAATGAAGGCAAGCTTGTTCGCAAGGACAAGAACAAAGCTCCACAAAACAAGAACCTCGCTAGAAGAGTCCCAAGGTCTCTATATGTTCAAGAAGGGCCCACATTGGAAACATACTACTCCGGAGATGAAGGAGAAGATGAAGTCGTAGGTGTGGCCCATGTCGCCATAGCTACGGCTTCCTCTTCATCGGTCTCTCTATTTGAATCCCCCAATGAGAAGGCATTGATCCGACCTACATGTCTCATGGCAAAAGCCACCGCTGTAATATCTTCCACAACCAAGTCTATTGCTACTAGTTATCCCTCGTTATTGGATTGTGTTGAAAACATTGTGGATGATGAGGAGGCCAAGAATCTTAGCTCTTGGTTATGTATTCTTGAAGGTGAAACCAAAGAAAAGGTAAAGGCCCTCTTGAGGCAACTTGATGATGCTAACTCTCTCATAGATGAGAAGGAAGAGATCATCATGACTTTGGAGAGTTATGGTGGTGGCCATGAGAACAATGACAATGAGCTTGTGGAAGCTCTTGAGAAAGAGAGATCTTTGAGAGCCTCTCTTGAAGAGAGACTATCTAGTCTAGAAGAAACTTATGCTATTAGTGTTTCCAAACTTAGGAAGGATAATGAAAAATCTATTGCTTTACTTAAAATCTTTTAAGAAGAAGAGTTGAAGCTAGGAATAGCTCATGAGGAACTTGTTGAGCGTCATGAAAAACTATAAAAGGAGTTCACGTCTCTTAAAGAAATCCATGACAAACTCACCATGTCTCAAAATAAGCTTCTATCTCAACAATCTAATAAGCAAGTGACATCTTCCTATAGTAGCATTGTTATCATTCCTACTTCTTGTACTACTACTAACGTTGTAGGAAGAGAGAAAATTCTCAATGACGCCATAAGCTCTCAAGGAGCTAAGAAAGGGAAGGAAGGGCTTGGCTTTGTTGCCAAGTCAAAGAAGAAAACCAAGATTGTCATCTCTTCCTCTCGGAATGTTGTCTTTGTGAAAGAGGGAGAGGTGACCAAGGAGAAGGATACCAACGCCGTGGTGGGTGGTGATACCTCTAGGGGAAGCATCACTCACAACAACTTTGCCGGAAAATATATCCCCTCTTATGTTCTCATGAAATCTAGAGATAGTCATGCTTATGCTAAATATGTTGGTACTTATTATGGTGATGATTATCATTGGACTATTTGGGTTCCTAAGACCCTTGTTACTAACAAAAGAGTACCCATTGAAGGATGGGTACCTAAATCCAGAAATTGATCTCTTATAGGGAAGTGCTTTCGGGTCGGGTAGATGGACGATGGATAGTGGTGCATCCCAACATATGACCGGAAGCAATGACGCAATGAGTAATATTGAACCTCCATTACCTCATCTCAATTGCGCCGCTATTGGTGACAATTTCTAACTTAAGGTATTGGGACGAGGCAAGGTGTCTATCTCAAATGATTTATCAATCAAGAATGTTCTCATTGTTGAGTCCCTTGGTTATAGCTTGATGTCCGTTCTTCAACTTGCAAATTGTGGTTTTACCTCTTTCTTTAATAAAGAGAATGTGATTGTCACTTGGTAAACAACTGTTAAAGTAGCCTTTGTTGGGTTTGTCGAGAACGGCGTGTATGTAGTAGACTTCTCTAAAGGAGACACGTGTGCCGCGACATGCCTAATGGCTAAAGTTGGTGTGGGGTGGCTTTGGCATCACCGGTTAGCCCACACCAATATGATAATGTTGCATGACCTTCAAAGTGGCAATCAGGTTATAGGACTAACCAAGGGTAAGTTTGCTAAATATTGTGTGTGTAGTTCTTGCGCCTTTGGAAATCAACATGGAGAACTTCACCCAACCAAGACTAATATCTCCACCACAAGAATTCTCGAGCTCATTCACTTAGATCTCTTTGGTCCATTATCTTATGATAGTCTAAGAGGAAAGAAGTATTGCTTGGTGATTGTGGATGATTATTCAAGATATTGTTGGGTGTATTTCTTCAAGAGGAAGAGTGAGACTCAAAAGAGAGTCATTGAATTCATCACTCTAGTGGAGCGCCAACACAATGCTTCCATATTGGCCATCCGGAGTGATAATGGCTCGGAGTTCAAAAGCTATACCGTTGAGGGTTTTCTTAGTGAAGAGGGCATTGCTCATCAATTTTCCACTCCCTATACCCCTAAAAAAATGGTGTTGCAGAAAGAAAGAACCGGACTTTGATGGATGCGGCTAGGACAATGATTGCGGAGTTCTCTTCTCCTTATAACTTTTGGGCCGAAGCCGTCTCCACCGCTTGTCATGCTACCAACCGGTTATATCTCCACAAGATCTTGAACAAGACTTCTTATGAAATTCTCACGGGAAAAAAACCAGACGTATCTTACTTCAAGGTCTTCGGTTGCAAGTGCTTCATTCGCAAGAAAGGTAAACGATTGTCAAAGTTTGAGACCAAATCTTATGAGGGTATGTTTGTTGTCTATGCCACAAACGCTCACGCCTATAGAGTCTACAAAAAGTCCACCGTACAAGTTGAAGAAGCTATAGACATGGTGTTTGATGAGGATAACGACTCCCAAGGGGGCGTATAGATCATGGTGTTGTAGGACAAGCAATTCCTCCCATCGTCATAATAAGAATGGAGATTGGTGAAATAATTCCCATTGAGGGTTACCGGATGACGGAGGGAGAAGGACTATGCCTCACTCAAGTGGAGCCTTTGACTACACCCATTGATACACAAGCTACCCAACAAGATGCACCATGCCCTAAAGCTAATGATCAAGGTCAAACAAGTAATCAAGGCCAAGCTGATGATCAAGGCCAAACTTCTCATCAAAATCAATATCAAAGTCCCATCATTGTTGAGAGAGCTCAACCTAGTGGTGATCTTTCACCCATTAATGATCAAGGCCAAGATGAAGATGGACATGTCTCCGATGAAGAAGGTGATTCTCAAGCAATATCCAAAGAATCTTTGGAGGAGATACTAGCTCGTAGAGCAAAGAGAAGGCTAGAGAATCTTGAACGAGCAGGTCACACAGAGGACAAGATACTTGGGCAAGTTCGTGGAAGGGTTGTCACTAGGAAGCAATTGGCGGATTTTAGCAAGGCTCATGCTTTTGTATCTTTCATTGAACCCAAGAAGGTTTATGAAGCTCTCGAAGATCAAGATTGGCTTGAAGCCATGCATGATGAACTCAATAACTTCGAGCGCAACAAAGTGTGGAAGTTAGTGCCAAGACCCAAGGATTGCAAGAATGTTATTGGCACCAAATGGGTGTTCAAGAACAAGCAAGACAAAGATGGTATCTTCATTTGCAACAAGGCAAGATTGGTGGCTCAAGGGTTTTCTAAAGTCGAAGGTGTTGATTTCGGTGAAACCTTTGCCCCCATAGCCCGTCTTGAATCCATTCACATCTTACTTGCTTATGCATATCATCATAATTTCAAGTTACAACAAATGGATGTCAAGAGTTCTTTCCTAAATGGTCACATTAGTGAGTTAGTATATGTCAAGCAACCTCCGGGTTTCGAGGATCCCAACCACCCCGATTATGTTTATAAACTCGATAAGGCACTCTATGGACTTAAACAATCTCCACGTGCGTGGTACGAGCACCTTGAAGAGTTTCTAGTGGATCGTGGGTTTAATGTTGGTTTAATCGATCCCACCCTCTTTACCAAGACGGTTGGAGGTGACCTGTTCATATGCCAACTCTATGTGGATGACATCATTTTGGGGTCTACTAACACTTTGTTCAATGAAGAGTTTTTGCAAGCTTATGGCCGATAGGTTTGAGATGTCTATGATGGTAGAATTGGAGTATTTCCTTGGTTTTGAAGTGAATTAATATCATGAAGGAACTTTCATAAAACAAGACAAATACACTCAAGACATGCTCAAGAGATTCAATATGCATTATGCCAAGCCTATGAAGACTCCAATGTCCACAACCCGACTTGAAACCCGATCCCAACGGTAAAGAGGTAGATCAAAAGGTACACCGCTCCATGATTGGCTCTTTGCTTTGCCTTTGTGCATCTAGACCGGATATCATGTATAGTGTAGTTAAATGTGCAAGGTTTCAAGCCTCTCCAAGGAAAAGTCATTTGGAAGCGGTTAAACGAATCTTTTGATATTTAGTTCATACCCCAAATTTTGGTCTTTGGTATCCCAAGGGTTGAAGTATTTAGCTCATCAGGTATTCGGATGTGGATTATGCGGGAGAGAAGACGGATAGGAAGTCCACATCTGGGGGTTGTCAATTCCTTGGCCGCTCCTTAGTGTGTTGGTCTTCAAAGAAGCAAAACTGCATTGCTCTCTCCACCACTGAGGCCGAGTATATCTCCGCGGCAAGTTGTTGTGCCCAATTGCTTTGGATGAGGCAAACCTTGAAGGATTATGGTATTCATTTTGACAAGGTGCCTCTTCTTTGTGACAATGAGAGTGCTATCAAGATCGCCTACAAACCTGTTCTTCACTTCAAGACGAAGCACATTGAAATCCGTCGTCATTTTATTCGAGATCATGTTGAGAAGGGTGATATTGATCTCTCATATGTGTCAACCAAGGATCAACTTGCCGATATCTTCACGAAGGCCCTTGATGAACCAAGATTTCGAGCTTTGAGGAATGAACTAAATGTCATCGATTCATCCAACTTCACTTGAAACCTTGCATATGTACCTTCATTATATGTGTTATTAGGTTTGGATGTAGGCATGGACATAGGGAGAGCGTCACTCAACTCATAAGTGTACACTCCTCTTATTATGCGAAAATCAATTCGTCATTGCATATCTAGTCATTTTGTGACTCATTGTGCCAACGACCTCCTACTCACGGAGTTGTTTTTATTTTGGCTCTTTCACGCACATACTATTCCCCCTTGACAACTTGTGCGAGTTCGGCTTTTATTCCTTTGCATCTTGCGAACTCACATCAAGTAATGTCTCTCGTATGACAGTTACAACTATCCAACCCAAGCTCTCTTTGCCCAAAATACCATTTCCATCTAAATGTTCTCGTTTTTCTGATCTTGGTGCGCTAAGACTGGGTCTGGCGGAACCTCCGGTGAAACCACCGTAGGCTCCGCTGCTCCTGTCCACCGGAGCCCACCCGTACCTCCACTGGTGCGAATCTCGCCCAGCGGATCCGTATCGAACCGCACCGCATGGACAGGGGGCGAAACCTCCGGTGAAAGCACCGGAGCCTCCACCCGCTGCGAATCTGCGGGGATAAGGGTAGGGCGAGCGGGTCAACGAGATCCAAGATCTCATTTCCCCACTCGCCCCCACTCCTTCTCCTCCAAACCGCCGCCGCCTCCTTCGCCTCCGCCACCGGGAAGAGCACCCCACCGCCGGGAGGACCTCCTCCTTGCCTTGGATTGCTCCGGGATCTTCTTCCTCCTTCACCTCCCACCATGGATGCGGGTATGTATCTCTCTCTCTCCCATTTCGTTGACGGATGGGGAAGCACTAGGAGCCACATGTTCTTCACATCTAGATGAATGGAGTTAGGTTTTGGAGTAGGAAATCACGAGTACAAACCCTAGAAACCTAGATTGTGAGTATTAGGCATGAATTACCTCGGTTCATAGGGTGGATTTGGTTCATATGCCCTACCTCGTTGTTATTCATCCCTAACACTCCTCATATCTTTGTTTCTCGGATTTGTGCGTCATATAAACTTGAGCATTATCTCTTCTTCATGCTTTTCTCGCTATATTTCTTTCATAGATGCATCCGGTTCCAAGGGCAAGGGCCCTCACACCAAGAAGATGGGCGGTCGCAAGGCACCAAGAGTTGATGAGATTGAGGAGACGTTGGATCCATCTCAGACCAAGCGCAAGCCAAGATTCCCGACCCCCGAGAAGACATTGCCTCGCAAGGACAAATCTGCCTCTCAAGTATCCGAGGGTGTGTTTTTGGAGACTCGTCGCGAGAACCCGTACATTGTTGACCGAGACCGCTTGATGCCACAGTTTCGGGGAAGGGACACAAGATTCCACACCGTGTTTGAAGCTCAAATCTATCATGAGATCCTTATGAGGAAGCCCAAGGAAAATGTTGCCCCTCAACATGCTATCAACTTTGGTCATATGGAAAGGAAGCCCGGCTACTTTGTAGAAGCCCTAGGAATTGTTGATGCCTTCTGTCTTGCTCCCATTATGCAAGTTCAACAAGACTATGATGAGGGTTTGGTCTGCGAGTTCTTGGCCACAGTACATCTTGCCAATGAAACTGAGTGTCATCTCATTTGGATGACAAAGGGACATAAGCTCACTATCAAGTGGTACGAGGTTGGAGTTCTTCTTGGTGGCTACCCTGATCATGGACCTTTTGCTGGTGGTCCTGAGTTTGACCGTGAGTGGTTCCGCGTGCACGCGCCCAATGCCTCCTCCATCTCTAAGGATCAAATTTCACCTCTCTATCATTGGAAGAAGTTTGTTGTTGGCTTTGTCAAAGGCCTCTACCCCACCTATGACATTCTTCTTCGCATCTATCGAGAGACTATCAACCCCAAGGCAGGGAACATTGATGAGATACAAGGCTTCCTCAAGAACCTCATGCTTCTTACTCATGAGAAGTGGCTCTTCGGTATGACTCGGAAACTTGATGTGCTTGACTATCTTTGGAAGGAACTGTGCCATGTCATTGTGCAAAGGAAGAATGCTTGCTTTGGGCCGTTCACTATGAAGATCGTCTTGCATGTGTGGAAGAACAAGTTCCCGGAAGATCCTCTTGATGACACTCATTGGATCCCACACACGGAGAAACAGCTTCTTATCAAGGACCATACTGAGCCTCTTGTGCATCCTACTCTGGCTGCTCGCAAAGGCAAGGCCAAACCACGAGTCATTGTTGATGAGGAAGACGAAGAAGAATAAGTTGGTCCCTCTCGTCCTCCTCCTTCTGACAATGCCTTCAAGTGGATGGATAGGGCTCTCAAGAAAGTGTTCCGAGTGAACAAGAAGATCGAGAAGCATCAGTGGGAACTTCATTATGACAAGGAACTTAAGCACCGCAAGGCAGCAAAGGCCGAGAGACAGCTTCGTCGTGATGGTGGAGAAACTGTGGAGTCTCCGGAGCAAGCTAGCATCACCAACTGGGACAAGTGGCAAGCCAGGGACTCCAAAGGGAAGATCATTGAGTGGTCTAATGAGGAACCTGGAGAAGAGGTCACCAGCTCTCGCCGTCACGTCCGTCCTCCTAGCATGGACAACTCCTCTGAGTGATCCTTGGGATGTTAGCATCGGTCTCTTCCCTCTTTTGGTATCTTGATGCCAAAGGGGGAGAGATATCTACTTAGGAGCGTTAGGGAATTTGCATGGGTTCTCTCTCAAGCCGTGTTCTCGATTTGCGTCTTTCGTCTTGCTTGAGAGAGTTGATTATTTGAAAACTTCGTTTATTTAATTATTGATTCGATGTGAACTTCGTTATGCGTTAAGTGAGCTTGTGAACCTAGTACTTTAATTCTATCACATGTTATGTGCTCCCTATTATGTGTGTTTAACAATCTCCCTTGTTTAATTCTCTCAACATGAAGGGAGCACATCTCTAGGGGGAGCTTCGTCCATGTTGTTCGTGTTCTAGCTATGAAAATGGTTATGTTGTGATATGGATATTACAGGGGTACATGATGATTGTCCATGTTTGCTCTGATACCAGATGATATGGATATTATAGGGGTACATGATGATTGTTCATGCTTGAGTTGGAAGGAAATATTGAAGTTAATTTATGATTACTATAAGGTTTATTGATAACACAAACATGGATGGAGGAGAGCATCAAGAGGATATGGAAAACAAGCATGCAATGGTGGAAAACAAGTGTGCACACATGGAGGACGATATGGAGATTGTTTCCCACAAGACCTAAAGGAGCTAAAGGAGCCATCCATGCATTGGGGGCTGATATGGGAGCAGCAAGGACATGTCCTAGGTTGTCCCAAACGTTTTTAGTAGAGGACCTGCGAGTCCAATGGGCTGAACCCATGTTGGTTTCGATTTGTAATGGTTTGGTTGCACCAAACCGAGTGAGAGTGGTCTAGGGGGCGCATTAGGGCTGGTTGTGGCCGCACCCCTCTCTCTTGGCCGCACCCCCCTCATATATACCTCTTAGGTGCGAATTAGAGAGGCAAGAACCAATTTAAGATAAACCCTAGATTCCAGAATTGAACTATGTTCATCTGAATTTATCCCCACCAGTTTGGTGGAGTTACCCCTTGCAAATTCTGCGTGCTATCTGTTGTTCCATTGGGAATTAGTAGATACAGGACCACTCGTAGTCATTGATTACGTTGTGCAAGTGTGTGGATTTGAGAATATCCAAAGGGATTGAGAGTTGTTGCATTGGCATCAGGGATCAGCCGGAGAGGTTTCAGCAAGACACAAGTTATCCATCAAGTTATCGTGAGTGTTCATCGAGAAGATCGGGCAACCCCTTATCATGTTGTCATCAATTACCAAAAAGGGGGAGAATGAAAGATCATCTTCCGGTTTTGATAATTGATGACAACATAACTATCGGACTAATATCTATATAAGAGCATTTGCAGGTTTTATTTGATATCTCTGAAAATGCCTAGGTTCTTCAAGTACACATTCTCAATGGGTTACATGAATTATTCTAAAGGAAAGGGCTCGAATAAACAAAGCTGGGATGCTGTTTTTGCAAGCAGCGGAGGCTCCGGTGAAACCACCGGAACCTCCGCCCCGTTCATTTTCCCAGCTACTCCCAGGCGCCAGCCTCCGGTGCAACCTCCGCTAAAAACACCATCGGGTGCATAATAGCGGAGGCTGCAACGGAGCCTCCGATGGACCTCCGGTGGGCGAAGCCTCCGCCAAAACCACCGTAGCCTCCGCTGGTTCCACTTCCCCACTGTGGGGATGGCCTCCGGTGGCACCTATGGTGATACCTCCGCTCAAAGTGCCTTCGGGTGCATATGAGCGGAGGCTGGGGCGGAACCTCCGGTGGACCTACGGTTGGCGGAACCTCCGCCAACACCACCGGAGCCTCCGCCACAGAAGATTCCGGAATGGACGAAAAGAGCCACGTTGGTGCCCACAAGTGAAGACCACCGGAGCCTCCAGTGCTGCCTGGGCTGTTCAATGGTTGGATTGGGGAAGGGGTATTCAAAGCCCTTCCCCTACCTCATAAATTCTAAGATTTGCCCACTCTCTCTCCTAGCCATTAATGAAAGCTTCAACCTCCTAAATCTCCCTCTCCAACCACCCAAACACTCCTAAACTTTGTGGAAAGTTAGAGGAGACCTAGATCCGTGATTCCACCAAAGGAATTTCAAATCCATCCACCACATCCTAGTAGATCTAGAATCCTACTTGAGGCCTAGAAACCTTAGTAGATCTCGTGCTTGTAGCTTCCACCTTGTTGCAAGAAGCTTCAGATTTGTTGAGAGCCTCCATCCATCTTGTGGAGTGTCCTCAACCTCGTGTAAAGGTTTGGTCAACGCCTATAAGTCGACCTCATATTGGAAACGAGAATCTCCCTCACTGGAGAAGCTCAAGGAGGATAAGGTGTTCACAACTGTGCTATTAAGGAGTGCCTAGGTGGCTCCCCACCTCTCCAACATAGACGTACTTCTCTTGAGAAGGAGCTACGAAAAACATATCCTTGTCTCCTTGTTTACACTTGTGGTTTATCTTGTTACCTTTCATTTTACTTCCGTTGTGTATCTTATCTTGTATCACTTAGGTTGCTCACCTCGTTGCATACCTAAAGAACCTTATCTTATCTTGTTTAGCCCTAATTAAAAGGAAAAGATGAAAAATTGGTAGTCAACCTATTCACCCCCCTCTAGTTGACCATAGTGAGATTTCACCTGTGTCTTTGTGTTTCATTGTTGTGAGAAGGAACCTCCCCGCACCCCACTGCCGAACAACTCACGGAGCTGGACTTCGGTGGCAATGGCCCGGTATAAAACAGTTCGGACGTTTACTGGAAATTTTTGTTCTGAAGACAAATTCAAATAATTAGTTGTAAAATCTATATCAAATCGAAAAATGATTCAAATGGGCTCATTCAAATTTCTACGGATGCACATTGAAAATATCTATCTGGTGGAATTGTTTATGCACAAATTAGAATAAATAATTTTTCCACTATTATTTAAATACAGTAAATGCAGAAATAAATCTCAACTTTAGAAATTTATAATTTTTGTTCTGTTGTCCCAAATTGAGCAATTAAGGTGTAAAAATATTTGTCTTAACAAACTCTACACAACCATATTTTATTTGGACATATTTGAACACTTTAATACCTCTGTTTAATTAAATAATCCCAAATGGCACATTTGAATCCAAATTTGATTAATTCATATCTCCTAAAACATTTATTGAAAAATTATGTTTAATACCTCAAAATATCCAGATAACCATTTACAAACTATTCAAATATTTTACACACATTAATGAACATTTTATTACATGGTTCTTTGCATTTCCCTAAAATGGTAGATTTAAATGCCATTTTTTAATATTCATAATTGCTCAGAAAATTTCAAGCAATAAATCAAAATGCTCAGCATTAAAATTATCTAACAGAAAACATAATTTGCATGCATGTTTTAATCATGTCCTAGTACTGGTCCTTATTAAAGAAAACAACCTTAAGGCATTAAGATGAATATGGTGTTATTCCAACGATTGCCTAAATAATTGTGGAGCCTCATTTAAATTGTTGCTCCTGTTTAATAATTATTTTTTTTCATTAACTTGTCAAGTCATCATGAGTGTGCATTGCATTTGTATGTATTCATGCTATTTATTTGTTCCTTTCTACTTGTTGTGCATCGGTAGATCAAGAGGTCGAGGTTCGACCACAATGCCTTGACGAGCCTTACTATCAACCCAGCAACAAGGCAAGCGTAAATCCCCTTCTTGAGCATTCTCTGATCCTGGATTTTCCCTCAAGTATTTTATTTACCATAATATTGCATTCGATTCAAATATCAATTTCTTAGAGTATCCTAGTAGTTGCATTTTGTTCCGGATACCATTACTTGTTTCCCTTTCTATTACCTATAGGATTGTTGTGTTGGCCGAGTTACTACTGTTCTACTTAATTGCTTAGCCATGCTTAGTTGAGTGCCTTTTGTTTTGGTGTATGGATCATGGTTGGAAATGATTATGGCATGTCCGGATGTGTTGGAGACAGGTGGTCTCCAATTAAAACGCTAACAGGCGTGATTGCCTCACTCATGCCCCTAGGAGCGAGTTCTTTAACTCTTGAACCAAGACTGAGCGTGCTTCCATCGGTGGGACATATGGAATCCCTAACGGCTGGCTAACTTGTGAGGGTCTCTCCAAGGGTCCTCTAGTTTGAGCTTTCCATTTGCGTGTGCGTGAAAGATGGAAGAGTTGTGGACGAGGACGGTGGTGTTAAGGATGTGGTCGCGGGCTAGGGGCTGGCGGGGCCGACTTGGGTTGCGGCACACTGATGATCCTTGGATAGATTCATGCAAGATAAAGGTTGTAACCGCGCCCACTCTGTCATCCTCCCAGGACGAGGACTTTTGATCAGGCAAGGAGCCATACGGTACTGGTGGCTAAAATTAGTACACCCCTGCAGGGTTAAATCTTTTCGAAAAGCCGTATCCAAAGTTATGGACGCTTGGAAATGGACGATAAGATCATAGAGAACCTGAACAATACAATTTGAGTAGACAAGTGTGATGATGGCTTGGTGTATTCAGTGATCAGAAATTGAAGAAGAGTTACAATTTCTATCTCATTTCCAAACCTTCTAATTAGACATTGCCTAGTTGGGTCTTTTAAAAAGAAAACTAGCTTTCTGCAAAACAACTACAAAAGCCTTGCTAAATCCTCAGTCGAGCTAGTAGATATAGTAACCTTGCGAGTACATCATGTACTCACCGTTGCTTTGTTGAATCTTTATTTATTCCAGAAGAGGACTTTTCAGAAGTCAAAGGTGGTTTCTTCGTGGACGGCGGCGAGTAGTCTGTGTTTTCCAGGTGGCAACCTAGGGTGGTTAGGAGCAAACTCGCGATGACTTGTTTATCTATAGGCCTCTTAGGCCATATTTGGTTCTTGTTTCTTAGAACAACTATACCTGCTTCCGCCTGTTGTAATGTTGGGTCCGTGACCTTTGATTGTATTTGATATCTTTCTTTGCTAAGAGTTGAACTATATGTTTTGTGTCGTAGCGTCTTTCATGTGCTAGTTGTTCCGAGTCTTGATTTCCTGATTATGCTTTCATGGTTGGTCCCGATATTATTTCATGACTCGGGGGTTGTGGGCCGATGATCCATTTCCGAGCCTTGCCTGCTGATGTGATTCGGCCTGGGAGTGGTAACCCAGGAACCTTCAGTCGGGTATCGTAACTGGTGTTACCCAGCACTAATGTATAGTTTCGAGGTCGGGGTGTTACAAGTTGGTATCAGAGCAGGACTGCCTATGGGAAACCCTTCTATTGGTCGACGTTGGCTCTAGTGTTTGTGAAAACTATTTCTAACCTATAAATGAGTTATGAAAACCCTCTTAGGATTCATTTTATTCCTTATTTGTTATCGCTCTATCTCTGAGTCATATTACCTCTATTTGATTTAAAGTTTTCTTCACATCTGTTACTTCAAATATTTAGGTTCAGTGGGTTTGGTTCTCCCTTTAACATACATGTCATGTCATTTCCTTCTACATGATCCCAAGAAATTTCAGTGTTTGGAAACACATCTCTTCTTCATTGCTTGGATGTTTCACATCTAAGTAGTTCCTCCATCTTTGGGTTTAACCTACAGTCTTCAACCGAAGGTCCTAGATTGTACTGGAATTATAGAGTGTTCAATCATGTCGGTTTTTACCGTGTGACCATCACTCGATTCGTGATTCTTAGTACATGAAGCTGATCTTTAACGTAAGATTATTTCTCTGACTCCTGAGTTAATGTTGAACCATTCGGAAGAATGTTAACTTATGCCTCTACATCTCAGAATTCTCTTGAAAATGTTTCTTCCTTGAGTTGTGTTCTAACCCTCGTCTGCCAGTTGGCAGCCAAGTTACGTTATGCATTGGTTTCTACCCATGCATGTTGCTCGGGTGGTCCGTCAAGTCATTCCTTTGGGATGTGAGGAGAAACAAACTCCAGTATCTTCTCCACCTTTAGTACCAGGTCAAAGTGTTGTAAATCCATAAATCTAGATGCCTTTTTAGCTTCTGTTCTGTTCTGCCTTACAATATCACTCTCAATTATCAAGAGGTCGTGTTGCGTGTCATGGCCTTCCCGATGAAGTGATGTGGCGATTTGATATTCTTTGCAATTCTTATTGCTTGGAATTACAAGAACGCAATTGTGTCTTGTTCCACGTAATTCGTGTAGGTGCAGATGTCTCCAAACAAGCTGCCAATACCTGAGTTCATTAGTATCGCTCCTCTTTTGAGATTCTGACATAATAGTTTGTATCCTTAGAATCTAGAAGTATTCCTTCATTGGTCACTGTTCAAAACCCTCTACTCATACACTCTAAGTATTCCTTCGTTTCTCCCATGATTGGAAATAGAATCTAGAGTTGAATCTCAAGCAGCAACGATGGTTGGCATTCCTCATGGTTATTTATTCTGGTCTTCTGCTTGAACCCTCAGTGTCAAAGTAGTTCCTCTTTCTTCCTCAATCCTTATGGTCTTGTGCAAAGTTCATATTTCCAATACTTATGTTCTTGTGCAAAGTTCATATTTCCAATAATGGGAGAAACGTTTCCTATCACATGGAAACATCTTCTGTTACTCTGCTACATTCGCATGCGTCATGCTTGATATCTTATGCTCGACAACAAGGAGGATCAACGTAGTATCGAGAAGATTGTGAAGACAAGTGTTATCATGTTTACCTTCAATCTCCTTCTACTCTAGGAATCTCGGAACGAGATTCTTGTAAGTGGGGTAGATTTATAATAGCCCAAATTTGGCACCATAAAATTTGAGCCAAAATTTCACGTTTGGCATTTCATCATGCATCATGACATCCATATTAAATTGCTAAAAATAAATAAACCAAAACTGGAAATCATAAATAAAACTATTTCTTGATCTTCCATACTTGTCAAGAAAGTTCCAAGAATTAAATTGATAGTTTTGCAACTATAAGAAAATGCCAAATGTTTTATAAAAGGAGAGGCGCTCAAAATTGTCTTCAACCAAACTGAATTCAAATGACTTAAAAAAATCTTTCAAAATTCCAAGATAGAAGTATGGATTTCTTTCCATGTTGCTGGGAGCCTCCAAATATATATTTTGGTAAAGTTTGTAATAAGAAAACAAACGCCACAATTTATTAAATGGAAAGCCAAAATTTGACTATAAATCAAATAACAGAGTTTTGAATAATTTTGTGAACCAAAAAATATTTTAATCTTACCAAAGTGTTAAGGAAGTGATACTTGTTAAATTTATAGAATTTGCAAAGTCATTTGATTTACCAAATTAAATTAATAGTGGAATTATTAATAATGTCTTAAAGCAAATTCAAACAACTTTGTTTTGTAAACTTTCTCTGAATGACTTCAATTTTTTTACCACACCTTCTTGTTGTCAGATAAGAATTTACTGAATTTTTCAAGATTTTTTTTAATAAATTTAAGGGCCTCAATATTTTTTTAAAGAAAACAACACGGAAGAAAAATTAAAGAAGAAAACTGCCAGGGGGTTATGTGCAAAATGTTCATCTTCTTCCCTGTAGCGTACATAAAGCAGGGCATGGCGCAGTGGCTTTGCCACGGCTGCCCACGATGCTCTGTCGTGTCGTCCGTGTTAAGGGGGGGACACCGAGTTGCACCTGCCCCTCCATGACGCCTCCCACTATCCCTCCTCGCCTGCTCCCCCCTCTCTCTCTGTATTTTTCATCTTGACCGAAACCTAGCCATGGTGGCCGAGCTCGACGTTGCCGTTTCAGAGCGTGAGGAACAGATCGAAGACCACCATTATCTTTGTATCGTCGTCCTCTACCTGTCCGCAGAAGGAATAGAGCCGGGAAGCCACCGTTGGGGAGATCGACGTCGTAGTCCCAAGATGAACTACTCACGCATCTGTCCGGAGGCGATCATGGCGATGTACAGGCCTTCGGTGATGATCCCTCTCTCCGGCAGGGTGCCGGAGGAGGACTCCAGAATCCCTAGATTGGACTTTCAGGGTAACGGCGCCTCTTTGTATGTTTCATGGAAAATAACTCCTCCCCGATTGTTTTAGGGCTAAAGGAAATTTATAAGCGAAGGGGGGACATGAGGCGGTGCCGGGAGCACCAGGGTCCCACCAGGCCCGTCCTAGGGGGGCACGCCTGGCAGCCGCCTGGTGGCCCCTCGCTCCCCTTCGGACTCCGTCTTCATTCAGGGTAAAAAACGATCTCCGTGGATTTTTAGCCCTTTCGAAGAATATTCCCTTAAGAACTTTTCTAAAATAGAAAAACATCAGAAAACAACAACTGGCCTGGGGCATCTTGTTAATAGGTTAGTTTGTGCAAACATCCGAAAAACGAAATAAAACATGTGGAAAACAAAATGTATTGGGTAAAAAACAAGCATGGGGCATCAAAAATTATAGATACGTTTGCAATGTATCATCATGTCTCGTTGAGTAATATTTACTGGTTTGATATTTAACTTATGTTGTTATTTCTCTAGTGGTCTTTTGAACGTAGACTACATATCACTTCACCTTTATGGTCCTAGAGGAATGCATTGTGTGTTGGATTGCTTATGGTGGGTTGCCGGAGTGACAGAAACCTAAACCTCAGTTTGCAATACTTCACATAAGGGAGTAGTAGATACCACGAGTTTATTGATACAATTACATTTTTATCTTAATTACCGTCTTATATTTACGGACGCTTGCAAGTAGTGTAAGTGTGCATTAGTCTTGGATAGGACGGTGCACTAGCATAGGTCTACCCATATAACACTTACCAAAACGATAAAGATTAATCAACGGCGTGTGATGAAAATAACTTGACGAAACCTCCCGTGTGTCCTCAGGAACGTTTTAGACATTATAAGAAACACCACCGGGTTGTCCTTTGTGCTAAAAAGTATTGGGGTACTTGCAGAAACTATTTACTTTCATTGTTATTTACTTGTTATCACTTTATTTATCACTACGAAAATACCTAAATATTTACCCAAAACTATTTATCAATACCTTATTCTACTTGTTGGGTTCGATACTCTTACTAATTAAAAAATCTACGATAGATCCCCTACACTTGTGGATCATCACAACACAGGTTTGCAATTGAGGTGCAAACCAGCCTGTGGTTGGATGGTTAGGAGGGTGGTTGTACCCCCAGCCCGCCAGAGTTCAAACCCTTAGGAAGAATATTCTTTCATTGGGAGGCGACGTTCCCGTTGACAGCGAGGCGCCTGTGGTGACGTCGTCAATCTCAAGATCTGTAGGCTCACTCTCTCGAAGGTGCTCATAGGGGTAGGATGTGCGTGTGTGCATTCTTAGGGGTGAGTGTATGCGCGTGTATATGAGCGCTTGCGTTTGTAGTGTGTTTCTCAAAAAAAAAGGTTTTCAATTGAGGTGAAGAAGTCCCAACACATGGGAAAGAGAGGGAGAGAAATTAGGGCTAGGTCTAATCGAGAGAGATAGTCACCATCTCCTACTTAGAAGAAGCTCTAAACCAATTAGAGGGTCTCTAATCATAAGCTCTAATTCAATTAGAGATGTTCTAATTAGATACTCTAATCCAATTAGAGAGGTTCTAATTAGAGGCTCTAATTTAGTTAGAGGGTCTCTAATTAGATCTCTAATCCTGAGAGAAAGAGAGAGAGAGACATAATTGCATGATGGCTAATTGTGTGTTCTCTAAAGACAAGAGGGGTTGGGGATTATAGAGTGGGATAATGGAGGGAACCTACCATGGGGGGAGGTCAGTTTCCCTCTCCCTCCCTTGGCCGTACCAAGGCTCCTAGGGGATTTCGGATTGGACTCCCACATGGAGTCACATCCCTCCTCCCATTTTTTCCTTTTTCTTTCTCTTTTCCCCGCTTTTCCACCTCATTTACTTCTCAAATAAATTAGGGAAAATCCCAGGTAAAGTTAGTGCATATTGTGAGACCATGGCTCCCACCTGGCATCCCCTAAAATTATGGTTTGCGCACACGAGGAAATCTACCCCCTCCAGCACTTCTCACCTATATGGAAAGTCCTCCGGAACCCCGTGACTCCTATAGATAAAATCATCGACCTTATCTAACAATGTCACAAACATATTTACGACATCCCGAGACATCTCATATCCCTTGTTACATGATTATATCTCATATAACATTCTGCCTACGCCGACATTATTTCTCTCTTATGGTAAGTTTCCCGAAACGACTGCGACTGACACATGACTTGTTTCTGTGATATCGTAATGGAATATACTATTACCTAATGATGTTAGAAACATATTTGCAACATCCATGGATGTATCATCTCCTTCGTAATCTCTCTTTAATATTTATTCTATCACGTCGGAATTACCTGAATGATACCCTACTCTCCTCTGGACCAACCAATGCAAACAACAGACTATGACACCTTAAGTCCATGCGCCCTACAGGTTTGATAACTAGTATACATGACTGGAAGCCCATTTTCCTAATCAATAATCAACATCAGGACCGTGTACATCCATATTGATTCCTACATATACGAAGTAAATCTGCTGAACCTGTTGGTTGTTAACTAAGTTCCTATTACTTCGCGATACCAATCAATACCTCGGGTCGAGATAAATGATAATACTATGATTAAACTCTTTAATCACATCATTCCCGATATCCGGTATGATTCCTTTTACTCGTTACCGTGACATAATATCCCCATGACTAGTATCATGTCCTTGTCTGTGCAGACTTATTTACTGATACTATTTCACCGAGTGGGTCGTGGATGTATCTCTCTATTAACTAGAGGAGTAATTCCCAATCTTAAACATTCATAATGAATGAATTCTTTCGTGACCATCTGGTGTTAGCCTTTTTGATCACTCAGTTTATGGTGTGATAGTTGATTATACCAAAATGATTCTTCCGGTAAACATCGTTGAATATTCTTATGCTCTAAGGAAGCAAACAAGAAACCATTCTGTGATGATACTATTTAGCAAAACTAATCTCGTAGTATCTCAACTAATTGGGTCCACCCAGCCACAATGCTGAAACAACAATATGCTCCCACTAGTATTGACATAACAAATGTCCATGACCAGTAAAACGTGGTAATCTAATATTAAGGAGTTTGTCTGTGAGACATGACAACGGGTTATAACGGTGTGTATTTTTCTATACGTGCGTATGGGTTTTCCTCTGAATCTCATATTCAGTGATCATAGCAGTTATATCATAAAAATATAATGCATTAATCATGAAATTGATGCATTTTATTGTCTCTTGGGCATACATCCAACACTCCTTACTGAGTATATAGTCAGGATAATGTGAATTTTAGTTGTTTCTATAAGTTGTCTCTTTCAATTTCTACTTGATTGTATCGCTTTGTTATTGTACATTTTATATGGCCGCTATCATTTCCTTCCTGATTGTATAGCTCTAAACACGTTAATTTTAGCTGACTTGGTTGTACACATGATACTTGAATACACGGGATTAACGATGTATCACAATATGGTGAACTGCATACGCTAGTTTCTAGTGCTTTACGGACATTAATCAATAAACATGGCCAAAAGGGTAGACAACACCCTAAGCTTGTACGACGGGTTACTTTAAGTCCATGCCTAATGTCGTGGTGGACCCAAAAGGTTGACGGTCCCACGTAGAACCTAATGAGTTAGTCTGCAAAAAGGGCTGGTGTGCTAAAAAAAATTGGCTGGCCTGCTAAAAAAATTAGGCCAACCTACTAATAAAATGGGCTGGAATGCTACAGTAAATGTTCGACTCGCTAATCCTAAATGGGTCGGTCCACTACCCTTATTGTGCCAGTCCGCTACCCCCTCATGGGTCATCCATTAATCTTAAACGAGCCAGCCCATCACCCCTTAATGGCCTAACCCCCTAGATGGGCTCTTGATGGACCATGACACCTACCACAAGCATCCACATCATTTGTCCTGTTTCGTTGATGCCACGCCACGTTATGGGATAATGTCATGAGGTTTAAGTAATCTGTCACACCCCAATTTTTGGAATCTTGTACTGTACTCAAGAAGACAAAAAAATAGGGCCAACAAATTTTCTTTTTTTCTAACAACATGATTGTTTGAACTAACATGTTTTTATGATCTTAATCATATTTACAACACAAGTTTTGTTTCTTCATAAAACCAATACCAAGTTTTTCCTGAAAATAATTCTATTATTTTTCCTGATATTTTTCCCTGATGTTTTCCTAATATTACTTGAGTGGATTCTTACTCCAAGACTTGGATCATTCTTGTTTGCATCTTAAAATTAAATTTTAACTTTGTTGGATCCAAGAAAACAAAAATTTCAAAATGATTTATGATAGTTTTCTTTTAAGTTTTCTATAGAAAACAATCCCTGAAAATATAGCCAAGTACATGTTTTCTACCCTTGTTTTCACTAGGCTATAAAATGTTATTTTATGTTTTCTTGACTTTTATTTGTTCCTTGATATATGTACTACAAATACATAAGCTTGGTTTTATTTTTGGATTAGTAAAAATTATCTTTTTCTTCTTGTCCTTGTGGTATAAAATTTAGGCAGAAAAAGACATTTTTGGAAAATAGAGAAAAACAGAAAGTATACCTTTTTCCACATTGTTTTCATGGCCTCAAACTATTTCCAATTTGTTTTCAAAAGATGTTTCTGAAAGTTTATAACATGGTTCTCCCACTTTGAAAACAAATTTTGGAAAACATTTGACCCTTGAAAACAAACTCAACTTTTTGATCATTTAATCTGTTTTCAACACTTAGAATTTTTTCTAAGTCTTAGGCTGAATTTTCTGAATTTTGAACAGTGTGAGATACACTTTTGATTAGATGTTTTCTTTGAGTTTCTTTGCAAATTTTTGAATGTAACCTAGTCTAACTTGTTGACTAGCTATTGGACTCGAACCAGGATGCATTGCTTAGCTTCTAGAAGGCTTGTAGGTGAAGGAAAACAAGTGAGAGAAAGAGGTGATGTGGAATGGTATGGGAGCCCATACTTTGACCCAATTGACCTAGCCCTTGCCTTTCCCTTGCTTCCAAAGGCCACCTCTGGACTTGCCCTTTCGTGTTCTATGCCTTGGGCAGCCAGAACATGATGGGGAAAGGCCAAAACACCCCTGGACTCCCTCATGCCATCCATTGGCATTTCGCCCGAGCCCTCCTCCTTCCCTTTCTTGCCCTTGCCTTCAAGTACAAGACTCCAGAGCCCCACCCCTTGCGCAAATGCTCTCCTCACTCTCCCACACACCCCGAGCTCTAGATCTAGCCCTGATCTAGTCCCTATGGAAGCCCGAGCCCGTGAGCTTGCCGCCGGTGACCACTACGGCCTCGAGGTGGTTCTGCACGACCCCCTCCTTCCCCACTCCCTCTCTGCCCTGGATCGAACCCCCACCATCCCCTGACACTCCCTGACATGCCCTCGTGACCGTGCGTTTGCAGGTGCGCCGCCGCCGTCGAGTTCGCCGCCGCGGGCACTCTGCTGCGCCCCGCCGTGTGTGATCGTGCCTGTCGCCACCGACTGTTCCCCTCGACGCCCTCGACCCCATCCAACTCCCTCGATCCTGCACCAGCCAGCCACGAGCCCCACGGTGAGCACCACGGCCACGCCGATTTTCCTCCGCCGTCGGGATGAGAGAGAGAGAGAGGGGTGAGAGGAAGACGAACGCCGCGGACCGTAGATCGCGAGATCTACGGCCATGCTTGAACGGTCACGTTCCCGCGCACCCGCGTGCGCTGAGCGCAGTTGGGCCGCGCCGCAGCCTAGCTGGGCCGCGCCCATGCAAAACCAGCCCGCGCTGCTGGATTGTTTTTCTTTTAAGTTTTTAACAGAAACTTGCATGTTTACTTTGGATATGTGAAAAATACTAAAATTGCAAAATAAAATCTACCAAAAATCATGAACCTAAGAGTATGTTTTCCTAACCAAATAAAAATCGTAGATCTAAGTTTTGGACCATATTTTTCTCACAATGACTGTTTTGCCACAGAGTGTTTGTGAACTTGATTTGGACATAACCTTTTGGATCTGTAACTAATATGGTCAAACTAATTTTTTCTGGATAGCACTTGAATATATCTATCCATAGGACTTTGCCTCACATCAAGGTGAGCTACCAAATGGAAATGCCATCCATTTTGGTAAAAGTCCAGTAGGCTCTTCTGTGATTTTTAGAGTGAGTTCATAAATGATTTTTGAAGTAAATCCAACTGGATGAGTTTGATATTGACTATATCTATCTAATCCTATCTTAGATTAATTTTTAGAGCTCTAGAATAATTTTGGTGAGCAGATCTAGAAACAACAACTTTCCTGTTTTTGTTTGTATGTGTGTTTTGTTTGAAATGAAATGTGTGGTTGATTGAATCTTGTTTCCTAGCATGTACAGGGTTGTTATCACTTGTTATTAGGTTGTTATCTTGCAGTACATCTACCTTAGAAAGTGTGTGCATGTTTGTAAAGTCAAATAGAAGTAGGAATAGCATTTGGTTATTTCTCTAGTTTTATTATTTAGATTCTTGTTGAGCTAAATCTTTGTGTGCTTGATTGACTAAGTTTAGGCTATGCTAGAAATGGATCCAGTACCATTTTGGTACTGTTATTTTGAAGTTATCGCCTCTGTTAGCTTGCATGTTATTTTTATAGCAAAGCATGTGTAAGTCTTGTTATTTATTTGCACTAGTATTGTTTTCACTAGTATGAATAGTCTAGTATTGATTGCTTTATTAGATTATTTTTGTCATGAGTGACCAGAGGCTTTGTACCTCTTTTGCCTTGGTATTAGTGGGCCCATAACCCACTGGTCCCATAGCATCTTGGTTGAGGATGAAAATTCCCAACCATACATGTGTGTGAAAATAACATGTTTTATTATATGATTGATTGTTATTTTCCACCAAGGAAAATAGATTGTTTGCTTCACTTATGCAAGTGAAAAGTTTATTTATTATTTTTAAATACTAGTATGTTTAAGGGTGAATTATTTGTTAGCATAATATTCCTTAGGAGTATCATGTTAAGAAATGCTTCACTATTGTGTGCTAAATTGAATTGTTTGCTAATAGAATAAATTGCTTGTGGTTGATAGATTGTTTGTGAATGATTTTTAATTGAGCGTTTGGATTTTTGAAAAGGTTTAGTTAACCTTTCATTGATTGCATAGCTACTGGTTGTGTGGTTTATACCTTGGTTCCTTGCTATTTAATCTTTTAGAAAAGCATGTATTACTAGAATTTGTTTATGCATGCTAAATAGATGTTTTCATAGAATTATTTTATGGTATTGCTTACTAGCATGTGTATGGTTTGTGTACTGTTAGTAGGTATATTTATGTTCATGACCTGCTTGTTTAGAGTTAAGCATCCTTGTAGCATTGTTTGCTTCTCTAGTGTTGGACTAGTGTCACCACTATAAATTGTGGTTTTGCTCTAGTATGATTGTCTTTTATTTTATGAGTGTGTGCTTTATCCTAGCATGTTTAGGATGTCATTAATTATGTTAGTATGCCATGAATTATTTAGTTGCTTGTGCTATAGTTGTAGAATACAATTATTTCTTATAGCATGTTTCTGTAGAATTTCCATACTAATATGCTATAAGTGCGGTCCTGTTTTTATGCTTCTTGATAGGAGTATTATCTTGAGTGATGATTGCGTTTTAGATATTCTTATGAATTATTACCATTGATTTTAGCTACTGGTTGGTTTATTTATTTTCATGATTGATGGATTCCATGACTTTGAGTAGACATTAGCATAGTCAATAAATAGTCTATTCACTTGTGGTGTGGTGTTTGCTGTTTGGAAAATTGTCTGAGTGATTGCCTTAGCATGAGTAGTATACCTATGCTATTGATGTGCTAGTGTTGTTGCTGTGCTTAGTAGCATCTTGTTATCTAAGCATTAGTTTAATCATGAACTTGTTTGGTGATGATTGCTTGTGTGTTGTTAATACCCACTGCCATGGGTATTGCTTTGATTGATTGCTATTAATTTAGTAGCCTCACCTTTTGTGCCCACAAGCTATATTTTTAGCTTCTTAAATATCTTATTATGAGAGTGATACACCCCCTCCATATATGGTATGTAAGATGCGGGATATGGTTTCCAACCATATGTTTTTCTGACGATAGTTTTGGACCGTGAGAGTTATGTGAGACAGTTTTTTTGATAACGTTTAAGTGTTTACGCTAGTATAAATTTGCTTGTTGTATGTGTTGTGTAGTTTAGTTGTTGGGTCTTTAGATCTGAGAGTATGTCTTTTATTCTTTACGACACTAGAAAACGAAGAAGAAGCAGTTGTGGAGCTGTGCATCAAGTTCAAACTACTTCAAGGCCAGGGACACTAAGAAATTTAAGGGAAGCCATCCCGATGCTTGCTGTTATACTACAATTATCATTATCTATCATGCATGATTTACTTCTGAAAAGTTTTACAAAACTTTGATTTCCAAAAACTATTTTTGAGTGAATACTACTACTACTACTATTATATATACTACTACAGTAGTTGATACTTGGTGTTACCAAGCCCATAGCCACCATATGGTATTTATTACCATCAAAAGTATTAGTCCCTAAGTGGACAGCCCAAAATTATGTTCTTGAAAAACAAAGGCTTTTATGGAAAACCCGGAGAAAAGGCTGAGCCTTATTCACCGGAGGAATGTTGGAGTGGTCATTTTTGGAAAAATGGTGTTTTTTTACAAAAATGACACATAACCTAGTCTTTGCCGGACAACCTTTACCGTACTGCCACCCTACCCCAACATGGGCACGGGGCTTAACTTGAAGTTTGTTCTTGTTAGTGTGTGTTCTATCTCAATTTGCTATAAGGGTGTGAGTTACCCTCGAACCGAAATGCCGTCAACTCATGAATCACAAGGCATATAAAGTGAGGGATTAAGTTACCCCCTGGGTGCGACAGTTGGGTCTCCTGCCGTGGCGATGTGCGACATGGTGCCGGGGAGAACCAACCCAATTGAAGAGATATACATATTCTAGCTTGGACATAGTGGATGGTTAGGATCAGTTATCTGATGTTTACATACTGTTGTTACAGTCCGTGGTTGTTCACGGCGGATGTACTGGATCTGGTGGATTTGTACACCTCTGCAAAGTACAACTATTTCGAAGTAGCCGCGTCCTCGGATATGGACAGTTGAATGGCCGTGTAGCTAGCATTTTGTCAATCTTTTCAAAAAGGAGTTTTCAAAAAGATGTTGGACTTATGAAGTATCGAAATGAGGAAATCTTGTACCGCGGAGGTACCGTTGATGGAAAGCAAAAGTTGTTGTACAAGAAGTTTTGCAAAGAGAAAACCTTCTTTTACAAAAATGAGTTTATAAAACCTCTTGTACATGTGATATCTACAAGAGAAAGAAAACTATATTATTTTCTTTTGAAGTATCTTCTTCAACGAAGATATAGAGATTTTCAAAATCAACTATGATATGTCTTACATATATCATTGGTAGCAAACCCTATGTATAGCCTACCTATTACACCATATAAGAATACTTGCATCTTTGGTAAGCTACATGATGGATGTCTTGCTGAGTACATTCAAATGTACTCATATTGGTTTCGTCCCTGGTATCAACTTGCCAGACATCGCGAAGGAGGCTCAGAAGGAGATCAACAAGGAGGAGTACGGAGCTGATGGCTTTGCGAACTAGGATCGTCTCCCGGTCAGCAGCCTGTAGGTTAAGGCATGACTTGGGCTCTACTACGTTTGTGTGTGTTTATTCTTCCGTTGTGTGTTGTGTGTTTGTCCTGCGTGGAAGTTGTGTTAGACTTGGTCATGTGACCATGTCTCTTTTGTAAGTGTTTATGCAACCGTGTAATGGATATTGTATCTGTGTACCAACTTGATATGTTGTTCACGACTGGTGTGATCTGGGATCGTGAATGTATGCATATCGAAGGTGTCCTTGAACAGTGGTTCTGGGGCGTACCTTACATAATCACCATTAATTCTTCTAAAAAAATTAATCAATGTTAATCTGTTATGGGTCTCCGTTATACCTATCTTCCACGACGGGCTTTCCACGGTTGATGCGCATTCCACGATATGGCATGTCCGTGGTAGGAGAATCAGCCACGTGGTATGCACCACGGTACCCCCATCATGGAGGAAGTTCTTTAACCACGAGAAAATGGTTCCCTACCATGATTTGCGACCGAGGTAGGATAGAACTTTTCTTCTAGTGCCACTAGCCATTATACTAAAAATCAGGTCATTACAAATGTCGGGGGCCTAACTGTTGGCCGGGTTGGTGGCTTCCCGGGTACCCTCTACCCGGTAGTCTCTATCCGGTCATAAGTATTGAAGGCCAAGAGGCGATAAGGATAAAGTTTGTATTCGTCCGGATAGCGGTCAAGTGGTCCGAGTAGATGGACTGCGTTCCTACTCGGGCAAAAAGTCAATGGAGCCGTTCTGACAGGATCCCGCGTATCCTGTAGCCGTAGAGGCGTACGGTTCAACTTACGGAGTGCATGATTATCCGCGCTACGGCGTGACTACAGTGAGGTAGGCGCCTGTCAAGTCCTGTCACTAACAGAGGGGACAGGACATGCCTAGGGGTCTACTCTATGTCACTGACAGGATGGACATGTCCCATCTGTCGAACGGTGCGACGACTTCCCGCACCCGCGTCAGCGAGAAGCCGGAGGCGTGCGCTGTCCTGCAGTAGGCGTGTCCCATCAAGTGTACCTTATAGTCTTTATTTATTCGGCTGGGCACCAGTATATAAGGTGCCATGCCCCCTCCTGTGCGAGGGACGTTGCCTCAGATCGCATATATTGCAAGAGCCAACACTAGAGCCAGAGAGAACAGCCGAGTGGCTACTCGGCCAAGAGGCAAACATTGTACTGTGGCTACTCGGAAAACATACATACAGAGAGGTAGGCAGGAGTAGGGGTGTTACCTCCACACGAGGGACCTGAACCTGGGTAGATCTTGTTGTTTGCAGTGTTACTTACGCGCGGCTACTTGCCGTGCGATCCCTCCCCGGATACCTCCAGCGTCCATCGGCCCCAACTTTAGCCATCTCATGGAATCTGTCTTCTCCACACCACGACAGTTGGCGCCCACTGTGGGGCCAGCAGCGGCGCTGGCTGGGGTTCATATTCGGACGGGACCCGTTTCTGCTACGGGGGAGCGCGTGTTCTGTGGCCTTGTCCACAGATTCGGCTCCTTCGACTTCGTCACTGACAACGCTGGAGATTTCGGCGGCAGGTCTGTGCCGGCAGGCGGCTTGGTGCTCTCCTTCGGCGTGCATCTGGTCTACATCGCCACCACCGTCATCCGCGAGTTCCCGGAGGAGGTGCTCGTCGCAGAAGATCCTCCTGCTGTACTCGCTGCCCGCGGGAAGCCTTATGGCTGCTCTGCGGACAGCGTGGAGGTGATGATGACAGGCCCGGCTATCGACACCGGGAAAGGCGCGGCCGCTACCGCGGGAGTCATCGAGGAACCTGTTGGCGCGAGGGTCCACAAGCCCTACGACGCGCCCCACAACATTCCGGGTTACGTGGATCCTTCCACGTCTACGGCGATACCAGCTGCTCGCGGTGATGCTACCGTGCAGCTGGGCATGCCACAAGCTAACGAGGCGGAACTCGCCACCATGAAGGCGCAACTCGAGCAGCAGCGTCAAGCGCTACTCGCGGAGTCCCATGAGCTGGAGAAGGTTAGGCTTGAGCTTAACCTAGCTCAAAACGAGTATAACGTGGCGCATGGCTTTACTCCTGTTTCTAGGCTGCCTAGCAAGTTAGGCACTACTCGTCGCAACTTAGTCGCTGAGCTGGATAGATATGGTAGGGTTGCTAGCCAATCTGCTAGTTTGAACACTGTTGGTAGGCCGAGATACAACACCCCCGCCAAAACTCTTAGGGCTGCAGAGTGTGACGCTCCGAGATCGGGCACTATGCAGATTTCAGCATTCCCGCCAAAATCCACATAATAACCGATTCCAGGTTGCCACTTGTGATAACATTACAACAGTTCACGAATAATCCACAACAACAACAGAAAAGATATATACAAGAGGACTCAAACGAGTCAACGATACAACTGATACAATACAAAGATCCAAATAACAGCGGAAGAAACAACATAGCGTTCGACTACGGACAAGATACAAATTGGACTAAGAGTCCTGAAGATAACCGAGAGCGTCCAATCCCTGCCCAGGCCAAGTGTAAGGACCCCAGACCGGCAGTCTGAAACCCTACGTATGCATACATTCACGATCCCAGAAAGATCAGTCGTGAACAACATACACAGTTGGCACACAGAAATACATCATCCATTACACGAATACATAAAGGTATTACATAAAAGATCACATGATCAAGTTTAATGCAACTGCCACATGGGGCAGGCAACTTATCAAACACAGCGGAAGACAAATAAAACACAACGTAGTTGAGCCCAAGTCACGCCTTAACCTACAGGCTGCTGACCCGGAGACGATCCTAGTTCGCAAAGCCGTCAACTCCGTACTTCTCTTCATAGTTCTCCTTTGGAGGCTCCTTCTCCAAATCTGATAAGTAGATACCAGGGGCGAAACCATAATGAGTACATTTGAATGTACTCAGCAAGACATCCATCATGTCACTTACCAACATGCAAATATGCTTATATGGTGGAATAGGTAGGCTATAAGTAGGGTTCACTACCAATGGTGTTCATATATGATGACACCACAGTTGCAGTCAGGTTAATCTGTATCTTCGTTGAAGAAGATACTTCAGAAGAAAATAATATAGTTTTATTTCTCTTGTAGATATCACATGTACAAGAGGTTTTGTAAAATTTTGTTAAAGAATATTTTCTCTTTGCAAAACTTCTTGGAATCAGTTTCCAGAATTCTTGCTTAGAGTAGAAAAGGTTTTCTTTGCAAAACGTTTTGTTTTGTATATCAGCATCTGGCTTTTCATCATCGACGATACCTCCACGGTATAAGTTTCCATTTCCTTTCCGAACTTCACAAGTTCAACACTTCCTTTCCAAATATTCCTTTTCAAAAACTTCCTTTTTGAAAACATTGACACAATGCTAGCTACATGGCCATTCAACTGTCCATATCCGAGGACGCGGCTTCTTCGAAAAAGTTATACTCTGCAGAGGTGTACACATCCACCAGATCCAGTACACCTCCCGTGAAACAACCACGGACTGTAACAACAGTATGTAAACATCAGGTATCTGATCATAACCATCCACTATGTTCAAGCTAGAATATGCCTATCTCTCGATTGAGGTTGTTCTCCCCGGCATCAAGTCCCACCCTGCCTAGCCAGGAGCCTCAATGAATGCATCCGGAGGGAAAATTAATCCCACACTTTATATGCCTCAACATTGGGAGTTTTGACGACATTCGGTTCGAGGGTACGACGCCCCTTATAGCAAGTGAGATAGCACACACTAATAAGAACAAACTTCAAGTTAAGCCCCGTGCCCATGTTAGGGTAGGGTGGCAGTACGGTAAAGGTTGTCCGGCGAAGACTAGGTTATGTGTCATTTTTGAAAACACCACCTTCTCAAAAATGACCACTTCCACATTCCTCCGGAGAACAAGGATCCGCCTTTTCTCCGGGTTTTTCCGTAAAGCCTTTGTTTCGTAGAATCACAATTTTAGGGTGTCCACTTAGGGACTAGTATATTTGATGGTAATAAATACCATATGGTGGCCTATGGGCTTGGTATTTCCAAGTTTAACTACTGGCATGATAGTAACCTATAATATAGTATAGTAGTAAATTCCACATCAAAAATAGTTTTGATAACCAAGTTTTTGTAAAACTTCAGAGGTAAAACATGCATGATATATAATGGTAAGTATTGTATCAGCAAGCAATCAGGATGCTTGCCTGGTATCTCCTTGTGTCCCTGGTTGTTGGAGTGACTGGAACTTGAAACAGAGCTTCACGACACTTCCTTCCTCTTCGTTTTCTAACGCCGTAAAAAGAGAATAAAGGACACACATTCAGAACCAAACAAGACAAACAAGGCTACAAGTAATACATACAGCAAGCAATCAAGAAGTACCACCCAAGTTCTCAATTTTTCCCTTAAGAAAAATTGGCATAAAAACTATAGTTGAAAAGTCTGCTTTTTTTCCTAGTGTTTATGTGTGGCCAATTCAATGATTTTTAGTTAAGAACACCATGGACCAGTGGGGTAGAGCACATGTTACTAGACAGTAGGGTGTCACATAAAACACATTTTTATGTCTAAAAACTCCCCCAACAATCTCTATGGCTAGCACATATAATTTGCTAAAATACTCAAGTGGTGAAAAAGGCTCATGACAACAAGTCAAGCCTATTTTCCACCATGATGCAAAAGTACAAGTGGGTGTTCCACTAGCAAAAATGCTCACCCAGAGGTTAATAAGCCTCTGGTCACTTTTATAAAAGTGCTCCAAACAAACAATCTAGCATCCAAAAACTCCTACTCATACTAGTAGAAAATTTAGGAAAAATACTAGACTAGTTTAGGCTACACTAGTTAATTTTATGCACAAGTGTGCAAGCTAGCAGAGGCAAAATACTCCTCTAACCAGTACCATAATTGCTACTGGATTCCACAAAATAACATAAAAAGCATAGCTAGGAAACAAGGAAAAACTATGCTTAAAATGCTACACATGTGAGGAGATTAATTCCTAGTCATCCAAGTGTTACTCATGCTTTTATGCTACTTAAGAGGAAACCTATCAGAGGTGAAAACCCTAAGATAATAATGCCACAAGGACATTCCATCCTCTGGTTTCCACACCAAAGATTCATAGTTTTCCCTAGGGTAAAACAAGACAAAAAGCATACATGAATATCCTAGTATGAAATTTAGACTTTAAGCATTGCTATTTAAATCTATTTCAAACACAAGCACCAAGTATCTAGAGGTGCTATAACCAAAATAACAGTACCTAAATGGTACTGGTTTCATGAGAATTAATCTAGCAATAAGCCTAAAAAGCATTTAAAGATCTACTCAAAACATATATAAAAGAAACACATCTAGTGTGGGGGAAATAATGTTTCCACCAAAAATGCAATGACACCAGTGGGTGTTCCACTAGCATAACAAAGCATTAAGAGGTCACAATGCCTCTGGTCCATTTGCTAAAAATTAACAAAAAAAAAACTAAACTAGCATCTAGTGCATTAACAATACTAGCAGAAAATAATAGGGTGCTTAAATAAGCAAGGCAATGCTACTCATTGTTATTGTTTTCACACAAGTGAAAACTATAGGGGTCAAGTACTCATAATAACATCATCAAAATGCTACTGGTCCTATGAACACAACCAAAAAAAATATGTGGCTATGCAACCACAAATAATTATGCCAAAAATTCCACACATGAGGAAATTTTTCCATAACAATCTCATAGTAATGACTAAATTACTCATGCTTCTCTACCAACTCAATGCAAGCTAGCAGAGGTGATACTAACAAAATATAAGTACCAACATGGTACTGAATCCAATATCTCAACACAACAATTCAATCACTTGCACACAAATTAATCATTCAAAAATTATATGCAAGTAATAAACTAGAGATGAACATATGATATTAATATAAATCCTATTTCTTCTCAACTCAAGTCCACACATTCTAACATGATAAAATAGTTAAGTAACACTTAGAAAACAAGATCACACAACTTATACATGCTAGAAAACAATATTGTAACACAAAAATATAATCACATAATTTAAATAGCTAAAATGCCAAAATGGCAGAAACAAGCAAATCAAAGATCTGTCCACCAGATTTTCTAGGATGCTCTAAAAATTAAACCCTTCTAGTTTTGGATAGCCCTAAACATATACAAGACCATCCAGTTGAGTTTGCATCAAAAATCATTTTTAATAATTTTATAAAAATCACCAAAGTGCTCTCTGGTGTTTTACCAAATTGCATGCCATTTCAAAAATACAATGAATTTGGAAACGAGGTTAAATGCTCCTGTTAGTAAATTTCAAGGGCTTTCCAATGCAATTGGCCTCACTTCATTCTGAGTTGTAAAATAAAAATGGTGCTCATTTTGGTGTTTCTGGTACCTGTTGCCAAATCATTTTTAATTTCAAAATTATTCATCCAAATGTAGATCTACAAGTTGGAGGTGGTTTAGAATTAGTTGAGGTACCACTGTGAATTTTGGTTTGATAAAATTCATCTTTTAGGTTGCCTTTTAGGCTCAAAAGTAACTATACAAGTTTCTGTGAAAAATAAATGGAAAAAGAACAGTTGTTGGGCCAGATCTGCTGACGGGCTGCCCAGATCTGCTGCTACCGCGACCGGATCTACCCGCTGAGGCTGACGAGCGGGCCAGGCTGCCACGGGGCTGCCACGCAGGCGATGCGCAGCCCCACCAGCAGGTTTAACTCCTAAGCGCGGGTTAAGGGCGGCTGGCGTCAGCGTGACGCCACCGCTGCGTCACCCGCCGGCGGGGAGATCTCCGGCGAGGTTCTATCGGGCTAAATCGTTCACCGTTTTGCAAAACAAAAATACCTAAACGTTGCTAACGACGAGGGGAAACCTTCAGAGGCACCCTCGCTTCCGGGGAGGGGCCGGAAGGCAGTCGGCGACGGCGGCCTGCGGCGGATGGACGGTGACCACGGTGCGGCGTCGAAATACGAAGAGAGGGAGAGGGAAAAAGGTCGGCGTGGTTCGCCTGCTCACCCTAAACTCGCGGAGACGCTCGGTGAGGGAGGAGGAGGTCCGTGGCGGCGGCAATGGCTCGCCGGAGTCGTCGTCGGGCTCGGGGAAGATGGAGATGGCGCGGCCACCTCGAGGCAATACGCCTCGATTCCTTCAGCAGGGAGGATCGCCAAAACGAGGCGGACGAGATGAGGCACACGGCGGCCGGCGGCGAGCCCTCTAACGGCCGATCGACGGCGAGCACAACAAGCTAGGGTTTCGGGTTTAGATATTTTAGAGAGAGAGAGAGAGACCTTGAGGGGGGGAGAGAGAGGGGGCAGGTAAGAGGTGCACACGGGTCTTTTAATCATCTAGATTGCTTACCTTCGAAGCATTGGAAGCATGGGCTCCCATGGCCTCTACTGCGTCATCTACAGGAAGAAGAAGGACACCATGTGACTAGGATTACATTTAAGTCCCTGGAAAATTACAAGTAGGTCCCTGTACTCTCTGTAAATGGTTGTTTTCACAATGAAAACAAAGTTTAAATTTTAAATCCTTTTGCCCAAAATTCTAATTAGTTGAGATGTACAACATATATGAAAATTGGCTCAATTGGGGAAACTTTATAATTCAAAGTTGTTCAAATTTGAATTCTTACAAAAATGGACATTGAATTTATTAGACTACTTAGGAGCTTCCAAAAATGATAATTTTTGGCACACATTCCTTATTTGATGTGTTCCTTATGTGGTAGAAAATTCAAGTCATTTTGAGTTACTTTATAGAACAAACTTGTTCAAATTTCTAAAAGGTGCTGTCAAGAAAACAGGGGTTTTTGGCAACTTAAATTATTCAAAAACTTGTGCCCTTTTGTTTTTCATCCTTATTTATGCTATAGAGCATGTGGTATTTATTTCATGGCATTTGGAAAAAGTTTGTAGAACAAACTTGTTCAAAATCCCAAATGTTGCTGTGGAGAAAAACCATGTTTTCAGGACTTTAATGGATTCAATTCTTGGTCTCCTCTTGTGTGTGTTCCTTATTTGATATAAGGAAGCAATGGTATCAATTTCAGATCATTTGAATCAAGTTTCCAATAGTAACTTGTTTTAGTTTTCTGTTTCTGGAAATATTGGAATTTCTATTTAATAAGGCACTTGGCTTTTCTTTAACAATGCTTTGCCAAAATATTTATGTGACTAGAGATAGCAAGTCAATGCTCTCCAATACCTTTGTTTTTAATCTTGCAAGGTTGGAAAAACATTTGATAATATTTTGGTGAAGCATCTAAGAATGCCTCTTTTTCCTGATAATCTTTTAGGGAAATTTTATTTAGTGTTTCCTATTTCTTAACTTAGGCCTTGGAATAATATTCAACAAGTAGGGGATTCATAAGATAGTTTTTGGAAAACTCTTTGATCAATATTCACTTTAGAAAATATTGCCAAGTCATTGGAACAATATGTTGAATATTTTGTTTTCAATTTCTTAGCCATGAGTTTATATAATTAGTTTGTTTAGTTGCACTCAAACAAGCATAACCAAAGTTTAATTGTCAAGCAATTAGCAAAACAATAGTGTTATCAGGTATTCCAAAATTGGGATGTGACAGGTCTTCCCCCCTTAAAAAGAATCTCGTCCCCGAGATTCACAAGCGAGGACTAAGGGAGGGCCAACAAACACAATGTTAGTGTTGGAGTGCCGGTGCTTCCCCCCTTTGACTTTTCTTGGGAGGTGGGGTACATCCCTAAATTAGTGAATTCAGTTTTAAAAAGTACACCAGTACTGTTTTAGGTCCAAAACTTTTGTTTCCTAGTTTGAACAAAAATTAAGGTTAGTGCAGAACTACCTCGAAATGTACCGTCAGTTATTACATGAGTTCCTAGCTATATCCCACATCTTACATAACACATATGGAGTGGTGTACCACTCTCATAACAAGGTATATAATAAGCTAAAAATATAGCTTGTGGGTGCAAAGGTTAGGTTGCTAAGGTAAAACAAACAGACAGAACAATAGCCACGGCAGTGGGTATTACTCACCACAAGCAACTATCACTTAATATGTTCATGATTTTAGTTGGATGTTTTAGTTTCATAAGATACTCTTAAGCACAATCATAACACCAGTATAAACTCATGCTAAGGTGAAACATTTAAACAAAATCCAATAAGCAAGCAAACAACACCACAGATGAATCGACTATTTATTCACTAGGTTATTGTTTATTAGAGGTTTTGGAATCCATCAATCATGAACAATTAGCAAACAACCAGTAGCTAAAAACCAATGAATTCATTCATAAAGATACTCTAAAACACCATCTTTACACAAGATAAAAACTCCTATTACACAGGCATATAAAAAGGTCTGCACAAATCACACACTAGTATGAAAAATCTACACCAGCATGCTATAAGAGATAATCATATCCTATAACCATAGAACATGAAACTAAATAATTCATGGCATGATAACAGAAGTAATAACTTCCTAAACATGCTATATCAACCCATATACTCATAAAATAGAAAGAGGGTAATACTAGAGCAAAAATCACCATTTTCTAGTGGTGAAACTAGTTTCACTCTAGAGAAGCAAACAATGCTACCATGATGTTTAAACTTAAACAAGCAAGTCATGAATATAAGTGTACCTAATAACAGTACACAAAACTTACTCATGTTAGTAAGCACAAACATCAAAACAATCCCCTGATACAACTATTAAACATGCAGAAATTTCTTCTAGCAATTTCTGTTTTCTTTAACCAATTACTAGCAAACAAGCAAGGTATAACTCACACAACCAGTAGCTATGAAATTAATGAAAAGTTATATAAACCTTTTCAAAAATCCATACACTCAATTTAAAATTATTCACAAACAATCTACCAATCAAGAGGAATTTATTTTATTTGCGAACAATTTAATTTTAGCACACGATAGTGAAACATTTCTTAACATGATACCCCTAAGGAATATTATGCTAACAAAAGGATCACACCTAAACATATTAGTATTTACTAATAAGAAATAAACTTCTCATTTGCATAAGTGAAAAGAGACAATTATATTTTCCATGGTGGAAAATAGAAATCAATCACATAGTGAAACATGCTATTTTCACAGAGGTGTATGGTTGGGGATTTTCATCCTCAAGCCAAAACACAATGGGACCAGTGGGCTATGGCCTACTAATACCAAGTAAAAATATGTACTAAAACTCTGGTTACTCATGAAAAACTTTGCATACAAGATAAAAATATAAGGCTATTTAATCTAGTGAAACAATACTAGTGCATACTGATAGTAATGCTTACATATGCTTTACTATTAAGAGACATGCAAGCTAATAAAGGTACAAGCATCAAAATAACAGTACCTAAATGGTACTGGACTCAAAGAAAACATAGCACAAAATTTACTAAGAAAGTATACACAGATCTAGTTCTCACAGTACTTCCAGATAGTAAACTAGAAGGTAACAAATGCTATTTCATTTTTATACGAGTTTCCAATCATGCACACACTTTCTAGGGTAGAGTTCTTGTAAGAAAACAACATAATAACAAGTCCTAACAACTCCATATAAGTTAGGAAGCAAGATTGAATAAAACACAAATTTATTTCAATCAAGAGCACACAAAGAGACTAAAACAGGAAAACTGTTGTTTCCTAAATTTATTACAACCGTTCCATCGTTCACTTAATTTCTAAACCCCGAATTTCATAGTACCTACAATGTCTATTAAGATTTGGTTTCCAAAGTAGATACACATGATATCCTATTGACTAGTAAACGAATAGGTCATCATTTTATTTTCTCGTGACTTCTCCTTTTTACCAACTAGATTAAAAGGTGTCGCAAGTCACTTAATTCTTTGGTTTAGAAAGAGTTGTCAGTAGTTTTCATGCTTTGGTTAGGTGTCAACCTAAGATTATACCAAGCATGTTAGTCTTGTTAGCTTTCTATTAACTAATGTTTGTCCGACAAGATACGACTAGCGTCATACGTCGAATATTGAATTGTGCTCTTTGGATTGGCTTTTGAGGGGGTTGCGCATCATGGCATGTGAAGACTTGTTTTGTACCTTTCTCCAGAGGAGGGAGGTATATAACTAAAGCAACGCTTAGCCCATAGGGCAAAACAAGTATTTTTCAAACAGACAAAACACTGAGGTTTTGGTCAGTATTGGTTGGTTTTCTTCACGCCTTTTCTTCTTTGAGGATTGTCGTTGTTGGAGCTTTATTTGTTGGAGTGCATCACTGGTAGCAATGCTATCAGCTCGTGTGGCTTGATGGTCCTCTATTATTAGGTCCAATGGTGCTTTCATTAATTGTGGGGGAGATGGTGGTGGTTCACGACAGGTGGCATTATGAAGCGAAAATAAGTATAAGCCTAAGCAACAAATTCTTGTTTTTGAACGTTATACAAACATTTTTGCTTGCAAAAATTTAACAGGAGGCGATTCAAAAACAAGAGCGGGGCAAGCACAAATCTGCAAATTTTGAGCACCCCACAAACATATAGAAGCCTAGATGAACCAAAATTCTACACCACACAATAGCACAAAGTCCTACGGACACACATAAGCAAGCCAAAACACACAATCAAGGCTCCATTGGAGCTACGTCGGGGGAGACGACTCATGGAGTTATCGCTAAATTACTCCAAACTAGCCTAATCCAAAATCCTAGAAGTGGCTGAAGAACTATATCTACTTCTGACCATCATCACTGTAGAGCTAGGCAATTATTTTGGTCTTCTCGGGACATCGGCAAGTATAAAAGTTTTTGTATGAAAACAAGATAAATAGAAGTAAAGTTTTGATAAAACTTTATGCAACAATCTGTTTTTGAAACTCCAACTATTTTCTGGACAGAAAACTTCAAAGACGAGAGATGTTTCAAAAACAGAGCGGAGCAGTTGCAAACAAGTAAGAAATAGACTCTTAACCGAGAGACATACCAACTCTATAAGGCCTGCCCTTCGAACCACTGTTCAAGGACACCCTTGATATGCATTTAGAATCTTTTGAAAAGACCAGAAGGAGGGAAAATATACTAAAATTCCCTTAGATAACATAATGTAGATAGTAAATAGGTTTTTACTCAAAAATAATTTTCTTTCCTATCTGACGTCCATGCTAACTAAGGTCTCCTAAGGTCAGGATGGCTCTGATACCAACTCTGTAAGGACCCCAGACCGGCAGTCTGAAACCCTACGTATGCATACATTCACGATCCCAGAAAGATCAGTCGTGAACAACATACACAGTTGGCACACAGAAATACATCATCCATTACACGAATACATAAAGGTATTACATAAAAGATCACATGATCAAGTTTAATGCAACTGCCACATGGGGCAGGCAACTTATCAAACACAGCGGAAGACAAATAAAACACAACGTAGTTGAGCCCAAGTCACGCCTTAACCTACAGGCTGCTGACCCGGAGACGATCCTAGTTCGCAAAGCCGTCAACTCCGTACTTCTCTTCATAGTTCTCCTTTGGAGGCTCCTTCTCCAAATCTGATAAGTAGATACCAGGGGCGAAACCATAATGAGTACATTTGAATGTACTCAGCAAGACATCCATCATGTCACTTACCAACATGCAAATATGCTTATATGGTGGAATAGGTAGGCTATAAGTAGGGTTCACTACCAATGGTGTTCATATATGATGACACCACAGTTGCAGTCAGGTTAATCTGTATCTTCGTTGAAGAAGATACTTCAGAAGAAAATAATATAGTTTTATTTCTCTTGTAGATATCACATGTACAAGAGGTTTTGTAAAATTTTGTTAAAGAATATTTTCTCTTTGCAAAACTTCTTGGAATCAGTTTCCAGAATTCTTGCTTAGAGTAGAAAAGGTTTTCTTTGCAAAACGTTTTGTTTTGTATATCAGCATCTGGCTTTTCATCATCGACGATACCTCCACGGTATAAGTTTCCATTTCCTTTCCGAACTTCACAAGTTCAACACTTCCTTTCCAAATATTCCTTTTCAAAAACTTCCTTTTTGAAAACATTGACACAATGCTAGCTACATGGCCATTCAACTGTCCATATCCGAGGACGCGGCTTCTTCGAAAAAGTTATACTCTGCAGAGGTGTACACATCCACCAGATCCAGTACACCTCCCGTGAAACAACCACGGACTGTAACAACAGTATGTAAACATCAGGTATCTGATCATAACCATCCACTATGTTCAAGCTAGAATATGCCTATCTCTCGATTGAGGTTGTTCTCCCCGGCATCAAGTCCCACCCTGCCTAGCCAGGAGCCTCAATGAATGCATCCGGAGGGAAAATTAATCCCACACTTTATATGCCTCAACATTGGGAGTTTTGACGACATTCGGTTCGAGGGTACGACGCCCCTTATAGCAAGTGAGATAGCACACACTAATAAGAACAAACTTCAAGTTAAGCCCCGTGCCCATGTTAGGGTAGGGTGGCAGTACGGTAAAGGTTGTCCGGCGAAGACTAGGTTATGTGTCATTTTTGAAAACACCACCTTCTCAAAAATGACCACTTCCACATTCCTCCGGAGAACAAGGATCCGCCTTTTCTCCGGGTTTTTCCGTAAAGCCTTTGTTTCGTAGAATCACAACTTTAGGGTGTCCACTTAGGGACTAGTATATTTGATGGTAATAAATACCATATGGTGGCCTATGGGCTTGGTATTTCCAAGTTTAACTACTGGCATGATAGTAACCTATAATATAGTATAGTAGTAAATTCCACATCAAAAATAGTTTTGATAACCAAGTTTTTGTAAAACTTCAGAGGTAAAACATGCATGATATATAATGGTAAGTATTGTATCAGCAAGCAATCAGGATGCTTGCCTGGTATCTCCTTGTGTCCCTGGTTGTTGGAGTGACTGGAACTTGAAACAGAGCTTCACGACACTTCCTTCCTCTTCGTTTTCTAACGCCGTAAAAAGAGAATAAAGGACACACATTCAGAACCAAACAAGACAAACAAGGCTACAAGTAATACATACAGCAAGCAATCAAGAAGTACCACCCAAGTTCTCAATTTTTCCCTTAAGAAAAATTGGCATAAAAACTATAGTTGAAAAGTCTGCTTTTTTCCTAGTGTTTATGTGTGGCCAATTCAATGATTTTTAGTTAAGAACACCATGGACCAGTGGGGTAGAGCACATGTTACTAGACAGTAGGGTGTCACATAAAACACATTTTTATGTCTAAAAACTCCCCCAACAATCTCTATGGCTAGCACATATAATTTGCTAAAATACTCAAGTGGTGAAAAAGGCTCATGACAACAAGTCAAGCCTATTTTCCACCATGATGCAAAAGTACAAGTGGGTGTTCCACTAGCAAAAATGCTCACCCAGAGGTTAATAAGCCTCTGGTCACTTTTATAAAAGTGCTCCAAACAAACAATCTAGCATCCAAAAACTCCTACTCATACTAGTAGAAAATTTAGGAAAAATACTAGACTAGTTTAGGCTACACTAGTTAATTTTATGCACAAGTGTGCAAGCTAGCAGAGGCAAAATACTCCTCTAACCAGTACCATAATTGCTACTGGATTCCACAAAATAACATAAAAAGCATAGCTAGGAAACAAGGAAAAACTATGCTTAAAATGCTACACATGTGAGGAGATTAATTCCTAGTCATCCAAGTGTTACTCATGCTTTTATGCTACTTAAGAGGAAACCTATCAGAGGTGAAAACCCTAAGATAATAATGCCACAAGGACATTCCATCCTCTGGTTTCCACACCAAAGATTCATAGTTTTCCCTAGGGTAAAACAAGACAAAAAGCATACATGAATATCCTAGTATGAAATTTAGACTTTAAGCATTGCTATTTAAATCTATTTCAAACACAAGCACCAAGTATCTAGAGGTGCTATAACCAAAATAACAGTACCTAAATGGTACTGGTTTCATGAGAATTAATCTAGCAATAAGCCTAAAAAGCATTTAAAGATCTACTCAAAACATATATAAAAGAAACACATCTAGTGTGGGGGAAATAATGTTTCCACCAAAAATGCAATGACACCAGTGGGTGTTCCACTAGCATAACAAAGCATTAAGAGGTCACAATGCCTCTGGTCCATTTGCTAAAAATTAACAAAAAAAAAACTAAACTAGCATCTAGTGCATTAACAATACTAGCAGAAAATAATAGGGTGCTTAAATAAGCAAGGCAATGCTACTCATTGTTATTGTTTTCACACAAGTGAAAACTATAGGGGTCAAGTACTCATAATAACATCATCAAAATGCTACTGGTCCTATGAACACAACCAAAAAAAATATGTGGCTATGCAACCACAAATAATTATGCCAAAAATTCCACACATGAGGGAATTTTTCCATAACAATCTCATAGTAATGACTAAATTACTCATGCTTCTCTACCAACTCAATGCAAGCTAGCAGAGGTGATACTAACAAAATATAAGTACCAACATGGTACTGAATCCAATATCTCAACACAACAATTCAATCACTTGCACACAAATTAATCATTCAAAAATTATATGCAAGTAATAAACTAGAGATGAACATATGATATTAATATAAATCCTATTTCTTCTCAACTCAAGTCCACACATTCTAACATGATAAAATAGTTAAGTAACACTTAGAAAACAAGATCACACAACTTATACATGCTAGAAAACAATATTGTAACACAAAAATATAATCACATAATTTAAATAGCTAAAATGCCAAAATGGCAGAAACAAGCAAATCAAAGATCTGTCCACCAGATTTTCTAGGATGCTCTAAAAATTAAACCCTTCTAGTTTTGGATAGCCCTAAACATATTCAAGACCATCCAGTTGAGTTTGCATCAAAAATCATTTTTAATAATTTTATAAAAATCACCAAAGTGCTCTCTGGTGTTTTACCAAATTGCATGCCATTTCAAAAATACAATGAATTTGGAAACGAGGTTAAATGCTCCTGTTAGTAAATTTCAAGGGCTTTCCAATGCAATTGGCCTCACTTCATTCTGAGTTGTAAAATAAAAATGGTGCTCATTTTGGTGTTTCTGGTACCTGTTGCCAAATCATTTTTAATTTCAAAATTATTCATCCAAATGTAGATCTACAAGTTGGAGGTGGTTTAGAATTAGTTGAGGTACCACTGTGAATTTTGGTTTGATAAAATTCATCTTTTAGGTTGCCTTTTAGGCTCAAAAGTAACTATACAAGTTTCTGTGAAAAATAAATGGAAAAAGAACAGTTGTTGGGCCAGATCTGCTGACGGGCTGCCCAGATCTGCTGCTACCGCGACCGGATCTACCCGCTGAGGCTGACGAGCGGGCCAGGCTGCCACGGGGCTGCCACGCAGGCGATGCGCAGCCCCACCAGCAGGTTTAACTCCTAAGCGCGGGTTAAGGGCGGCTGGCGTCAGCGTGACGCCACCGCTGCGTCACCCGCCGGCGGGGAGATCTCCGGCGAGGTTCTATCGGGCTAAATCGTTCACCGTTTTGCAAAACAAAAATACCTAAACGTTGCTAACGACGAGGGGAAACCTTCAGAGGCACTCTCGCTTCCGGGGAGGGGCCGGAAGGCAGTCGGCGACGGCGGCCTGCGGCGGATGGACGGTGACCAGGGTGCGGCGTCGAAATACGAAGAGAGGGAGAGGGAAAAAGGTCGGCATGGTTCGCCTACTCACCCTAAACTCGCGGAGACGCTCGGTGAGGGAGGAGGAGGTCCGTGGCGGCGGCAATGGCTCGCCGGAGTCGTCGTCGGGCTCGGGGAAGATGGAGATGGCGCGGCCACCTCGAGGCAATACGCCTCGATTCCTTCAGCAGGGAGGATCGCCAAAACGAGGCGGACGAGATGAGGCACACGGCGGCCGGCGGCGAGCCCTCTAACGGCCGATCGACGGCGAGCACAACAAGCTAGGGTTTCGGGTTTAGATATTTTAGAGAGAGAGAGAGAGAGACCTTGAGGGGGGAGAGAGAGGGGGCAGGTAAGAGGTGCACACGGGTCTTTTAATCATCTAGATTGCTTACCTTCGAAGCATTGGAAGCATGGGCTCCCATGGCCTCTACTGCGTCATCTACAGGAAGAAGAAGGACACCATGTGACTAGGATTACATTTAAGTCCCTGGAAAATTACAAGTAGGTCCCTGTACTCTCTGTAAATGGTTGTTTTCACAATGAAAACAAAGTTTAAATTTTAAATCCTTTTGCCCAAAATTCTAATTAGTTGAGATGTACAACATATATGAAAATTGGCTCAATTGGGGAAACTTTATAATTCAAAGTTGTTCAAATTTGAATTCTTACAAAAATGGACATTGAATTTATTAGACTACTTAGGAGCTTCCAAAAATGATAATTTTTGGCACACATTCCTTATTTGATGTGTTCCTTATGTGGTAGAAAATTCAAGTCATTTTGAGTTACTTTATAGAACAAACTTGTTCAAATTTCTAAAAGATGCTGTCAAGAAAACAGGGGTTTTTGGCAACTTAAATTATTCAAAAACTTGTGCCCTTTTGTTTTTCATCCTTATTTATGCTATAGAGCATGTGGTATTTATTTCATGGCATTTGGAAAAAGTTTGTAGAACAAACTTGTTCAAAATCCCAAATGTTGCTGTGGAGAAAAACCATGTTTTCAGGACTTTAATGGATTCAATTCTTGGTCTCCTCTTGTGTGTGTTCCTTATTTGATATAAGGAAGCAATGGTATCAATTTCAGATCATTTGAATCAAGTTTCCAATAGTAACTTGTTTTAGTTTTCTGTTTCTGGAAATATTGGAATTTCTATTTAATAAGGCACTTGGCTTTTCTTTAACAATGCTTTGCCAAAATATTTATGTGACTAGAGATAGCAAGTCAATGCTCTCCAATACCTTTGTTTTTAATCTTGCAAGGTTGGAAAAACATTTGATAATATTTTGGTGAAGCATCTAAGAATGCCTCTTTTTCCTGATAATCTTTTAGGGAAATTTTATTTAGTGTTTCCTATTTCTTAACTTAGGCCTTGGAATAATATTCAACAAGTAGGGGATTCATAAGATAGTTTTTGGAAAACTCTTTGATCAATATTCACTTTAGAAAATATTGCCAAGTCATTGGAACAATATGTTGAATATTTTGTTTTCAATTTCTTAGCCATGAGTTTATATAATTAGTTTGTTTAGTTGCACTCAAACAAGCATAACCAAAGTTTAATTGTCAAGCAATTAGCAAAACAATAGTGTTATCAGGTATTCCAAAATTGGGATGTGACACCAAGCCGGAGGGATTCCCAACCTAACGTCGTCAGACTTCAAACCTGTTGACTGCAATATTGAATATGCAGCCACGAAAAAGGATTTGTGGGTCAGTACGGTTAAGTACTGGCAAGTGGATAAACCATACTCACAAGATACCGGCGTAGCCAGTCATCACAAGATACAAATACTTTGGGTTCAACGGAAAGGAAAGGATTATTGCAAAGAGGCGGCAGCGGGCTGCACTAACCAACTACAGAAACATGCTACAACTTCCGGCTAACAGAAAGAAGATAAGATAGCGTATCGTAACCAACTACAACTACTCACCAAACAATACCCATCCAATGTCACCCCCTACTAAGGAAGCAACCCAAGGATAACTCACACTGTTGGATTAATGATGTTCAACTTGTTGTGTCAATAAGACTATTACTAGTCAAGTTATTATCATTAGGTGTAAGTTGTCTGAGTACTTGTTAGCCAGTACTTTCACCAAGTCGTCACATAACCGCGGACAACACGGCTTCTCGAGAAGATTCATCCCTACAGGGTGTGCTCCAGTACCCGTACACACTCAAGCCACGAACTAAAACTCAGGTTGGCTTGACACGATCCAAACCGTCTCTACAACCCATCCTAGGAGCCACGGAGCTATAAGGTCCCAGCCACGCAGCCGAATACTCAGCGCAGGTGTGCAAAACTCCCGCAGGACACAACACCCCGGCACTACGGGCCTCACCCTATATGCATCATCATCATCATCAGTAACCATGGGTGATCAACCCATTATGCAAGGAGCAAATGGAACACCCGAACTAAGTGTGGCTCTTCGGACAAGCTGCAGATCAGGTCTAAGCCGAGGGGGGTTCCATACCACCACCCGTATGCGGTGAGCACGCTCATCATGGATCAGTAGACAAGACCCTTTTCCTAATTAAGTTCGACACTAGCAGGCCTCAAAACCCTAACCCGGGCCTCCTGCCGGTGCCTTAACATCAATTTATTATTACTCAAAACAATAACAAGTTGTTGATTGAATTGAAACCCAACTATCAACTGAACAGGTGATAAGTAAAAGGACAGCAAGACTTGAGCGCAAACAACACTAAGCATGCAACTACGACACGAGGGCCAACAAGGTAAACAACCAACAGTTATTAGGAAGTGGAAGGAAAGGCTATATCATGGTTGCAAGGTAAACATATAATAGGATCGAGACACAAGCATCAAATCAACAGGCTAGAATAAGAACAACGGAAAGAATCGGTAACAAGTGATGAAAGGCAGCCATTTGGCAGCAAGTGAGTATACTTGCCTGGAATCCAGCAAGTAGAGGTACATCCACAGAACTTGTCGTTGCTCACACATCTCAACGTCCTATCCGGGAAGAAGCAACGAACCCCGAACAAACACCGGATGCAACAATTACTACTACGGCAAAAGATCCAGCATGATCAAGATATGGATGCATGACAAGTTTAAAGATGCATCAAGATAAACTAGTTGACATGGTAACATAACATAATTAAATGGACCCACATGCAATTTGGATTGCATATGGAAAGCCCATGAATTAAGGTTGAAATAATTGTTTTACAACTAACCAACAGGTGAAGGTGGATTAGCATGATGCATGGATGAGGAAAACAAAAAGAAAACAACAATAGCTTCAATTTGAAAGGGTGTTTACCAAGTTTGGAATTTTATTTATTAAGTTGGGAAATTTGGCTTCTTAAGTGAGTTACGCAAGTATTTATTGTTTTCACCCATTTTAATTGTTCAAAACAGATAACAAAATTTATATTTGGAAAGAACATAGAATTTTAGATGGAAAAAATATTTCATTTGTTGAATTTGGAATTAAGATGAATTAGTTATTAATTTGACAATTTTAAATGCATTAAATAAGAAACAGTTGTTTTCAGCAATTTAAATTATTCAAAACAGCAAACAAAGTTGATATTTGCAAAGTTCATGAAAAGTGGGATGGAAAACATATTTAACATGTTGGAATTGGATTTGAATTGCCCAAGTTATGAGTTTTGCAATTTAAAAGGATTTAATTAAAGCATTGAATTATTGCACCACTTTTAATTAGGAAAAACATTAAACAAATTTCATTGAAAAGATTGAAAACATGTAGCAAATGTTTCATTGAACATTTAGAGCTATCAAACATAATTTTTGGGTTATTATTGAATTTATTATGCAAATTTTCATAAATAGTTTTATTCTGCCCTTTTTAGTAAACAGAGGAAAACATGTTCAAAATTAATTCAATTATGGCCAAATAAAATACCAATGTGTAGAGTTTGTTAAGACAAATTTTTAGAGCCCAAGTTTGATTAAATTGGATGAGTAGAACTAAAGTTATGAAATTCCAAAGTTTCCACTTTTTATTGCATTTTCAGTAATTAATTATTTAGTGCCAAAATTGTTACAGAAACATATTGCAAACTTGACATTAATAGAAAGGTCTCAAGATTATGAATCCACAGGATTTCGAATCATTCAAATTGGAGCAATATTTAATTTTATATTGATTTTAGAATTAAGTGCTCAGATCTGAGGTTCTGAAATTCGAGCAGAAAAGAGAAAAACAGAAGTAAAAAGGTTGTGGCTTGGGGGAATCGAACCCGAGACCTGGGGCGTGCGCACAAGGTAGTTAACCAGTGGGCTGCTGTCACATTTGTGCTAGGATACAGGTTCAAACGATTAAGAGGTCCACCCCGTGGTTTAACTGAATGCAAGATCAGATCGGTAACAGTTACGATCGGAGGCCGGTGACGATCGACTCCAGCGCTCGTGTGGGATCTCCGGGGTGCTGCTGGGCGTGGGACTGCTGTGTGCGTGGGGCGAGTTGCGTGCAAGGAAGCCGAGCGTGGAGGACGTGGCGTGCGGGTGTGGACCTGCTCGTGTGCGTCGGCTCCCGTGCGTGAGCAGCGGAGAAACACTGCTCGCATCCATGGCGGACAGGGAGGAGCTCCGACAGGGAGGGGTTGCAAACGGACACGAAAAACGCGGGAAAAGCAGGGAATGGAAACGGGGGCTCACCGGGAGGACGCCGAGGTAGTCGTTCGTGCTCGATGTCGTCCGCGGCGGCGAGAAATCGAAGAAACTCGTCGGCGTCCGAACTGAAGACGAGGAAGCCATGGACGTCCTGTTGCCCCTCCGGGTGGTGCTTAAGGTCGAGGAGGACGAGGGAGTCTGGGTGGTTCTTTTCCACCGCTCATCGTGGTGCGGGAGTGTTTACGGCGTCGGAGCGGCGGCGAGGTGCTCCGGTGGTCGTGGTGGTGCAGAAAAGAAATTCAGAGAAGTGGGGAGAGAGGAAGGAGAAGGAAGGTGGCGGCGGAGGGAGATGGGATAGAGTCTAGGGCAGCCAGGGAGGGGGGTGGCGTTGTTTTATGGGAGGGGGGGGGTTGAGCCTGTACGGCTGCACATCGGAGGGGGAAGGAGATGATCTTACGGTGGTTGGGGTGTTCGTACAGATGACGTAGGAGGAAGAAGCTCCTCGAAGGGGTACGGGCCAAAAAGAGGGGTGGTAGGTGGGCTGCCCCTTGTGGGCTGGCCTGCCTCCCCCACTCCTTTTGGGTTTTCTCTTTTTATTCTTTTGCTCTTTCTTTTTTTTTTGTAGAAAAGAGAGAGAGAGAGAAGAAAGAGATTTTTGGGGTTTTATTTATGAATAATTTTTATTAATTTGCAAAACAGTAATTAAAAGCAATTGTGAATATTAGGTCCAAATATTGAAATAATAATTGGGGTTTTAAGTTGATATGTGAAATTCCATTAGTTTTCCATAAAGATTGATTTTTTTTAAACAATTTATTCAATAACCCAAACCATTTATGAGACCTTATTGAATTAATTGTTTGCAAGAATTTGATTTTTTTAAACCCACAATTTGATCATGCCCATTATGATTGAATTTGAAGTGTATTTGAATTTGTCATTTGGGGTGTTGATTAAAGGGAGGTTCTATTTACCAAGCAATTTGAATAAATCATCTTCAAACTATTTGAAAACAATTGAGTTGTTTTAGTTGGCAATTTTCAAATTGGAAATTTTGAACAATGTTTGAAAGTTTAATTTGGTTTGAGTTTTTCAGTTGTTTTGAAAACATGATGCATTGCTTATGATGCATGAGATGCAAAGTAAAAGAAAACAAACAACTTTCTATCTTAGGGTAACACCCCAGGTGTTACAGACGACACCACTAACAAGGGATTGCGCCCTCGCAATCCACCTGCTAACCCGGGAGGGGAAAGAAGTTCAACTATCGATTCTTCATGCGTCCAGTTGATCTCCTCGACACCACTAACAAGGGATTCTTGCTCGGAGTGATGACGATGTTCTTCCACCAGGAATCTTCCGATGATCGAACCTATTAGGTTAAGGGCTCAGAAAACGTCCACCCACGTAAAATCCTAATACTTTTGAAAGATAGACAAGGGGGGAGACTCCAAAACAAATAAGATGGGAGGGGAAACAGAATAGAGATAAGGAGAAAACAAGAATCCTATTGAGATGTTTTCCCAAAATAGCTTAGCAGAAATAGTTTTTGACACTCTAGAAACAACGACCGTTAGCGAGGTTATCCTACAGGCTTTGCGGACCCGTTGCTTCGATAACCATTCGTATCGAAACAATCTCGGGAATCGGAACCAAGGCTCTGATACCATTTGTGACGCTCCGAGATCGGGCACTATGCAGATTTCAGCATTCCCGCCAAAATCCACATAATAACCGATTCCAGGTTGCCACTTGTGATAACATTACAACAGTTCACGAATAATCCACAACAACAACAGAAAAGATATATACAAGAGGACTCAAACGAGTCAACGATACAACTGATACAATACAAAGATCCAAATAACAGCGGAAGAAACAACATAGCGTCCGACTACGGACAAGATACAAATTGGACTAAGAGTCCTGAAGATAACCGAGAGCGTCCAATCCCTGCCCAGGCCAAGCCGGAGGGATTCCCAAGCTAACGTCGTCAGACTTCAAACCTGTTGACTGCAATATTGAATATGCAGCCACGAAAAAGGATTTGTGGGTCAGTACGGTTAAGTACTGGCAAGTGGATAAACCATACTCACAAGATACCGGCGTAGCCAGTCATTAGAAGATACAAATACTTTGGGTTCAACGGAAAGGAAAGGATTATTGCAAAGAGGCGGCAGCGGGCTGAACTAACCAACTACAGAAACATGCTACAACTTCCGGCTAACAGAAAGAAGATAAGATAGCGTATCGTAACCAACTACAACTACTCACCAAACAATACCCATCCAATGTCACCCCCTACTAAGGAAGCAACCCAAGGATAACTCACACTGTTGGATTAATGATGTTCAACTTGTTGTGTCAATAAGACTATTACTAGTCAAGTTATTATCATTAGGTGTAAGTTGTCTGAGTACTTGTTAGCCAGTACTTTCACCAAGTCGTCACATAACCGCGGACAACACGGCTTCTCGAGAAGATTCATCCCTACAGGGTGTGCTCCAGTACCCGTACACACTCAAGCCACGAACTAAAACTCAGGTTGGCTTGACACGATCCAAACCGTCTCTACAACCCATCCTAGGAGCCACGGAGCTATAAGGTCCCAGCCACGCAGCCGAATACTCAGCGCAGGTGTGCAAAACTCCCGCAGGACACAACACCCCGGCACTACGGGCCTCGCCCTATATGCATCATCATCATCATCAGTAACCATGGGTGATCAACCCATTATGCAAGGAGCAAATGGAACACCCGAACTAAGTGTGGCTCTTCGGACAAGCTGCAGATCAGGTCTAAGCCGAGGGGGGTTCCATACCACCACCCGTATGCGGTGAGCACGCTCATCATGGATCAGTAGACAAGACCCTTTTCCTAATTAAGTTCGACACTAGCAGGCCTCAAAACCCTAACCCGGGCCTCCTGCCGGTGCCTTAACATCAATTTATTATTACTCAAAACAATAACAAGTTGTTGATTGAATTGAAACCCAACTATCAACTGAACAGGTGATAAGTAAAAGGACAGCAAGACTTGAGCGCAAACAACACTAAGCATGCAACTACGACACGAGGGCCAACAAGGTAAAAAACCAACAATTATTAGGAAGTGGAAGGAAAGGCTATATCATGGTTGCAAGGTAAACATATAATAGGATCGAGACACAAGCATCGAATCAACAGGCTAGAATAAGAACAACGGAAAGAATCGGTAACAAGTGATGAAAGGCAGCCATTTGGCAGCAAGTGAGTATACTTGCCTGGAATCCAGCAAGTAGAGGTACATCCACAGAACTTGTCGTTGCTCACATCATCTCAACGTCCTATCCGGGAAGAAGCAACGAACCTCGAACAAACACCGGATGCAACAATTACTACTACGGCAAAAGATCCAGCATGATCAAGATATGGATGCATGACAAGTTTAAAGATGCATCAAGATAAACTAGTTGACATGGTAACATAACATAATTAAATGGACCCACATGCAATTTGGATTGCATATGGAAAGCCCATGAATTAAGGTTGAAATAATTGTTTTACAACTAACCAACAGGTGAAGGTGGATTAGCATGATGCATGGATGAGGAAAACAAAAAGAAAACAACAATAGCTTCAATTTGAAAGGGTGTTTACCAAGTTTGGAATTTTATTTATTAAGTTGGGAAATTTGGCTTCTTAAGTGAGTTACACAACTATTTATTGTTTTCACCCATTTTAATTGTTCAAAACAGATAACAAAATTTATATTTGGAAAGAACATAAAATTTTAGATGGAAAAAAATATTTCATTTGTTGAATTTGGAATTAAGATGAATTAGTTATTAATTTGACAATTTTAAATGCATTAAATAAGAAACAGTTGTTTTCAACAATTTAAATTATTCAAAACAGCAAACAAAGTTGATATTTGCAAAGTTCATGAAAAGTGGGATGGAAAACATATTTAACATGTTGGAATTGGATTTGAATTGCCCAAGTTATGAGTTTTGCAATTTAAAAGGATTTAATTAAAGCATTGAATTATTGCACCACTTTTAATTAGGAAAAACATTAAACAAATTGCATTGAAAAGATTGAAAACATGTAGCAAATGTTTCATTGAACATTTAGAGCTATCAAACATAATTTTTGGGTTATTATTGAATTTATTATGCAAATTTCCATAAATAGTTTTATTCTGCCCTTTTTAGTAAACAGAGGAAAACATGTTCAAAATTAATTCAATTATGGCCAAATAAAATACCAATGTGTAGAGTTTGTTAAGACAAATTTTTAGAGCCCAAGTTTGATTAAATTGGATGAGTAGAACTAAAGTTATGAAATTCCAAAGTTTCCACTTTTTATTGCATTTTCAGTAATTAATTATTTAGTGCCAAAATTGTTACAGAAACATATTGCAAACTTGACATTAATAGAAAGGCCTCAAGATTATGAATCCACAGGATTTTGAATCATTCAAATTGGAGCAATATTTAATTTTATATTGATTTTAGAATTAAGTGCTCAGATCTGAGGTTCTGAAATTCGAGCAGAAAAGAGAAAAACAGAAGTAAAAAGGTTGTGGCTTGGGGGAATCAAACCCGAGACCTGGGGCGTGCGCACAAGGTAGTTAACCAGTGGGCTGCTGTCACATTTGTGCTAGGATACAGGTTCAAACGATTAAGAGGTCCACCCCGTGGTTTAACTGAATGCAAGATCAGATCGGTAACAGTTACGATCGGAGGCCGGTGACGATCGACTCCAGCGCTCGTGTGGGATCTCCGGGGTGCTGCTGGGCGTGGGACTGCTGTGTGCGTGGGGCGAGTTGCGTGCAAGGAAGCCGAGCGTGGAGGACGTGGCGTGCGGGTGTGGACCTGCTCGTGTGCGTCGGCTCCCGTGCGTGAGCAGCGGAGAAACACTGCTCGCATCCATGGCGGACAGGGAGGAGCTCCGACAGGGAGGGGTTGCAAACGGACACGAAAAACGCGGGAAAAGCAGGGAATGGAAACGGGGGCTCACCGGGAGGACGCCGAGGTAGTCGTTCGTGCTCGATGTCGTCCGCGGCGGCGAGAAATCGAAGAAACTCGTCGGCGTCCGAACTGAAGACGAGGAAGCCATGGACGTCCTGTTGCCCCTCCGGGTGGTGCTTAAGGTCGAGGAGGACGAGGGAGTCTGGGTGGTTCTTTTCCACCGCTCATCGTGGTGCGGGAGTGTTTACGGCGTCGGAGCGGCGGCGAGGTGCTCCGGTAGTCGTGGTGGTGCAGAAAAGAAATTCAGAGAAGTGGGGAAAGAGGAAGGAGAAGGAAGGTGGCGGCGGAGGGAGATGGGAGAGAGTCTAGGGCAGCCAGGGAGGGGGGTGGCGTTGTTTTATGGGGGGGGGTTGAGCCTGTACGGCTGCACATCGGAGGGGGAAGGAGATGATCTTACGGTGGTTGGGGTGTTCGTACAGATGACGTAGGAGGAAGAAGCTCCTCGAAGGGGTACGGGCCAAAAAGAGGGGTGGTAGGTGGGCTGCCCCTTGTGGGCTGGCCTGCCTCCCCCACTCCTTTTGGGTTTTCTCTTTTTATTCTTTTGCTCTTTCTTTTTTTTTGTAGAAAAGAGAGAGAGAGAGAGAGAGGAAAGAGATTTTTGGGGTTTTATTTATGAATAATTTTTATTAATTTGCAAAACAGTAATTAAAAGCAATTGTGAATATTAGGTCCAAATATTGAAATAATAATTGGGGTTTTAAGTTGATATGTGAAATTCCATTAGTTTTCCATAAAGATTGATTTTTTTTAAACAATTTATTCAATAACCCAAACCATTTATGAGACCTTATTGAATTAATTGTTTGCAAGAATTTGATTTTTTAAACCCACAATTTGATCATGCCCATTATGATTGAATTTGAAGTGTATTTGAATTTGTCATTTGGGGTGTTGATTAAAGGGAGGTTCTATTTACCAAGCAATTTGAATAAATCATCTTCAAACTATTTGAAAACAATTGAGTTGTTTTAGTTGGCAATTTTCAAATTGGAAATTTTGAACAATGTTTGAAAGTTTAATTTGGTTTGAGTTTTTCAGTTGTTTTGAAAACATGATGCAATGCTTATGATGCATGAGATGCAAAGTAAAAGAAAACAAACAACTTTCTATCTTAGGGTAACACCCCAGGTGTTACACAGAGGCAGTGGCTGCTGAGTTGCCGCATCTCGCTGGCGACGCGCGCGCTAGGCAGCTAGACTCAATGAGCTAGTGCTAGAGGCTGCCAGGCAGAACGAGGAGTTCTGGAAAGCCAATCCGGGTGCTGGCGCTTCTCAGGTGGTGCATTCGCACGCGGTCAGATCTACGGATCAGGCCTTATCACCGCTACCTGGCAATGAGAGGGACCAGAGTGTGAACTCTGGAAAGAACAAACAGATGCAGGTGTATGACCCGGCTGTCGCTGCAAAACAGCACGCTGTGCCGCGGCAGCCCGGTCAGAAACACAACACTGCAGGAGCAGGCTATCAAGCCAATAAAGCTCACAGCAAGAGGCAAGGAGGAGACCGTGCAGGACCATCGCGGTATCATGCTGCCAACCCGGCTCAGCCAAGAGTGCGGCAACCAGCGGCAGCACAGCCGCATGCGGCTATGGCAGCAGCCAATCCGGTTGTGCAACCCGCAGCTGTGCATGAAGACCGCTATGATGATGGGTACTCGGCGATGGGGCTAACCGGGTACGCTGACCCAAAAGATGTCACTGATCGCCTGGGTGACCGCATGCTGGAGCCGAGTGATGCAAGATACAAGCTGGACCGGATCAATCGGTCTGCGCAACTCGAGAACAAGGGGTCACCTGGCCCAAATTGCTTTGGTCGCCGCATCATGGAGGATCCCTCCGTGAAACAGTTTCAGCTACCCAGGGGGACCAAGTGCTATGATGGCAGCACCAAACCGGAAGACTGGCTGACCGACTATGTCACCGCTGTGCACATTGCAGGCAGCAACAGGAGATGGGCTGTGCGGTATGTTCCGCATATGTTGGAAGGCCCTGCTCGGATTTGGCTAAAAAACTTGCCAAGAGATAGCATCAACTGCTGGCTAGACTTCTCGGAAGCCTTCGTCAGCAACTTCACCAGCACGTACAAGAGGCCGAATAGGCCGCAACAACTGTCTGCTTGCAAGCAGCGAGAAGAGGAAACTGACCGCGAGTACCTTACTCGGTGGAGCACACCGAGGAACACCTGCGAGGGTGTGAATGAGTCACAGGCAATCGCCTGGTTCGCGCAAGGTTGTAGGCATGGCAGCATGTTGTGGCAGAAGTTGCCAAGAGAGATGCCGAGTATGCTCGCCGAGACAATCAAGATTGCAGATATGTATGCACTCGGAGACCCTACTCAGCCTCTGTTGGATGTTGAGCCGAGAAGGAAGCACCATGACAGCAGCAGACGCAATGATTTCCGCAACAATCCCAAAGGTGACCGCATTGATACTCGGTATGATCCCGAGGAGGTGAATGCTGTGATCCAAGGCCCTGCGGCTGCCGGGAGTAGCCAAAGTCAAAAAACTGCTGGAGCCCGATACGGGCAGAACCAGAATGAGGGCCAAGGCATCAAGAAGCCATACAATGCTCCCCAGCAGGGTAGCGGCAACCCGGATCCAGCCCCGAGCTTTATCTTTGAGAACATGAAGGTTGGGCCATGCCGCTTCCATACTCGGCATCCGAGTAGGCCAGCCAACCACACTACCCGGCAGTGCAGCTGGTGGGACCGTATCAAGGATGAGGACGCTGGTCAACTGCCTCCTCCTCCTCCTCTGCCGCCTGTGAATGCCAATGTGCAGCCTATTCGGGCAGCTGCTCCCAGGCCTGCAGTGAATCCGAGAAGGGAGAATGTGAACCAAGTGGCTCGGGGAGCCAACCGCAACTACAACAACGACAACCGCAACTTCAACAACAACAACAACCGCAACTACAACAACAACAACAACAACAAGAACAACAACAACTACTACAACAACAACAACAACAACAACAACAACAACAACAACAGCAACAATGGTGGTGCAGACCGCAACTAGTACCAGGAACACCATGAGAGCTACATGATCTTCACCACTGAGCCAGACGACAAGCAGTCATTGCACAGGCGTGCGATGGAGGTGAATGCAGTGATCCCGACTGTGCCTCACTACCTGCACGGGTGCGACCAAGAGGTTACTTGGTCCAGGGCTGATCATCCCAAGGTGATACCCAATCCGGGTAGCTATGCTCTGGTGGTGGATCCTACCTTCTTGGGAACTCAGAAGAATGTCACGTTCAGCAAGGTGCTGATAGATAACGACAGCAGCATCAACATCATGTACCGGGATACACTGGAGATGCTTGGCCTTGCCGAGAACATGCTGCTACCCAGCAGGACCACATTCCATGGCATTGTGCCGGGAGTATCTTGTGCTCCAATCGGCCGCATCTGGGTGGATGTCCTATTCGGCACCAGGGAGAACTGCCGTACCGAGTGCCTGCAGTTTGAAGTAGTTGATCTTCAGAGCCCCTACCATGCTCTACTCGGTAGGCCTGCCCTCAGCAAGTTCATGGCCTCTACCCATGCTGCCTACCTGAATATGAAGATACCTGGTCCCAATGGTGTCATCACCATCTCGGGTGATTACAAGCGTTCTCTGGAATGCACGTCTGCTAGTTCTCAGCTGGCGGAGTCCATGGTCATTGCTGCCGAGAAGAAGAAGATACACAAGGTGGTTGCAATGGCGCAAGCAGCACAAGGTGGTGCGCCTGGCATGCCGGGTTCTCAGTACGGAACGGCTTTCTAGGCGTCCCAGGAGACAAAGAAAGTCCAGGTTGATCCTGAGTTCCCAGACCGTGTTGCCATCATTGGCGCCAGGTTGGGAGAGAAATAGGAAAGCGAGCTCATCCACTTCCTCCGTGAGAATCGGGATGTCTTTGCATGGTCCAATGAGGATCTGCCGGGCGTCTCGAGGGAGTTGGTTGAGCACTCGCTGCATGTGCGGCATGACGCCAAGCCAGTTAAGCAGGCTATGCGCCGCTTTGGTGACGAGAGGAGGAAAGCCATCGGTGATCAGATCACCAAGTTGCTGATCAGTGGATTTATCATGGAGGTACTGCATCCGGATTGGCTAGCCAACCCGGTTATGGTTGAGAAGAAGAAGGAGGACCCCAAGGCCGATACCGCATGGCGCATCTGCATGGACTACACCGACCTAAACAAGGCCTGCCCCAAGGATCCATTCCCGCTACCCCGCATAGATCAGGTGATAGATTCCACTGCCGGTTGCGAGCTTTTGTCTTTCATTGATGCCTACTCTGGTTTCCATCAGATAGCTCTCAACCCGGATGATCAAATAAAAACTGCCTTTATTACCCCGCACGGGGCTTATAGCTATCGTGTCATGTGCTTTGGGTTGCGGAATGCTGGGGCTACCTATCAGAGATGCATGCAGAAATGCTTGCATGACCAAATTGGCAAGAATGTGCAGGTGTACGTAGATGACATTGTCATCAAAACGAATAAAACACATACTCTGCTTAGTGATATTGAGGAAACCTTTGCCAACTTGCGCAAGTACAGGATGAAGTTGAATCCGACTAAATGCACCTTTGGCGTCCCGGCTGGCAAGCTACTCGGCTTCTTGGTATCCAGTCGGGACATTGAAGCCAATCCTTCAAAGATAAAATCTGTAGAGAGCATGTCTTTGCCGAGATCACTGAAGGATGTGCAGAAATTCACTGGGTGTTTGGCCTCTCTGAGCCGCTTCCTGGGCAGAATGGGCGAGAAGGCCTTGCCTCTTTACCAACTCATGAAGAAGAGTGATAAGTTTGTCTGGACACCGCAAGCTGATGTGGCATTCAGGGAGCTGAAGATCATGCTGGGTAGCGCTCCCATCCTGGCTAGTCCGCTACCCAAAGAGCCAATGATGCTCTATATCGCAGCAACCAACCGGGTAGTCAGCGTTGTGATAGTGGTGGAGAGAGAAGAGGAAGGCAAGACTGTGCAACGGCTAGTGTATTATCTCACTGAGATGCTATCCAGCTCCAAGCAGAACTACCCGCACTACCAGAAGATGACTTACGACGTGTATTTGGGTGCCAAGAAGCTGAAGCATTATTTCCAAGAGCATCCCATCACAGTGGTGAGTTCTGCTCCCATCTCTGATATCATGGGCAACAAGGAAGCAAGCGGCTGGGTAGCCAAGTGGGCAATCGAGCCAGCCGCGTACGCTCCTCTGTACGCGAGAAGAGAAGCCATCAAGTCACAAATTCTGGCAGATTTTCTAGTGGATTGGGCCGAGGTGCAGTATGAGCCTCCCTTGCCGGAAACCAACTACTGGAAGATGCATTTTGATGGCTCCAAAGTGAAGGAAGGCCTTGGTGCTGGCGTAGTGCTTACGTCACCCAAGCGAGATCAACTCAAGTATGTGCTGCAAATTCATTTCAAGGCATCTAACAATGTGGCCGAGTATGAGGCCGTGGTACACGGCTTGAAGGTAGCCAAGGAGATTGGTGTGCAGCGTATCATCTGCTTTGGCGACTTAGATTTGGTGGTGCAGCAGGTATCTGGCACCTGGGATGCTCTAGATGCCAACATGGCGTCCTATCGGTTTCTGGTGCAAGCCATGACTGACTTCTTTGAAGGGTGTGCGTTACAGCATATACACCGAGCTGAAAATAATGCAGTTGATTAATTGTCCAAGTTGGGGTCTTCTCGGCAGTACATCCCGGCTGGGATTGCCTTGGAGCATTTGAGAAAGCCATCCCCCAACTCGGAGTCTATCTTTGTTCCTTCTCTGCCAGGAGAGGAAGCTGTTCCAATGGAGATTGACTGGGAGGCTGCAAAAGAGAACCCGGGGACTGGCACCTGCAACCAGGGGACTGCTCCATTCAACCCGGGGACTATCGCATTCATCGAGGGGGTCCTTTCCGAATACTCAGGGACTCGGGGACTCGTCTCCAACTTAGAAGAGGTCTTGGTAGCTGATCCAATGGAAGTGGACGAACCATTGTTTCCCACACGGGAGACACCGAGTTGGGCTCTGCCCATATTATCCTTTCTAACGGATGGCACCTTACCAAGCGACGAGGTCACAGCCAGGAACATATAGAGAAGATCCAAGGGCTACACTATCCTCAACAAAGTGTTACACAGAAGTGTGACGCCCCGAGATCGGGCACTATGCAGATTTCAGCATTTCCGCCCAAATCCGCATAATAACCGATTTCAGGTTGCCACTTGTGATAACGTTACAACAGTTCACGAATAATCCGCAACAACAACAGAGGAGATATATACAGGACGACTCAAACGAGTCAAGGATACAACTGATACTATACAAAGATCCAAATGACAGCGGAAGAAACAACATAGTGTCCGACTACGGACAAGACACAAATTGGACTAAGAGTCCTGAAGATAACCGATGGCGTCCAATCCCTTCCCAGGCCAGGCCGGAGGGATTCCCAAGCTAACGTCATCAGACTTCAAACCTGTTGACTGCAATGTGGAATATGCAGCCACGAAATGGATTCGTGGGTCAGTACGGTTAAGTACTGGCAAGTGGATAAACCATACTCACAAGATACCAGCGTAACCAATCATCACAAGATACAAATACTTTGGGTTCAACGGAAAGGAAGGGATTATTGCAAAGAAGCGGCAGCGGGCTGCACTAACTAACTACAGAGACGCGCTGCAACATCCGGCTAAAAGAAAGGGATAAGATAGCGTATCAGAGCTAACTACAACTACTCACCAAACAATACCCATCCAATGTTACCCCCTACTAAGGAAGCAACCCAAGGAAACTCACACTGTTGATTAAGGTGACATTCATTTTTATGGTGGAGGTAATCTATATTACTAGTCAAGTTATCTTTGTTAAGTGTAAGTTGTCTGAGTACTTGTTAGCCAGCACTTTCACCAAGTCATCCATAACCGCGGACAACACGGCTTCTCGAGAAGATTTAATCCTCCAGGGATGCACCAATTTGGCCGTACACGTAAGAATATCCCGCCAGACGGGGGATCAACCCACCAAGCGAGGTACTCAACACAACCCAACTCTTCTTTGCATCAAGCCCAAAGAACCACGTGCAATTGAGCGCACGACTAATCAAGCCCCACGAAGAAAAGGGGACCCTCATAGCACTCTAAGAACGTGTCTCCCTAAATGCCGACTACAAAAGTTCCACCCTGGCGCCAAGGGTTCGCACCTGCATATGCATGCGGCAAATGGAAAACCCGAACTAAGTGTGGCGATTTGGACGAGATGCGAACCAAATCAAAGTTGCGGGGGGCGCCCATACTCGCTTCCCACATGCGGTTAGCGCGCTCATCATGGATCAGAGGACAAGACCCTTTTTCTAATTAAGTTCGACACTAGCAGGCCTCAAAACCACGCCGGGCCTCCTGCCGGTGCCTTATCATCAAATTATTATTACCCAAAACATTAACATGTTGTTGATTGAATTGGAACCCAACTATCGACTAAACAGGTGATAGGACAAAGGACAACAGGACTCGAGCGCAAACAAACCTAAGCATGCAACTACGACACGAGGGCCAACAAGGTAAACAAACAACAGTTAATAGGAAGTGGAAGGAAGGCTATATCATGGTTGCAAGGTAAACATATGATAGGATCGAGACACAAGCATCGAATCATAAGGCTAGCATAAGGACAACAGAAAGAATCGGTAACAAGTGATGAAAGGCAGCCATAGGCAGCAAGTGAGTATACTTGCCTGGAATCCAGCAAGTAGAGGTACATCCGAAGAACTTGTCGTTGCTCACATCATCTCAACGTCCTATCCGGGAAGAAGCAACGAACTAGAACAAACACCGGATGCAACAATTACTTCTACGGCAAAAGATCCAGCATGATCAAGATATGGATGCATGACAAGTTTAAGGATGCATCAAAGATAAACTAGTTGACATGGTAAACATATTTAAATGGGCCCATATGCAATTTGGATTGCATATGGAAAAGCCCATGAACTAATGTTGAATTAAATGATCTACAAATAACCATCATGTGAAAGTTGATTAGAATGATGCATGGATGATGAAAACAATAAGAAAACAACAATAGCTTCACTTTGATATGTTGTTTACCAAGTTTGGAATTTTATTTATTAAGTTATGAACTTTGGCGTTTTAAATGATTTAAACAAACATTTGTTGTTTTCACCAATTTTAAAGGTTCAAAACAGATAAAAAAATTATATTTGGAAAGAACACAAAATTTTAGATGGAATACATATTTCATTTGTTGAATTTGGATTTTAGATGAGCAAGCTATTAAATTGACAATTTTTAAATGCATTAATTAAGAAATAGTTGTTTTCAGCAATTTAAAGTGTTCAAAACAGCAAACAAAGTTGATATTTGCAAAGTTTATGAAAAATGGGATGGAAAACATATTTTATATGTTCAAAAAGAATTTAGTTTGCCCAAGTTATTAATTTAGCAATTTTAAATGATTTAAACAAGATTTAAATTATTTAACCAATTTTAATTATTCAAAACAGGAAACAAAGTTTATATTTGGAAATCTTGTTCAATTTTGCATGGAAAACATATTTTACATGTGCCATTTGAATTAAATTTGAAATAGTTATGAATTTGACCAAATTTGAAAGAGTTGTTTGAATTTGAATTTTTGAAACCATTTGAAATGTTCAAAACAGTATACAAATGGTTTAAACATGTAGAGAATTTAATTTAGTATGGAAAACATATTTTATATTTTGAAATTGGAGTTTAAATGAATTTATTAGGTGCATTTGAATGGCAGGGACCTGATTGTGATTTTACAGGGACCTTTGCGTGGAAGAAAAGAATACAGAGAAACCCCTGGGCTTTTCTATTCAACGCAGCACAACACCGTGACACTGACCGGTGGGATCCAGCGCCACCTGGCGCTGACGAGGCGCGCGTGGGGCTGTGGTGGCACTCACGGTCAATGACCAGTGGGTCCCGGCCCGCGCGCGAAAAGCTGAAAAAAGTGGCCTTTTATTCGGCCAGAGGGGGGATCGAACCCGCGTCTCCCTGGTGCGCGCAAGGAACAGAGCCACTGCGCTGCGGATGCGTTTGGTGATACTACACGCAACAGACGGAATAAGAGGATATCCCTCGCTGTTAACTGAATTTTTGAAGAACAAGATTCAGACTTGCGAACGGAACTCGTCGGGAACGGACAGTGGCGGCCGGAGGTGACCCGATCGGGGCAGCGGGTGACCGTGCGGCTCGAAGGCCCGCACCAGAGCAAGGGGAAGGAGGATGAGGGGTTAGCCCGAGGGCGGAGAGCTCACCGGGGCTTCCTGTCGGTGGTTAGGCGCGAGGACGGGGGGGAACGACCGGCAGACGACGGCGGGCAACCCACGACGGCGCCGTGGCCCTGGTGCCTCTCCGGGCCGACCGAGAGTGCGAGGGCGACGAGGGAGAGTCCGCGGTTCCATTCCGGGGCTCTCGAGGGCTCGGCGGCGAACGGAGTAGCGGCGGTGATGAGCTCAAGTTACCGCCATGGCTCGGTTTTTGCACTGGTTCAGAAAAGATGCAGAGAGGAATTGGGGAACAGAGGAGGAAGAGGAAGGCGGCGGCGATGGAGGAAGGAGAGGGAGTCTAGGGCACGCAGGAGGGGGTAGTGGTGGTTTTATGGAGGTGGAGGAATGCTCCCGGCCGTCCCATCGAGCTCTCTTGACATGGACACGGCCGATGCGCTGCCGTATAGGAGGAAGAAGGGATCGTGAGGAGGCAGTGGGCCAGGAGTGGAGAGTTAGTGGCTGGGGTGCTTCTGGGGTTGTAGGTGGGCCGAAAGGCCTGCCTCCCCCAGGGGGTTTCTTTTATTTTTTTCTGTTTACACATTTTTTTGTAGGAAAGAAAGAGAGAGAAAAAGAATAAGGTTTTAGGGGTTTTATTTTATGAAATAATTTTTGTATTGCATTTGGAATTGAAAATTCCCAAGAACAAAAGTTTTGGGTTTTGAAAATTCAAAAGTTTGTAGTGATGTTTAAATTTGAATTTGACATTCAATTTAGGTTTGTTAAGAAAAGGGGAATTTATTTAACCAAGCAACATTTATTTTTTCCACTTCAATTTTATTGAAAACAATTTGGGTGTGATACAAGAGGGCATTGTTTGAATTTCTTAAATTGGTATGAAAGTTTTGATTGGTTCGAAAACAAGTGCAATGAATATGATGCATGATGCTATGTCATGTAAAAAGAAAAGCAACCAAGAATTCTATTTGGGGAAAAATCCCCGGGTGTTACAGACGACACCACTAACAAGGGATTGCGCCCTCGCAATCCACCAACTAACCCGGGAGGGAAAAGAAGTTCGACTATCGATTCTTCATGCTTCCAGTTGATCTCCTCGACACCACTAACAAGAGATTCTTGCTCGGATTGATGACGATCTTCTCCCACCAGGAATCTTCCGATGATCGAACCTATTAGGTTAACGGCTCAGAAAACGTCCACCCACGTAGGATCCTAAAACTTTGAAAGATTGAGAGGGAGAGAGACTCCAAAACAAATAAGATGAGAGGGGAAATAGAATAGAGATAAGGAGAAAACAAGAATCCTATTGAGATGTTTTCAAAACAGGTTTTGCACAAATAGTTTTTGACACTCTAGAAACAACGACCGTTAGCGAGGTTATCCTACAGGCTTTGCGGACCCGTTGCTTCGATAACCATTCGTATCGAAACAACTTTGGGAATCGGAAACCATGCTCTGATACCATTTGTGACGCCCCGAGATCGGGCACTATGCAGATTTCAGCATTTCCGCCCAAATCCGCATAATAACCGATTTCAGGTTGCCACTTGTGATAACGTTACAACAGTTCACGAAAAATCCGCAACAACAACAGAGGAGATATATACAGGACGACTCAAACGAGTCAAGGATACAACTGATACAATACAAAGATCCAAATGACAGCGGAAGAAACAACATAGTGTCCGACTACGGACAAGATACAAATTGGACTAAGAGTCCTGAAGATAACCGATGGCGTCCAATCCCTGCCCAGGCCAAGCCGGAGGGATTCCCAAGCTAACGTCGTCAGACTTCAAACCTGTTGACTGCAATGTGGAATATGCAGCCACGAAATGGATTCGTGGGTCAGTACGGTTAAGTACTGGCAAGTGGATAAACCATACTCACAAGATACCAGCGTAACCAATCATCACAAGATACAAATACTTTGGGTTCAACGGAAAGGAAGGGATTATTGCAAAGAAGCAGCAGCGGGCTGCACTAACTAACTACAGAGACGCGCTACAACATCCGGCTAAAAGAAAGGGATAAGATAGCGTATCAGAGCTAACTACAACTACTCACCAAACAATACCCATCCAATGTTACCCCCTACTAAGTAAGCAACCCAAGGAAACTCACACTGTTGATTAAGGTGACATTCATTTTTATGGTGGAGGTAATATATACTACTAGTCAAGTTATCTTTGTTAAGTGTAAGTTGTCTGAGTACTTGTTAGCCAGCACTTTCACCAAGTCATCCATAACCGCTGACAACACGGCTTCTCGAGAAGATTTAACCCTGCAGGGATGCACCAATTTGGCCGTACACGTAAGAATATCCAGCCAGACGGGGGATCAACCCACCAAGCGAGGTACTCAACACAACCCAACTCTTCTTCGCATCAAGCCCAAAGAACCACGTGCAATTGAGCGCACGACTAATCAAGCCCCACGAAGAAAAGGGGACCCTCATAGCACTCTAAGAACGTGTCTCCCTAAATGCCGACTACAAAAGTTCCACCCTGGCGCCAAGGGTTCGCACCTGCATATGCATGCGGCAAATGGAAAACCCGAACTAAGTGTGGCGATTTGGACGAGATGCGAATCGAATCAAAATTGCGGGGGGCGCCCATACTCGCTTCCCACATGCGGTTAGCGCGCTCATCATGGATCGGAGGACAAGACCCTTTTCCTAATTAAGTTCGACACTAGCAGGCCTCAAAACCACGCCGGGCCTCCTGCCGGTGCCTTATCATCAAATTATTATTACCCAAAACATTAACATGTTGTTGATTGAATTGAAACCCAACTATCGACTAAACAGGTGATAGGACAAAGGACAACAGGACTCGAGCGCAAACAAACCTAAGCATGCAACTACGACACGAGGGCCAACAAGGTAAACGAACAACAGTTAATAGGAAGTGGAAGGAAGGCTATATCATGGTTGCAAGGTAAACATATGATAGGATCGAGACACAAGCATCGAATCATAAGGCTAGCATAAGGACAACAGAAAGAATTGGTAACAAGTGATGAAAGGCAGCCATAGGCAGCAAGTGAGTATACTTGCCTGGAATCCAGCAAGTAGAGGTACATCTGAAGAACTTGTCGTTGCTCACATCATCTCAACGTCCTATCCGGGAAGAAGCAACGAACTAGAACAAACACCGGATGCAACAATTACTTCTACGGCAAAAGATCCAGCATGATCAAGATATGGATGCATGAAAAGTTTAAGGATGCATCAAAGATAAACTAGTTAACATGGTAAACATATTTAAATGGGCCCATATGCAATTTGGATTGCATATGGAAAAGCCCATGAATTAATGTTGAATTAAATGATTTACAAATAACCATCATGTGAAAGTTGATTAGAATGATGCATGGATGATGAAAACAATAAGAAAACAACAATAGCTTCACTTTGATATGTTGTTTACCAAGTTTGGAATTTTATTTATTAAGTTATGAACTTTGGCGTTTTAAATGATTTAAACAAACATTTGTTGTTTTCACCAATTTTAAAGGTTCAAAACAGATAAAAAAAATTATATTTGGAAAGAACACAAAATTTTAGATGGAATACATATTTCATTTGTTGAATTTGGATTTTAGATGAGCAAGTTATTAAATTGACAATTTTTAAATGCATTAATTAAGAAATAGTTGTTTTCAGCAATTTAAAGTGTTCAAAACAGCAAACAAAGTTGATATTTGCAAAGTTTATGAAAAATGGGATGGAAAACATATTTTATATGTTCAAAAAGAATTTAGTTTGCCCAAGTTATTAATTTAGCAATTTTAAATGATTTAAACAAGATTTAAATTATTTAACCAATTTTAATTATTCAAAACAGGAAACAAAGTTTATATTTGGAAAGCTTGTTCAATTTTGCATGGAAAACATATTTTACATGTGCCATTTGAATTAAATTTGAAATAGTTATGAATTTGACCAAATTTGAAAGAGTTGTTTGAATTTGAATTTTTGAAACCATTTGAAATGTTCAAAACAGTATACAAATGGTTTAAACATGTAGAGAATTTAATTTAGTATGGAAAACATATTTTATATTTTGAAATTGGAGTTTAAATGAATTTATTAGGTGCATTTGAATGTCAGGGACCTGATTGTGATTTTACAGGGACCTTTGCGTGGAAGAAAAGAATAGCAGAGAAACCCCTGGGCTTTTCTACTCAACGCAGCACAACACCGTGACACTGACCGGTGGGATCCAGCGCCACCTGGCGCTGACGAGGCGCGCGTGGGGCTGTGGTGGCACTCACGGTCAATGACCAGTGGGTCCCGGCCCGCGCGCGAAAAGCTGAAAAAAGTGGCCTTTTATTCGGCCGGAGGGGGGATCGAACCCGCGTCTCCCTGGTGCGCGCAAGGAACAGAACCACTGCGCTGCGGATGCGTTTGGTGATACTACACGCAACTGACGGAATAAGAGGATATCCCTCGTTGTTAACTGAATTTTTGAAGAACAAGATTCAGACTTGCGAACGGAACTCGTCGGGAACGGACAGTGGGCGGCCGGAGGTGACCCGATCGGGGCAGCGGGTGACCGTGCGGCTCGAAGGCCCGCACCAGATCAAGGGGAAGGAGGAGGAGGGGTTAGCCCGAGGGCGGAGAGCTCACCGGGGCTTCCTGCCGGTGGTTAGGCGCGAGGATGGGGGGAGACGACCGGCAGACGACGGCGGGCAACCCACGACGGCGTCGTGGCCCTGGTGCCTCTCCGGGCCGACCGAGAGTGCGAGGGCGACGAGGGAGAGTCCACGGTTCCATTCCGGGGCTCTCGAGGGCTCGGCGGCGAACGGAGTAGCGACGGTGACGAGCTCAAGTTACCGCCATGGCTCGGTTTTTGCACTGGTTCAGAAAAGATGCAGAGAGGAATTGGGGAACAGAGGAGGAAGAGGAAGGCGGCGGCGATGGAGGAAGGAGAGGGAGTCTAGGGCACGCAGGAGGGGGTAGTGGTGGTTTTATGGAGGTGGAGGAATGCTCCCGGCCGTCCCATCGAGCTCTCTTGACGTGGACACAGCCGATGCGCTGCCGTACAGGAGGAAGAAGGGATCGTGAGGAGGCAGTGGGCCAGGAGTGGAGAGTTAGTGGGCTGGGGTGCTTCTGGGGTTGTAGGTGGGCCGAAAGGCCTGCCTCCCCCAGGGGTTTTCTTTTATTTTTTTCTGTTTACACAATTTTTTTGTAGGAAAGAAAGAGAGAGAAAAAGAATAAGGTTTTAGGGGTTTTATTTTATGAAATAATTTTTGTATTGCATTTGGAATTGAAAATTCCCAAGAACAAAAGTTTTGGGTTTTGAAAATTCAAAAGTTTGTAGTGATGCTTAAATTTGAATTTGACATTCAATTTAGGTTTGTTAAGAAAAGGGGAATTTATTTAACCAAGCAACATTTATTTTTTCCACTTCAATTTTATTGAAAACGATTTGGGTGTGATACAAGAGGGCATTGTTTGAATTTCTTAAATTGGTATGAAAGTTTTGATTGGTTTGAAAACAAGTGCAATGAATATGATGCATGATGCTATGCCATGTAAAAAGAAAAGCAACCAAGAATTCTATTTGGGGAAAAATCCCCGGGTGTTACAAGAAGGAGTCCTACTGGTGTGCTGCAACGCCGCGTCAAGCCGGAAGAAGGAGAAGAAATTCTGGTGGAGATACACCAGGGGAATGCGGGCATCACGCCTCATCTCGGGCTCTGGTCAATAAGGCTTTCCGGCATGGTTTCTTTTGGCTCACTACCTTGAAGCAAGCTGAAGATATAGTGAGAAAGTGCAACGGCTGCCAGAGATTTGCAAGTAAGATTCATATGCCAGCTTCCGAGTTGAAGACCATTCCCATTACTTGGCCATTTGCAGTTTGGTATTTGGACATGGTGGGTCCTTTCAAGCCGGCTAGAGGCAACATGACTCACATCTTGGTCATGGTTGACAAGTTCACCAAGTGGATTGAGGTCAAGCCTATTCGGAAGTGTGTTGGAGTCACAGCTGTGAGCTTCCTGAAGGATGTGATCCTGAGATACGGCTACCCGCACAACATCATCACTGATAATGGCACTAACTTTGCTGAGGGTGCTTTTGCGAGATTCTGCAAAGAGAAGCGGATCCGGCTAGATGTTGCATCTGTTGCGCATCCGGCCTCCAATGGGAAAGTTGAGAGAGCAAATGGCATGGTGCTATCCGGCATAAAGCCAAGGCTGATGGAGCCATTACAGCGAACCCCTGGTTGTTGGCTGGACGAGTTGCCGGCGGTGTTGTGGAGTCTAAGGACTACCCCTAACCGATCAACCGGATACACACCATTCTTCCTGGTATATGGAGCTGAGGCCGTGTTGCCCACTGACCTAGAGCATGACTCACCCCGAGTTACCCTCTACACTGAGGCGGAGGCGAGAGAAGCTCGAGAAAATGACGTTGACCTGCTAGAAGAAGCAAGAGAGTTAACTCTGTCACGTTCAGCTGTCTATTAGCAAAACTTGAGGCGTTATCACAGCCAGAAAGTGAACCCAAGGGTTTTCCGAGAAGAACATGCCGGATAGAGCTGGAGAGGAATCTAAGCGCCCCTGGAATGTAGCTCTACTCCATCGTTTTCATTCATGAGCACAAAGTTGTATGTATATCCTCAACCGGGTTAAAATTCTAGTGGGCGCTCTGAATTCAAACTCGGGGACTGCCCTTGTCCAAATTTGTTCTGTGTTGTTCAACTCTGTTTTACTTTGTCTACTCGGTTGCTTTACTTAGAATTTCATAAGCATATCTAGTAATGTGTTTAAACCTAAGGGTCAACTCTTCGACTCTGCTGTTGTCCGCAACCCGGCTTCATGGCAAGCAAGAGAACAAGCCAAAGGTCAATGAGCACACGAAAAATCGCTAAGGAAAAGAGAGGTGTAGCAACCGAGTAGGGTGTTCTTTTCTGTTTTCGTTGTCTCTTTCCGGCTAAGTGGTGGGCAACGTTACTATGCATTTTTCTAAGTGGCTAATTATTTGAAACTCAAACTTTGAAATCTTGTGACTCGACTACCAAAAAAGCCACAAGTGGCAGGTAAGAGCTGAGACAAAGGGAATGAGTGGATAAAAAATGCAACTCGGGGACTTGCATAGAAACGCAACCCGACATTGAGCCAGAGTTGCTAAACTGTTAACTAAATTAAAAACTGAGTAGCAAAGGACTTAATTGTACTGATTACATATGCACCCGGCATCCCGGGGATCTGATAGAAGTTTGGAGATAAAGATTTGCAGGGATTACACAACAGTAGAACCTGTGTTGTCAGCATCAGTGTTGGCAGAGGCGGTCTGATCGGAAGTTGCCGTAGCCACGGAGATGGGGTCTGTTGCAGAGTCGGAGGCTAGCGGGTAGAGACCGTCGGTAGCAGCAGCAGTCACGCCCAACTCGGGAGCTGGCTCCTGGATCACCATCTCGGTGGTGATGGTGGCCTCCTGAGCGGTAGGCTGCGGCTGCTCGGCATCAGCGTTGGCGGCCAACTCGGATTCCTCCGTGTTGCCCTGCTACTCAGATTCCTCAGTCTCCTTGGTCTCCTCCTGCTCGGCTCCCTCCTCTCAGCCTTGTTCCAGTCGATGCGGTAGTGATCGAGCTGACCCAACTCGGTACCGTTCCAAGTGGGTTTACCGTGCGCCTTGTTGTTCCAGGCCTTATCAACATAGCCTACTCGGTCCAATATGGCAGTAAGGCCTTCTTCTTCAATATCTTCATCTTCTTCGCCAGGAGAAAAGAGCTCGGGAGTCGCCTTCTTCCCCTTGGACTTGGAGGTTCCCACGGCTTGGACTTCCTTGAGAGCGGCTAGTCGCTTTTCTCCCTTGGATAGTGAGATTTGGTGGCGCTGCGACAAGGTCATCATGTACTCGGGGTAGGTGCACGGCGCGCTGCCGCTAGCATTAGCACTCTGCTTCTCGACGGGGCCAGTGGTGACCCCGGAGGCAACCGGATTGGCAGACGGAGTGATCGTCAACTGGGTCCTCTTCACCTGCTTCCCGGACGACTCACCTCGTGGTTTGGGAGGCGGCATTTGCTGCCCAGCCTGCGAAGCACTGCGCTTCGGCTGTATCCGGGTTGCCTCGGCTCCCGTCTTGGTGATCTTCTTGGTGACTGGAGTAGCGGCTGGCCGAGAAGGTGGTGGCACTTGCAGAGTAGGTTGAGGAGGTGTTGGTGCTGATTGAGTTGGTGGAGGAACAAGTGCGTTGGGTGGAGTCACCTACGGAGTTGGCGGCACAGGAGGCCGGCTACTCGGTGCAGCGTCTGGCTGCACTTGGTCCTGGCGGGTTGGCTCCAACACGTCATCTTCTACCCGCTGCTCCGCAGCGGGATCTGGCCTTGTGTCAATAGTGTCTTCTACCCGCGGCCCGGCCGCGGGATCATCTTGTTCTGCAGCATGGGTGTCTTGCTGCTGCTCGAGGGTGGTGTCGGGCCGCTCCAGGTCGGCATCATCCTGCTGCTCGGCAGCATCTTCAATGTTTTCCCCAGCTGAGGCAGCTGGGGGAGTTGGCGGCATCTCGTCGTTGGCAGCATCCCGAGCAGTTGGCTGCGCATCAGGCGGCGACTGCTCGGAGGTGAGATCTACTTCTATCCTGGCGCCATCGTTCTCGGCGCCAGCGTCTTGTTCTTCATCAACTGGGGAGGACGCACGCGCCCTTCCCCGTGGCTTTTGGTTCTCATCGTCATCCGAGAGCTCAACAGTCTCCTCTCGGGACGGGGCTGTCTGCGTCTGAGAAGCTGACGCGGTGGTGGCGTCGGCGTCAAGAGCCTCGCTGAGAGGAAGAAAAGGGCGAGATCAGAAAGCAGAGAAGGGATGATGGGGAGATAATAACACGGTAGGCCAATTCCAAGGTGTAACCCGGCCCAAAGGACGCTGTGCAAGATCCGGCTAAGGATAAAGACACTTCTGGAAGGCCCGAAGTTTGTAGGACTCGTAACCCGGATTGTGGGTTGCAGTAAGGAAAGCTAGGATTTGTAAGCGGTGTTCGGGTAGGACTCAAGTTGCGCCTTGGAGGGCAAGCCAGGTAGGGGTACGGGTGTTTTATAAACCAGCTCCTAGGCTTAGTTTTGCAGAGATCCAAGTAGTAATCATATCGCCGAAAATCGAGTATCCATTGTACACAAGAGATCGAGTTAATAAAGTAAGATCGGAGACTCGGCGACTTCCTCGCCGGCTACCAGATCAAATTCCATCATGTTTTCCTCTGAGCTAAACCCTCTCCCAAACGCCTGTGTCGACTTGCCCCAAGATCAGTTACCCCTGGTAACATCTGCCGTGATCATCCCACGACAGTTGGCGCCCACCGTGGGGCCTGCGTCCAAAGGTGTTTACATCCCGGGAGAAGCTCGGAAGAGCATGGAGAACCTCGTCGTCGGTGAGATCTACGACGACCACGAAGGAGAGAAGATGGTGGACGATTCCGGCTGGGGGCCAGAATCGGATCACCTTGAATCCGGATCTGTCGTGACAATCGGCGAGGTCAACATCTTCATCGGTATGGTACGTACGTTTGACTTAAAAGGACAATATCATGTGCATGTTAAATGAACTTCTAGCAGGGATAAAGAAACACTAAAGCAAACGGTAAATTCGGTTTCCTCGGCCGTTCCGAGATACCTGAGATGGGCGGAACAAGAGGTAACGTGGAGCAGAAGGGATCACCCGGAAGGAATAGAACGCCCAGGAATCTTGGCGTTGGTGGTCGCACCGCAGGTCAATGGTTACGAGTTGAAAAAAGTCTTGATGGATGGTGGAAGCAGCATTAACATCTTGTATTGGGAAACCTTCTTACGCATGAACCTCAAAGAATCCCAGCTGCAGAAAAGTTCAACAGTTTTTCATGGAATTGTGCCGGGTCACTCAGCGCGCCCTGAGGGAAAGATCACATTGGAGGTTGCTTTCGGAGAATCAGTGGATAATTATCGAGTTGAGTGGCTCACGTTTGAGGTGGTCAAGTTGCGTAGTCCTTACCATGCGTTGTTCGGAAGACCGGCTTACGCTAAGTTCATGGCTAGACCGTGTTACGTATATTTACAGCTAAAAATTCCGGGTCCTAAGCAGACCATCACCATACATGGAAGTCGGGATATAGCGGCTGAGTGTGATGAAGGAGATTCAGTGATGGCTGAGCAAGCTTGCAGAAAAGAAGAACTCAAATATTACCGGTCTTAGGTGGATCCGGATGATGGAACAGCGTTGAGAAGGCCGGATTCTGAGGATGAAAGAGTGAAATTCAAGGCAGCACAGGACACCAAGAAAATAGATTTTGTTGAAGGTGATCCCACCAAGCAGTTTACTATAGGGTCTAATTTGAAAAGCGAACAGGAAAAGGCGCTGGTGGAGTTTATTCGTTCAAATGCGGACGTATTCGCTTGGACACCCAGCGACATGCCGGGTATCCCCACGGAATTGGCAGAGCATAGTTTACATGTGGATCCCAAGGCCAGGCCCGTGAAGCAGGGCTTGAGAAAGATGAATGAGGAAAGAAGGAAAGCAATAGGCGAAGAAATTGCGCGGCTATTAACAGCCGGCTTCATCATGGAAGTATTCCACCCGGACTGGCTGGCAAATCCGGTTCTAGTGATGAAAAATACCAACGAGTGGAGGATGTGCATTGATTTCACAAGTCTCAACAAGCATTGCCCAAAGGATCCGTTCGCACTACCAAGGATAGACCAAATAATAGACGCAGTAGCTGGGAGTGACTTGTTGTGTTTCCTGGACGCATATTCGGGATATCATCAGATTAAGCTCAAAAGGGAGGATTGGGAGAAAACATCGTTCATAACCCCTTTTGGATCCTTCTGCTACAAAACAATGACGTTTGGACTGAAAAACGCAGGCGCAACCTACCAACGGTGCATTCAGAAGTGCTTCGAAGACCAAATTGGACGCAATGTCCACGCTTATGTGGATGACGTGGTTGTCAAGACCAGGATGGCAGAGACATTTATAGACGATCTAAAGGAGACGTTCAAAAATCTAAGGAGATATCAGATGAAGCTCAACCCGACAAAATGCATATTTGGGGTTCCAGCTGGGAAGTTACTCGGCTTTATCGTTTCCGAGAGAGGAATTGAGGCAAACCCGGACAAAATCAAAGCTATCCAAAATCTGAGAAAGTCGGAAAATCTGAAGCAGGTCCAAAAGCTCACAGGCTGCGTAGCAGCCTTGAGCCGGTTTATATCCAGGTTGGGAGAAAAGGCAATACCCTTGTACCGGCTCTTGAGGAAATCCGACAAATTCGTATGGGATCAAGAAGCGGATGAGGCATTCGAGGCACTAAAAAAGCAGTTATCTGAAGCACCAGTATTAGCGGCCCCGGGCCCTAAAGAACCTATGTTGTTGTATGTTGCAGCTGGCCCCCGAGCCGTCAGTGCAGTAGTGGTCGTGGAACGCAAAGAGGACGGAAAGGGTTACCCGGTTCAGAGGCCGGTTTATTATGTCAGCGAGGTATTGTCTGAAGCAAAGCAGCGTTACCCGCATTGGCAGAAGCTGGTTTTCGGGGTCTTCATGGCCAGCCGGAAACTAAAGCCGTACTTCCAGGAGCACCCTATAACAGTAGTCAGCTCAATACCAATGTCGGATATCATCAGAAACTCGGATGCAACCGGAAGAATAGCCAAATGGGCAATAGAGATGGGGGATTATCACATCAGCTACGAGCCTAGGTCGGCAATCAAATTACAGGCCTTGGTGGATTTTGTTAATGATTGGACACACACAGGCATGGCTACCATGGTTCCAAATTCCGAGTCGTGGATCATGCATTTCGATGGATCGAAACAGTACGAGGGTTCAGGAGCTGGAGTGGTGCTAACGTCACCTAAAGGAGACAAGTTGAGTTATGTGTTACAGATTCACTTTGATTGTTCCAACAATGTAGCCGAGTATGAGGCCCTATTGCATGGCTTAAAAGTAGCTAAGGAGATGAACATTAGGAGGATACGATGCTTTGGAGATTCGGATCTTGTGGTACAACAGGTATCAGGAACTTGGGATAGAAAGGACGCAACTATGGCGGCATACCGCAGGGAGGTCGATAGGGTGGCCGGATGTTTTTCCGGGTATGAGGTGGAGCATATAGACAGGAGAAAGAACGAGGCAGCCGATGCCCTAGCCAGACTCGGCTCGCGCAGAGAACCGGTTCCACCTAACGTATTTTTGGACGAATTATGGCGACCATCAGTTAAAACCGAGTCTGAGGAAGAGCTAGCAAATCAAGACCCGGGCTTGGAGCTCGTGGCCACTGTACGCACTATTCCCGAGTGGACAGAACCTTTTTTGGCCTACCTATCACGAGGCGAGTTGCCGCAGCAGGAGGTATTAGCAAGGCAAATTTTGCGACGAGCAAAGGGATATTCTATTATTAATGGGGAGTTATATAAGAGAAGCGCCACGGGGGTCTTCCTGCGCTGTGTGACACCAGAGGAAGGCCGACAGATCCTCAAGGAAATTCATGAAGGTGATTGTGGGCATCACGCGTCTACAAGGTCACTTGTGGCCAAGGCTTACCGGCACGGGTTTTTCTGGCTCACGGCTCTGGCAGATGCGGAACGATTGGTAGCAAGGTGTGACGGATGTCAAAGGTACGCCCACCAAATCCATGTGCCGGCTATGGAATTACGGACCATCCTGTTAACTTGGCCGTTCGCCGTCGAGTTAACAGGATGGTCCGTAATTCCATAGCCGGCACATGGATTTGGCGGCACATGAAAGGGTATGGACATGGTTGGCCCCTTTCATATGTCACCTTGCAAAAAGACACATTTGTTGGTAGCTATCGATAAGTTTACCAAGTGGGTAGAAGTTATGCCAGTTACTAATTGTGAAGCGGCTACAACAGTCAAGTTCCTGAAAAGAATTATCTATCGGTTCGGGTATCCTCACAGCATAATTACCGACAACGGAACCAACATGTCCCTTGGCGAGATGGAGAAGTTCTGTGGTAACAACGGAATCCGGCTTGACGTAGCATCAGTAGCTCATCCACAGGCCAATGGACAAGTAGAAAGGGCGAATCAAGAACTGCTTCGCGGACTAAAGCCACGCCTACGAGTCCCCTGTATAAGGGCTGCTGGCGCATGGGTCGAAGAACTTCCTGCTGTGGTTTGGGGTATCAATACAACACCTAACAGATCTACTCAGATGACGCCCTTCTTCATGGTATATGGCGCGGAGGCGGTGTTACCGAGTGACATTATTCATGATTCACCGCGAGTGTCGGCTTACGTTGAAGTGGAGAACGAAAAGACCCGGCAGGACGCCGTGGATATGTTAGAAGAACAAAGGGAACAAGCCCTGGAAAGATCAGCGATATATCAGCAGGATATACGGAGGTATCATAGCCGGCGTGTGAAAACCCGGGTCTTCCAGGAGGGAGACCTAGTTCTGCGCCTGGTTCAGTCAAACGAAGGAAAACACAAGTTATCACCACCATGGGAAGGACCATTTATCATAAGCAGGAATTTGCGTAATGGGTCATATTACTTGATAGACGCAAGGGAAGAATCGGCCACGGTTAATGACACCGCTCATACCACTTCGTCTATGCAAGAAAGGGACATACCATGGAACGTGGCTCAGCTACGCCCATATTATACTTAACAAGGATTATGTTGGCTCGTGGAATTGAACGATGTAACAGGCAGCAGGTTTCAGACGCACTCTTTTCCCATCCAGGGCACCCTTGGGGACTGGACGGGTTTTTAATGAGGCGGCTTGCTGACCTAATTTTTCATATCAAATAAAGAGGTGATTATCGAGAATAGAGGTGGTTATAAATTGAGTCTTATACTTTCAGCATGATGCGTATATTTAGGTCTTGAGGGCTGATTGCTTGGATAAGCGCAGTTGCAAACTCAAAAGACCCGGCCTTGATGCCTATGAGTTATAAGGGCCGATTACTCGCAAACGAGTACGGCTGCAATCTTATAACCGGACAAAGAAGTCCAAATTTCTTGGCTATTCTTACTTAAGCTCGATGTGACTCGCACTAAAGTGGCATGATTTGTTCGCTTACGATTACAGGCAGCCATGAAGCCCAATGGGACTTGCCTGACCCCGTTTTCGTATAGATGTAATAACATGGTATCCACGCGAAAGCCGGCTTACAGTACAAGATAGTCAAAAGGGTCATCTAAACCACAAGTTATGTAGAGTACAAGGCTAATAGCCGGAAACTCAAAGCATAACTTCAAACCCCATGTGAAACGACTCTGGGATCTTTGCGAATTTAGCAGCAGGCAATTTGTTCTCCTCTAAAAGTCACGTGCCCTAGACCCGGAAATCCGGGTCAGGGGGACTCGCGATCTTGGAAGAGAAAAATTGGTTAGTTGTTTGATTTCCAACAAACCCAAACATCCGGGTCTTGGGGACTTGGGGACTTAGAAGCAAGTCCGCTTGCCAAACACCCATGTAACCCGGACGCCGAGTCTCACAAAGGGAAAAATAAAGAATGTCGGATATCAAGAACAAAGAAAGTTGCATATCAAAAATAAAAGAAAGTTGGATATCAAGAGTAAAGAAGGTTGGATATCAAGAGCAAACGAGTTCAAAAGTAGATAGATTTAAGCCAGAAGAGGCACAAGGTGTATCAGGAACTTAGAGTGCATTACAAAGTTTCACCAAAGAGTATCAAAGGCGCACAAGCGCACCATTCAAATAATAATTGTTTCAACGGCACATCGGCCGACTAACGCGTACGAAGTGGCAGATATTACTCGGCACTCTAAGCCGCCGGATCCATCTTGGTTTTACCCTTGCCGTCACTTGGGGTAGCAGCCCTACTCGGATCAGCAGCAACGCCGACTCGCGCAGGTGGAGGGACGATAGGTGTCGAGGTAGCGGGCGCAGAGTCGGCTTCAGCCTTCTTCTGTGCAGCTTCCTCTCGTATCTTGGCAGCGTCTTCCTTCCATCGGGCAAGCATATCGAATGGCTTGGGGTGATCTGCTTTAATGACTTGGTCGTTAGCATCATATGCAGGAAGAATGGTGTCAATGATCAGGCTATCGGCGATCACACTGGCCGGGTGACGAACTTCCTTTTGAATGGCTTTGAAATCCTTCGGCGAAAACTTGGACCCGTCCTGATTGAACTCCGGAAACCCGGCTATCAGCTTGGCCGGCTCTTGCTTTGGGATATAAGCTTTAGCCAGGGCGAGTCCCCGGGTTACCCCAAAACGGCAGGATGAACGCTTCCAATGCCAAATCCATTCAGGAATGGTGGAGCAGGCCTCCAGCAACTTTTTCATGCTACCCGGCCCAGCGCACGGCAGTCGTAGATCATCAAGAATCCATCCAACGCCGGCACCAAGTTGCTGGATAGTATCTTTAATCAGTTGCAGTTTGGCGGTATCATCTTCTTCTTCAGGGGCAGCTTCACCCGGACCTGTTGAAAAGCAAGGAAAGTAACGAGTAAGAAATCCGGTTATCCAACCAAATGAAGTACGGGTCATAATCGTCAGAATCCAGGAATTGTACCAGTTGCGACGCGATAGATATCAACAATCTGCACTGAAAGAGTCGTCATCCTATCTTCAGCCACGTGAGCCCTTTTTCTGTATTTCCTTGTGATTTTTCCGCTTCTACGCGCTTCAGTTTCAGCTGCTTCGCGCAGAGCTGTCTCCTTCTTGATGCGTTTGGCAGCTTTGGCCAGTTTCTTCTCAGATTGCGCAGCAAAGTCCTAGGTGGATAACACAAGGAAAAGGGTTAATTGGAGCCATTGCACAAAGTTCCAAGCAAATCAATCAGCAATTCACTCGGAACTTGGGGACTATATAAGGATGCAGATGATATTACTCGGACTTACCTTGTGCTTTGTTATCAAGGCGTCTAGAATATTTTCTTCGTCGGACCTCAAGGTGTAGAGGGCATCAAGCATTTGGGCAAATGTCATGTCTTCAGGACGAATTCGTGAAGGACCAGCAGATTGGTCTTCTGGTTGAAGGAGCTTTCCGACTTTTGGGGTCGAAACCCGGACCGTCTGAATATCCGGGTTAGGAGAGCCCGACTTGGTCTCTAAGATAATGTCTTCATCTACCTCTTCAGAGGATTTGGGGGATGCGGTCGCCGGCTTAGCTGGGTCCTTGAAGGGGTCTTGTTCTTGCCCGTCCTCAACCTCATCATCAGCTGCAGCATCCGTGTTGATGTGCGGCTCCTCCCCTCCTTGCCTTTCCGCTTCAGGAATGTCCGGGTCACTGGTGGTCACTTGGGCACTAAAAGGGGAAAAAGGAAAGAGTGGTTAGTAGTACATATTAAAAAGTTAATAAGTGTAAAAGGATATCAAGTAAAGGACGCTTACCCGGTGTTTATGGCATAATCCGGCGGGAGCTCGCTGCTGGAGGCGGACGAAGTTGTCAAAGGTACTGGCTGTGGTACCCGGAATTGCCCAGCGTGTGGGTGGTTAGGAGATGGATGGCGCTGAGGAGGTTTGGAGGGCTGAGGTGGAGGAGTGTTGGCTCGGTGAGCAGGTGAAGTGGGGATACCCGGGTTAAGGGGATCGTCCCCCGGGGAACTCCGGGTTACCCTGCGCTTAGCCGAGAGGAGATCCTTCAAGAATGGTGAGTGTGACAACCGTTCGTTAAGGTTACGCATAGTTTCGAAGGAGTAAGGCTCAGAAGACGTGAAGGAGAAAGGAACCTTTGCAATCACCCCTCTGGCTTTCCTCTTGGTTCCGACTGTGGCTTCCTGGTCGGATTCGGTGGCCTCCGGGTCATCCTCTTCTTTTTCTTCCTCGTCCTCCAACCCTGAAAATCGAGTATGTATCAGAAAAGAAGAAAGATGGGTGATAGGAAAGTAGTACAGGTAAAAGGCGAATGTGAGATTTGGGAAAGCACCTCCATTATCATCGGCCGGCTCGTCCTCCTCTTCCGGGTCTCTGGACGGAGGGGGGTTTCGATCCTCCAGAAGGGATCTTCAGCTTATGATCGAGGAGATGAAAGCAAGAATCAGAAGCAGTACCAAGTTAAAGTATTGAAATAAGTTATGGGAACCGGGTCTTACTGCTGGAGCTGGGTTTTCCCGAGTGAATGGGGGTAACCCGGCGATATTTCTTATCACTTCCAACTTCTCAGTCAGGAAGCCTTTGATGGTCTTGATGGTATCGCCGGTTGCGAAGTTCTTAGTGGAGTATCGGAGCGCGTCTGTGGTGTGCCCCGAGTACTCGTGCATCAACTTGACGCGGATGGAGTTGGGTTGGATCCGGAAGTCCACCCAGGTCTTCACCAAGTTGAGCCCAAGAAGGCCTTGGGCCGAGAGAACAGCCAACTTAGCCAGCAAAGGCTGGATCGCCTCCCTGTCCGAGTCAGGGGCAAAGGCGTTGAAAGATTCGGAAGGCTCGAGGAGACTCTCCGAGTAACCCGGCAGCTTCCTCTTGCCGTCCGGGGAGGTATCATGGCAATAAAGGAAAGACAATTGCCAGTTTTTGACGTGGGAGTTTAAGTTGAGGGTTGGCATTGGTGAGTGCTTGCGGCGTTGGATGGATACCCCGCCACAAGTAAGAAGTGCTCCGTTACCGCTTTCGCGGCACGGCTTGCACTAGAATAGTTCGATAAAAAGGGTCAAACTTGGCGGAACGCACAAGTATGACTCCGATAGAACGATGAAGTGGGTAATATTTAGCATAGAATTGGGCCCTATGTCAAATACCCGGAGACCGTAGTGGTTTAAGACCTCCCGGAAGAAAGGGTGACCCGGAGGACGGAATCCCCGGGTCACATGCTCAATGAAGCAAATTACCTCACTGCCGGCAGGTGTGGGACGGGTCTCGTCGCCTGGTGCCCTCCAGTGTATGTCCTTCTGAGAGGGGAGAATTCCTAATTCGGCCAGCTCGTCCAGCTTGGCCTTTGTTGCTATAGATCGACCCCAATTGGCCTATATGGTTTGGGTAGCCTTTACCGGAGCCGGCTGTTTCCCTTGCCTTTTTGGAGCCATGGGGTTAACCTGCAACACGCGAGAAAAAGAGGTGCAAGAAATAAGACTCGGAAGTATTGGATTATCCGAGTTTGAAATATTAGGAAAGTGTGAAGACTAAAAAATATCTGGGTAACGCATCACGGAGCAAAGATTGCGAGGTGTCCGGGTATTGAATACAGCTGTGGAAATCATTGGTCACTTACGTGTTGAGGTGAGTTTGGGGTGCACGGATGGTTGCCCATATCTCTACTGCAAGCGAAATAACTGGAAAAGGAGGATTTTCCGGGTGTTAATGATATGCGCGGAAGTTTGGACGAAATGGATCTAGGTTAGGAGAACTTGCGAATGATTTTACGAAGAAATTGGAGATTAATAGTGGTAGGGGGTGGTGTGAGATCATCCAATAAGTTGTTGAAGGAGCTAGCAAGTATCTAAGCGGTTTAATTCAGCGCGGTAAGAGTAATGGCTCGCGGGTCGACCTAGATCCAATCTGGAGCGAATCTAGAAATTGCAAGGTTAAATTACTGGATACGAGAAGATTACCAGAAGAGATCGGAGTAGCGCGTGGCGGCGGCGAATAACGCGATAGGAATGCTCCTTTGTGACTGCCGGCCAGACGCTCACAGATGCGGCAGTGAGGGTCGACGGCGGCGCGGGACGAATTGCGGCGGAGCGCAGCCTGCAACGGGATGGATCCAAAGACGAGCGCGGGGTTTCTGTGGTGGTGCTCCGTGAGTTCTAGCACGGAAGCGAAGAGAAGAAGAAGGAGGAATGAGCCGTTGGGATTAGGTTAACCCTTAAGTACCTATTTATAGAGTGCGGCAGGATAAACCTAGGTCAGTGGCCGAGAGCCGGGAATTACGGATAAAACGTATCCGCCCGGATTTTCTGAGATGTACGTTAAATGTTAGACGAGATTTCCGGGACAGATGTGAAACAAATCTTTTCCGTGATTACCGGATCGGAAAAACGAGCAATGGGTTTGGAGAAAAGCCGGGCTACTATATGGCCACCATGGAGTTAGGCCTAGCTGTTTATCGAAGCAATCTAACCCGGCCTCCATGAAATGGTGAGTTTGATATTTTTGCAGGGAATAGCGTGCGCTTCAAAGAAAATCTCGAGAAGCCCAAGCTATTCTGGGGACTACTGATGGGGAGATAATAACCCGGTAGGCCAATTCCAAGGTGTAACCTGGCCCAAAGGACGCTGTGCAAGATCCGGCTAAGGATAAAGACACTTCTGGAAGGCCCGAAGTTTGTAGGACTCGTAACCCAGATTGTGGGTTGCAGTAAGGAAAGCTAGGATTTGTAAGCGGTGTTCGGGTAGGACTCAAGTTGCGCCTTGGAGGGCAAGCCAGGTAGGGGTACGGGTGTTTTATAAACCAGCTCCTAGGCTTAGTTTTGCAGAGATCCAAGTAGTAATCATATCGCCGAATATCGAGTATCCATTGTACACAAGAGATCGAGTTAATAAAGTAAGATCGGAGACTCGGCGACTTCCTCGCCGGCTACCAGATCGAATTCCATCATGTTTTCCTCTGAGCTAAACCCTCTCCCAAACGCGTGTGTCGACTTGCCCCAAGATCAGTTACCCCTGGTAACATCTGCCGTGATCATCCCACGACAAGGGAACCAAGGGAAAGGTGCAACAGGAAGCGGCAATAAGTTAAGATGTACTCGGAGGAACCCTTACCCTTTGCGGGTGGGGGCTTTCCTCTTCTTGGAAGCGCCGGTCTTGGGCACGGCTGTATTCTTGGATCTCTTGGGGGGAGGTGCCTGCGCACCACTGCCCACCCTCTTCCGAGTATTGGGAGCGGCCACCGATAGCGGATCGACGAACAGGACTTCCTCCTCGTCGTCTAACTCAGGATCCTCTGCAGAGTAGAAGAAGAAAGGAGTTAAAACAAGCAAGGAAAGAGAGTCAAAGGGTACTGCTAGCAAACAGAGAGGCGAACTCAATCACCTTCATCATCTTCGGACCAATCCCGAATAGAGGCATATGCTCGGGACTTACCGGGCTGAGTAGCTTTGGGGATACACAAGGTATCCTGAGTATCATATGCGGTCGTGTCATCTTCTTCTTGGTCCTTGGACCAGTTGGCTTCGAAGATTTCGGTGTCCTCTTCTCGCTGCCGGTTGATGTGCTGTTGAGGCAAAGATAAAGCACTGCGAGTTGAGTTCTCAGCTAAGTCTTTCTACTCGGAATAGCATGCAAACACAAAGCATATTAAGCTAAGAATTTCTACTCGGAGTAACATGCAAACACCAAGCATATTAGGTTAAGTAATTCTACCCGGCACGGCGTGCAAACACAAAGCATATGAAGCCAGAGAGATAGGTATGAGGACCTACTCGGTACAACATGCAAATACAAAGCATACAAAGCAGAGAGACTACCTATTCGGTATCAGAGTGCAAACACAAAGCATAGATCACTAACCTGAGTGATCTTCTTGGTGCGGCTATACGGCATGAAGCCGTAAGCCCAATTCTCGGTGAGCGAGGTCGACATGATGGACCTGGCCCAGATGGCCACCTCCGTTGTGCTAAGCTCGAAGGTCGTCGTCCGGGTACAGTCGCGAGCACCTCCCATGTAGCACATCTTGTGCACTCGGTGCTGGAGCGGGAGTACTCGACGCGAGATCCAACAAGCAATGGGGTCGTCTTGGATGAGCCCCGCCGTCACCAGCTCGGTCAGGCGCTTCTCGACATGGAGGACGTCTGGCACAGTCTTCTTCGGGTCGTAGCCCCAGTTCTGCCTGGTGGGCAGCGCGTTGACGAACTTCGGGAGCCCTATCCGGTCTTCTATGGGCTTCCCCTTCTCGGCGGGTACGTTCTTCACGTACAGGAACCCACGCTGCCACTTGCGCACAGTATCCAGCCCGAGAACCCTCGGGTGGTGTCCGGTGCGGCGCTGCAGCATCATCGTGCTACCCGTCTGGGTCATCACGCGAGGAGCGGAAGTGTTGCCGGGATTTGGAATCTTTTGTCTACGGAGGGAGAAATGCCTAGCCCAGGTGTGGATGGTTGGGTAGACACCCAGAAAGGCCTCACACACGGTGGCGTGTGTGGAGAGCATCACGATTGCGTTTGGTGGGAGATGGTGTGGTTGAACGCCAAAATGGCGGAGAAAATCAGAGAAGAATTGGGAGATGGGAATGCCGAAGCCGCGTTTGAAATGGGATAAGAAGACCACGTACTCACCCTCTTCGGGTTCCAGGATGAGCTCCTTTCCAGGAGGCCGGCAGACGACGCCGGGAGGGATGCGGCGCGTGTTGACCAGCCATTGGCAGTCCTCCGCGGTCACGTCCGAGTCCTCCCAGCCGGCTCGGGCGGGAACCGCATCGTCTCCAGGCGCCATGGAAGCAGATGGCTGTCGGAGAGGAAGAGCTCGTGGAGATTGAAGATCAACGGAGTTGCGCAGATGCGCTTCTCTCTCTATCTCTCACTATGCGTGGAGCGGTGGCGCAGTGAGTGCTCGCGGTGGCTTGATGAGTGCTCGCGGTGGCGCTGTGCTCGACGGCGGTGACAGAGGCGAGGCGAGAGCAAGATTGGAAAGGAACGGGAAAAAGGAGAAGTGGGCGGAGCGGGGGTATTTATCTCTCCCCCCGAACTGCCGTTACTGGTGGATTGATCGTGGGCATTGATCGTGCGGCGTGGGTTAACTGCCCGTTAGAAACGCACACAGCGCGAAACGCGCGTGTAACGGGCGCAGTTAATCCCAGTCCCAGATCGTGGGCTTGTGAGTACCGTTTGACGTGACCTAACGGGCCGTGGGCCCCAGGCGCAGAGACTGGCGCGTGGCCTGCTGTGTCCCTGGCACCGAGGCGTCGGGGCACGGGGGCTTGACACATACCCAGTAGCGACACAGAGAGGTGGATTTGGTCCGATCCAGCGGGATCGCGTTCAAAATTTCATTAAGTCATTTTACTCGGCCGTGCAGTAGAGAGATTTCTCTACTCGGCTACCAGGAAGGTTATCTCGTAACCACGGTTGGAGAGATTTGAGAAGGAGTTATTGGTTCAAGTTGAGGTGCAACTCGATGTTGCTGCTTCGAGAAGACAATTTGGTTTAACCTGGCAGGACCCAGTGAACAAGTTCGCAGGACTCTACCAGCTTCGGGGACTAATGTCGGGGGGCTACCCCCGAGTAGGGGTAAGACAAGTGATAAAAGCAAAGATCAGAGTACTGTTGGCCGGGTTGGTGGCTACCCGGGTACCCTCTACCCGGTAGTCTCTATCCAGTCATAAGTATTGAAGGCCAAGAGGCGATAAGGATAAAGTTTGTATTCGTCCGGATAGCGGCCAAGTGGTCCGAGTAGATGGACTGCGTTCCTACTCGGGCAAAAAGTCAATGGAGCCGTTCTGACAGGATCCCGCGTATCCTGTAGCCGTACAGGCGTGCGGTTCAACTTACGGAGCGCGTGATTATCCGCGCTACGGCGTGCCTACAGTGAGGTAGGCGCCTGTCAAGTCCTGTCACTGACAGAGGGGACAGGACATGCCTAGGGGCCTACTCTATGTCACTGACAGGGTGGACAGGTCCCATCTGCCGAACGGCGTGACGACTTCCCACACCCGCGTCTGCGAGAAGCCGGAGGCGTGCGCTGTCCTGCAGTAGGCGTGTCCCATCAAGTGTACCTTATAGTCTTTCTTTATTCGGCTGGGCACCAGTATATAAGGTGCCCTGTGCGCGAGGGCCGTTGCCTCAGATCGCATTTATTGCAAGAGCCAACACTAGAGCTAGAGAGAACAACCGAGTGGCTACTCGGCCAAGAGGCAAACATTGTACTGTGGCTACTCGGAAAACATACATACAGAGAGGTAGGCAGGAGTAGGGGTGTTACCTCCACACGAGGGCCCTGAACCTGGGTAGATCTTGTTGTTTGCAGTGTTACTTACGCGCGGCTACTCGCCGTGCGATCGCTCCCCGGATACCTCCAGCGTCCATCGGCCCCAACTTTAGCCATCTCATGACATCTGTCTTCTCCACACCACGACAACAAACATGAGGGGAGTCTTTTTTTATCATAACATTATAAAGAAAATCTCAATTTACATTATCACAAGATTTTCAAAATTAATTTTAAAAAGCACTCGAGATTTTTTTTTTTTACTTCATGCAAGATTTCATGTAACATTATCACTCCTGCCATGATGAATCTATTCTTCATGAAAGTTGTTTAAGATTTTTCACTTAGGTCATGAGCCACAACAGCTAACCTATTATTTAAACCTTTAGTAATTATTTCCAGGCTTTCGTCCATTAAGCGTATAGGCCTAAACTTTTGTATTACGTGAGCATCCTCACATTTTGGAATGAGTATAATAGTCCCAAAGTTAAGTGTGCCTACATCCAGTTGTCCTTGCATGAAATCATCAAATAATTTTTTCAAGGGTGTCTTAAGAAGCCCCAAAAGAACTGGTAAAATTCACCATGAAAACAATCAAGTCCCGGGCTCTTGTGAGCCATTAGAAAAACTATTACCTTAACTTCATCCAAAGAGATTCTATAATAAGTTCCTCATTCTCATCCACACCAAGCACACGGGGAAAATTAAAATTAAGGAAGACAATAGCTTTGTCAGAATGTCCAAATAAGTTCTTATATAACTCAGTGGCATGATTCGGTAGGTCATTGTCTCCTTTAATAATCATGTCACCATCATGTGATTATATGATATTTTTCTCTCTTCCCACTGGTACAGTGTTGCCCAAGATTAATGTCAGCACCTTTTGCTCTTTGAAACCATTTAATGTTATTTGCCCTAACTAGATCATTCAATTGTTTTTTTTTCAAGCTGAGCTTGCTCTCTCTCTCTCCCTACCTCCCTCCCTCTCTCGCTCGCTCTCCCTCTCTGCCAAAGTGATTCCATGAATTTCAACACATCTATCCAAATTATTTAACAAATCAAATAATATTTTTTACCTCCTTTTCACATTCCTTCCCCATCGTTTTAATTTTTTTCCTAGTCTCGGCTAATATCCAGTTCCATTCTTCAATGGAACTTCTATTGCCAGCAGATGTAGTCCATACAGATTTAACTACATCCATAGTATCATATTTCAAAATCCACGAGAGTTCAAATTTAAAAATGGTAAGTTGACCTGGCATCCCCCAGTATCAACTATCAAGGGAGTATGATCAGAAACATCTCTTGCCAAAGAAATAACTTGAGGAAAAAGTAATGTGCCAACAATCAGTTGTTACCAGAAATCTATCTAATTTCTCATATATGGGGTCACTTTGGTGATTGCTCCAAGTAAATTTCCTATTACTTAGATGCAGCTCCATGAGGTTATTATTTTCAGTAAAAATATTTAAAATGGTCCCCCACTCTCGAATAGATCCCCGTTACTTTTTTTTCACTTGAATTTCTAATGACATTAAAATCACCACCAAAAATAGTGGGAATTAATATTATTAAAAAGATAAGAAAATTCCCTCATGAAATCTTCCTTTCCCTCAGGTTGGGCAGGGCCATAAATGGTTACCAAATTTCAAATAACCTTCATCCCTATTTTTAAGCAACATTCTAATAAAATGTTTACCATCTTCCACCTCCAAAATCTCAAAGTTTGCAATCTTTACCCCCAAGAGAATTCTACCAGATCCGCCATTTGAAGGTAAAACATGCCGATATAATATCTGGCTAGAACCAAGTTGATCTAGCCAATTATCTCTAAAAGCCTCAAGTTGAGGTTTTGGGATTCCAATGAAATCCAATCTATTGTCCTCAATCATTTCTCTAGTGAATTTCCTTCTATGAGAGGAACCCATCCCTCTGCCATTCCAGGTGGCTCCTTTCATAGCAAACATTTTTTCCTTCTAAATGTAACTTTAGACTTAACACTGACAAGTTCCATATGTGTTTTATTAATTATTTTGGCACAAGACACCGTAAGTCCGTAACATATGAATCTCCTCCACATCATCTAAATCCCCTCATCATCATCAGATAGAAGGGGTTTAAGTGAACCAATATGAAGCAGTGCTTGACATGAACCTTCATCCCTCCTATCTATGTCCCGTTTCTCCTAATTTACAGAGGCTAGTTTGATTGTTATCCGGGCCACATTGTGTATTGCGTTGCTTGTCTTGTACGTAATCTGAAAGTCCCATGACCGGTACAATTGAATTTTACCTGCTCCGTCTGCTCTGTTTCATACAAGGTCCAAGAAATCAAGAAATTCCTGCTGCTTGCACAATATTTATACAAGCAGCCTTACAAGTTATAACCACATGGCAATGCTGAACGGAGGAGAGAAAACTGGACCAAAGAAACAATAGACGGCCACAGCCTTCGTAATTAAAATTTACAGGTTTACGGGAAGTCAGGCCACGCTATTGTCTAGAATACAACAAATCGTGATGGCGTTGATTACTCAGAAGCAATTGCGGCTATCATGCTTCGCGCAAGCACAAACAAATTGAAGTAGCTATCACCATGTCCCACCCGATCGAATTTCCCCTGAGTTGAAAGAAAAGATAGAAAATCTCTCTTTTCGAAGAAAAAAAAACTTGTGATAGGCCTGTTCCTGGTAAGAAATATAGTAAAATTATCTTTTCAGGGAATGCCCACTTAGGAGCTCTTGCACGAATTCGGGCAACAGCTATAAAGGGATAAAAATAAAGGAAACTGTACCCGACCAGTACCCGACCAGGGATAAACTTAAAATCGTAAGCTACCGAGGGTAGGGATAACCGTGGAGGTCTTGTTGTTGAAAAAAAACGTCCTGCCTGGATGCAGATTTCAAAATCTACAGCGTGTCTAGCCAAGGAAAACCAACACAAAACATGCATATGTTTAACAGACTTGGAGCTCTGCTGAAAGAGACATGTAGCACTAAAAAATCGCTACAGTTCATTTTAATAATACTACCTAAATGTACCTTCCTTTTGTGTTACTCAAGAGAGACAATGGTTTAGATATACAATTACTACTTGCAGCAAGATTAGTCAAGGTAAATCGGATACATACCGAGCAGTAGGTATTCAGCCTTCAAAGACACATTTCTGAAACGTAGGAGATTCTGACAAAGCCATGACAAAATGCATGGTATTAGGTGATACATTTTATGTGCTTCTCACAGATACATTTGATTGGTCTTCTACATTTCCAAGCTCAGCTCCCTGTAGCATCCTCTGAGAGTGAACAGAATAAGTGCGCTAGGTAGAGATGGAGCGAACACACTTACACGCTAAGTTTGTTTTCGGAGAACCAAGACACGGTATTGACAAATGCATTGTTGGCCCCCTTCCCAGTTGACCCTAGAAAAAAACAGCACTGCAGTCTTACAAAAACTGTGCCTATTTGATGGACAGAAACCGTCAGATCTGCTTAGGTGGATCATTCACGCTCTTGTCTCATTCCAAAGAATAAAATAAGGAGTTGCTGCACAATGTCTGAATGAGTACTGAACTACTGATATTGCTCTCCTTTTGGTTTTCAGGTCCTGATATCATTACTGAAATAAGTGACAAATACCTGGTGACGGAAGCGCCGTGATCCGGTGTTGAAGAGGAGAACATAACTGAAACTCTGAGTGCACAAGGGAAAGAGCTTGAAGCATATGAAAATGTCAGTGCGCATGAAACTAATCACAGCCCAAGCAACGGCAAAGAATAAAATAAGAAGTTGCTGTGCAACACTCTCAGGTCCTGTTATCATTAACGAAGTAAGTGCCAAATACCTGGTCACGGAAACGCCGGGATCTGGTGTTGAAGAGGAGGACATAATTGAAACTCTGAGTGCACAAGGCAAAGAGCTTTTTTTTTTTTTTTGAACCAGGAGCGCCCCCGAGGGGGCTAGAAGCCACATGTTAATATCCGGAGGGTGTACAAGGAAATTACAAGGGACCCCAAGAAGTACACAATCATACATAGGTCCCTCGCAGAAGGTAGAAGGACTAAAAAGAAAAAAACAAAAACGCAATCGAGTCCTTCTCTTCCCCCTCCGACGAGCCGAAAGGAAATCATCCGTCTGCCGTCGCCAACCATCGCCACGGGGACTCTACCACTTGCAGCCATGGCGGCTCGCTCCTCAGCAACCGCGGAGTCCGTAGAGGGCCTCTCAATGGAGGTTGAAGGATGGCTGGAGCTCACCAGCCGATTTTCATGGCCACACCTGGCCGCATAATTGCTCGAACAGAGGAAAGCTTCAACACTCCATGACTGCTCGATGAACTCGCCAGAAGCCTCCGCCGCGCTTCTCTCGTCGACCACCACGGCCGCAGTCGAGACGCAAAGCTTCAAGTCCCCAGCAAGAAATCGAGCAGCTCGTCGCCATCCCCACGCAGAAACACGTCCACCATCAGAACTCCGATGCCTGCCACGGATCATCAGAGGAGGCAGCAAGAAGATAGAGGGGGGACGACGAATCCAAACTTCGGCTTTATGCAAGGAGAAGCTCGATATCACGCGCCATGGTACTTTCATCTCCATCCACTGGAGCTCCGCACCTAGCCGCAACAACAAGCAGAGGCAGATCGTGCCGGCAAAGATCCACCCTATCCTCCTCCTCGAGCTTATTTGATGGGGAGCCCAAAGCAATCCCTGCAGCATGTGATGGAAAAACCATCCTGCTCCAAGGATTCCGATGAGAGAGTCAGCAGCACCGCTCGGAGGCGCTGTCGACCAAACACCCCTCGGCATCAAGCCGGAAACCGGTAGAGAACCGACAGCAAAGAAACTAAAACTACTTCTACTCTGTACAGAGCCACGAGCATCACCTCCTTCACATCTTCGGCCAGCCTCGCCGGCGAAGAAGCTCCGGGAGCGGCCCGGGCGACGCGAGCACCGCTCTTCGACTCTCAAAGCGGCGGGGTGGGGACCGAGTAGCCAGTAGGCAAAGAGCTTGAAGAGTTGAAGCACGTGAAAATGAGTGCACAAGGCAAAGAGCTTGAAGCACGTGAAAATGACAGTGCTCAAACTAATCACAGTCCAAGCAACGGCAAATCGGAAAATGGATCACACTCCAATGGTTCACACCAATTCTCTGATAATCAGAAGATCATCCCAACATGTGGATCATCGACAAGAATATTATCAATTCAATCGTCATTACGAAAGTATGGCATCAATCTCAATGATCATGTCGTTGATGCATTGTTCTAAACGAAATGTATTCAGACTTGAAAATCAATAAGTGTTAATTACCATATACAGTATTTCATATGCTCTTGGACCTATGGAAAGGAGAATATGTATCATGTAAACTAAATGAAGCTAGTTTCAGAGGGAGGACTGCATCACCTACAACACTATAATTCAGGATTTGCAATCAGCATAGTATCAAAACCATAAACGACATAATTAAAAAGCAGTTTATACAATCAAATTTTGTCGTTTGTGCTTTCTTAATGCTAAAAAAATAGTGACGCCAGCAAAGTAATCCAAAATTTAAGGAGCTTATCCTGAAAACGCCATGCTGGGATGAGCTAAAATATACACACTTTCAGCAGACCTATAATATATAGGCATCGCATTTGCACATCTGAATTATCATGCGAGCCAAAACAACAAGCCACTCGCCAAAAAAAAGGTTGAGAGGTCATGAGCTTTTTGGTGATGTACCGTGAGATGATCCATGCCATCTTCTGAGACCCACAAGGCACTAACAACAATAACCAATCTAACAACGAGTTACGTTGTGAACATAACACATGGAGCTGCTATATCTTAAAAAAAGATGCCAATGAACAAAGCATATAAGAGCATGTCTAACAGGACCCTTAAAATTTCGCCCCCTAAATCGCGTGTAGAGGGCCCTGCACACGAAATCTAGGAAAAATTGTGCTCAAATTTGCAAGTTCATCTAGCAGACCCCCTATCTCCGCCCCGTATGTTTGAATTTGAACTTCGCGGGAGAAAAGATGAACTCGATTTTATTCAGATGATCACCATTGCTACATGAAATCGAGCTCGAGCTCGTCCTAACCTAATCTAGTCTAGGAAGACGACGGGGCCGGAAGCCTCCATCGCCTTGAACTGCTCGACGTCGGCGACGGCCTTCGCCTCCTCCTCCGCTTCCGCCCGCACCGCGGCCGCTGCTTCCTTCTTCGAAAGCTCGACCGTCGCCGCGGCGTAGTCCGCTAGAGTCGGCGGCATGGCCGCCGGCCAAGCCACGTACTTGCAGGCGGCGCGGCGGCTCCCTGCAACGGAATGTTTGCAGTGGAGCCGCCACGCCTCCTCGAGCGTCTCCGGCTCGCGGCGGCGCTTGGAGCGGGCGGTGGAGGAGCCGGAACCGTCGGGGGAGCTCATCGCGGTGGAGGCGCTTGCAATGGGGCGGCGGCGCGTGCGTAATTTCTCACCGGAGCTGCGGCGGCGCGCGGCGGAGCTAGGGTTGCGGGTGGGGGGTTGGACCCCCACCCCAACCCTCACCCACTATAAGTACGGGGCAGAGCGGGCGGTTTCGCAGGCCCCGTAAAATTTTAGTACGGGCCAGGCCGCATACGGGGGCTGCTAGACGGCCGTTTTGGCCCGCACCCCGTATGCCGCCGGAATTTTACGGGGCGCTCGCGTTATAAGGGGCCTGTTAGACATGCTCTAAGTTAGGGCAGGAAATACTGGAGTCATGAAATAAAAAAATGTGCAATGCACAAACCATACAACCTCATCAGACAATCTTTCTGGCGATTACATATGCAAAGAAAAAATAAAATAAAAGTCATTAAGCATACAAGGCTGCAACCAAGCATCTCACAGCTCGTCAGGTTATTTGCACAAAAATAAATTTTCCTCCACAGGGAAATCAGGAAATGTGTGTAAACCCAGCATGTCATACAACAAAAGCTCCGAAATAAGATAGAAATACACCAAGTTAGCCTATTCAGGCCAGAGGTAAGCTTAAAAATAAGAATGAACATCTACTGGTGGCTAAAACATGAACTTTATATGTGTGGGCATGGCATGACATCCAATCACAAATTCTTGGAAGGCAATGGAGATGTGCATGGAAATAAAACGATAAACTTATAATTTGATTGCCAAATAATCAGATTGGTTTGGCACTCTCAACAATAAAGGGGACACTGTTCTCACATTCCTTACCCTTGACCTGAGTTTCAACAGATTTTCCTTACCTCTGCACTCGGCATCACCAACGCAACCAAGGAATTCCAATTGTGAAACCATATCGGTAGCCTTATTGGCATCTATAACCCTTCAAGAGCACAAAACTCAGATTTGGAACCTGAAGTTTTCTGAGGTTTTAAAAATTTCCTTTGTATACCTAAGAAAATTTAATATGTCGATCCCGTGTAGAACTGTAGATAACTAAATCAAAGTACTTGAACCCTGAGAAAAAACTGCCAAGATAATCATAGTATTCTGTTTCACAGAATGGAATGTACTTTGTTAGCCTTCTCTTCACCTAAAGCAAATTTACCAATGCAATACACAGGCTGTTTTGTTTCTATGCATGCAAAATCAAGATATAAACATCAAGCTGGAGGGTTTTCCATTGTATATCTGAATTGCTTCAGTGCAGGTAGTTAACAGTAAGCCATATTGTTGGCTACATAGCAACTAATCCGCTGCCAATGGCAAGAATGAACATGCTCAACTTTTCTTACAAACATAACCCATAAGACTGATACAACTACTACTAATACTACTACCAGTGGCTCTAAACAACTCTCAGAAGCGACCACCAGCAGGCATCTGGCACAACAAGGAGGAGCAGCAAACCTAAGAGGAGGTGAACTTGGTGACGGCCTTGGTGCCCTCGGAGACAGCATGCTTGGCGAGCTCCCCGGGGAGGACGAGGCGGACGGAGGTCTGGATCTCCCTTGAGGTGATGGTGGGCTTCTTGTTGTAGCGAGCGAGCTTGGCGGACTCCCCGGCGAGCTTCTCGAAGATGTCGTTGATGAAGGAGTTCATGATGGACATAGCCTTGGAGGAGATGCCGATGTCCGGGTGCACCTGCTTGAGCACCTTGAAGATGTAGATCTTGTAGGTCTCCACAGATTTCTTGTTCTTCTTCTTCGACTTCTTGTCGACGCCGCCCTCCTTGGCGGCGGTCTTCCCGGCGGGGAGGCTCTTCCCCGCCTTGGGCTTCTTCACGGCCGGGGCCTTCTCGGCCTTCTCCGTCGCGGGCTCCTCCTCCACGGGCTTCTTCGCCGCCGGCTTCTTCTCGGCCTTGGGCGCCATCGGATCGGAGGTAGTGGTGGTGGGGCTGGGCGCTTGCTTGCGGGAGGAGATTGGTTGGGGATTGGGGAATTTGTGTTGCGGTGGGGAAAGGAGGAGACTGGGGCGACGACTTTATAGCTGGGAGGCGGTGGCGCTGATTGGTCGAAGGGTTCGCGACACGGATCGGTGACGTGGAGCGGCATCAGGCAGTTGCCGCCACTTTCGCTGGAAGGGTTGGAAACTTGGAATGCGTTGTGGCGCGAGTCCGGTCATGTTGAAAATTATGGGCGGGATACCCTCGAAAAAAATTATGGGCGGGATCGGGAATCGTCGAAGTGAATTGTGGGCGCGGGATCGGGAAAGAAAGGAGAATTAACGAGAACGGATTTGTGGCACCAAGTCCGAGCACACTGGTGCTCAGTTTAAAAAAAAAATGAAAATGGTACTTTCTTTTAAGCTTAAGAAATCATGGTGTATATATTTGTGTAAAATTTTGGCAGAAAACATTTATTTTGCATTACAGAAAATAACAATCTGTGGAGTATAAAAGAGCAAAACTCTTATTTTGACCAAATTTGTCTTTTTGTAGCCCTAATACTACAACACATGTTTAAGCGAAACTTGTGCCCTTCGTAATAAATATATAATACTATATGTGTAATACTTTTTGGCGGATGTTGTGGACTTAGAAATCCAATTTTCATTTGTTTTGGTGAGTACATGGTTGTGCAACAGTTGATCATAATTGTCTCAAAGAGACCGAAGTGGAAGACATCATTAACTAATATAACGACATCACTCTAGGAACTACTTCGGCGAAGGTGCTCCCCTCATTGAAGCCATAACGGTAGTTGTCGAGCTATTTCATGGCCACATCAAAGGTAGAGGTCTCAGAGGTTGGAGTAAACCCAAAGCCCACTCCCAAACCAGACACAAATCGGTTCGCTTTTGATCTGTTTGGCGTGTTTAGTGGATCTGTTTTTGCCCCGACAAATATTGTGGGTGGATGGAACACCCCCCCCCCCCAAATCGGACACATATGAAACTAAAAGAGGTAAATTGTAAGAAATTTTAAAAAGTGGAGTTTCAAACTTAATTTACATAGGTGGCTACTGCGACCCCAAGTTCACATTGCGGAAATTTAAAATAAAAATAAAATAAGAACCTTGTCTAGTGGGTGCTCACCATCGGTGCCGTCGACGGTGTCCTCCTCCGTCGCTCCACCCTACTCGTCGTCGTCGAGGAGGACGTAGGCAGGTTGTGGCCATGCGGCCGCAGACTGTCAGCCCTGCCTCGCCTCACGGTGACCATGGGCTAGGTACGACGTGCACCTCCGCAACGGACAACTGTAGTGGCAGCACCAGATCCGGCCACGTCGCCAGCTCGGCGCTCGATGGCACGACGGAGGTCGGCATCATCGTCCTGCTGAGGCACAGGCGGAGCTGGTGGAGTGGGAACCATGTCGACGTCGTCGGGCGCGGCTATCTCGGGTGGCATGTTGAACGGTGCGCCGTCATTTGTGTCCTCGTAGAACCCGTCATAATGGAAAACTATCGTTAACGGCAATAGGATCAAAAGTAATGTTTTCCAATCTAAACAAGTTATCAGCAATAAGGTTTTCAGCACTCTTCCTATCCACAATACGGAAATCAAACTCTTGTAAAAGTAACACCCATCTAATAAGCCTAGGCTTATCATCTTTCTTTTCCATAAGGTATCTAATAGCAGCATGATCAGTATGAACAGTAACCTTTGAATCAACAATACAAGGTCTAAACTTATCACATGCAAAAACTATAGCTAAGAACTCGTTTTCAGTAGTAGCATAATTCTTTTGAGAAACATCAAGAGTCTTAGGGCATCTTTAGCCGTTCGGCCCCCCCAGGACGCAAACCCCCCCCCCCTTTTCCGTCGCGGCGCGAAACGGCGCAATTCTGGAAGCTGGGGGGCGCGTTTCCCAGCCGTGAAACCCAGGCCGCCCCCCAGCCGGCGATTCGTCCAAATTTGGGCAGGTAGAGTTTTGGCACACAAATAATTGAAGTTTTGCCACACAAATAAATAGAGTTTTGCCACACAAATAAATAGTTCAACAATTTAAACAAAAAAATAAATTACGCTAGTCATCGTCATCGTCCTCAACATTGCCATTCCCCTTTCATGCCCACAAATGTTGCACCATGTCATTCTGCAGAGCATGGTGTGTTCCAGCGTGCCGAATCTCCTGTCGCTTGGTGAGGGAGTCTGTCCATGATGCCGGCACCTGGTGATCAACAGTTGCAAGAGGGCCCTGCCGGTAGTATGGTGTGCTTGCCTCACTGTCAGGCACCGGGCCATCCCGCTCACTCTCAATGATCATGTTGTGCAAGATCACACAACACTGCATCACCTCCCACATGTTGGACTTCGACCAAGTCATAGCTGGGTACCGGACAACAGCGAATCGAGATTGCAGCGCACCAAATGCCCGCTCAACATCCTTCCTGCAAGCCTCCTGGCACTTGGAAAACCAAGCTTTTGCGCTTCCTGGGATAGGGTTGGAGATGCTCTTCACAAATGTTGCCCACTTCGGGTAGATGCCATCTGCAAGATAATACCCCTTTGTATACTGGTGTCCATTGATCTCATAGTTCACAGGGGGGAATGGCCTTCGACAAGCTCGGCAAAGACATTCGAGCACTGCAAGACATTGATGTCGTTGTTACTTCCAGGCATACCAAAGAATGAATGCCAAATCCATAGATCGTACGAAGCCACGGCCTCGAGAACCACCGATCACTCTCCTTCCTTTCCCTTGTACATCCCCTGCCAGTCAAATGGGCAGTTCTTCCATGCCCAATGCATACAGTCAATACTGCCAAGCATCCCAGGAAACCCTCTTGCTTCATTCTCTGTGAGGAGACGAGCAGTGTCTTGCGCATTGGGTGATCGCAGGTATATTGGGCCAAAAACTGCAACCACTGCCCGGCATAACTTGTTCAAGCACTCGAGGGCCGTGGACTCGCTCATGCGCAGGTAGTCATCTTGTGCATCTGCGAGAGCACCGTATGCAAGCAACCTCATGGCCATCGTGAACTTCTGGATAGAGGTAAAGCCTACCGTGCCGGTGCAGTCCTTCTTCAATTTGAAGTAGGTGTCGAACTCCCGGATGGCATGCATGATCTTGAGGAAGAGCGTGCGTTTCATCCTGAAACGACGCCGGAAAACCTTCTCGTCGTTGGTGGGATCCTCGGTGAAGTAGTCGGAGTAGAGGATGCAGTAGCCCTCGTACCGCTGCCTCGGCTTGCTCTTGCGGCGACCGGGCTTTGATCCAGTACGCCGCGGCTAGGCGGCCTGGGCCTGCAAGCCGGCCAGGCAGCTCAGGACGAGCAGGTGTTCCTCATCGTCGATGGCGGCCTGATCTTTCTCGTCGAAGAGCTCGGCGAGCATCTCCTCGGCGTCGGAGTCCATGGCTCGGACAGAACGTCGAACACCTTGCGGGTGGTGGACGCGATTCACCGGGCACAACCTCCTCCGCGGCGGACACGCGAGCAAACGGCGGCGACGATGTGGGGGAGGAGCCGGCGGTGGGTTGCCTCGCCGCTCGTGTGTGATGGCGGCCGACGGCGGAGACGTGGGGGGTGGCCGACGGGGTGGCGACGACGAGGAGAGCGAGAGGAAAAGCCGAGTCGGGGTGGGAAAAGTGGGGCAAATAGCGCTCCCTCACCGACAGCGCTGGCCCACGCGCGCTTTTCCTTCAGCCGCCCCTCTCCCCCCCCCCCCCCAGGCCGAACCCAACGGGCTGGGTTCCGCCTGGGTGCGACGGCGCTAATTTCCGTCGAAACGGCGCTATTTCGGGTTCTGGGGGGCCGGCTGGTAGAAAAACGGCGCTTTTCGAGCAAAACGGCGCTATTTCGCGTCCTGAGGGGGCGCTGAGGGGATGAATGGAGATGCCCTTACTAGCATAATGAATAACATTCAATTTCTTATCTACTCGCTGTTCAAGAACAACGCCTACAACAAAATCACTAGTATCACACATAATTTTAAAAGGTAAATTCCAATCAGGCGGTTGAACAATAAGAGCAGTAGTTAATGCCTTCTTTAAAGTTTCAAAAGCTTCCTTTCAATCATCATAAAAAACAAAAGGTACATCTTTTTGAATAAGATTAGTAAGAGGTTTTGATATTTTAGAGAAATATTTAATAAACCTCCTATAAAAACCAGCATGACCAAGAACACTATGAATACCTTTAACATCCCTAGGACAGGGCATTTTCTCTATTGCTTCAACTTTAGCTCTGTCAACTACAATACCTCTTTCAGAAATTTTATGTCCAAGAACAATTCATTCATTAACCATAAAGTGGCATTTCTCCCAATAGAGAACCAGATTAGTTTCCTCACATCTCTGCAAAACTTTATCAAGGTTGTGCAAACAATTATCAAAAGAAGTTCCATAGACGGAGAAATCGTCCATGAATACTTCCACAATCTCTTCACAAAACCATGAAAAATAGCAGACATGCATCTTTTAAATGTAGCACGAGCATTGCATAAACCAAAAGGTATACGTCTATAAGCATACGTTCCATAAGGAAAAGTAAAGGTTGTTTTCTCTTGATCTTTTGTCCTAACAGCAGTTTGAGAAAACCCAGAATAAAAGCAAAAATGAGTTTTCTTAGACAACTTTTCTAGCATTTGATCAATAAAGGGTAAATAATAATGATCTTTCTTAGTGACTTTATTAACCTTTCTAAAATCAGTGCACATTCAATAACCAACTACTACTCTTTGTGTAATAAGCTCATTATTTTCATCAGGCACAACAGTCATTCGACCTTTCTTAGGGACACAATGCACAGGGCTTACCCATTTACTATCAGCAATTGGAAAATAATACCAGCATCAAGAAGTTTTCATACCTCATTTCTTACCACTTCCTTCATCTTAGGAATCAAACGGCATTGATGTTCAACAACTGGCTTTGCATCAGGTTCAATATTGATAACATGCTGACATATAGTGGGAGAAATCCCCTTCAAATCATCCAGAGTGTAACCAATAGCTCAACAATGTTTCTTCAAAATTCCCAATAATCTTTCCTCTTCTTCACCTGAAATTTTAGCACTAATAATAACAGGATATATTTTCTTATCATCAATATAAGCATATTTAAGTTCATCAGGCAAAGGTTTTTAATCAAACACAGGATCCTCCTTGGGTGGCAATGTGGTACTCAAGTCTTCCACGGGTAAATTATGTTTCAGTACCACCGGTTGACGAAGAAGAATATCGTCAATCTCATTTATCTCTTTCATAAAGACCTCACCTTCATGATCCTCCATATATTGCTGCAAAGCATTGTTAGGCGCAAGAGCAGTAGAAGCTAGTTGTTCAACTTTAAAATTCTCATGACGCAATTTAGATTCATAAGGTGCTCTAACAAATTTGGAGAAATTGAACTCATAAGATTTTCCATCGAATTTAGTCAAAATCTTCTCCCTCTTACAATCTATAATAGCACCACAAGTGTTCAAGAAAGGCCTACCAAAAATAATAGGACAAGTTTTACTAGCAGCCTTACCAAGTACTAGAAAATTAGTGGGATATTTAGTTTTACCACATAAAACTTCCATATCCCTAACAATACCAATCGGAAAGACAGTTTATCTATTAGCAAGTTGAATAGCCACATCAATATCCTCAAGCTCACAAGAACCAATTTCATGCATAATTTCTTTATAAAGCTCATAAGGTATAGCACTAGAACTAGCACCAAAGTCACATAAACCATAATAGCAATAATCACCAATCTTAACAGAAAGCACAAGAACACTAGTTTTCTTAGGTCTACGAGGATGGGAAACAATATTAGAAGCATCCTCACAAAAGACAATGTGTTCATCCTCTACATTTCCACAAACAAGATCTTTTTCTATTGCTACAACAGGTTCAACAGTTATTTGTTCATCATGTTCAATAGATTTCTTAATGCTCTTATTAACCACACTAGCTACAACAAAGTGTTCTTTCACTTTAGCAGGGAAAGGCATTTCTTCAATATAAGGCTCGGGAACAGCAGGATTAACAACATGCACTTCTATATTACTAGCAGGAACAATATCTTTATAAGGTGCATGATATTTATGATAATCTTTTTTAGGAATACCAAGATAGGAGGCAAAAGCTTTAAGACAGTTTGCAAAGATTTGAGAATCAAGACCACAAACCACACTAACATTATAGAAATCATCGGTTCCCATAAAATATTTAACGCATTCATAATCGTAATTTATACCTGACTTTCTACCTTTGTCATTCTCCCATCCTTCAGTTTTTTCTTGAATACGATCAAGAAGATCCCATTTAGCTTCTTCCTGCATACGTGTGAATGGTCCAGAACAAGAAGCATTCAATAAATCATTGTCATAAATAGAAAGCCTTGCATAAAAATTATTGATAACAATATTACGCGGGAGCTCATGAACGGGACATTTGAGCATTAATAAATTCATTCTCCCCCAACCTTGGGCAATACTCTCTCCATCATGAGGCTAGAAATTATATATATTGATTCCGGTCTTTATGAATCTCACTAGGAGGATAGAATTTAGAATAAAATAGAGGAACAATTTCCTCCCATCCAATGGATTCACCATTCTTCAGTAATTTGAACCATTTGGCGGCTCTTCCTTTCAGCGATGGAGAGAATAATTTCCTTATAACTTGATCCATAGTAATACCGGCACATCTGTATAAAGAGCAAATGATCACCGGGATGGACAATTCCATCTCCATAATAGCAGTTATCCATACACGTCCAACAATTTCGTAGGTATTTTATAAGGATCTAATTTAGCAGATAACGGGTCACCTACTACCCTAGCAGTGATGGTAGTAGTACCTCTAAACATAGAATCAAAAGTATTCTCCATAATGAAATAAACTAGAAGACAGAAATAAAAAACATCACTCACAGTAAAAGTTTCTCTTACCAATTCCACTCACCAATAGCACTTCACTCCCCGGCAACAGCGTCAGAAAATAGTCTTTATGACCCACAAGTATATGGGGTGTATCGTAGTACTTTCGATAAATAAGAGTGTCGAACCCAACGAGGAGCAGAAGGTGTTGACAAGCAGGTTGGATAGAGGATTCACTGTAAACACTAGCAAACGGGTTTTTGGTGGTTTTTGATATAGCAGATATATAAAGTGAGAGTAAATAAAAGACAGTAAATAATATTGCAGCGATTGGCCCAATCCTTTTGAGAGAAAAAGACAAGCCGGTTGTTCTACCTATGATTACCAAACGTTCTCGGGGACACATGGGAATTTCGTTAAGTGCTTTCGCTTCATATAGTTGATTAATATTTATTGGTTCGTTAAGTGTTGTGTGGGTGAACCTATGCTAATGCACCGCCCAACTAGTACTAATACATACTTGTGATTACACCCCTAGCAAGCATACGCAAATACAACCAAGTAATTAAGATAAATTTAACCACAACCTTAAAACTCTAGGACCCATCACTCCCTCATGCATTGGTTTCCTAAAGGGGTTTAGGTTTCTGTCACTCCGGCAACCCCACAGTTAGTAGCCAAATACACAATGCATCCTCCTAGGCCCATAAAGGTGAAGTGTCATGTAGTCAACGTTCACATGACACCACTAGAAGAATAGCACCACAACTTAAATACCAAACTGAGAGATATTACTTCAACATAACTTCACTACTAACATCATGACTTCTCCCATGTCCTCAAGAACTAAACGAACTACTCACGAGACATCATATGGATCATAAGAAGAGGTGATATAATGGATAATAACAATCTGGTCATAAAGTGTAAACACCGATAAATCTCACAAGCATCAACTACTAACAAGTAATCCACACCGAGAGAGAGAGATCTAATGAAGAGCGGCGATAAAGACCACTAATTGTTACAGCGGGATGAAGGTGGACGATGGAAGTGTTGGTGCTGGTGATGACGATGATGATGATGATGATCTCGATGAAGCCCGGAGTGATGACGATGACGATGACGACGATTTCCCCTCTCCAGGGAGGAATTTCCCCGGCAGATTTCTCCCTATCGGAGAGATTTTCTCTCTGGTGTTTTCCGCCCCGCGGCAGCGGCGGAATAATTCTTCAGCGATGTATCGGGGCTTAGGGTTCCATGGGGGTCAAGTACGCGAAAGGGGGCGCCCAGGAGTGGGCCAGGGGGCGCGCCGCCTGGTGGTGTGGGTCCCAGGTGGCCCCCCTCCGGGCGCCCTTCTGGCTCACTTCCTCCTTTGAACTTCTAAGACTCCTCCGGTATTCCCCCTCTTCTTCCAAAATAGGGTATCTCGGTGGTGCTTTTTCCATCAGATTTCTGGTTCTGATGTTTCTTCTCCCATAATTATTAAACATGCAAAATAAGATGAAATAACATAAGTAATGTATCATAACATGAAAAATATCGATGAATAACAGAAAATAACGATACAGAATAGTGATGCAAAATGGACGTATCAGTGCCTGCCAGCAATCACATACCATGGAGGAGTGTCTAATTTTTAGGGGTAGGTGTGTATGTCTATGTCAACAAATGGCAAACAGAAAATACAATACGTCACAAGCCAACTAGACCTTACAAGAGAGGCTCCCATTGAAGGACGCTAACTGAAATTAGCAGATCATCCATCTTCTCTTTTTTTTACACAATCATGCTTTGACTCATAAATCAGAGGCAAAATAGTGAAGAGAATTTGTTGTAATTAAGTTTGGGGTTGGGCATCCTGCTGCCAGATCTTCTATCATTTGGATAATAGGATGAAGCCACTAGTCCAGATGTGTAAATTCCAATCAACAAGTGAGGTAAAGATTCTCTATTTGCGTCCTCATGAGCTAAAATAGGGACACAAAACAGGTGTAATTTTGAAGGTTTTAAAGGTAGCACACGAGCAATTTACTTGGAGTGGCGGTTAAATACCACATATAGGTAGGTATGGTGGACACGAATGGCATGGTTTTGGGCTCAAGGTTTGGATGCACGAGAAGTATTCCCTCCGAGTACATGCTTTTGGCTAGCAAGGTTGGGTAGCAAGCATAAGAGTTGAGGGAAAACAAACAACCATATATATGATAAAACCAATCATGCAATCTTCCTTGGTAATACAAACAATCTTAACTTGAGAATACTAAGCTTATGATCCAACAAGAAAGAAAGATCATGGAATAATATATCTACATGCAACTCCCTCTTTTCTACTTAAGCCTCAAAGTATTGTTGCTACTGACCAATGCTAAGTGTACCAAAACCAACTAGATTAACTTGATGCTCCAGTATTGATACCAATACTAATAAAAAGAACAACCATATAACAGAAATTGCAAGCTAAAATAAAGTGTAGAAGATGATGAAACTTCTCATTAATATTCCATACCGGCAACTGAAACCAGGGGATACAACGATAACCAACTAAACCATCCTATATGATATTTTCTCTACTCATTATATGACTCTACTAAAAAGTAAAAAGGTGAAAGATAAAGGTGTGATACCGCGACACTCCCCCATGATTGGAACAATCCAAGGGGATTCCAATACCAATGACGAATTAATTCTTCGGTGGCGGTGGTGAATGCTTCTCAATAAGCTTATCAACTGATTTCTTCAAATCTTTAATTGCGAACATGAGCATCCACATCATCTTTGTATTGTGCTCAATAACGTTCGCGTGGTTGTCAGACGGTGAATCCCAGCCATCAAGATCCCCCCACACACTTCCTTAGATCGAGAGTTTTCTTCATCTGCACGGTTAGAACGATCCATATCCGAGCAAGAAGGCAACTTTGCCTCGGGTACTTTTTTGATTGATATTCATGGATCAAGGTATGGAAGGGTTTTTTGATACTTGGATGTGGTATCCTTGAGGCAAGACAATGACGTGGGGCTTCCATCTAGTGCTCATATGTGCTCCTTGCTTGTACTTGAAGGGTTTTTCTACTACTCCAATGCTTGCGACGGTGGCGCGTGGATGCATGCATGAGTCTTCTTCTACATCTCCTTCAGTTCCAGTATCAATCTCCTCCTCCAGCTTCGGGTCTTGGTGATCATCCTCCATCGGTCCTTTCCCATTGTTGTTGTTGTTGTTGTTGGCGGAGACCATGATGCTTCTAAAACTGAAAACAGATCCTGGCAGAAACGGGTCGAAACAGAAACACGGCGAGAAAACGATATACGGACCTCGGGAGTTTCGGGGGGTTATATAGCAAAAATATACATAACGAAAGGAAAGTGCAAGTCGAAAACGAGTCGGAGAGGGGCTCCGGGGCGCCCACACCATGGGATGGCGTGACCAGGGGTGGGCCCGCGCCACCAGGTGGCGTGGTGCCCTCATGAACCTTCTCCTACACTTCTTCGGCTTGATATTTTTCATATTTTCTATATATGAATAATTTATTACTTGGAAAGTAATACACGGACTTTTTCTTAACAGAACTATTACCTATTCAAAAATGGACTCTCCAGATTCTGGAATTTTCACCCTTGTGAACTCTTCCGGGGTTACCACTTCAATAGTATCAACATATTCATCATAAGAATCTTCGGAAATATAATGTTTGAGTCTTTGCCCATCTACCACTTGTGCAGTGTTATCTTTGAGGGAAGCCATTTTGATTGCACCCGAACGATACAACTCTTCAATAACATAAGGTCCTTCCCAACTCGAGAGTAATTTTCCTGCAAAAAATTTGAGACGAGATCGATACAATAGAACTTTCTCACCAACATGAAACTCTCTTTTGAGAATTGTCCTATCATGCCATTGTTTAACATTCTCTTTAAAGATTCTAGCATTTTCACACGCTTCACATCTCCATTCATCTAGAGAACTCAAATCAAGCATTCTTTTCTTACCTACAAGTTTAAAATCTTTATTTAGTTCTTTCACTGCCCAATAAGCTTTGTGTTCTAATTCTAAGGAAAGTGTCAAGCTTTTCCATAAACCATTTTATAAGGAGACATACCCATAGGATTTTTATAAGCAGTTATATAAGCCCACAAAGCATCATTCAATTTACTAGCCCAATTTTTCCTAGATTTGTTAACAGTCTTTTGCGAGATAGATTTAATTTCTCTATTTGATAATTCTACTTGCCCAGTGGTTTGGGTATGATAAGATGAAGCAATTCTATGATTAACATCATATTTAGAAAGGGTTTTTCTAAAACCACCATGAATAAAGTGAGAACCTCCATCAGTCATAAGATATCTAGGCACACCAAACCTAGGGAAAATAACATCTTTAAGCATTTTTAATGAAGTTTCACCATCAACACTCTTTTTAGGTATAACCTCTACCCATTTAGTAACATAATCAACAACAACAATAATATGAGTATAACCATTTGAAGGAGGAAACAGGCCCATAAAGTCCAATTCCCAACAATCAAAAGCTTCAATAACAAGATAATAATTCATAGTCATTTCATTACATCTAGAAATATTACCTACTCTTTGACATTCATCACAAGATAAAACAAATCTACGTGCATCTTTAAAGAGAGTAGACCAATAGAAACCTGATTGTAAAACCTTTTGTGTGGCTCTATCTCCAGTGTGATGTACTCCATAAGCACTACCATGACATTTCCTCAATATTTCTCGATGTTCATATTCCGGAACACATCTTCGCGTAATACCATCTACTCCTTCTTTATATAAGTGTGGTTCATCCCAAAAATGATGCCTCAAATCATAAAAGAATTTCCTTCTTTGTTGAGCTGTAAATGTTGGAGGCAAATACTTGGAAACAATAAAGTTAGTTATGCATACCATGGACTATCTCGCGAGCTTACTTTTATCGCAACTAGTTGTTCATTTGGAAAACTATCATAACTTGAATAGGGTCATAAGCAATATTTCCCAATCTAGAAAAATTATCAGCAACATGATTTTCAGCATCCTTTCTATCCACAATATGCAAATCAAACTCTTGTAAAAGAAACACCCATCTAATAAGACTAGGCTTAACATCTTTATTTTCCATAAGGTATCTAATAGCAGCATGATAAGTATGAATAGTGACTTTTGAATCAACAATATAAGGTCTAAATTTATCACATGAAAAAACTACAGCTAAGAACTCTTTTTCAGTAGTAGCATAATTCATTTGATCAGCATCAAGAGTCTTACTAGCATAATGAATAACATTCAATTTCTTGTCTACTCGCTCTCCAAGAACAGCACCTACAGCAAAATCACTACCATCACACATATTTTAAAAAGGTAAATTCCAATCAGGCGGTTGAACAATAGGAGTAGTAGTTAAAGCCTTCTTTAAAGTTTCAAAAGCTTCCTTGCAGTCATCATAAAAAACAAAATGTACGTCTTTTTGAAGAAGATTAGTAAGAGGCTTTGATATTTTAGAGAAATCTTTAATAAACCTCCTATAAAAACCATCATGACCAAGAACACTACGAATACCTTTAACATCCCTGGGACAGGGCATTTTCTCTATTGATTCCACTTTAGATCTGTCAACTTCAATACCTCTTTCAGAAATTCTATGTCCAAGAACAATTCCTTCATTAACCATAAAGTGGCATTTCTCCCAATTAAGAACAAGATTAGTTTCCTCACATCTTTGTAAAACTTTATCAAGATTGTGGAAACAGTTATCAAAAGAAGTTCCATAGACAGAGAAATTGTCCATGAATACTTCCACAATTTCTTCACAAAGCCATGAAAATTAGCAGACATGCATCTTTGAAACATAGCAGGAGCATTACACAAACCAAACGGCACAGACCTATATGCATAAATTCCATAAGGACAAGTAAAGGTTGTTGCCTCTTGATCTTTTGCTCTAACAACAATTTGGGAAAACCCAGAATAACCATCTAGAAAGCAAAAATGAGTTTTCTTAGACAACCTCTCTAGCATTTGATCAATAAAAGGTAAAGGATAATGATCTTTCTTAGTAACTTTATTAACCTTTCTAAAATCAATGCACATTCTATAACCAACTACTACTCTTTTTGGAATAAGCTCATTATTTTTATTAGGCGCAATAGTCATTCCACATTTCTCAGGGACGCAATGCACAAGGCTTACCCATCTACTATCAGCAATAGGATAAATAATAGCAGCATCAAGGAGTTTTAATACCTCATTTCTTACCACTTCCTTCATCTTAGGAATTAAACGGCATTGATGTTCAACTACTGGCTTTGCATCTGGTTCAATATTAATAACATGCTGACATATAGTAGGACAAATCCCGTTCAAATCATCAAGAGTATATCCAATAGCTCCACGGTGTTTCTTTAATATCCCCAATAATCTTTCGTCTTCTTCACCTGAAAGTTTAGAACTAATAATAACAAGATATATTTTCTTATTATCAATTGAAGCATATTTAAGATCATCAGGCAAAGGTTTTAAATCTAAAACAGGATCCTCTTTGGGTGGTAATGTGGTACCCAAATCCTGTATAGGTAAATTATGTCTCAGTATCACTGGTTGATGAATAAGAATATCGTCATTCTCATTTCTTTCCTCCATAAAGACCTCACTTTCATGTTCCTCCATGTATTGTTGCAAAGCATTGTTAGGAGCAAGAGCAATAGAAGGACGTTGTTCAACTTTAAAATTTTCATTAGGCAATTCAGCTTCATAAGGAGCTCTAGAAAATTTAGAGAAATTAGACTCATAAGATTTTCCATCAAATTTAGTCAATATTTTATCCTTCCTAAATCTATAACAAGCTCCACAAGTGTTCAAGAAAGGTATACCAAACATAATAGGACAAGTTTTACTAGCAGCTTTACCCATTACTAGAAAACCATTAGTATATTTAATTTTACCACATAAAACTTCCACAACTCTAACAATACCAATCGGAAAGACAATTTCTCTATTAGCAAGCTGAATAGAAACATCTATATCTTCAAGTTCACAAGAACCAATTTCATTCATGATTTTTTTATAAAGCTCGTAAGGAATAACACTAGAACTTGCACCAATATCACATAAACCATAATAATAATGATCACCAATCTTAACAGACAACACATGAACACTAGTTTTCTTAGGTCTATGAGGATGGTAAACAATATTATAAGCATCCTCACAAAAGACAATTTGTCCATCTTCTACATTTTTAGAAACATGATCTTTAGCCATAGCTACTATAGGTTCTATAGCTATTTTTTCACCACACTAGCTACCATAGAATGTTCCTTTACTTCAACAGGGAAAGGCATTTTCTCAATATAAGATTCAGGCACATCAGAATTAACAGTATGCACTTATATGTTTCTATCAGGAAGACAATTAGCAATATATTTATAAGGTGCATAATACTTGTTCAACTCCTTTTTAGGAATGTCAAGATATGAAGCAAAGGCTTTAAGATAATTTGCAAAGATTTGAGAATCAAGACCACAAACAACACTAACATTATAGAAATCATCGGCTCCCATGAAAAATCTAACGCATTCATAATCGTTATTTATACCCGACTTTCTACCTTTGTCATTCTCCCATCCTTCAATATTTTCTTGAATAGGGTCAAGAAGGTCCCATTTAGCTTCTTCCTTCATACGTGTGAATGATCCAGAACAAGAAGCATCCAATAAATCCTTATCATGAAGAGAAAGCCTTTCATAAAAATTATTGATAACAATATTACTCGGGAGCTCATGAACATGGCATTTAAGCATTAATAACTTCATTATCCCCCAAGCCTGGGCAATACTTTGTCCACCATGAGGCCAAAAATTATATATTTGATTTTAGTCTTTATGAATCTCACTGGGAGGATAGAACTTAGAATAAAAGAGGAGGTACAATTTCCTCCCATCCAATAGATTGACCATTCTTCAGCAATTTAAATCATAACAGATTTTCCCTTCAGTGACAAAGAGAATAATTTTCTTTTAACTTGATCCATTGTAATACATGCACACCCGAATAATTATCATAATTCTTGTATAAAGAGCAAATGATCATGGGATGGACAGTTCCATCTCCATAACAACAGTTATCCATAACACGTCCAAAAAAAATCATAGGTATTCTATAAGGATGTAATTCAGAAGATAACGGGTCATCTACTACCCTTGCAGTAATAGTAGTGCTATTAAACAAAGAACCATATGTACTATCCATGGTAAAATAAATCAGCAAATAGAAATAAAGACAACAGTGATGGCTAGGTTGAGACCCCAAGTGCAGAGTGTGTAGCTAGTGGCAAGCCTTCTTCCCCACGAGGGTGACTCGAGGGTTTATATCAAACTCTTGGGGAGCTAGTATTTCAGCAGTTGTCTTCCAAGCTTCCTCCAGGATCCTGCAAACAAGTAGAGAATTTTGTGCCCTCAACCTCACCAAGTGGTTGTCAAGCACAAGGTGTGAGACTTCTAAATTGCAATGCAAAACTGAAAGTAAATGTGCAATAATTAAATCTACTACTAAATGCAAATGAGAAAATAAATATGCAATGGATTGTTTTTGTATTTTTGTGATGCAAGTGGTGATGGAGATAATGTAAATTCGAATTGGAGATGCAAGTAAAGTAAAGTGCAAGTAAAGTAAATTGCAGCAAAGTAACTAGAGTGTTTTCTTATAATTAAAATAGGACCGGGGTTCATGGTTTCACACTTGCATTCTCTCAAATAAAGTGGTAGACGGTGGACATAAAGAATTACATGTGAGATTACAATAACATGTTTAACATTGAGTACTTTCATATGGGCATCACGTCCTAGCATAGAGATCTCTACGGTCATATTGATCCCTCTTATACTCCACCAAGATGCGAAATAAATCATAACACCTCGATAATTAAGGAAAAACCAGAGTATAGCTTTAAGCAATGTGACATGAATTTGAAGTAAGAACTTGCAAGATCTAGTCATGGAGATTGATTAGTGTCACTTCAAATCCCCGGTAACAAGGTACTCCTTTTTATCCCTAGTGAGGTAACTAAGAAAGGTTTAACAAAACTTAAGTGGATCGCTGAACTTCTGTCACTTCCACAGCACTAGCCACCCCCCATTACTCCAACTAATGCACCCATCACCCCACACACGCTCTCAAGAACTAGATTGATCAAAGCTAGCAAATAAGAACGAGGTACATAAGATACATCTACTCAAATAACTCAAGAGAAACAATTGCAATCTCAGATTCAATAACTCATAGAAAAGATCCACCACATAGGAATTACAACGGTGCCCGTAATCATGTGAGGCAGCTCATACGGATCTAATTAGTGAAGCACATAGAGAGAGAGATACAAGTGCTACTTCCACAAACCCATAGCCCTGGGGTGGACTACTCCCTCTTCATGGAGATGTCGATGGAGATGACGTTGGAGGGGTAGGAGATCACACCGGCGGCGCCCCGCCGGAGTTTTCCCCCTCCAATCTGGAACTTCTGGTCTCTGTTTCGGTGTTTCAGTGTTTCGGCGGTGCTCCTCTCCGTAAGGGTACGGGGGACCCTTTTTATAGTCGGTTTTAGGTCAAGACGGAGTCGGTAAGTCGAAGATGGAAGGAATTGGGGCCACAGGGGCCAAAAGGGGGCCTCTCACGCGACCAAGGAATCTGGCCGCGTGGAGGGTCCTCTTTTGGGCCTCCTTGCCCAATTCTCCTGGATCCTTCGCCCACAAGTCTTCTCCTTCCAAGAAAATGACCCCCGCAGATTTTCAGGTGATTTCGCGGAAGTTTGCCCCCTGAAACGTCAAAAATATAGAAAACGGGGTTTCTGACAGGCAGGGTTAATTCCATAAAAGTTGGGGGACTTTGTAATTTAACCCCAAAATACTATAAAACATTGAATTATACCCTTATATGATGCAATATGTAATAGAAAACCATGTGAAAATATGCAAAATTCATCTATGCATTTTACATGCATCAACATCCCCAAGCTTATCCCATGCTCGTCCTCGAGTATGAAGGTGATAAAACTAAGATGGGTTTTGCATATTGAAACAATCATGGGATATCAAGGAGGATTATCCATGCTACATATAATCAAATGATTAATACTAGAAATGAGTAGCAATATACAATTCATGTTGTAAGAAATATCAAATATGCAAGCAAAGATGCTTCATGGAAGTTCACAAAGTGTATAATGAAATAAAAGCACTATGGACCAAATGCATACACAAAATGAAAAATAAAATCCTATATTGGTCAAAGAATAGCATAATGGAGAATAGAAAATATAGTGGACACTTTGGAGAAAATTGAGTAGAGGTAAAACATGATCAAGTCTTATTTAGCCTCTAAATTATTCAACTAAAATTACTAATTGAAATGTGGTATCCATTGATCTAGGACTCTCATTGCCCCTTTATCACTAGCATCTTAAAATTGTGAGTATTGAAGTAATGAGAATGACAAGGTGGTTGAAAGCCTCATGCCCCGTGAGTGTGAAAACCTACTCCATGATTACTCAACTTAAGATTCCTAATAAGCTTTGTACAATCATAATAAGTATTAATGACATCATAGAGAACCGCAAAGAGGTACCTCTTGCCCCATGACATGGAAACAAGCCCATATTACAATGACAAGATGAACAAACGGAGTAGACTCATCATCCTTTTTATTTTCATTCACTATTATGCATAGCTTCTTATTTTATTATAGGAGGTGTTGTAGAGTCACTCAAGCTGTAAGTAAATTTCCACCATGATAAAGCATGGCTTGGGTTAGCGGCCCAATGCGTTTCTCTAGTCATATAGATACCTCATCAAAACTTACTGTTCCTCTATTTCATTTCGGCATGGCAGGAGTCCAAAAACAAAAATACATGATATCAACCAAATGTAAATTTTTTTGTGCAATGTTTAAAGCTTTCCGGTGATACACGTTTATAGCTAGCTCCCAACCACACACTTGTCAAACGCAAAACTTTTGGCTCCCATTATTGGGTCATGTTTATTAGATGCATAAAAAGTAAAGTGTGCCTTCAAAAGTTCGTTAGAGTCCTATCCCAAGTTCAACCCATGACAATTAATAAAGTGAATATCTTAATTTAGAACATAAATAACACAATAACATGGTGAACATACTCGGAATAGCAATGAAGCTAATGGGAAGATATGGTGGACTCACTAGAAATACTTGGCTAAGGAGTGTTGGAAAACAAGTTTTTACTTGTTGGAATTTTTAAATTTTTGGGCTAGCAAGAGGGAGATAGTTGACTAGCTACTATGCATGCATATGTCCATAGAACTACTCATTTCATGACAAACTAAATAAACCAGCAATTAACATCAAGGACATGAATAAGAGATAGCTCAAGACAACATTATTGCAAATTTCTACACATAAAAAACCTATAAATCATGCAAACATATGTAGCTCTTCAAATCAACCATGGCATCCCTATTCCAAGTCATAATAATAGCATACAATACATTCCAACCCCAAACTCCAGTAGCTCAATCTCATATAAAATTATGGTGGTGGTCTTATCAAAACAAAAATAAAAACAAAAACTAGACGCTTCAAGTCTCTACGATAAATGCTTTGCTCAGAAAAACAGAAAGTAGACGTGTGCTAACCAAAAGAGTGTAGCTCCACTGGGGTGTTCATCACATCCCCAAGCTTATGGATTTCACCATTCTTGGATGTCTTGAGGCGCAACTCCTTTATTCCCTGTGAAAAAACTTCACAAAACATGTTTTTCCCATTCTTTTTCTGTGGGGTGAGATTAGCAAGGACAAACAAATCACATGCTTGCTGTGCAAAATTCCAAACAAATGCTCCAGTAGATGGAAAATAAGATTCATTATGTTGTATGTTCACTCTCTTTCTTGAAAGAATCATGAAAATTCGATTCCCAAGCCCAAAGAGTGCATAAAACAAAAGAAGACAGAATATGTCCAGAAAAGCAGCAGCAGCAAAACGAACGTTTTTCCATAAGCTAGACTCGTCAAAAAATTAAGCCAATTTTTGTGCTTACAGAGGACAAAAATTTGCAGAACATACTAAAAAATTAGCTCAATCCGACATACCAATAAAAAACGTAAAATCATACGGTGAGAAGACTCGTGCTGAAACAGAAATTTCATGCACTAGGATAGCAACTTATAAGTCCAAATGGGTTTGACTTGACTTTTTATTGAAAACTCCAGAATTAAAACAAAGAAACTAATCTCTTGATACAGCAAGAGGACACTAGGAAAATACAAACAAAAACAACCGGGTTGCCTCCCGTAAAGCGGTTTCTTTATAGCCATATATCTAGGCTTTACTTACTTCATAATCAAGAGGGATAAAGCTCATGAGGGAGCTTGTTCTTCAGCGTGCCCCTCTTCCTTGGGAAGTGATCCATGCTTTTCTTGTGAGGGAACTGAAACTTGACATTCACTTCCTTGGAGTCTATGATTGCACCTGTAGTACGAAGAAAAGGTCTACCCAAAATAATAGGACTAGGGGATTTATCCCCCATATCCATAATAATGAAATCAACGGGTACGAAAGTCATGTGCAATTCAATCATAACATCTTTTACTTGTTCTACAGCATGTTTAGTAGAGTTATAAGCAAGGACAAATTCACTTGAGCACTTTTCTAATTTTTCTAGTTCTAGCAATTCATATAATTCTTTAGAGAGTACCGATACACTAGAACCTAGATCTAACATAGCATGGTGAATTTCTTTTCCAATTGAAACTAGCACCTTGGGGATCCATGCATCCCCAAGCTTAGGAGGTATCATGGCCTCATTATTGTACCTAGCAATTTTTTCTTGTAAGACATGATTAGCAATATAAGATCCAAAGCCAGGTTGATTAACATTTATAGTGGGATCACTAGCAAATTTTTGTAGAGTAGCAATAAGTTCTTGCAAGCTACTTTTTTCTAAATCAAGCAATGGATCCTTAATTTCAGTAAGCATCATAATTTCCTCTAGTTTACTCTCTAATTTAGCTAGCATGCTTGATTCATGAGGACTAATTTCATCTTTGCTAGCAAGATAAGACATATATGGAAGTAAATATTCAGGGTACCTCACTATTTCATTCAAAGTTTCTTCTAAGCTAGTAGGGACATGCTCACTTGTATTCTCAACAATATGATCAATATTTTCAATAATAGGAGCAGCAATGGTAATAGAATTCATTCCTACACTAGGTTGTGCTTGTGGCTTTCCTGCTGACATGCTTAATAGAGTTGCTTGATTATCAGCTAATTTTGACAATGCTTTATCTAAATTCGAAGATTGAAGTTGCAATCCTTTAATATCACTACTAATGGATGCAATAGACTTATTTAACTCATGTATCATAGCATTGTGACTAGCAACTTGTTCCATAAGCAATTTATTAAATTCAGAAATTTCACTAGAAGGCTTCCACTTATTTTCATTAGCATTAGGATATGGAACAAAAGGTTTATTTGGCACATAAGGAGGTTTACTATATGAACTGTAAGCATTACAAAAACCATTGCTACCATAATTCCTAACAAAATTAACATCCACACTTTCAGAATTACTACCAACTAGCTCCTGCAAAGGCACATTCTCCATATTTTGTTTATTAATAAAAGCAAGAATAGTGTCCATTTTAGAAGACAAATCATTGGTTTCTTCAATTGAGTTTATTTTCTTAGTGGGATTGGGTGCTCTTTTAGTATTCCATTGACTATAATTTTGCAATATGCTTTCTAATATGCTCTTAGCCTCTCCTACAGTTTTACTCATAAAGGCACCTCCAGCAGCAGAATCAAGTATATTTCTAGACATGTAGTTTAGACCATTATAAAAAGAGTGTAGTATGGTCCATTAATTTACTCCATGTGATGGGCATGTTCTAAGCACTAATTTAATTCTATCCCATGCCATGGTTACATGTTCATTATCATTTTTCCTAAATGAGAGGATATTATTCCTATTTTGCAAAATTTTAACGGGAGGATAATATTTCTTAATGAAAGCTTCTTTTAAATCATCCCAAGACTTTATACTAGCTGTAGGTAGTGAAAGTAACCATTCTTTAGCCTTTCCTCTAAGTGAAAAAGGAAATAATTTCAGTTTTAAAACACTACTTTCCATATTTTTTTAATTTTTGCATATCACATATTTCCATGAAATCATGAAGATTCATAGAGGCATCCTCCATAGCACTACCACCAAATTGCTCTCTAGTAATTAAATTCAATAAACTAGGACTTACTTCATATCTTTCAGCTTGTATTTCAGGTGTAGTAATTGGCCTAGCAATAAATTGGTCATTGGGTGTATTTGTGTAGTCACTTAATTTAGTTCTATCACCCATTTTAACAGTTTTTATGTAGTAACTAGGAAAATTCGAAATACTAAAATAAACTAGATAACTAAATGCAAAACTAAAATGCAAACTAAAATAAATTATGCAAGACAAAACAAAAACAAGAACAAAAACAAAACAAAAACAAGACAAGAAACAAAACAATCTACTTAAAAGAAGGTGGAGATAGAAAGGACGGTACTCACGTAGGTGCAACCTCCCCAAGCTTAGGTGTTTGCACACCTTGTTGGTGATGAAGACTTCTTGTGAGCTCCCTTGGACAACTCCTTCACCTATGGCTCCCCGGCAACGGCGCCAGAAAAACGCTTGATGGCTAGGTTGAGACTCCAAGTGCAGAGTGTGTAGCTAGTGGAAAGCCTTCTTCCCCACGAGGGTGACGCGAGGGTTTATATCGCACTCTTGGGGAGCCAGTATTTCAGCAGTTGTCTTCCAAGCTTCCTCCGGGATCCTGCAAACAAGTAGAGAATTTTGTGCCCTCAACCTCACCAAGTGGTTGTCAAGCACAAGGTGTGAGACTTCTAAATTGCAATGCAAAACTGAAAGTAAATGTGAAATAATTAAATCTACTACTAAATGCAAATGAGAAAATAAATATGCAATGGATTGTTTTTGTATTTTTGTGATGCAAGTGGTGATGGAGATAATGTAAATTCGAATTGGAGATGCAAGTAAAGTAAAGTGCAAGTAAAGTAAATTGCAGCAAAGTAACTAGACTGTTTTCTTATAATTAAAATAGGACCGGGTTCATGGTTTCACACTTGCATTCTCTCAAATAAAGTGGTAGACGGTGGACATAAAGAATTACATGTGAGATTACAATAACATGTTTAACATTGAGTACTTTCATATGGGCATCACGTCCTAGCATAGAGATCTCTACGGTCATACTGATCCCTCTTATACTCCACCAAGATGCGAAATAAATCATAACACCTCGATAATTAAGGAAAAACCAGAGTATAGCTTTAAGCAATGTGACATGAAGTTGAAGTAAGAACTTGCTAGATCTAGTCATGGAGATTGATTAGTGTCACTTCAAATCCCCGGTAACAAGGTACTCCTTTTTATCCCTAGTGAGGTAACTAAGAAAGGTTTAACAAAACCTAAGTGGATCGCTGAACTTCTGTCACTTTCACAGCACTAGCCACCCCCCGTTACTCCAACTAATGCACCCATCACCCCACACACGATCTCAAGAACTAGATTGATCAAAGCTAGCAAATATGAATGGGGTACATAAGATACATCTACTCAAATAACTCAAGAGAAACAATTGCAATCTCAGATTCAATAACTCATAGAAAAGATCCACCACATAGGAATTACAACGGTGCCCGTAATCATGTGAGGCAGCTCATACGGATCTAATTAGTGAAGCACATAGAGAGAGATACAAGTGCTACTTCCACAAACCCATAGCCCTGGGGTGGACTACTCCCTCTTCATGGAGATGTCGATGGAGATGGCGTTGGAGGGGTAGGAGATCACACCGGCGGCGCCCCGCAGGAGTTTTCCCCCTCCAATCTGGAACTTCTGGTCTCTGTTTTGGTGTTTCGGTGTTTTGGCGGCGCTCCTCTCCGTTAGGGTACGGGGGACCCTTTTTATAGTCGGTTTTAGGTCAAGACGGAGTCGGTAAGTCGAAGATGGAAGGAATTGGGGCCACAGGGGCCAAAAGGGGGCCTCTCACGCGGCCAAGGAATCTGGCCGCGTGGAGGGTCCTCTTTTGGGCCTCCTTACCCAATTCTCCTGGATCCTTCGCCCACAAGTCTTCTCCTTCCAAGAAAATGACTCCCGTGGATTTTCAGGTGATTTCGCGGAAGTTTGCCCCCTGAAACGTCAAAAATATAGAAAACATGGTTTCTGACAGGCAGGGTTAATTCCATAAAAGTTGGGGGACTTTGTAATTTAACCCCAAAATACTATTAAACATTGAATTATACCCTTATATGATGCAATATGTAATAGAAAACCATGTGAAAATATGCAAAATTCATCTATGCATTTTACATGCATCAAACACTCACAGTAAAAGTTTCTCTTAGCAATTCCACTTACCAATAGCGCCTCACTCCCCGGCAACGGCGCAGAAAATAGTCTTGATGACCCACAAGTATAGGGGTGTATCGTAGTACTTTCGATAAATAAGAGTGTCAAACCCAACGAGGAGCAGAAGGTGTTGACAAGTAGGTTGGATAGAGAATTCACTGTAAACACTAGCAAACAGGTTTTTGGTAGTTTTGGATATAGCAGATAAATAAAGTGTGAGTAAATAAGTAACAGTAATAATAATTGCAGCGAGTGGCCCAATCCTTTTGAGAGCAAAGGACAAACCGGTTGTTTTACTTATGGTGACTAAACGTTCTTGAGGACATGTGGGATTCTCGTCAAGTGCTTTCGCTTCATATAGTTGATTGATATTTATTGTTTTGATAGGTGTTGTGTGGGTGAACCTAAGCTATTGCACCAGCCAACTAGGACTAATACATACTTGTGATTATACCCCTCATAAGCATCTGCAAATACAAGAAGTAATTAAGATAAATCTAACCACATCCTTAAACTTTGGGATCCTACACTCCCTCGTGCATTGGTTTCCTATTGGGGGTTTAGGTTTATGTCACTCTGGCAAACCCACAATTAGTAGCCAAATACACAATGCATCCTCCTAATCCCATAAAGGTGAAGTGTCATGTAGTCGACGTTCACATGACACCACTAGAAGAATAACACCACAACTTAAATATCAAACCATATATATATTACTTCAACATAATTCCACTACTAACATCATGAATTCTCCCATGTCCTCAAGAACTAAATGAACTACTCAGGAGACATCATATGGATCATAATCAGAGGTGATATAATGGTGAATAACAATCTGGTCATAAAGTGCAAACACCGATGAATCTCACAAGCATCAACTACTAACAAGTAATCCACACCGGGAGAGAGATCTAGTGGAAAATAATGATAAAGAGCCCTAATTGTTACAACGTGATGAAGGTGGACGGTGAGGGTGATGGTGCTGGTGGTGAGGACGATGACGATGATGATCTTGATCAAGCCCAGAGTGATGACGGGGATGATGGAGACGATTTCCCCTCTCTAGGGAGGAATTTTCTCGGCAGATTTCTCCCTGCCAGGGAGCTTTTATCTCTCTTTTATTTTCCGCCCCGAGGCGGCGGAGGAATATTTCCTCGATGATGTTCTGGGGCTTAGGGTTCCCAGGGGGTCAAGTACGCGAAAGTGGTCGACCAGAGGTGGGCCAGGGTGGCCACACCACCTGGCGGCGCGGCCAGGGGGACGCCACCCCATGGTGTGGGCCCCTGGTGGCCCTCCTCTGGCTCTCCTTCTATCTAGCGTCCTCCTCTAAACTTCTAAGACATATCTGATGCCCCCCCTCTTATTCTGATCTTCTAAAATAGGGTGTTGATGCGTGTGAACACACGTTCGTTGGAAGACCCCAGGAGGAAGGTATGAAGAGTGCGGCAGCAAGTTTCCCTCAGAAAGAAACCAAGGTTGAATCGACCAGTAGAAGGAAGGAGTAACTTCAGAAGGTTGACGCAGCTGAGATGGCAGGGCGGACTACCGGTTTAGCAGCAACTTGGAACCTACACAACACAATAAAATCACTTTGCCCCAACAAAGCAGTGAGGTTGTCAATCTTACCGGTTTTGCTGAACGCAAAGAGGTTAAAAGTATGGTGTGGAAAACAATATGAGAATAGTACAAAAACAGTAGTAGCAGTGTGAAAACTGTGGAAGCAGTGTGTGTATTATCAGTATGAGGAAAATGGACCGGGGTTCACAGTTCTCTAGTGGTGTCTCTTTGTGAAATATAAATAACATGTGTGGTGAACAAATTACAGCTCGACAATTGACAGAAATGAAGGTTGCACCGTAGTGCATATGTAAGACATAAAGATTACTATGTGATTCATGCGGGCATTACAACAAGATACATAGACCGTCATCCAACTGCATCTATGACTAATAATCCACCCTCCGAATATCATTCCAACAAACATTGGGTCGATTAAGTTGCAAGCAACAGATAATTGCAGTAAGCAAAGTGTGTAATTTAAACAATATAAATGAAGTAAACATCGTTGTTTTCTCCCTAATGGAAACAACACATCCTCCATCCGTCACATTTCTGTCACTCGAGCATAGATGCAAAGGAGGCATGAACCCACTATCGAGCATAAATACTCCCTCTTGGAGTTAATAGCATCTACTTGGACAAAGAATCTACTAATAACAGAGAGCATGCAAGATCATAAATAACATATGCATGAAGATAACATGATAGATTGATAATCATAAGACATAGCATTCAACATTCGTAGGATCCGAGCAAACACAACATGTAGCATTACATAAAGATGATCTCGATCATGTAGGACAGCTCACGAGATCTAAACATGAGGCATAAAGTGGAGGAGACAAACATCTAGCTACTGCTATGGACCCATAGTCCAGGGATGCACTACTCACGCACCACTTCGGAGGAGGGCATGGTGGTGTAGACCCCTCCGGTGATGAATTTCCCTCCCCGCAGGGTGCCGGGGAGAGCTCCCGAACCCTCCCGATCTCGGGATGACGATGACGGCAGCCTCACGTGTTTTATTGGGAAAAAGTGGTATATTTTTAGGGTTGATATGTCAGGGGAATAAATAGGCGAAAGAGCGATGGCATCGGGCGCCCGAGGGGCCCACACCACCCCCAGAAGCGGCCAGGGGGCGCGCCGCCCTATGGTGTGCCCCCCTGCGGCCCCTCTCTAGGTCTCTTCGGGACTCCGTGGAACCTTCATGAATTTTAAGACTTTTGGGCTTCGAATTTTCCAATTCCGAGAATATTTCCAGAACAACTTTTCTGAAATTAAAAATAGCAGAAAATAGGGAACTGGCTCTGTGGCATCTTATCAATAGGTTAGTCCCGAAAATCGATAAAAATGACATAAAGTGTATAGCAAACATGTAGGAAATAACATGAAAACAACATGGAACATCAGAAATTAAGGATACGTTTATGATGTATTAGGTGTCCTGACGGTGTTTTTTCCATCAGATTTCTGGTCCCGGTGTTTATTCTCCAGTAATTATCAAACATGCAAAATAAGATAAAATAACATAATTAATGCATCATAACATGAAATATATCGATGAATAACATAAAATAACAATATAAAATAGTGATGCAAAATGGACGTATCAACCATCTTCTACTGAACAAAAGATGACAACAATTAAGTGCTCTAGGAATCACATTACAATCAATTTCGTTCGTATGACCATGAATGGTTAATGGAACATATGTAGTTTGAGTAATTGAAAGTGCATCATGATTAGTAGCTAAAATATATGGCATATCGGTTTCACATGTTCTCAATTGCAATTTCTCAACAACCTCAATATTAAGAAAATTCCACAAAGCACTCTTATCAACGGTTATAGCAGCATGGCTACGTTTGATGTCTGCTAGAAGTGGAACAAATCAATCGAAGGTGTCACCTTAGAATCCCCCTCCCACAATATGTCGCTGCAAAAGGAACACATAGGTAATGGCTTCTCCATGAGAGGATCAACAGTATGCATATGGTGGAACTCTCACAACTCTCTCGAAACAGCAAATAATGGTGTATCTTACCGTTCAAAAGTGAATAGAGAACACTCACCAACCAAGTAGTAGCAACACGTGTATGGATGTGAAGCATAGAATACTCGGGGTTTTTGAGCTATCACGCGAGAAAAACCAGGGTATATGGTGGGGCTTGGTTGGGATACATATTTGTTGCTCATGTGATACAAAAACTCACAAGAAACACACACGTGGAGATAAATGGGGCAATGCAACTATAGGAATACGCACAAAATTATGATAGATGTCCGTGGTATATCTCGTGTTGCAATGCACTGAAAAGACACTAGCTACGTCTCAAAGAAACGTGCACAATATGGCTCAAAGAACTAGTGTGAAGTGATCACCAATTTTCATGCCTCTTTTCCTCTTCTATTTTTCTGGTTTTTTCTCTTTGATTTTGTTCACACTTTTGGGCCAAAATGTCCAATTTGTATGGACTATAAGGACACAAAAAGAAACTTTTTTATCTCTCCTCTTTTCAGCCACAATATGTCGCACCGGCGGAGCAAAAAAATTAAAAAACAAGCAACAATCAATTGAGCAGCTTGTGAGCACAAAATTGAGCTAGTCTTGAATGGGTATACTCCTAAAAATATATTTAGGTAGGCCGTGTCTATGTCTCACAAGGATACATAGTGGAAATCCTACGAAATTGGCAAAGAGAACAGACACAATACCTATTAGAACTCATGGCAGGAAAACAGAGTTTTCGGTGCCGTGGCGGCAGAGAAAACGACCACTCTTGTGTCGGCGCGGTAGCTTGTGATCGCGGCAGAAAAAACTCCGAAAAGGTGCCGCGTCAGAGGCATCTCAGCACGCGTGTACGGGGTATTATTTGGAATTGGTGCGGCAGGGAAAACGTCGGATCGGTGCCGCAACAGGACTTTGATCCCAAGTAGGAATATGTTTCGCACGGCAGCATTTTGCTGGTTTTGCGTGTTGCGGTAGAGAGGGACTTGGAGTCTGATTATGACTAGGCCGCGACAGAGATTTTTCACTATTTTGTGCCAAGCTTGGCAGGAAAAACGAATCCGGTAGCAACCAGGAACACCACGGTAGGAAAATTGCAAGATTTGTGCCGTGGTAGGATAGGATCTCAGCTCGGATTGCAACCAGAAAACAACTCGGTATACAATTTTTCTATGGAATTTTCTGTTATAGACTCCGAACAAAAATAAACAAAGACTCAACTCGGAATAGGAAAAACTCGAATAACCCTAAACCTAATTAGACAAAGACACAAACGAAAAAACAGGGACACGAAATCAAGAAGAAACAACAACTAGAAGAAGAAATTTGGTGTTGATATAGGGCTATGGCAAACTCGAATCTAGCTATTGTTGTGTGGATTTTCTGGATAGGTAGAAAACAAAAATGAATCTAGCGATAAAAAAATTCGCTCATCGAGTAAACCTATAAATTTGATACCAAGATGATAAGGGGTGGCCCAATCTTCTCGATGAACTCTCGATAACTTGGATTGGATAACTCGTGTCTCACTGAAAACTCTCTAGCTGACCCCTGATGCCAATGCAACAGTTTATAACCCAATGGATATTCTCAACTATCATTGCTCCTTAAAAACATCCAACTAACATAAATGTTTACGAGCGCCCAGTACGACGATTCCCATCGTACTGGTTACTAAAAAGCTGCCTCGAATCAGAAAAACACAAGGAAAACAAAAAGACAAGAACAAGAATAAAACTAAACAAAAAATAGTAGTAATCTAAGCAAATTTAAGTGGGTGTTTCATAATACCTTATTGTATCTCTTTCGTCATAACTTTAGATGACTTACTTAATTGGGAAATCAACTTTTTTGTAGATTTAGCACTGCATCCTTAAGCCTGCGGAATTATAATGGGAACAATAGTACCATTAGTCACAAAGATGTTAGCTTTCTGTATTATCAAACCTAAAGTTATTTCTCCTCCTCCTCTTTTGTGTGTCCTCTTTCTACCATCTGCAATTCAAATTCTTGTAATAGAAACAACTAAAGAATGATTCTGGGCTGAACATCTTTTGCTAGTATTAGTTACCTCAACACTTGCTGTTCAATGAAAATTTAATTTGAAGATCACTTAAGTATGAGCAAAACTTATCACAAGCAAATAATATAACAAACAACTCAAGTTCATGCATTGGATAATTTTTTTGAGCATCATTAAGGGTACGACTAGCATAATGAATGGCATTAAATTTTCCATCATCATACTGCCCCAAAATTGCACCAACAACAAATTTAATAACACTACAAATTAATTTAAAAGGCTTAACCCAAATGGGAGGTTTTCTTATAGGTTCTTTTAGAAGAGCATTCTTAATATAGTTGAAAGCTAAAATGCAATCTTTGTTGAAATTGAACTTGACTCCTTTCTGTAATAAATTTGTTAATGGTTTTGAAAACTTTGAGAAGTACTCTATGAAACGTCTATGCAATCCAGCATGTCCAATAAAACTTATTATACCTTTGATGTTTATGGGATAGAGTAATTTCTCAATAGAATTTATTTTGGCTTTATCAACTTCTATTCCTCTCCCATATATCTTATGACCAAGTACTGTACCCTCCGTTACCATGAAGTGGCATTTCCCCCAGTTCAACACCAGGTTTGTGTCTTCACATCGCTGCAAAACTTTTTCCATATTAAAGAGACAATTCTTAAAGGTCTTACCGTAGACATAAAATCATCCATAAATACTTACATTATATCTTGAATAAATTAGCAAATATTGCAGTCATGTATCTTTTAAAATTAGCCGGAGCATTGCATAAACCAAATGGCATTCTATGATAAGAATAAGTACCAAAAGGACAAGTAAAAGTTGTTTTCGACTGATCTTCAGGATTAACTGCTATTTGCTAAAAACCAGAATACCCATCTAAATTAGAAAATAATAATGGTTAGCTAGTCTTTAGAATATTTGATCAATGAAGGGTAGAGTATAGCGGTCCTTCCGAGTCTCCTTGTTGAGCTTCCTAAAATTAATGCACATTATCCAACAACTCTTCTAGTGTGGATCATCCCGGTGTTCTTATTTTGAACTATAGTAAACCCACCTTTCTTAGGTACACAATGAACATAACTAACCCATTCACTTTCTTCTATTGGATAAATGATCCCTGTATGTAACAAACAAGTTATTTCTTTTCTTACCATATCCTTTATACTTGGATTAAGTTTTGTGGATGTTAAATTATAGGTTTTGCCCCTCTTACATGTAGATTTTATGAGTAGCGGTTGAAGGGCTTATACCTTTTAATTCTCCCATTAAGTATCTGAAAGCACCTCGATGATTTCTTAGTACCGTCGTCAAGCTTTCTTGTTATTTAGCTGAAAGTTTAGAGCTAATAATAACTGGCAATTTCATTGATTCATCTAAAAATTCATACCTTAGTTCTTCACGCAATTGCTTGAATTCCAGTTCTGGTGGTTCTTCGTCATCTTTTCCTTTCTCGACTACTTGGTACTCTGCCTCAAATTCTGATAAATCATGTTCTTCTTCGAATGTTCTAGGTTCTTCCTCGTCGTCAGTATCTTCATTCTTCATAGTTCTCTTCTACTTCATATGGTTTACCTGAAGGGAATATGCCTGAGAGGCAATAATAAAGTGTTTACTATGTTATTCCTTGTTTATGATAGATGTTTATTTCTCATGCTAGAATTGTATTAACCGGAAACATTAATACATGTGTGATTAATAAACAAACCAACGTTCCTAGTGAAGCCTCTCTTTTATCTAGCTCGTTGATTAACAGATGATCAAGGTTTCTTGATTATAGACATTGGATGTTGTTAATAACGGGGTCATGTCATTAGGAGAATGACATGATGAACTTAAACCCTAACTAAGTATAACAATACGATCAAGTCATTTAGTTTTGTTTTTATGTCTTACATTCGGAGTAACATTGTTCCTTAGACCATGAGATCATGTTAATCACTAATACCGAAAGAATACTTTGATGACATCAAAGGTCACACCATAACAGGGTGACTATAAAGGTGGCATTAGATATTCGGAAAGTGTTAGTTGAAGCTCATGGATCAAGAATGGGATTTGTCCATCCAATATGACAGATAGATATACTCAGGGCCCTCTGAGTGATATCACATCGACACCGCTTGCAAGCAAGTGATATGATCACAAGGATGTTATATCACGGGAACAAGAAAAGAGTACTTGTTAGATAACGAGATCAAACAAGGTATGGTGGATACCGATGATCGGATCTCGGACAAGTAATATATCGCAAGGCAAAGGGAAATCGTTACGACGTTGAAAGGTTCACACGATCACGAGAGTCATCGTTGCATACATAGGAGTCATCACGGATCTCCAGATCCTGCTATTGATTATTGATCGGAGAGGAGTCTTGATCATGTCTGTAATATTCGCGAACCGTAGGGTGACACACTTAAGGTTTGATGAAGCGTTAGAGAGGATACGGAATACCGAAGAATATTTTGGTCAGCTCCGAAATTGTTTCGGGGAAAATTGAAATAGTTCAAGGGGTTTTTCGTCGAATGGTTGTTAATTTAATAGAATTAACAAATGGTTCGAGGTGCTGCATGCAAATGTTTGTTAATGGAATTAACAAATATAAATAAAGAAATGATTTTTTTATTTTTTTATTAAAGAAAAACCTTTGGATTTTCTAAGTGGGAAATTAAGGAATTTTGAGTGGGTGTGAGTGGGGCTTCCACTCACATGAAGAGAGGAAAGGGTGGGGGCACCCATGGCTGGCCGCACCCCCCCCTTTGGTCTACCTCCCCCTCCCCTATAAAAGGAGGGTGAGGGATCCCTCTTCTTCACACACTTTCCCACTTCTTTTCCCTTCCACCCGCTGCTCCATTCCATGGTCTCCGGCTTGGCGAAGCCCTGACCGTGGGATTCTTCACCACCACCACGCCGTCGTGCTGCTGGAATTCCGGGGGATCCTCTACTTCCTCAACCCTCTGGATCGACGGAACGGAAGTCTTCATCGAGCTGAACGTGTGACCAATTACGGAGGCACCGCCGGATTGCAGTGCACTTCTTCTCGCTCGGGATCAGCGTGAGTACGACTACGCCAACAACGAGATTTTATCTCGTACCACTTTGAGTCTTCAAGGGTATGTTATCTCAAGACTCTCTTTTTCCCCGTTGCCTTTCATCTCATAGATTAGATCTTGGCCATTCGGGTTTATCGCGCGTAGGAATTTTTTTGTTTTCTATGCAACATACCCTTCAGTGGTATCAGAGCCGGATCTATGCGTAGATGAATTGTACGGGTAGAACACATAGGAGTATGTGGGCGTTGATGATCATGTTTTTGCCTCTTTGAGTATTTTATGATCTTAGTGGCATAGTGGGATGAAGCGGCCCGGACTAACTTTACATGTCCACGTACATGAGACTTGTTCCACAACTGACGTGCAACTTGTATTGCATAAGTGTCTTGCGGGTGTCGGTTTCTCCTACTATAGTTAAGATCTAATCTACGAAGGGTTGTTAAAAATATGTTTTATCAATGTTGTGGTTCTTGTACGTAGGTATGAACGGTTCTATCCTCATAAGCCCAAAGCCACGTAAAATATGCAAAAAATAAATTAGAGGCGTCGAACTTGTTTTTGCAGGGCATATGATGTGATATGGTCAATGTTACAAACGTTATGTATGAGATGATATCTTTTGTAAATTATTGACATACCGTCTGGAGCCATACGGTTGTCTTATTTTTATGGCCTGCGTGTTGTATATCATATCCATGTGATATGTTGTAATAGACAATCAAGATGGAGGTGCCACGAACCTTGGTGCCACGCCGGTGGAATGATGGAGATCATGCCATGATGCACAAGATGGAGATCAAGTGCAATAAGGACCATATCATATCACATTATCCATGCATGTGATGTTTATCCTTTTATGCATCTTATTTTGCTTAGATCGCGATGGTAGCATTATAAGATGATTCCTCTCACTTAATATCAAGATAATAATGTGTTCTTCGTTAAGTATGCACCGTTAAGAAAGTTCGTCGTTTCGAGACACCACGTGATGATCGGGTGTGATAGACTCAACGTTCACATACAACAGGTGTTTTCATGCCTAGCATGTACAAACATGGCCTTGAAACACAAGCAATACTACGGTTCTACTTGGCGAGCCTAGCATGTACATACATGGCCTCGGAACATGTAACCGAAAGGTAAAGCATGATTCATATGGATGATATGATGAACATGTTGATGTTCGCCTTTGCAACTACACCGTCTCACATGATGATCGGTTTTGGTGTAGTGAATTTGGTTCGTGTAATCACTAAAGACGACTAAGAGGGATGTTGTTTTTGAGTGGGAGTTCATGGGATAATTTTAGAATTAACTTGAACTTAATTTATCATAAACATAGTCTAAATAGTCTTTGCACATATGTTGTATATCATGGCACCACCTACCTTCAATTTCAATATGTTCATGGAGAAAGAGAAATTAGCGAACAATGGGAGCAACTTTACCAACTGGGCACTTAACCTGAGGATTCTCCTCACCGCTTGCAAGAAGCTCTATGTGCTTGATGCACCTCTAGGTGACCAGCCCGCTGATGATGCTTCTGATGAAGATAAAAATGTTTATCTGACTCAACAAGAAGACCACAGTATAGTTCACTGCGGCATCCTCTATGGATTAGAGCCAGAGCTGCGAAAACGTTTCGATAACAGCACTGCATATGCCACAATGGGATAATTGAAAATGATTTTCGATACCCATGCCGCAGTTGAAAGTTATGACGCTTCAGAAAAGTTCTTTAGCTGCATGATGGAAGAGAACAGCTCCGTTAGTGAGCACGTACTCAAAATGTTTGCGTACGCTGATAAGCTCTTTGCCTTGGGAATATCGATTCCCATTGATCTAGGGATACATCGTGTTCTCCAATCTCTGCCACCTAGTTACAAGAACTTCGTGATGAACTATAATATGCAAAGCATGAAGAAGTCTCTTCCTGAGCTTCTCTCGATGCTTAAAACTGCTGAAGTGGAGATCAAGAAAGAACATCAAGTGTTTATGATCAATAAGACCACTAGTTTCAAGAAAGGCAAGAAAGGAAGCCAAGGGTAAACTTCAAGAAGGGTGGCAAATCTGTTGCTACTACTGAGAAGAAAACCAGGCATGGCCCTAAGCCTGAGACTGAATGCTTTTATTGCAAGGGTACTGGCCAGTGGAAGCGCAATTGCCCCAAGTATCTGGCAGATAAGAAGGCCAGCAAAGTAAACAAAGGTATATATGATATACTTGCTATTGATGTGTACCTTACTAGTACTCGCAGTAGCACCTGGGTATTTGATACTGGTTCGGTTGCTCACATATGTAACTCGAAACAGGAGTTGCGGAATAAGCGACCACTGGCAAAGGATGAGGTGACGATGCGCGTCGGCAATGGATCAAAAGTTGATGTGATCGCCGTCGGGGCGCTGCCTCTACGTCTACCATCGGGATTAGTTATGAACCTCAATAATTGTTATTTGGTGCCTGCATTAAGCATGAATATCGTTTCTGGATCTTGCTTAATGCGGGATGGTTATTCCTTTAAGTCTGAGAACAATGGTTGTTCGATTTATATGAATAATATCTTTTATGGTCATGTACCTGAGAAGAATGGTTTATTTCTTTTGAATCTTGATAGTATTGATACACATATTCATAATGTGAATGCCAAAAAGAATTAATTTAAATGATGATACTGCTACTTACATGTGGCATTGCCGCTTAGGTCATATTGGTGTTAAACGCATGAAGAAGCTCCATTCTGATGGACTCTTGGAATCACTTGATTATGAATCATTTGAAACATGTGAACCATGCCTTATGGGCAAGATGACTAGAACCCCGTTTTCTGGAACCATGGAACGGGCGACAGACTTGCTGGAAATCATACATAGTGATGTGTGTGGACCAATGAGTGCATCGGCGCGCGGTGGATATCGTTATTTTGTCACTTCCACAGATGATTTGAGTAGATATGGGTATATTTACTTAATGAAACACAAATCTGAGACGTTTGAAAAGTTCAAAGAATTTCAGTGTGAAGTTGAAAATCATCGTAGAAAGATTAAATTTCTACGGTCTGTTCTTGGAGGTGAATATCTAAGTTACGAGTTTGGCATGCATATGAAACAATGTAGAATAGTTTCACAACTCACACCTGCCGGAACACCACAGCGTAATGGTGTTTCCGAACGTCGTAATCGTACTTTATTGGATATGGTTCGATCTATGATGTCTCTTACAGATTTGCCACTATCGTTTTGGGGTTATGCACTAGAGACCGCTGCATTCACTTTAAATAGGGCACCATCTAAATCCGTTGAAACGACACCGTATGAATTATGGTTTAGAAACAAACCTAAGCTGTCATTTCTAAAAGTTTGGGGATGCGATGTTTATGTAAAGAAGCTTCAACCTGATAAACTCGAACCCAAAGCGGAAAAATGCGTCTTCATAGGATACCCTAAAGAAACAATAGGGTACACCTTCTATCATAGATCCGAAGGCAAGATTTTCGTTGCCAAGAATGGATCCTTTTTGGAGAAGGAGTTTCTCTCGAAAGATGTGAATAGTAGGAAGGTAGAACTCGACGAGGTTACTGAACCTTCTCTTCTTGGAATGTCGAGTAGCGCAGCGCCGGAAGTTGTTCCGGTGCCGACCCCGTTAGTTGAAGAGAGAGCTAATGATCAAAATCATGAAACTCCAGAAGAGGGAACTGCCGCACCTTGCAGGTCAACTAGGGAACATACATCTTCTGAACTGTACGGAGATCCCGTATTAAACTTCATGGTAGATGGAGGTGATGACCCTGCGACGTATGATGAAGTGATGATGAGCCCAGATTCCAACAAATGGTTGAAGCCATGAAATCCGAAATAGGATCCATGTACGAAAACCAAGTTTGGACTTTGGTGGATTTACCCAATGACCGCAAGGCCGTTGAGAACAAATAGATATTTAAAATGAAAACTGACGCTGATGGTAATGTGACCGTCTATAAAGCTTGACTTGTCGCAAAAGGTTTCCGACAAATTCAAGGAGTTGACTATGGTGAGACTTTCTCACCAGTAGCGATGCTTAAGTCAGTTAGGATTATGTTAGCAGTTGTTGCATTTTTCGATTATGAAATCTGGCAGATGGATGTCAAAACGGCATTCCTTAATGGTGACATTGAGGAAGAGTTGTATATGATGCAACCCAAAGGTTTTGTTGATCCTAAGGATGCTGACAAGGTGTGTAAGCTTCAACGTTCCATTTATGGACTGAAGCAAGCATCCCGGAGTTGGAACCTCCGTTTTGATAAGGTGATCAAAGGGTTTGGATTTGTCCAAACATACGGAGAAGCTTGTATTTACAAGAAAGTGAGTGGGAGCTCTGTAGCATTTCTAGTACTATATGTGGATGACATATTGTTGATTGGAAATGATATAGAACTTTTAAAAAGCGTAAAAGTTATTTGAACAGTAGTTTTTCGATGAAAGACCTCGGTGAAGCAGCTTATATATTAGGCATGAAAATCTACAGGGATAGATCAAGACGCTTAATTGGACTTTCGCAAAGTACATACCTTGACAAGATTCTGAAGAAGTTCAGAATGGAAGATAGTAGGAAGGGGTTCTTACCTATGTTGCAAGGCAAAACGTTGAGTAAGACTGAATGTCCAACTACAACAGAAGATAGAGAAAAGATGAATAAGACTCCCTATGCTTCAGCCATAGGTTCTATCATGTATGCTATGCTATGTACAAGACCGGATGTGTCACATGCTATTAGTTTGACTAGTAGGTGCCGATCCAATCCAGGTTTGGAACACTGGACGGCGGTCAAGAATATCTTTAAGTACTTGAGAAGAACTAAGGATATGTTTCTCGTATATGGCGGTGAAGAAGAGCTCGTCGCAAGATGTTACGTCGATGCTAGCTTCGACACTGATCCGGATGACTCTAAGTCTCATCCGGGTACGTATTTGTTATGAATGGAGGAGCAGTAAGCTGGAGGAGTTCCAAGAAATTCGTGGTGGCGAGATCATCAACATAAGCTGAATATGTTGCTTCCTCGGAGGCAACACAGGAAGAAGTTTGGATGAAGGAGTTCATATCCGAACTAGGTGTGGTTCCGAGTGCGTTGGATCCAATGGTTATCTATTGTGACAACAATGGTGCCATAGCCAATGCTAAGGAGCCAAGGTCTCACAAGAATTTCCAAACATATCAAGCGCCGTTTTCACTCCATCCATGAACATGTCGCAGATGGGATGTGAAGATTTGCAAAGTACATACGGATCTGAATGTGGCAGATCCGTTGACTAAACCTCTCTCAAGGGCAAAACATGATCAACACCAGAACTCAATGGGTGTTAGATTCATCACTATGTAATATAGATTATTGCCCCTAGTGCAAGTGGGAGACTGAAGGGAATATGCCCGAGAGGCAATAATAAAGTGTTTATTATGTTATTCCTTGTTTATGATAGATGTTTATTTCTCATGCTAGAATTGTATTAACCGGAAAAATTAATACATGTGTGATTAATAAACAAACCAACGTTCCTAGTGAAGTCTCTCCTTTAACTAGCTCGTTGATTAACAGATGATCAAGGTTTCCTGATCATAGACATTGGATGTTGTTAATAACGGGGTCATGTCATGAGGAGAATGACATGATGAACTTAAACCCTAACTAAGTATAACAATACGATCAAGTCATTTAGTTTTGTTGTTATGTCTTACATTCGGAGTAACATTGTTCCTTAGACCATGAGATCATGTTAATCACTAATACCGAAAGAATACTTTGATGACATCAAACGTCTCACCGTAATAGGGTGACTATAAAGGTGACATTAGATATTCTGAAAGTGTTAGTTGAAGCTCATGGATCAAGAATGGGATTTGTCCATCCAATATGACAGATAGATATACTCAGGGCCCTCTCGGTGATATCACATCGACACCGCTTGCAAGCAAGTGATATGATCACAAGGATGTTATATCACGGGAACGAGAAAAGAGTACTTGTCGGATAACGAGATCGAACAAGGTATGGTGGATACCGATGATCGGATCTCGGACAAGTAATATATCGCGAGACAAAGAGAAATCGTTACGACGTTGAAAGGTTCACACGATCACGAGAGTCATCGTTGAATATATAGGAGTCATCACGGATCTCCAGATCTCGCTGTTGATTATTGATCGGAGAGGAGTCTCGATCATGTCTGTAATATTCGCTAACCATAGGGTGACACACTTAAGGTTCAATGAAGCGTTAGAGGATACGGAATACCGAAGAATATTTTGGGCAGTTCCGAAATTGTTTCGGGGAAAATTGAAATAGTTCAAGGGGTTTTTCGTCGAATGGTTGTTAATAGAATTAAAAATTGGTTCGAGGTGCTGCATGCAAATGTTTGTTAATGGAATTAACAAATATAAATAAAGAAAGAAAAATGTTTTATTTGTTTATTAAAGAAAAACCTTTGGATTTTCTTAGTGGGAAATTAAGGAATTTTGAGTGGGTGTGAGTGGGGCTTCCACTCACATGAAGAGAGGAAGGGGTGGGGGCACCCATGGCTGGCCTCCCCCTCCCTTTGGGCTGCCTCCCCCTCCCCTATAAAAGGAGGGTGAGGGCTCCCTCTTCTTCACACACTTGCCCACTTCTTTTCCCTTTCACCCGCTGCTCCATTCCATGGTCTCCGGCTTGGCGAAGCCCTGACCGTGGGATTCTTCACCACCACCACGCCGTCGTGCTGCTGGAATTCCGGGGGATCCTCTACTTCCGCAACCCGCTGGATCGAGGGAACGGAAGTCTTCATCGAGCTGAACGTGTGACCGATTACGGAGGCACCGCCGGATTGCGGTGCACTTCTTCACGCTCGGGATCGGTGTGAGTACGACTACGCCAACAACGAGTTTTTATCTCGTACCACTTTGTGTCTTCGAGGGTATGTTATCTCAAGACTCTCTTTTTCCCCGTTGCCTTTCATCTCATAGATTAGATCTTGGCCATTCAGGTTTATCGCGCGTAGGAATTTTTTTGTTTTCTATGCAATGTACTATTCATTACCATAATATATAGCTACAAGTTCTGCTATAGTTTTTCCTTCTTCATCATTTAATTCTTTATAATAAGGTTGGTTCTTAAATTTTGAAAAATGAAAAAGTACTTCATCTTCATCAAATCTTAGAGTAATAGGTTCTTTTCTGCAATCAGTATAAGCTTTAAGAGTGTGTAAGAAAAATATTCCAAATACAATGGGACAAAATGGGTCAACATGCACATCTAACACAAGAAGATCTATTAGATAAGTACGAGGTCCTACTCTTATTTGAGCATTGTTGACAACTCCAATAGGTTCATGAAATGATCTATCAGCTAACTTGCCAGACATGTCTACGAGTTTGATGTGAGGTGCACATATTTCATTTTTATTTCAAGATATAATTCATATAGGATATTGATAAATTATGCATGTTTCAATATCTATCAATTGTCCAGCTGTAATTTGTTCACCACACATGTTATCTCTCATTTAGGGAGAGACACCACTAATGAACTGTGGACCCCTGTCCATTTTATCATATTGATAATACAACCACTGCAGTTACTGTTTTCACACTGTTTCCACTATTTTCACACTGCTATTGTTTCACATTATTCTCCTACAGTTTTTTCACACCATATGTTTAAAACCTCTTTGTTTTGATCAAAACCGGTGAGATTGACAACCTCACTGCTTCGCTGGGGCAAAGTGAATTGATTGTGTTGTGTAGGTTCCACGTTGCTACTGAATCGGTAGTGCCCCTACCACATCAACCACATCAACCTTCAGAAGTTTCTTCTTTCTCCTACTGGTTGATTCAACCTTGGTTTCTTTCTCAGGGAAAACTTGTTGTTGTACTCTTCATACCTTTCTCTTGGGGCCTCCCAACGAACGTGTGTCTACACGCATCAAGACTTTTTCTGGCGCTATTGCCGAGGAGGAAGATAATTCCTGCAAGGGGAGTGTCTCACTTCCAATCTATTTACTTTGTTTTGGTTTTTATTAGTTTATTTTATTTTATCCTGTTTGCTTCTCTTGATAAAAAACACAAAAAAATTAGTTCTTATTCTAGTTGTTATTTTTATCCTGTTTTTAATATTGCTAAAATGAGTACATGTGAGAACACTAAGTTGCGTGACTTTACTAGCACCAACAACAATGATTTCATTAGCACACATATTGCTCCACCTGCTGACTTTTATGAAATTAAGCCTGCCCTTTTAAATTTTGTTATGAGAGAGCAATTTTCTGGTGTTAGTTCTGATGATGTTGCTGTCCTGATACGTCCATTTTGCATCACCATTTTATATTGTTATTTTCTGTTATTCATCGATATATTTCATGTTATGATGCATTACTTATGTTATTTTATCTTATTTTGCATGTTTCATAATTTTTGGAGAATAAACACCGGGACCAGAAATCTAATGGAAAAAACACCGTCGAGATACCATATTTCAGAAGATCAGAAGAGGAAGAGGGACACCAGAGGTATCTTAGAAGTTCAGAGGAAGACACCAGCCATAAGGGGAGCGAGAGGAGGGCCACCAGGGGCCCACACCATGGGGTGGCGCGCCCCCTGGCCGCGCCACCAGGTGGTGTGGCCACCCTGGCCCACCTATGGTCGAGGTCTTTCGCGTACTTGACCCCTGGGGAACCCTAAGCCCCATACCATCATCGAATAATTATTCCACTGTCGCCTCGGGGAGGAAAACACCCGAGAGAGAAAAGCTCTCTAGCAGGGAGAAATCTGGCGGGGAAATTCCTCTCCGGAGAGGGAAAATCATCGCCATCGTCACCGTCATCACTCCGGGCATCATCAAGATCGTCATCATCATCATCATCATCACCACCACCAATACCATCACTCTCATCATCCACCATCATCCCGCTGTAACAATTAGGGCCCTCTATCGTTGGTATACATTAGATCTCTCTCCCGGTGTGGATTACTTGTTAGTAGTTGATGCGTGTGAGATTTATCGGTGTTATCACTTTATGACCAGATTTTTGTTATCCATTATATCACCTCTGACTATGATCCATATGATGTCTTGTGAGTAGTTCGTTTGGTTCTTGAGGACATGGGAGAAGTCATGATGTTAGTAGTGAAGTTATGTTGAAGTAATATCTAGTTGTTCGGTATTTAAGTTGTGGTGCTATTCTTGTAGTGGTGTCATGTGAACGTCGACTACATGATACTTCACCTTTATGGGCCTAGGAGGATGCATTGTGTATTTGGCTACTAATTGTGGGATTGCCGGAGTGACAGAAACCTAAACCCCCGTTAGGAAACCAGTGCACGAGGGAGCGTAGAATCCCGAAGTTTAAGGCTATGGTTAGTTTTATCTTATTTACTTTCTTTTATTTGCAGATGCTTATGAGGGGTATAATCACAAGTATGTATTAGTCCTAGTTGGGAGGTGCATTAGCATAGGTTCACCAACACTTCACGAACCAATGGATATTAATCAACTGTAATGAAGCGAAAGCACTTGACGAAATTCCCATGTGTCCTCGAGAACGTTTGGTAGTCATAAGTAACTCAACCGGCTTGTCCTTTGATCTGAAAAGGATTGGGCCACTCGCTGCAATATTATTTACTGCTCTTTATTTACTCACACTTTATTTATTTGCTATATCCAAAACAACCAAAAACCCGTTTACTAGTGTTTACAGTGAATCCTCTATCCAACCTGCTTGTAAACACCTTCTGCTCCTCGTTGGGTTCGACGCTCTTATTTATCAAAAGTACTATGATACACCCCCTATACTTGTGGTTCATCATGTCCCTCTTAATAAATTTTTTTGAACTATGTGAGATGCAAAAATATAAAGATGTATATGGAGATATTATTAAATTAAAGTTGTTTCCTTTCTCTTTGAGAGGAAGAGCTAAAGAATGGTTGTTATATTTGCCTAAAAATAGTATTGATTCTTGGACTAAATGTAAAGATGCTTTCATTGGAAAATATTATCCTCCTGCTAAGATTATATCTTTAAGAAGTAGCATTATGAACTTTAAGCAAATTGATAATGATCTTGGTTCTAAAGCTTGGGAAAGAATTAAATCTTTGGTAAATAATTGCCCTACTCATGGACTGACTACTTGGATGATCATCCAAACTTTTTATGCAGGACTGAATTTTTCTTCAAGAAACATTCTGGATTCAGCTGCTGGTGAATTATTCTGAATGGCACACCGAGAGAGCTCCAACAGGTAAGAAGGTAAATTATGTTGAAGAAACCTCCTCTTTGAGTGATAGACTTGATTCTATTATGTCTATCCTTGTGAATGGCCATGCTCCTATTTATCCAAACAATGTTCCTTTAGCCTCTTTGGTTGCTCAAGAAGAGCATGTTGATGTGAACTTCATTAAAAATAATAATTTCAACAACAATGCTTATAGGAATAATTTTGGTAGCAACAACTATAGGCTATATCCTCCTAATAATAATGGTTATGTCAATTATTATTCTAATTACTACAACAACAATAAAAGTGTAGCCTCTGATCTTCAGAACATGCTTAACAATTTTATTAGTACAATAACTGCTTTTAATAAATATGTTGAGGAAAAGTTTGGCAAAATTGATGTTCTTGCGTCTAAAGTTGATAGCCTTGCTCTTGATGTTGATCTTTTTATAATAAAGGCTATTACTCATTATGTTTAAGAAAGCAAAACTTTGAATGCCATACAAATTCGAATTGATGAAAATGTTAGGATGTTAGCAAAATTGCATGCTAGATGGGAAAGAGAAGATGAAATAGCTAGAAAGAATAATAGAGCTAATGTTTGTACCATTACCACCACTAGTAAAACTGAATCTTATCATGCTAATAAACCTTCTACTATTAATGGTAAAAAAATTGGTGTTGGCAATGTGTTCACTTCTTCTTCTAAACGTTTAAGATTGCCTAAAACCACTAAAACTGTTCCTGATAAAAGTGCTGAAATTTTTCTGGGTATGGGGGACAATGGTCCCATGACTTTTGATAAAAATGATCTTGACTTTGATAATTTCAACCTCTCTGAAGTAATCATGTTCCTACGAATGCTTGCTATGTTGTCCTTTCTTAACAAGTTCTTGACTATGTTGTTCTTTCTTACAATTATTGGTCTCGAGAGATGGTTCATTTTCAAGTAAATCTGCATGTATCTTGGCTTCAATATCTTATTTTAGCTTCCGGGAATGGTAATGGTGCTTCATAAGGATTTTCTTTTTTTGTGGCAGCTTGTTCTTTTTCTGTAGTGATTTGAATGGTAGTAACCTCTTTTTGAGGTGCATACTTAATCCAGTAATTCTTAGGGAGCTGCAAAAACTGACTATACCTTTTTATGAGCTGAAAAATAATGTCACAGTCCACATGCAATGATTGAGTTAATTTGTCCAACTTTACCAACATCTCTAAAATCTTGAATGGAGTCATATTCTACCTCAGTTCCTCCTTTACTACCCAAATCTTCTGACCAAGCTTCTTTTTTTATACGCATATCATTAAGTTCCCATGATTGATCAATCGTATATTTCATAAAAACTCCCCCAGAAACAAGGTCTAAAGTTTCTCCATTTTCACTGCTTAATCCTCCATGGAAAACATGTAAAACCAACCAAGATGGCAGCTCATGATGAGTACAATAATCAAGTCGTTCACAAACCTTACATAACCATTTAGTAGACGTTCTCCTGGTCTATTCTTGAATTGGTATCATACATCTTGCTCCATTTAATGTCCTCTCTCGATAGAAATAAAATGAAAACACATATCATAGTTCTTTGCAACTATCAAAAGCTCCCGGTGAGTATGACATATACCATAATAAAGCTTTATCAACTAAAGTTTGACTAAATATTTTAAGTCTCATCTCATCATCAGTAAAACCATTAAGCCTGAAAATTCCACATATATTTTCAAAGAAATAAATATGGCTGCACGGATCCTCAGTACCATCACCTTTTTATTGTCTGATATGCAGCATGCTAAGCATTGCATGGTTAATCTCATACCCTTCTTCATTAGTTCCGACATATACCTTCTTGAAATCATCCAGTGGTGGCTTTCCCAAAAACCTGAAAGTAGAAAGTCGGATGAAAGGACACCGGTCCTCTTCCATGGTGCTTTCCATTACCTGTAGATTTTTTTTAACACAAACAAAAATAAACAAGTACTAAAAACAAAATACCAAAACAGTTTAGCTCCCGACAATGGCGCCAGAAAATAGCTTGACACCTGTAAGTGCACAGGGTTGTTATAGCTAGTTTTGAAGTAAGAGTATCGAACCATGGTGGAGCTATGGAAATGGTCCTTTATGTCTAGCTTTGATCACCTACTCTCATTGGTGCTCTATAAACTATCTGTAGGCTAAAAAAAACAATAAAAGTAGTGGAAAACTTGAGATAAGGAAATAAACTAAATAACAAAGTGAATGAAAGCTGACTAATGGATGGTTGAGTGGTTGGAGCTACAATAAGGCTAAAGGCCTTCTTGGGAATGGTGGTTCTAGCACTAGCATACTTCCAAATTGATTGGGCGTGCATTATGTTTTCGTAGGAATAATCTATGAGGGCGGAGCTCCATGTATTAGTGTGCCCCTGAATGCCTCGGTTAACATACTGCTCACAACCACTACATAGCCTAGATGATAAGCGATACGCCTACTAGCAAAAGTGATTAAGGGTCTTCCCGTGGAGGTGGTATTGGCACTGTGATTTTCCTGTTGATCCCATGTCAGAGATTGGCGCGAAAGGAGGAGCGACTTTCTGTCCTGTCGTACTCACTCGTCAGTTTGCCTCAAACCAACATGAACAAACACGTCATGGCCTATCGGCACAATATTGGTGTTGTTGACTTCACACAATATCATGAGGATTGTTATCACAAAAGAGTCAATAGAAAATATTGCATCTTTATCTCAATTCATAACAGTACTAGGGTTTCCCCATCTTGCCAAGAACTAATGTAACTACTTACACATGAAGGCAATACACATCATAATGATTGTATTGCAAATGGAGGATGAACGTATGAACGGATACACATGTAAATCCACAACTAAATGTTCTAGAATTACAACAAGATGAGATGGATATGCTATCATGTAGATGTAGATGGTGGTGATGGTGATGGAGATCGATGTTGAGGCCTTCTAAATGATGGAGTTGATGGAGATGGATTCCATTGTGTGAATTCCCCCTCCGGAGGCTAGGGTTTGGTGCATTTTCGTGGTTTTGCGTATGGTCTATTTCTAATCAGCCTCTCTCCACAATTCTAATGGCACGGGGTTGATATACTGAGAAAAACAGGCTCGATGCGCCCTGGTACGGTGATCAGTACGGTCGGTACTCACCGTACCGTGGTCATTTGAGTTACCGCCTTAAGCTGGTACAACCATTATTTCCGTTTCGCCTCCCGTGTCGAGCTATTCTTTCTGATACGGTCAATGGAACGATCACAAGAGACCGTATCGTGACTCGTTAAAATGTCTTTGTTTATTTGTCTCGCAGATGGTCTTCAATAAGGTGGTCAATATAGTGAATATTGATCTTACTACCACTTGTTAAGTGATCTTCCACCTCTCCCTTGACTTCTGTGAATTTATGTTTTCTCGGAATGGCTTTAAATATTGCGGTCTCCTCATATTATGTGAAATTCCGCTCATTTATGCCTTGTATGGAGTATCTCTATGGGATTTCAACAATCTGCATACAGAGACATAAATGATGCACTTTGGCACGATAAAATACCAAATTTCATATCTACTTATTAATAAAATATTAAGTAAAATGATGCAAAAAAATGGACGCATCAAGGAACCATGTGAGTTATATCATAGTAATATGAAAAAAATGTACTAATATTATTGCCTTTCCAACAATGGTAGGGATGAGGGTTACGAAAACTGATCAACCAGCTCAACATCAATGCATGTGTGAAAGAGCTCCTTGACAATGCACATGTCACATTGGATATGAGGTCCTTCATGAACCTCGTCTCCAGGCATGTTACACACAAAGTGATCCATGTTGGTGTTCCTAAGAACCTCCACCGGAGCATGAAACCAACAAAATTGTTTCCATTTGCAGCTAAAGGCTCATGACTTATCATCATATTAAATTGATATCTTTCAAAGGGATCCATATCTACAATAAAACAAGTTTATTCAGACTCTTATAGTTCAAAATTAATTTGCACTATTTTATTCAATAAAATTGAAATTAAGATATGCTCCCACTGAAACTGATATTCCTCATAATCAAATTTCGGCGAAACGAGATCCCAATAAATTATGACAAGAAGGATGGATACATCTCAACCAATCACAACCTAAAGGGTAGGCCACTATGCCACTCACTCAATGTGATTCTCGCTCATCTTTCGATGTATGTGTTCCGAGCTCATAACTGGTTATGCCTCAACATCAAGTCAACCATATGACATCGCATGTACAGACTGATCCTTGGATACAAGTCATCAATTCATACCCCCTGCACACAATAAGAATGCGTTGACCCTTGGATCCAAGTGATGGACGCAAACCCAAGTCTGTTATGAAGGTTCCTACAATATGGGAGAACACTAACGATCTTGATATTTTAAGTGATGAATCACCCTAATAAACGACTCATGTGCAATTAAGGTGCAAACAACAAAGGATAAACATCACAGACAATTTATAATCCGTGTGATTTTGTATAGGATTTATTCTTGGGGGATTCTCGACGCATCTCCAACGAGGATCCTCCATCTTCATTATTCTTAACATAGCATAAAATCCAAGGAAATTCCCCAGTGGTGGAAATTGCTTCAAGCTTTTCCACGATAGAGAAACAACACTTTCTCTTATCATGTACTTCCTCCAAGCTCCGCTATGAACGACTAGTTGTTGATGTAGAATAATGACAATCCTTTGGCATTTTCCATCATGTCAAAACAAAGTAACAAGATAGCTATACCAAACCACACACACACCCGCAAAACCAAGTTAGACGCCTCTAACATTTTGTTTGCAAGTTTTACCGTGTATGTAGGCTCTACGATCAACTATCGTCATCACCTACGCAATTAGAGGTATGTTTAATCTCATTGCTAGATTAACTTTGCAGGGTGACTAACACATACGTTACAAAAATTTCTTGAGACTCAATCTAACATTACTCATAACCATGACCCCCGTGTGAATCCAATTCACATACCCTTTCCACCATGCCGACATATGAGACCAACTATGGTTCGACCCAAAGCTAGTGAAGCACTTTTTCGGATCAAGCAAGATATTCTAGGGACAACTCGAGCATCCTAGGATTGATAGAAGTTTTTAAAAAGTCATACCATGTGTCGAATAGTCATCTCAACAAGTACCTCGGATGAACCGGTAGGGTTTTGATTAAGAGAACGTATAGGCGTTGGTGATGATCGTCGGCTAACAGGGGGCACGATTTACCCAGGTTTGGGGCCCTCGTAGAGGTAAAACCCTTACTCCCGCTCTGTCGAACTGTATTATCAATAGATCGGTTACAATGGGGGTGCTCGTGTCGAGAGTATGATCTCGAGCTCAAGGCTTTGGTGATGATAAGTTCATTGGATCCTCTCCTTGGTGGCTCTCTTGGCCTTATATAGGTGGCCAAGTCTCAAACCATACCCGGGGGGGGGGGGGGTACAAACCCTAGCTTTAGGTCGGTTACATGTTTCCTTCTTGTCCCGCAAGGCTTTGCGGGTGGGCTCCAATTGGGCCTTCTAGAACTATAGATGGCACCTCCCTCTGGGCTTAGGTGTTGGGCCTTGGACCGGGTAGCCTCAGCCGATAGGTCCAGGATTCATCCCCACGTTAGTAGCCCCCGAGTGGTTACTCGACTGAGAATCTGTCGGGTGGACACTCAAAGTTTGTATTGATTTCCTTCGATTGATCGTTTCAATCGTTTGATTTTGGAGGGTGTATACCCTGTGCGCAATGCGTTTCTGTACTCGAGCATCGAGTGATAAATGTGCCTGTGTACTGGCTGTTTTCGTAGAAGGATGTGACTCAGTCGTTTGGCTCTCCTGAAAGTTCAGGGCCAACTAATTTCATCTAGGGAAAAAACGGTTCTGACCTACACAGACTCGAGACCTCTGACTCAAATCCGGCGAGGTGATCGTTGTGACTGGGTCGTGGAGGTCTTGCCGAGTCGAACTTAACCTATAGGGGTACCCGGCGTGTCCGCTAGGATTTTTTTCGTGTTTTTGACACGGAAATTTACCAGAGGACGCAGCTTGAGTGCGATTCCAGGCCCACAGGAGAGATCTTTGGGTCTCACCTTCATACTCGAAAGAATACGAGTCCGGATGTGCCTAGTCGGACGAACGATCCAGGGTAGGGATGTGTAAATACATCGTGTGATAGAGTAGAGGGAGCCGCATACCCGCGATTTTTACCTTTGTTCATCTCCTTGAGAATCTTCGAGTGAAGAGATCTTCTTTCTTTGTTATTCTTATGCAAAAGAGATTTTTGCGTTGTCATAAATTTGTCTTTGTCGTCCCCATACGAAAGAGGTTACGTGTTTGGGTGCTTATGCGAAAGATATTTCGCGTCTTGATATAGCCATACGAAAGAGATTTCATGTCAGGGAGCTTATGCGAAAGAGATTTCGCGTCTTGATATACCCATACGAAAGAGATTTTGTGTCAGGGAGCTTATGCGAAAGAAATGTCGCGTTTTTGATATGCCCATACGAAAGAATTTTCGTGTTAGGGAGCTTATGTGAAAGAGATTTCGCGTCTTGATGAGGTATGCAGTGATGTCACTACACACTTGTTTGTTCCGACTCCTCCCGATGAGACGTGACGGAGCGGATCAGAGCACGAGGGCCCATCTTGTCAGCTTTTGACCGGAAACGATAGGTCGCGTCCGGTTTTTCCGCTAGCCACGCGTTGTAAATGCGCACGATCTTCTGTAAAGATCGTGCCAGAGTAACTGTTCACCACCGCTTCGTTTCCACTTCACGCGTGACAGCTGTGATGGACGCCACGTCGCCAGATCTACGGCTTAGATCAGCCTAGTTTGTGTATAAATAATGACCTCTAGGCAGAGGGGTAAGTTTCCCAGCCTCCTAGTCATTTTCTTCCTCCTCGTGCACACCTATTCCTCTGCAAGTACCAAAGAGAGCTCCAATGACGGGGGGAAAGAAGCGCATCGCCGCCGCGTTATCCTCGAAGGAAGTGGCAGGTTCTTCCGCGCCGCCTCCCATGAAGACGGGCGATTGGCGCGCCGCGATCACCACCAATAAAAGCATCACTCAGATGCAGCGGGAAGGACTGCTCCCGCCTGAAGCTGACAAGCGCGTGCGCTTGTCCAAGAAGGAGGAGGTTCCCAATCCGCACGCGAACGAACGCGTGTTCTTCTCCGAGCACGTCTCGCGCGGTTTTTCTCTTCCCCTCCATCCCTTTCTTCTCGGGCTGTTGTATGTCTACGGCATACAGCTGCACAATCTCCCTCTGAACGCGATTCAACACATATCGTGCTTTGTGAGTGTTTCCTGGGCATCCACCCGCACTGGGGCCTCTGGAAGGCCATCTTCAAGGTGCGGATCTTCCGGGTGAAGGCGCAGCTAGGTGAGAAGCTGGGGGAGCCGCTGCGCACCAGAGGCTTCGGGATCCAGGCGAGAACGGACGTCCCCTACATGGAGATGTATTTCGTCGACTCAGTGCAAGGGTGGCGAAAGAAGTGGCTCTATGTCACCGACAACAACGCGAGTGGAGCTCCTGAATTCCATCCATTCGCCACTTTGAAGAGTGTAACACCCGGGGGTTTTACCAATTAGAAATTGATTGTTTTCTTTTTTTTCGCATCATGTCATCATGCATAGCATTGCATTTTTTCTAACCCTAAAAATTATTTGTTTCTAAACCCTATTTTTTATTGCTATAACAATCCTCCCCCTTTTGTTTTAGCAAAACCTTATTTGTCTTTTTTTCCACTCAAGAAATGTAATAACAAAAGGTTTTAACATAAGAGAAATAAAAAAAAATGTTTTGGGTGGCAGGCAAGCCCACCACCGAAGCCATCTTCCAGCCCATCATGACCAAGTCCTCTCTGCCTCGAGCCCACTTTCCCCTTCTCCCTCGTACGGATAGGCACGCACGCAGGAGGTGTTTCTCCTGTCCCTTTCACCAGCACCTCCTCCACCATGGTCCCCTCCCTCTTCTTTATCTACGTCCCCTCCTACAAGCCAGCAAACCCTAGCCCCTCTCCTCCCCATCCGCTGCCGCCACTAGGCCCTCTGCTTCTTTCTCCTCTGTCTTCTTCCCCTTTTCCCTGAATTTCATTCTGAACCGAGAGCGAGCCTCCATGGACGAACTTTGGAACTCCAAGGACCCTCGCCATGGTCATCGAGAAGGAGGTACGAGGCTGGGAATGGAACCACCGCACCCTCCCCTTCGTCATCGCAGAAGCTTGAGGTCCGGAGCTTCCCGGATCCTCGGCGCCGTCGAGATCTTCCCGACTAGGACCCTCCGCCTTGCTCGCCTACATCATCTGCAACCGGTCACCGTGAGTCTTCACCGAGCCCGTCCCTTCAACCGGCGACCTAAAGGTGAGCCTCCACCTCTGGGACCTCTCCCTAACCCCTCCCCATGCTATGGAGCGGCGCCTTCGAGCGCCAAAATCGCGTCATACTCGCTGCAGGTCGTCGTCCTCCTACCTCCCGTCCCGGTCGTAGTATATCTGAATTTTGGTGTCAAAAATTCAGTTAACCACGCTTGATCTCCTCTTATACATCTCGGATCTGTATCATGTCAGCAACACAGCACCGACGCAGTGGCTAGTGCCTGCGTCGCGCAGCGCTGCGTCCTGGGATCGAATCCCGTCGGATGCACAAGCCTCCCCATTTTTGCCCTGTTTTTTACATCCTGAGCAGTTACTGTCTGTAATCGGTTCATCTTCGTCAGAGTCCAGTTATATCAAAAATCTGATACCAGCATAGTGGTTCTGTTCGTTGTGCTCAAGCTGGCAGAGCAAAGTTCGAATCCTACCAGCAGCCTCTATTTCTTTTCCTATGCCTTGTTTTTCTTATTTTGTCTATATATGAAATCTTGTCAATCCCATAACTTTTATTTTATAAATCCAATCGCTATAAAATTTATGTCTATTTTTATCAGAAAAATGTAAGGAATATTAATATGCCATCCATGCTCATGTTTGCATCTTTTATGTTGCATTTTACTAGTGTTATGTATGTGCACCTAAATAACTAAATATGGAATGTGTTGGGTATTTAATCTAAATTGTGCCCTATTCCATTTAATTTTGTGTCACTCACCTATGAATTGTTTTCCATGCTAAACAACATTTAATATTGATGGTTAGATAAATAATTTGAACATTCTAAATTAATTGTTGGGACTCCGGTTCCGATTAAATTGTCTAAATTGCATTTTGCGTTGCATCTCGCATGTCATGCATATAAAATAGGATCATGCTGGATCTTTTGCCGTAGTAGTAATTGTTGCATCCGGTGTTTGTTCTAGTTTGTTGCTTCTTCGCGGATAGGACGTTGAGATGATGTGAGCACCGACAAGTTCTTCGGATATACCTCTACTTGCTGGATCTCAGGCAAGTATACTTACTTGCTACCTATGGCTACCATTCATCACTTGTTACCGATTCTTCCCGTTGTCTTTATTCTAGCCTTATGATTCGATGCTTGTGTCTCGATCCTATCATATGTTTACCTTGCAACCATGATATAGCCTTCCTTCCACTTCCTATTAACTGTTGTTTGTTTACCTTGTTGGCCCTCGTGTCGTAGTTGCATGCTTAGTGTTGTTTGCGCTCAAGTCTTGTTGTCCGTCTTGTCACCTGTTTAGTTTGATAGTTGGGTTTCAACTTAATCAACAACATGTTAATGTTTTGGGTAATAATAATTTGATGATAAGGCACCGGCAGGAGGCCCGGCGTGGTTTTGAGGCCTGCTAGTGTCGAACTTAATTAGGAAAAGGGTCTTGTCCTCCGATCCATGATGAGCGCGCTAACCGCATGTGGGAAGCGTGTATGGGCGCGCCCCGCAACTTTGATTCGATTCGCATCTCGTCCAAATCGCCACACTTAGTTCGGGTTTTCCATTTGCCGCATGCATATGCAGGTGCGAACCCTTGGCGCCAGGGTGGAACTTTTGTAGTCGGCATTTAGGGAGACACGTTCTTAGAGTGCTATGAGGGTCCCCTTTTCTTCGTGGGGCTTGATTAGTCGTGCGCTCAATTGCACGTGGTTCTTTGGGCTTGATGCGAAAAAGAGTTGGGTTGTGTTGAGTGCCTCGCTTGGTGGAAGTGCATTTCCATCTGGCGGGTCATTCTTACGTGTACGGCCAAATTGGTGCATCCCTGCAGGGTTAATCTTCTCGAGAAGCCGTGTTGTCCGCGGTTATGGATGACTTGGTGAAAGTGCTGGCTAACAAGTACTCAGACAACTTACACTTAACGATGATAACTTGACTAGTAATATAGATTACCTCCACCATAAAAATGAATGTCACCTTAATCAACAGTGTGAGTTTCCTTGGGTTGCTTCCTTAGTAGGGGGTAACACTGGATGGGTATTGTTTGGTGAGTAGTTATAGTTGGTTTTGTCGCGCTATCTTATCCCTTTCTTTTAGCTGGATGTTGTAGCGCGTCTCTGTAGTTAGTTAGTGCAGCCCGCTGCCGCTTCTTTGCAATAATCCCTTTCTTGCGTTCTACCCAAAGTATTTGTATCTTGTGATGATTGGTTACGCTGGTATCTTGTGAGTATGGTTTATCCACTTGCCAGTACTTAATAGTACTGACCCACGAATCCATTTCGTGGCTGCATATTCCACATTGCAGTCAACAGGTTTGAAGTCTGACGGCGTTAGCTTGGGAATCCCTCCGGCTTGGCCTGGGCAGGGATTGGACGCCATCGGTTATCTTCAGGACTCTTAGTCCAATTTGTATCTTGTCCGTAGTCGAACACTATGTTGTTTCTTCCGCTGTCATTTGGATCTTTGTATTGTATCAGTTGTATCCTTAACTCGTTTGAGTCGTCTTGTATATACCTCCTCTGTTGTGGTTGTGGATTATTCGTGAACTGTTGTAATGATTACCGAAAGTTGACAACCCGGAATCGGTTATTATGTGGATTTTGGCGGAAATGCTGAAATCTGCATAGTGTCCGATCTCGGGGCGTCACAAAGAGACAAAATTCATGGCTGCACTCGCTCACTGCTGAGGAAGGTAGAATCGTTACTCCTCTACTCGTGAAGGTAGCCAGCTTCCGAGACAAGACGTCAGGAACCCCGCTGAATGGGATACACCTGTCGAGTGTGTTTCTTCGACGAAGAATCCAACCTCTTCAGGAGCGACCAAACGTCATGTGGGAGTACCAGGGCGTCAAAGACCCCAGCCGTGTTTGCGAGGACATTCTCTCGAACGCCGAGTTTGAGAGGAAATTCGCGGCCATCACCAAGCTGAAGAAAGCTGAGGTCTGCCCTGCGTGTCCTCTCGAGCCATTCGAAGCAGGGCGCCCTCCAACTGAGGTGAGAGTTTTGAATTTTTCTTTCTCGAATTTTGTTCTTCTGCATCGGAGTTTCTTTCGATTGATATGCTCGTATCTTCTTCTGTAGAATGAGAACGTGGCGACATGCTACCCGCCAGTGTCCGCAGATGAAGTCTCAGATCTTTTGGCTAGTAACATGGAAGCCCCCCATGAGACTAGCATTGCGGAGGCCGACTCGAGCTTCGAACGCAATTTTATGGATGATGAAGAAGAGTCGGGTAGCGACCAACTCCAGCGCCGCAAGCGCCGTAATCCCGAGGAGGATGAAGTCACTTCAAAGGGTAGCTCCTTGGGTGAAGAGGACGCTAAGGATACTGAGCCCCTTCGGGTGGCTCCTCTCAACGTGCTTCCTCCCACGGGCCGTAAGTCGAAGGTTCCCACCGCCTGGAACGTGGACGTTCTAGACGATGACGACGAGGATGAGTAAGTTTTCTGCGCTCCGTTCTTCAATCGCAAATCTTCTTCCTTCTCTTCCCATTCTGGGCCTTTATCTGAATCTTTCCTCAACAGCAGTCTTACGACCATCAGCCCAGGCCGGTATGCTTCTTCGATTCCTTCCGTGAAGAGAAAAGAAGCAGTCGCGGATGAAGCTCCAGCCGCTGAGGCCGCTCGAAGATCTCCAAGTCCCGTAAGGGCAGCCGCAACTCCGGAGTATGGTCTGCCTAACTTCGCGGGTGGAGCATCTACGAATAAGGAGGTTTCACACAGCTCGGCAGACCCTCTGTCTACTGCCCAGGGCAAAGTAAGTCCATTTGTCTTTTTCGTGTCTTGCTTTATTGTTCGAAGTTTTTTATCGGGTGCACTGCCGTGCACCCGATGGGAGTAGCCCCCGAGTCTGTGGTTAATTGCTTGCAGTTGGCGACGGACTCCAGTCGAAGTCTTCTCCTTTTTCTTCGTTTTCCTTGAATTCTATCGGGTGCATGGAAGTGCTCCCGGTGGGAGTAGCCCCCAAGGCTATACTCGACTGTGTACAGTCGTGTGTAGGCTCAAGTGACTCATCTTTGACATGAACTTTTGCCTTGGGTTTTTACAGGCTCTCCTTGACTCCCTTGCCGCTTTCGGGCATCGAGTGCTTTCGGCTGAAGCGGATTGCGTCTCCCTTAGGGTGGATCGCAACCGGCTCGTCCAGGACGGCTGTTCTCTTCAAGGTAAGTTAGCCCACCTTTCTTGTCTTTACTGTTTCGTTTGATTGTGATAGTTGCTCCAGCTGCATTCTTTGTATTGCAGACGAAGTCACCCGCCTGAAGACTGAGAAGGCTGAAGCTGTCGCTCGGGTGAAAACCCTTGATACGGAGCTGGAATCCTCCCGAAAGGAGTTAGAATCCACTCGCAAGCGCTCAACCGATCTTGATGGGAACTTCGTGGAGGCTCAAGAAGCGCTGAAGCAGCTGGAGGAGGCGGGTGCTAAGCATGACAACGATCTTGTCGGCCTCATCCGTCCTGTGTTTCGCCGTTCTTCTGCTGCGGTTTAAATTTATCCTGTTTTCTTGGAGATTTAATCTGTCTTTGTCTCAGACACCCTTGGGGTTGGACTGGAGCTACCTGGAAGCCAGCGACTGGATGCCCTCACGGATACTTGTACCCAGCTCTAGGAGCACGTGAGTAGAATCTGCTCTCTCGTTGGGGATGCCACCCGAGTGTTGACGCAGTTCCACGAGCGCCTACTGGTGGATGTGGCGGTTCCGCCTACGCTGGATGGTCTCCTGAAGGTATTCCTGTGTGATGAAGATCTTCTCCAGGAGTACTCGGTTGCTCAGTCCGAGTGCGGGGCCAGGATGGCTATCCAGTTTGCTTTGGCGCACAGAGTCTCGGGTGATCTGGAGAAGGTGTACTCGATCATTCCCTACGACTCCAATGGCAAAAAGGTAACACTCCGTCATTTTGGCGCTCGTGCTGAAGTCCTCGCGAAGATGCTTTCTGAGGTGCTTTCTCGTGCTAGTCGCAAGGGACAGCCTTCCGCGAGTGGAACAACTTCTGCAGCCCCGTAGGATAGTTTTTTTTATTTTCTTGTGCTCGTTGATGTAATGAACCTTGGGATGTATTCCCGTACTTCATGTTTTCGTAATCGAAGTATTTTCTGAAAGCGTCAGCGCTTGATTCTTGCGCTTTACTTTGTATTCTCCCTATGGGAGTAGCCCCCGAGCACCCAAGGAATGGGTGGTATGTTCTCGAGTGGGGTCTTGTGATGTTTCTGAATCTTCGGTGTTATCTTCCAGGTAGTGGATCCCAGCGTAGGATCTTCGAGTGGAACTGCTTCACAGGTTAATCTATTGGTTGTTGTTGCCAGTACATTTGCATCACTCTGTGACCGTGTCGCGGATGGCGATCGTAGGCTAAAAGCTCTGCGAGGTGTGGCTGATGTTGTCAAGTCGAAACAGAAACTTGCGGTGGAGCGTGAGCAGTTTGTGATGGAAGAACTGGCGGCTATTGCGAAGGGCATGCTCTGTAAGTTTGCGAGCCCCGAGTACTTAGTTGCTTGTTTCCCTCTTAATTTTGACTTTTTCATTGCTTTTGTAGTTGTTGAACCTGACGGAGTTTATGAAACCCATTGGGTGGACAACCAGATTGTTCATGAGTCGGCTAGCTCAAAACCTCACGCGAGCAACTTCGGGTCTGACCGCAGCCGAGGCTTTGTTATGGCCACCCTGAAGTACCGGGCGAGTCAGGCGCAGATACTCGTCGAGTCTTGCCTCGAGGCTCTGTCTTCTGTCCATCGGACGTTTTATCCCTTGGGTGCTGTTCCAGAAGACTTGAGTGGTTTGTTGAGGATTTTCCGTCAGATAGGGGAAGTTCGAGAGTGTGTGCGTGAACAGTTTGTCAGTGGATCTCAAATAGCCCTTTCCATTGTTCGACTATGGCATCATGAGGTCAACTTTAGCTCGGTGGCATGGCTTCCCGACTCGAGAGGTCCTCCGGTGGATCTTTCTTCTCATTATGCGTCCGTACGCCCTGCAGCGGAGCAGGTTGTTCGACTGACCTCCGAGGAGATTGATCAATTACTTGCGGATGCGGCTGCTTGCCGTTAGCTGTAATTTTAAGATGTAAATATCTTGTATTTTTTTGTAAGGTGTTTGAAGGCGTAAGCCTTGTGACCTTGTATATTTCACTCGATATATTTAAGGTATTTATAAGGTGTGCACCTTGTTGTATCTTATGTTATTTTATCGAATTTGCAGTACTTGAAATAATGTGATGATGCTAGTTAGGCGTAGCCCCCCTGTGTTTGGGGTGCGTACCTGTCGTTTTTAGCATGTAAGGGAGAAGCGCGATAGATATGGTTGAGAAACCATGTGTTTATTGATATGGCTGAGAAGCCATGTATTTGATCGGGCTACAAAGTGGCTGGTACAACCTTATTTCTTGTGAGTAGAATAATCCTAGGGAAAGAACTTGTGGAGGTGCGCCACGTTCCACGGGTTGGAGTAGATACCGCCGGTCTTCGGGTTCTTCAAGCGAAAGGAGCCTCCTGGGATGACTTCATGTATTATGAAGGGTCCTTCCCATGGTGGCTCGAGCTTGTGTCCTTCCTTTTGTTTGAGCCGCAGCACCAGGTCTCCTACCATGAAGGATCTGTGGCGTATGCGGCGCCTGTGGTAGTTGAGCAGCGATTGCTGGTAAACTGTGGATCTTGCGAGTGCAATGTCCCGGATCTCGTCCAGCGCGTCCATGTCCTCCGCGAGTGCCTTGTTTGAGGTTTCTTTGCTGTATGCGACGCCTCGTGGGGCGCTGAATTTGACATCTTCGGGTAGGACGGCTTCAACTCCGTATACCATGAAAAATGGCGTGTAGTTTGTCGACCGATTTGGTGTTGTCCGCAGGCTCCACAACATTGATGGTAGTTCTTCGGCCCAGTGCCCTGCTGCTGGGTGCAGTCGATCAACCAGCCGCTTTTTTAGGCCAGCCGAAACTAATCCATTGGATCGTTCGACTTGGCTATTAGTTTGCGGGTGAGCTACCGAGGCGAAGCTGAGGGTGATTCCTTTTTTCTCGCAGAAGTCATGTGTTTCCTTGGTTGTGAAGTTGCTTCTATTATCCGTGATGATGTTGTGTGGTATGCCAAATTTGCACACAGTGGAGTCGAGGAATCTCATGGCGCACAGGGCGTGCGCGGAGGTGACTGGCATAGCTTCTATCCACTTCGTGAACTTGACGACTGCCACGAGCAGGTGGGTGTATCCTCCAGGTGTTGACTTGCACATCGGTCCCACCATGTCCAGCTCCCATTGAGCAAAGGGCCAGGTGATAGAGATCATATGGAGTTTTGTGGCAGGGGCGTGTGGCTTGGGTGCGAACCTCTGGCAGACATTGCATCTGTCTACTAGATCTTTGGCGTCTCTGGCTGTCGTAAGACAGTAGAATCCTGCCCAGAAATCTTTGCCTACGATTGCCCTCCAACTGGCGTGGTGCCCAGAATCTCCTTGGTGTATGTCTCGGAGCAGCTCCTTGCCATCTTCGGGTGCTATGCATCTCTGTAGTACACCTGATATGCTTTGCTTGTATAGCTCTCCGTTGATCACCTGAAAGGATTTGCTGCATCTTACTATTTGTCGGGCCTCGCACATGTCTGTTGGGAGCTATTTGTTGGACAAGTAGTCGAGGTATTTCTGCGTCCAGACTGGCTCGACCAGAAAAACTTGTCGTGAGATATTATGGATGAGCTCGATGATAGCAATTTGCGGGCTGGTGTCTATTTCCACTGCTGCGGGTATTCCCGCTGGCTTTTTGACTTTGAGTGATCACTTGATCATTCTTTCGAAGTAGATTCCTGGCGGTATAGAGGCGTTTGTGGACCCCATGTTTGCCATCTTGTCTGCCTCCTCATTGCTTGATCGCACAATGTGCTTCAATTCGCACCCTTTGAAACTTCCTTCGAGTAGATTGTACATGTCGCGATAGGCGACCATGTTATCCGCGATAGCATCGCACTCCTTCATCGTCTGATGTACGATGAGATTTGAATCCCCATATATCATCAATCGGGTGGCTCCGCAGGCGATCGCCATTTCCATGCCGTGAAGGAGGGCCTCGTATTCTGCTTCGTAATTGGATGATGGGTCCTCAGGTGGGAAGTCCAATCGCAAGACGTACTGCGGCTTATCACCCCTGGGAGAGATGAGAATAACTCCGGCTCCGGCTCCTTCGTTTCTTTTCAACCCGTCAAAATACATGATCCACTTTCTCGTGTATTCTGGGGGTCCTGGTGTTTGCAGCTCCGTCCACTCGCACAGGAATTCCACGACGACCTGGGATTTTACAGAGTTGCGTCCTGCGTATATTATGTCCCAGGCTCCTAGCTCGATGCTCCACTTCGCAATTCTTCCGGATGCCATGGGGTAGTTCATGATAGTACCGAGTGATGCGTCGTTCAGCACCGTGACGGTATGTTCCTGGAAGTAATGCTTGAGCTTTCGGGCTGTGAGCACTACGCCGTATGCGAGCTTCTGATAGTGAGGGTATCGTTGCTTGCATGGCGAAAGCACCTCGTTGATGTAATATATTGGCCGCTGAACGCCATACACCTTGCCATCCTCTGGCCGCTCGATGACAATAACCGTGCTGATGACTTGGTTTGTTGCGGCTAGGTATAGGTATAGGGGCTCCCTCTCTTGTGGCGTTGCCAGGACGCGGCTACTCTGCAGTGCTCTTTTTAAGTCCTTTTTTTCTTCGGGTGTCCACTCGAATTTATCTGTTTTCTTCAGCAACTTATAGAACGATAGTGCTTGCTTGCCTAATCTTGCAATGAATCTGCTCAGAGCGGCTAGCCTTCCCGCGAGCTGCTGTACGCCGCGAAGATTGGTTGGCTCCTTCATTGTTAGGATTGCTTGAATTTTCTCCGGGTTGGCTTCGATTCCTCGGGCGGACACCAGATACCCGAGAAGTTGTCCTGCAGGAACGCCAAACACGCATTTTGTCAGGTTGAGCTTGATCGTGTACGTGTTGAGAGCGTCGAATGTCTCCCTGATGTCCTCGAGGAGCGTGTCCTCTACTCGAGTTTTTATGACGACGTCGTCAACGTACACTTGTACATTCTTGCCAATAAGCTTGACAGGGCATTTTTGCATGCAGCGCTGATATGTTGCGCCTGCGTTTTTCAGCCCGAAGGGCATTGTCGTGTAGCAGTAAACACCGTGAGGTGTGATGAACATTGTTTTCTCCTCGTCCTCCTTTTTCATCCTGATCTGATTATAGTCCGAGTAGGCGTCCAAGAAGGAGAGTCACTGGCAGCCTGCAGTGGAGTCCATGATCTGGTCGATCCGTGGCAAGGGGAAGTTATCCTTGGGGCAGTGTTTGTTCAACGACGTGTAGTCGATGCACACGCGAAGGATGTCAGTGTTTTTCTTTGGGACCAACACCGGGTTTGCCAACCAGGTGGATATCTTTATCTCTCTGATGAATTTTGCGGCGAGTAATCTATTCACCTCTTCTCCGAGTGCCTTCTGCTTTGGCTCAGAAAATCGTCGGGTCGTTTGCTTGATAGGTTTGACGTCTTTGAATACTTCAAGTGAGTGCTCGGCGAACTCCCTGGGTATCCCTGGCATATCTGAAGGCTGCCACGCGAAGATTTCCCAGTACTCACGGAGGAGTTCGACGAGCGCGCCTTCCTATGCAGGCGGTAGGGTGGTAGACACCATCGCCGTCTTTGCTGATTCTGTCGGGTGCATTTGATGCTTTCGAGTGTCGCTGTTTGCACTGAACTCGAGTTCTGGAGCGTTCTTCTTGGTGAGTGGCATCACGGAGTGATCCGTGGTCTTTGCCAATTCTTCCAGCTCCTCTTGCATCCCGAAAGATTTCGCGATTTCATTGAACTCAATAACACACTTATCTGACTTTTGGAAGTCACCATCTATGGTGATGATGCCGTATTTACCTGGAAGTTTGAGCTTCAGGTAGGCGTAGTGGGGTACTGCCATGAATCTCGCGAACGCTGTTCGGCCGAGAATGGCGTGGTACTGTGAGGGCCAGTCGACTACCTCAAAGTCGAGGAATTCTCGCCCGTAGTTTCTTGGGTTTCCGAGCACCACCTCCAAGTTGATTGTTCCGAGTGGTCGGACTGCTTTACCTGGTACTATCCCGTGGAAGGATGTTTCTGACTGCGAGTCCGTCCTGGTTCTTGTTCATCTTACGAAGTGTGTCAGTGTAAATGATATTGATCCCGCTGTCACCGTCCATGAACACTCGCGCGAGTTCGTAGTTGCCTATCTGCGCCTGAATGACGAGCGCGGCGTGTCCTGGTCGGTATACCCGAGGGGGATGGTCATCTTTGGAGGAAGTCATCGACTGATCTGCCATCTTCAAATATTCGAGTGTGGACGGTGGAGCTTGTAATGCCATGACCACTTGGAGTGTGTTTGTTTTCCGGACCCTGCGGGAGGGGAAGACCTTCTGTACCATTCCTAGGAGTCCTGCTGGGTTCGGGTACCCATTGTCTCCCTGGTTGGCGGCGGGTGGTGCTGGTAGTGCGGCCAACACCGCGTTTTGATGTCCTGGTGGAGGTAGGGGTTGCGGCGGGTGGAATCCCTGATGTCCTCCTCCTGGGAGTTGTGGGTATCCTTGATTGACTGCGGCTCTGTTTTTCTTCGTGTATGCCTCGTGGATGTCCTGAAACTTTCGGCAGTCCTTGAGGAGATGAGTTGCCTTGGTCTTGCATGTGCGCTTATCTATAAATAGATGTAGTGTGCAATAACCGTCAAGGTCCTCCTCGGGAGTTTTATCCTCTGGCTTTGGCTTCCAGTCGCGATTTCCACGAGGTCCTCTGTCACGATTTCTTGTAAACTCTGCCGCCACCATTTCTTCTCGATCAACGTGATCGTAGTGCTTTCTCTTTTTCTTTCGACCGTGGCGGTCGTTCTCAGGCGCTGGCGAAGATGCTTTCTCGTTGCGCACGGAGTCTTCACCATTGGCCCATCTGTCATCTATTGCCATTAGCTCCCCGATAGTTTTAGGTGCAGCTCGCCCCAGCTCCTCTCTGAAGGCAGCTCGTCGGGCTCCTTTGGTGAAAGCTTTGACTGCGACTTCCTCTGATATGTTTCCCGTCGTGTTTTGTGCATGGTCCACCACTGAATGTATTCAAGTAGACTCACCACTCTTCTGCTTACAAGCCCACAGCTCCTCGATAGACGCGGGTCTTTTGTATGTTGCTTGGAAGTTTTTGCAGAATTCGTAGGTTAGATCGTCCCATGATCCGTAGCACACTCTCGGTCTTCCTTCGAGCCAGCTGTGCGCGGCGCCTACAGGATGTAGGTTCAGGTACTGCATAGTCGTTGTCTTGTTCCCACGCTGGCATTTTACTGCCGTGAGGTAATCTGATAGCCAGGATTTGGACTCCAGCAAGCCGTCGTACTTTGGGACCTCCGTAGTAAGCTTAAATCTTTTGGGCACCGGTGCCTCGCGGATATCGCGAGTGAAACACAACGCACCGCAGGCCTCTTCGTCGGAAGGGGTGGATAGTGACAGTGCGCGGTTCCTGGTCACTCGGGCCTAATTGACCTTGTTTTGCGCGATGTCAGATCGCGCATCGTATGAAGGCCGGTCGCGGTTGTCCTCCTTCCGCGGCTCCCTGCTGCGGTGTCGCGAGCGGCTGCTATGATGCCGTGGACTGCGATCACGATCCCTCGGGCTGTCATCGCCGCTACTCGGGCTATCATCACGGCGCCGGGCTTCTTTCCCTCGGGCGCGACAAGGTGATTCCTTCCTTCTAGGCGATGTGCTCCTCCGTCTGCGGGGTGTTTCTTTGTCCTTCTGAGGGGTCTTTTCAGTTTCTTGCACTGTCGCGTGCCTGCGGCCCTGGGCGGCGAGTCTTGCGGCTGCCATGCCTAGCCCCTTCTGGACTTGTAGATATTGTTCCACGCGGGGATCATTCTCCCCTGGTTGGTTCGCCTACACGTATGTGGCTGCTGCTAAGACCGCAGCGACGGGAGTCGTCGGGTGCATGTTGCCGTCGTCGTCGACGTGCATGAGGGATGTATCGAATGTTTTGCTGATCTCGCTAAGGGATTCGCAATCCAGGACTGCGGTCTTTGAGACGTATCTTTTCATTGGGGGGTTGTTCCCTACCGAGTGAGTTTTGGATAGTGCCGCATGGAATAGACTCGATTCATCCACCAATTTCTTCCGCTCGTCCAAATTCTTGCGGGCCTCCTTGATCAATTCTGCTGCTTTCACTAGGTGATAGTGGTATGCAGTTAGATCTTCTTGTGGGGCTCATTCTTCAATCAGCTGGCCTAGATGTACAGCCGTCTTTGCTTTGAGCCAGGCATCTCGCAACACTTTGATGTGCTCTCGCTCTTTCAGGCTGTTTTCAGTTTCTTCGGGTGGCTCAGTTGATCTTGCCATACAGACCTGGGCCAGATATGGCCCGCGAGTCCTAGGCGTAGGTTGACAAGTTTCACCAACCCGAGAAGGTTCCTCAGCCGCAATGGTGTGGAAGTTGCGAGTGTTGGGGCGGATGGATCCGCCGCTGGGCGCTAGGTCGCGACCAATGTCGTCGGGCAGCGAGTCGAAGGTCACCGGGCTCGAGACGTACTCGGAGTCCGATTCGCCAAAATCGATCTGCTTGGGGAAGTGCAGGATTCCTACTTTGTTGGCGTGGAAGTGGAGGCTCCCGAACGTCAGGAAGATATTCTCATAGTGTAGGAATTATAGTCAATTGCAACTTCCTATGTACTTTGCGAAAATATATTACAATTGTTTAGTCTCTTCTACCAAGATCATATCCTTGGGTTGGTTCAGTACTATTGTTACCCTAACAATAAACTCTTATGTTTTGCTAGACTTTTAATGAAGTCCATGATCAGCAAAATGTGATCATCTCACAAACCATAAGTTAATCTTAGAGAAAAGATTATGAACTCTTGTTTGTTCATGTCTTCACACCCACACAAAGATTCTCCTTTGAAAAATCACTTTACAAGTGCTATAGCGGTTGTAGCATAATGACATAAATTAATTCTGAACTTGGAGATAGAATAATAAGTGGATATTATTGTCCCTAGGGCATATGTTCAACATGTATTCTGTCGTATATATGCCAATTAGGGGTATATCCGGTATTGGCCAAAGGCTGGATTATCAGGGTGGCCCGCAGGTAACGGAACAGTGTAGTGTTCCCATATTTAATTAATGTAAGAACATCCGTGTTATTGTGCTAGTCCATGGATCAATTTCTAGCACCACAGTACAATATGAAATATCATGTAAATGCATCAAATTCTATCACATCGCATGATCCAGTCTTTACAAAATAATAATACAACTTGCATAGTCTTATAAGACTAGCAGAAAACAAAGTATTACAGCAGAAACCATTGAATAACATTGAGACCATCTTCTTCATGTGCCACAAGCAAAACATGTTGGCGGTAGACTCGAGAACCTAAACGAGATCCTCACTCGTCTTCAGAATCATCTGCGGGATGGAATATGCAGCCACAAGGGAGTCAATACAGTTTAATGTATTGGCAAGTAACACTACGGTGGATATAAATGACAAGACTAATACTACAAGATTATTTGGTTGAGTGGAGTTTTGGCTAAGTTTGCATAAAGCTACTTTTCTCCCGTCTCTTTATAAAACCAAACATCCTATACACCCTCAGTGCATTAAGGAAAGGAGAAGATCGCGACAAGATCTTTCAGAAGAAAATCCACCACCGTTTGGCTTACCCGTTCCACCTATAATTATGCTACATCTTCTTGTAAGCCTGGTGAGTTCATTCAACTTAGTGGATCAAGACAGAGCCCATATGACTAAAGGCGGCACGAGAAGCAATCTAAACTTGGGGAACATCATAATCACTTTTTTCCTGGGTGGCATTCCTCAAGTGAACACCTCAGGTATTACCCCTGAGGAGACACTCAACTCTTATCAACCATACAACCAAATCCACCCAAGTGGTTCATTGAAGTTTATACTTACAATTCTTCCACAACATCAAGTAAAACAATTTTTTTAGCAAAGCTAAGCATCTACTAAGTGCCAAGGCTATAAAGGTAAGGTAAAATATATGGCTACACACTACTATAATTTTGCATAGCATAATAATAACTTCGTAAAATTTGCTATCATGCACACTACTCAAAATTCTAGTAATGCACAGTAAAATAATAGGTAGATTAATGGTGTGCTACTTACCTTGTTGAAGTTGGTGAAGAAATCACACTCTCTTCACAAAATATCATTTCTCTCCGTACAATCTATACATTGAAAACACCATAACAAAATAAAGAAGCATCCTAGCAAGCAAACATACAAGGGAAGAAAACATACAAAGCAACTAACATATCAAAGAGGGGTTTAACCAAGTTGGCTAGGACAAGGTCAAGGTTTGAGTTTGAAGGATTCATTCTCTATTGGTTCAATACTTGTTAAGGGGTTAAGAGTTCACTAAGGATGGTTTTAGATTGAGTTTGTAGTAATCAAACTTTATTGAAAACATATTTATCTAAGAAGTTCCAATATTTCACAAAGGTGATCTCACTATCTTAACTAAAGTAACAATAGATAAAATAAGATAGAGTCTTGGAATTTTCCATTTGGGTCAATGGTTGGACAAAAACAACTTGTTATTCTTCAACTTGTATGGATTGCCCCAAGTCTTCACATGCTTATCTTCTTGAAGATCATCTTCATGCTTCTATTGTAGTCTTGTTCCTTGGATGGATTCATCTCTTGGTCATTGATAGATTATTCATGGCTTTATCACTAGTTGGTCCAAGGTGCGATGGGCACAAAAATACCACTAAGTCTATTAGGAAATAAATATAGAAGTAGAGAGAGGAAGATGTTTTTCTTCTTGATTTTCTTCACGCACTTGTACTTGCTTGAGTTGCTTCTAGTTGTTGTGGAGTCTAATTCCTTCCTTTAATTTCTTCAATGGTCTTCCTTGTATCTCTTCACGATTTCATCAAGTTAGCAAAATGGAAATCAAGATTCAAGACAAGGGTAACATGATGTGAAACATATGTGTGAAAATTTGGCCAAGTATTCATGGAAATGATTCTAGTACGGTCAAGTGGTTTAGGAAAGGTTGTCTCTGATTCAAGGCTACCAAATGGAGCAATTTTCCTTAAGGGAACATATTATAATTATTTGTAGAATTAAATCAATGTAAAAAAAACTCAAATAGACAACTTAATATTAAATTAGAATTTAACTTGTTAAAAAATTATTTTGGGACAGAGGGTATGAAGTACACATCCTAAAGTTTCCAAAAATATTTTATTTGCAATTTTTGGATTTGTAGAATTTGAATTATGCCAAAATTCAACAAACATACATATTTAAATTTGAACCAATTTAAGTTTTTCATTTTTGAATTTTAATAGTGCTAAAAGATTCTACAAATCCAGGGGATTTCAAAGAGTCCAAGTTTGCTAAATTTGGGCTTATGGATCAAAAGTTATGATGTTTCTAAAATCCATGGGCCTTTCTGCAAAATTGCCATTCTAATTTTATTAGGAATTAGTTCCAGAGACGGGTTGGGCTCAGATTGGCTATTTGCCCCGCAGAGCGATGGACAAGAGGTGGGCCTGGGGCGGTTACGCTCTGCGGTGGGCGACAAATAACCAATCGGGCGCTGCTAACTGGCGCACACGTGACTTCTTTCTATTGGCTGGTACCCCTTCGGTTAAGTGATTTAATCGGGGACGCTGGATCCACATCTAACGATGCAGATATAAAACTAGGGTTCGGGTTCACCTCAGTCACCGGAGCAGCGGCCATAAATGGAGGTGGCGGCGGCTCAGTGCTCGGAAATCGACGGCGATGGCGCTCCGGTGGTCTTCGGGCTCGATGGAGACCACGCCGAGACTCACCACGACTCGGTGAACGAGATGGTGCCCACGTATTGCATGGAGGCGGCTCCTGGCGGTTGCGCAGTGTGGGAGGAGGTGGCGCAGCTCCCGTGATCCTCGGGTGAGCTCTCCGCGCTCGAACCTGTACCGATAAAAGTCGAGAAGGGGTTTAGGAAGGAGCGCATGGACGTGGGGAAACTGGAGGACCGCAGAGGGGCGGCAGAAGGGGGCTATCTCGGCCGGAAACTTGCTGGCATGGCGGCGGGTTGTGTGCACTCCGGCGAGGGATTACCGTGGCATGGAGAGAACGTGCTATTTAAGGGGCCAGAGAGGGGAGCAATTCATGGACTTAATGGCGAGAAATCGACGGGATTGAATTCGGCCGAAACTCACGCAATTTCCAAACGGAGGAAGAAGAGGATGACGTGAGGGATGACGTCATCAATTTTTTATTTTTATTTCTGTTTATTTTATTTAATTATGTCTTCTGTTTTATAACTCTAAATAATATGAAACAAAACTCTAAATTCATAAAATTTCAAATACTTTCCAACAATACCATTTTTATGTGGGGTTTCCATGTTTTTGAATTTTTGAATTTACAAATTCAGAAGAATTTGTAAATGCCTTATTATTCTAATTAAATGGAAAGATGTCAAATAAAATAGAAAATGAAGTGTGTAATATTTTGGTAGCTTAATAATGATCAAATACTATTTTCCAAAACCATTTCAAAGTGTTTTCATCTTTTTATAATTTTAAAACATGATGAAAACATGAATAGTTACTTAATAGAAAATGATGGTTAAATATATAAATATGATTTAGATGATTTTAGAAATATTTCTATGGTTGAAATTATTGTTTTGTAGGCCCTTTTAAAATATTTTCAACATATGAGCAATTCACTAATAGTAACTTTTTGCTATATTCAAGATAGGGATTTATAAATTTTGAATTGTGGTTTAATAAAAGCAGAGGGTTTTCTCAAAGTTCTTAACTTGTTTTCATAACCAAATAACATGCATCACCCTTTATAGTTATTACTTGAAAAAAATATTTGAAAGGTAAAATGAAATATTTTTATTCATATGCAATATTTTTGGGGCATGTAAAAATATTAGAGATAGTAATTATCTGGTTTCCAATTAGCATAAACCTTTTCAAGATGATAATTGAGTTGAAAACATGTTTGGTAAAAAGGGTTTTGCCAAGAGGAAAATATTTTCTCTTCAAAATGGAAAACTTATTTTGGAATAGGCTTTGGGGTTTATGGAATTAAGGCAATTTGGATTCTCTATTCCATTTACATATAGTTTTTTTTTCTTTGTTTTGGTTTTAGGTGACTTGCTTAATCATGAAAACAAAAGTTTCAAACTTTTGTGATTTTTGAACTTTCCAAAAATCAGGGATGTTACAAACAGAGTCCATTAGGCGGCCCAATAATCTGACGCGCACGAAGCCGGATTCTAGAAGAACCCGCACCACGGCCCAATCGTGGTCCGTCTTGGAGAAGAAGTCGGATGCCTTACTTTTCAAGTTAGATACTTTTCGTAGTCTTCTAGGTTTCTTTCCAGTAAGACCTAGCCCGACTATCTATATAAAGACGGATGGGAGCGAAAGAGAGAAAAAGGCAAGTTAGCTAGAAGCCAACTCGTCGGGAAGCTCATCCTCGCCGAGTTAGCGAAACCATACTCACAACTGTACTCTAAATACTTCAGGCTTCAGCCCTGATTTTAGTGAGATTGTAGGAGTAGGAACTGCACCTAGTTGCGTCGTACCGAACCTGGGTAAACCGTGTCCTCGTTTCCAGTACTCTGACGTTTCCACACACGGTTCTACCAGTAGGCTTATGGCACCCCCGTCCATGATCCTAACTAAGAATACTCAACAGTAGGCGCCCACCGTGGGGCCAGCGGCATCGGGAGTTACGTTTCTAGCGGGAATACTCGGCGGAATCGGCACAACAATCACTATCGTAAGCCTGGAGTTTGACGGCAATGTCAGACGCTTCCTCGACAACGGATCCTATATGTCGGCATGGAATCATCTGGTAAGTGCCCGCGTCTTATCAATTGGATCTGCTAATGTTTTTATCGGTTTGACAGCAGAAGCAATGGGATTCCGTGATGGAAGTAATTTTATCCTACCGGCCCTATGACCAATAGATGAAGGATTTAATGCCGGATTCTGCTCAGATCTGCCCTATTCATACATGGGGCATATCAAAACTCAATAACTGCATATCGCCAAAACATGACTGGATCTGCCGCCTCTTCGGAGATGCCTGCAGCTAGATCATACTTCGTTAGCATGGTGCAGTCAGAGACCGCCGAAAACATGGAAGATGACAATCCCGTGGAACAGGCAGAAAACACCAATCCCACAGATAAAGTGGAAAAACCGGCATCCGCTAATCAGGCGACGAACTCGAAAGCTGAGTCCATACTAGCTGCTATTGAGACAAGATTGGACTCGGAAACCAGATCTGCAGGATACAACACAGATTCCAAAGATGAAGATGAGGACGCCATCAAAAGAAAGGTGAAATCCATGCAGGGAAGCTTCCATGAAGTACTCATGGCAAAACCAACTGGAAAGTCAGATGCCGAAGAGGAAGAAGAAGCAGACCTTAGGACACCTCCGCCAGATGACAAAGAAGAAGGAGAAGAGGAGGACGACGAGGTAAGTCCTACTTATCCTGACGTCAAGGAGTTGACTGAAGATGAACCACACAAAAAACCTCCATCCTCCAATAAGAAAAAGAAGTCCACGAGGAAGATGTTTGCCAAATCACAAAAGAAAAAATTGGAGAAATTGGCAGATATCGCCAACCAAAACCTGGAAGTTGGAGGCACCAGTGGCGTAAAATTAGAGGAGAAGAAAAGTCTGAAATCCCTGTTCCACAAGTGTCGGAACATGATGAGACCGATCTGGTCCAAACCCCGGTTGCACGAGGTGAACCACCGAAAGTGCTGGAAGCCAGAAGGCAGGCCATAATGCGGCAACAGCTTCCGGACTCACGAAACTCTCCTCAAAGCCTAGGCAGCCGTAAAGGCAAAGCAGGAAGAAATCGAGGAATTTGAGCGGCGAAATATGTCTGGAATAAAACCTACAAGATTACGTGGAATTTCAAAGCCGGAAGAACTACCACGAAGACAGCGGTTTGCAAACTCGTCCTCGCAGAGGCAAGTTAACAACATAAACGCTAGGGGTAAACGCATCTACAAGATTGCAACCGAAAATGTAGAGGTCGGGTTCGCCATCCTTAACGATGACCTGTACTCCAATGACGAAAAGTTGCAGTGAGTGTATGCCTTCTTAGGGAAAGAATTACAACAGCAACAAAGAGGCCAGGCACGTTCCATCAAGTTACATGACGATTCATCCTTGTGCAAAACTGCCACGTGCATCGCTGGAGCACCTGCACTAGGAGAACCCGAAGATTCAGGCGATTCAGAGGAAAAGAAGGGAGATCCGAAGAAGGACAAGAAAATCCTAGATAACAAGGATGAAGCATCTATAACGGGATCCCATCTGCCCAAAGGCGGAAATAATACAAAACCCCGCACCGACAAAGATCGGAAAGAGAAAAACCGGAACGACGGAAAAGCAATGCCGCCTCCGAGATACCTTGCAGATAAATCCGGAAGATATGATCGCCCTCACATGTGTGAGAGGTCTTGAATCCCTCCTAGAAATAAGGAATGTGCGAGGAGTAGAACTCCACCTCATTCCAAAGGAGAAGATGCCGGAAGAAATTACGATGATCCCAGAAAAGCGTTTTCGTGCAACAATGGACCAGAGCGGAGCACATTCCCCTCTGTTCATTCAGCTGGAAGGTATTCTGCACACACCGATAAGGCGGTAAGAGACAATTTATATTTCGGTCCTAAATGTTTCACTGATAGGATCCGGAGAATCAATCTACATTCTGGCTTTGCGAAAGTCGGGCCAACTTATCAAAAGTGTACCGGAAGTACAAACCCGGATACATGGCTCTCCAATTACTATACTGTCGTCCAAATCAACAAAGGAACAAACCTGGAAGCCGTAAAATTCCTGGCCTTAATGTTACTGGACGTAGCTCGAGACTGGATTAATGGACTTCCGTTAAGAACGATGGACGGCTGGGAGGACATGGCTAGAGTTCTCGCTCAGCACTTCCGGGGTACGTACAAACGCCCCAAGAGTATCAACCAGCTGAACCGTTGCGTCCAATATGAGGATGAGTCGTATGTCAACTTTATCTCATGCTGGACAACAATGAAGAATAGTTGCTCTGGAGTAAGTGATGTACAAGCAATGCATGCTTTTATCAATGGCCTGAAACCCGGACTCGTAACATTCATGGTTGGGTGGAAAGAGCACAAGGACTTAGGTTCTATGCTTACAACCGCCAATGACCATGTGATGCGCGTGATACACACATTTGTTGGGAGACCCCAAGAGGAGAGTGTGATGAGCACATCGATAGGAATTTCCCCTTAGTTAATAACCAAGGTTATCAATCCAGTAGGAAAAGGAGGACCTTCGGAAGGTTGATGCCACTGACGGTGGTGATGGCGCCTCACCGGTGTCAACAACAACACGGAACCTACACACAACACAACCAAAATACTTTGTCCCAATGGTACAGTGAGGCTGTCAATCTCACCGGTCTTGCTAAAAAAAAGATTAGACGTATAGTGTGGAAAATGGTGTATGCTTGCAGTAAGTAAAGAAAGCAGGAAATTGTTGTGGTTTATTTAACAGTGTAAGAAAATGGACCGGGGTTCATAGGTTCACTAGTGGTGCCTCTCCATAAAAGATAGCATGTTGGGTGAACAAATTACAGCGGGGCAATTGACAAATAAAGGTTGCACCGTAGTGCACATCATGTCATGAAGACTACTATGATATTTAGTGCGGACATTACAACAATAAACATAGACCGTAATCCAACTGCATCTATGACTAATAATCCACCCTCAGGTTATCATCCGAACCCCTTAGGTATTAAGTTGCAAGCAACATATAACCGCATTAAACAATGTGTGTAAAGTAAGCAATGACCGTACATGCGGGCAATCACACCACTGTTTTCTCCCTAGTGGCAACAACACATCCTCCCCCGTCACGTTTCTGTCACTCGAGCACAGGCGAAAAGGAGGCATGAACCCACTATCTAGCATAGATACTCCCTTTTTGAGTCAGTAGCAACTACTTGCCCAGAGCAACCACTAGCAACGGAAAGCATGCAAGATCACAAATAATATATGCAATAAAGACTATAATCAACTTGGCATAAGTTCAATATTCATCGGATCCCAGCAAACACAACATATAAAATTACCTAAGATCAATGTCGATCATGATAGGCAGCTCACGAGATCTAAACATGGAGATATGAGGATAAGACAACCATCTAGTTACTGCTATGGAGCCGCAGTCCAAGGATGAACTATTCACGCATCACTCCGGAGGCAGGCATGGTGATGGAGAAGCCTCCGGTGATGATTTCCTCTCCGGCAGGGTGTCGGGAGACAGCTTCAGAACCCCCTGATCTAGGGTTGACGATGACGGCGGCTGCGGAACTTTTCGGCGATATTTGATCAGGTTATTAGGGTTTTCCATCCGGGGGGATTAAATAGGCGAAAGGGCAAAGGCGGTGGAGCCCTGGGGGCCCCACACCCATAACTGGCGCGGCCAAGGAGGGGGGCGCCACCCTATGGCGTGGGCCTCCTAGTGCCCGTCTTCGACTCTTCTTCGGTCTTCTGGATGCTTCCGGGGAAAATAGGCACTTTGGGCTTTGTGGGGTCCAATTACGAGAATATTTCCAGATTAACTTTTCTGAAATAAAAAATAGAAGAAAATAGGGAACGGGCACTTGGCATCTTGTTAATAGGTTAGTCCTGAAAAACGTGTAAAAAATGCTATAAAGAAGGGAGAAAACATGTAGCAATTGGCATAATATTATCATGGAGCATCAGAAATTATAGATACGTTGGAGACGTATAAAGCATCCCCAAGCTTAGTTCCTACTCGTCCTCGAGTAGGTAAACGATAAAACACAATAATTTCTGAGGTGACATGCTACTAACATAATCTTGATTATTCTAATGTAAACGCATATGTACGCTGAGATCATAGAACTTCAAACACAACACATGATAAATAGAACTTTAATAATAGAGCATAGCAATCACTTTGCATCATGAAGAGTATCTTAAATGAAGGATCATGAATAATAATGCAAAGAAAGATAAACGTTTGTTTCAGGTATAGAGAAAGCATGGTAAAGTGGTATTTCGCTAGTCCTTAAGAGTGGGACAAAACATAAATGACATGACACCTTCAAAGTTCATGAGGAAGACTAGAGCAAATAATTTAAGAACAAACAATATCACATCATGAATCAATTATTGATGTTTATGGGATAAATGCACATAGATATCAGAATGGCAAAAATGCTCTCTCAACAGTGCATAAAGTTAGAAGACAAAGACTCAACATAAAAGTAAAATACAGTCCCTTCGCGGAGGGAAGCAGGGATTAACTCATGTGATAGAGAATTTTATTTTATTAAACAGAGGTATTAAAAGTTTGAGTCTCCTCCCATACATCTTTCACAAAACATGGCTAATCGAATCCTCGGGTGCCTGCCAACAATCAGATACCATGGAGGAGTGTCTATATTATAAGAGAGGTGTATGTTAGTGTCAACGAATGGTAAACAGAAAATACATTACGTCATAAGGCAAGTGGATTCACAAGAGCAGCTCCCATTTGAAGGACGCATCTGGGTAGAAGGTCATCTCTGTTTCTCTTTTATTTACACAATTATGCTTTGACTGATAAATCATGGGCAAAAATAGTGAAGAGAATTTGTTTGTATTAATTTTGGGGCTGGGAACCCCGCTGTCAGCTCTTCTATCATTTGGATAAGCGTATGAAGACACTAGTCCATGGTGTGAAAATCCAATCAACAAGTGAGATAAAGATTCTCCATTGACATCCCCATGAGCAAAAAACAAGAACACAAAACAGGAGCAATTTTGAAAGTTTTAAAGGTAGCAAATGAGAAATTTACTTGGAGTGGCAGTGAAATACAACATGTAGGTAGGTATGGTGGACACAATGAGAAAACTTTGGTTTAAGGGAGGTGGATGCACGAGTAGAGCTCATACTCAGTACAGGTGGAGGCTAGCAAAAGACTAGGAGTGACAAATCAAGAGAGCATAAGAGCCATAATCATGCATAGCAACATAAACATCATTAATTAAAGCATAAGCAGTATCACAAGTTCAAAAGCTAATTGGTCATGGAGGCTATTCTTGGCTGGTTTATAGTCATAAACATGGTGTGAGCATGCGCCAAGTCAACCAAATAAAACATTCGAAAGATAATACCATAAATTTATGCTTTACTATGACAAGAACAACTCATGAATCTTTCAATGACATATTAAACACTCTCATCTATTTGAGGCTATTCATTCTACTCAATAAACACAAGGCTTTAAAACTAAAATTAGATCTAGCATGGCATGAAAAAGTTCTAGCCACAGTTTATACAAGCTTCTACTTGCACTGTTATAAATTCTACTTCAAGCAACAATTTCTTTTCCCAACAAGAACCATTCAAGATATGTTTTAACTAAAATACTCTTTATGATACAACAAGCAAACATGATAGTACTCACATAACACTACTAAAACTAACAACTCTTATAAGAGATGCATGCAAAACAGGAGCTAAATAAATGCATCAGCCAGACAAAGATTAAGAATACAAAGTATTCCCATGAAAAAGCGGAGTGTGACACTCTCCAATAAAAGAATGCTTGGGTCCAACCAAGCTTATTGCAAAAATAAAAACAAACTGAAAGAAAAAATAAAAGACACTCCAATTAAAGCACATAAGATGTGACCGAATAAAAATATAGTTTCACTAGAAGTGACCTGATAATTTGTTGAGTCTTCTTAGACGCTTAGACACTTTATACTCTTCTTGGCATCCCCAAGATTAGACGCTTGAGTATTCTTGTAATTTGCTGGGATGTACCACCGGGGCATCCCCAAGCTTAGGCTTTTCACTCTTGTTGATCACATCATATCATCCTCTTCTCTTGACCCTTGAAAACTTCTTTCACACCAAAATTCTCACAATCTTCATTAGCAACGTTAGTGCAATAGAAAAAAATAAATTCACATGGTTCAGTTTCAACACAATTATAACACTCAAAAACACATTAGCTACCGTCACAACTTCTTTTAAAACTCTTTTTCTCAAAAGAACACCAAGACAAAGAGATTAAGATGCAAATGCAATTATTGGCAGAAATTTGTCAAAACAGGACAACATGTAAGGATGCTTTTTTAGAAAATATTCTATTTCTCAAATCAAAAAGTGGTAAACTAAGAAAATTTGTGTATATAGCCCAGGATTGCGCACAAAAAAGCTCAGGTCATTTTGAATTTTCTGTGACTTTATACGAAATTAACTGTGGACAGCAGAAATCTGTTTCCTGCGCAGAAATCCGAAATATAGTCTCAACTTTCTACTAGAGGATTTACTTGGCTCAACAAAAACACAAAAGAAAATATACAACGGGGTTGCTAAGGAAATAGAAAACACCCAGGTGAAAAGAAAACGAAGAAAAACAGGTTGAAAACAGAGAAATAAAACGGGTTGTCTCCCGGTAGCGCTTTTCTTTAACGCCTTTCAGCTAGGCATATGTAGCATCCCAACTTTTAATAAAGATGGAATACCTGTGTTATTGTGCTAGTCCCTGGATCAATTGCTAGCACAACAGTACAAAATGAAATATCATGCAAATGCATCAAATTCTATTACATCGCATGATCCAGTCTTTACAAAATAGTATTACAACTTGCATAGTCTTGGAATACTAGCAGAAAACTAAGATATACAACGGAAGACATAGTACAACATTGAGCCCATCTTCTTCATGTGCCACAGGCAAAACATGTTGGCTATAGTCTCGAGATCCTAAACGAAATCCTCACTCGTCTTTAGAAACATCTGCAATATGGAATATGCAGCCACAAGGGAGTCAATACAATTTAATGTATTGGCAAGTAACACTATGGTGGATATAAATGGCAAGACTAATACTACATGCTTATTTGGCTGAGTGGAGTTTTGGCTAAGTTTGCATAAAGCCAGTTTTCTCCTATCTTTTTATCATAAAACAATTTCATCTATAATAGGTATCACTGATAGAAACTCGGGAACCTTAACTAAATTAAGGAGTACCTCTGATAGAAATCAGGGTAAACTCCTACCCTTGTTCACCCATCAAAATTTTATTATGAAGTTGGCATGATGAGATTCTTCCGTCATTCCTTGTCGAGCTGCTCAAATTGTCCATGACCGGGGACACGGCTAAGATCTTAGTTTGTTGACTCTGCAGAGTTTGTGCACTTTCACCTTTAGACTCAAATCAGCCCAAACATCCTATACACCCTGAGTGCATTAAGGAAAGGAGAAGATTGAGACGAGATCTTTCAGAAGAAATTCCACCACCGTCAGGATTGACCCGTTCGAACCTATACCCCCTACATCTGCTTGTCAAGCATTGGTGAGTTCATTCAACTTAGTTGATCAAGACAGAGCCCATATGACTAAAGGCTGCACGGGAAGCTACTAAACTTAGAAGGACATATTAATCTCTTTGTTCCTGGGTGGCCATCCTCAAGTGACAACCTCAAGTGGAATAACCCTTAGATAAGGGCCCTGAGGCAACACTCAACATAAACCAGTCTTACCACTTTCACCCAGGTGTTTCATTAAACTTAGTAGTTTTATCTTCAACATCTAAATAAAACATTTGAAGAGCATAGCAATTCTACTAAGTTCAATGTCTTCTATACTAGCAGGATATAGAAGGATGGCTACACACTACTTGGGATATTAGCATAGCATAATACTTAGATAAAATTCCTACCATGCATACTACTCAAAACTCTAGTAATGCATAATAAAAATAATAGGTAGTTTATGGTGTGTTACTTGCCTTGTTGAAGTTGGTGAAGATATTCACACTCTCTTCACAAAAGATCGTTCCTCTCCGTACAATCTATTCATTGAAAACACAATAACAAAATAAACAAGCATCCTAGCAATCAAACACATAAGTGGAGAAAGCAAACATAGCAAATAACATAACAAAGGAGTTGGACCAAGTTGGCTAGGACAAGGTTCAACTAACTTCATAACAAAGGATATAACAAGTTAAAGTCTTGGTATTTTCCATTTGGGTCAAGGGCTGGACAAAAACAACTTGTTATTCTTCAACTTGTGTGGATGGCTCCAAGTCTTCACAGGCTTGTCTTCTTGAAGATCATCTTGATGCTTCTATTGTAGTTTCCTCCTTGTTGTGAAGCTTCTCTTGAACTCGATAAATATTCATGGCTTTCACTTCACTACTTAGTTTGGGTATGGGATGGGCACAAATTCCACTAATTAAGTCAATTAGAAAGAAAGCAAATAGAAAGGATAGAAAGAGAGGGGTATATGTCTTCTCCTTGATTTTCTTCATACACTTGTACTTCTTTGAGTTGCTTCTAGTTTTGGAGTCCAAGTCTTCTCATCAAAACTTCTTATTTGATCTTCCTTGTAGCTCTTCATGTTGCCACCAAGTTGAAAGGAGAAAAATAGAAAAGGGAAGGAAAAGACTTAGAGAGAAAGGGGGTTAGTCTTCTGGAAGTTTCTCTGGTTTTCTTCTAAGTGCTTCCACTTCTTGGAGATGCTTCCGAAGTTTGTTTTATTTTCTAAGTCCTTCATTGGTCTTCTATCTTCATGTTGAAAAATCTCTAGATGTTTAAGTCCTCCATTGCACTTCATGGTTCTCACAAATCCTAACTTGGTGAAATCTTGAAGCAAGCATGGGGAGTGGAGGAGTAGATAGAAAGCATAGGTACTAGTGTCTAAGGTTCACTACTTTCTTGTATGTGATTGACACATACTAGGGACTTGGTCTTGGCTCCAAAATAGCCATAACAACAAAGGTAAACAATGATAGAAACAACTCTAATACTTAACCAACTAGGTGGACTACTATGATGGAAGTTTGGCTAAAATTACATGGTCATGGTCAAAGGGTGTCCAAAATGGTTGGGCAAGGATGTATTTGGTTCAAGGTTATCAAAAGGAGCAATTTTCCTTAAGGGAACATATTTCAATTATTTATAGAATTAATTCTATGCCAAAAATACTTAAATATACTACTTAATTCTAATTTCTAAACTAACTTGTTCAAAAATTATTTTGGAACAGAGGATATGAAAGTACACATCCTAAGGTCTCCAAAAATGTTTTATTTGCAATTTTTAGATTTGTGGAATTTGAATTATGCCAAAATTCATCAAACAAGCATATTTAAATTTGAACTAATTTAAGTTTGTCAAATTTTAATTTTAACAGTGCTAAAATATTCTACATATTCTGGGGATTTCAAAAAGTCCAAGTTTACTAAATTTGGCTAAGTGGAACAAAAGTTATGATAGATCTAAGTTGTAGGGGCTTTTCTGCAAAATTTACATTTTAATTTTATTCGGAATTAATTCCAGAGACGGGCTGGGCTCAGATATACTATTTGCCGCGTGGGGCGACGGACTGGGACTGGGCTTGGGCCAGCTATGTGAAGCACCGAGCGACGGATAAGGTCATAACGCGCATGCTGACGCGGCGCTCTCTGATTGGCCCGTACCGCTTCGCTAGGTGGATCTAATCCTACGCGTCCGTTTCACATCGAACGGTGCGGGAACAAAAGAGCTCACCGGGGGCGCGGGCTTCGCCGGAGAATGGCGGGGACGGCGGCGCTGTGCTCGGAAATCGACGGCGTCGATATTCCGGTGGCTCCCCGCCTCGATGGGGATGACCAGGACGTGCAGCGCGACGAGAGTGACTCGATGGCGTTTTCGGGGACGTCGGGCACTTCCCAGAACGGTGGCGCGGTGTGGATCCTTGTCGCGGTGGCAGTAGGCGGCTCCGACGAGCTCAACGCCGTCTCTCCTTTGCACAAAAGAGTGGTACAAATGGTCAGGGAGTACCACGGGGTCCAGGGGAGATGGATGGGAGGGGTCTCGACCTCGGGGAGGTGCTCACCTTGCCGGAAACGAGCTCGCACTGCTGCGGCATCTGTGGTCTCCGGCGAGAAATTCCATCGGCCTCGGGGCATAGATCGAGGGGGTTTCTGAGGGGGAGGAAGAGGAGGGTAGAGCTTTAAGGGCAGGGATTCGTGGAAATTAACGGGACGAAGAAACACACGAAATCAATTGAATTGATTTCTTCAGTTTCGGTAAGGAAGAGAAACGCATGAGCTTCATGACAATGACATCATCATGACGTCATCACCCCTTTTTCTTTTTCTTTTTATTTCTGTTTTTAATATCTTTTAATTGGTAAACCCATTTAGCCTCAAACCAGTTGTATTTGATTCATAAAATTCAACCCTTTCTGATTATAACATTTTTGTAACTTTTCATCACATTTGAATTTTCATTTTTTGCAATTATAAATAAAACATTAATAGTACTTAATGTCATTTTAAAAATTAGAAAATAATAAATTGATGTTATTGTCTAGATAAAATTTGAGAGACATTATACATGTGATATATAATTTTTGAAAGTCATTTCACATCATTTTTATATTTTATTTTATTAAGATATGAGTGATTTACTAATAGCAATTAATGCCATTTTAAAAATATAAATTTTTTATAATTATTAAAGTGGCTCAATAGAATTTAGAATAAAACCACAAGTCATAATATTGTTTTCAGTGCCCTCTTTTATGTTATTTTTAAAGCAATGCATTTTATGAATAGCACTTTATGTTTAAAACTTGGAATAACATTTGCATATCAATATAAATAGTTGTTATTCTCATAAAATAATATTGAGGCATAAAAATTATTAGAGCTAATAATTCTTTGGTTTCAAAAGCTATAAAACATTTTAAAAGTAATAGTTGATTTGAAACCATGCTATAAAATAAGGTTTTCTAAGAGAAAACAATTTCTTTGATTAATGAATATTTATTTTGAATGGGCTTTTAGGGTTTATGGAATAGAGGTATAATGGATTCTTAATATCAATAACATTGGAATAACAATATTATTTCCTTTGTGTTTGGGTTTTATTTATTTTTGGTGGATTGCTTTAATAGAAAACAAAAAGTTTCAATTTTTTTGTGATTTTGGCACTTTCCAAAAATCAGGGATGTTACAGCATAGAAAGCAACTCAAGTATTTTCAGGTGAAGAAGCATCAAAATTAAGCTTAGAAATCTCCTCAACAATGTATTGTATTTCATCTATAGACGTTTTAGATGTCCCTTTATCAAAACTTTTAGGCACACTACTTCCATCAAATGGGTTTGCAGGAACAATCCAATCAAAATTCTTTTCCAGAGTTTCATGCATTCCTACTAATTTAAAGGGTATTGGTATTTTAATTTCCTTATAGTTGGATTGACCCAGTGTGCTATTAACATCTACACATGAGCCTGACATCTCAAATCGATTAAAAACTTTTCTAGCCTCAACGGCAACATCACCAAATACTTTAAACAATGTTTCTAGGATAAACTCTTTTTTTTCATAATCAAGGTTAACAAACCTAGCTTCTAGCATACGAACTAGAGATGCTGCAGTGGTTTCATAATCTGGAGCAAGTTCAGCTAAGGATCTATCCTCAAATTCTTTGTGCTTACTAACATAATTAAAGAACTCTCTAATATTATCTTTCCCAATTATATCACCGCTACCTATTGGTACGTCTTTCAAGGTAAACTTGGGTAGAATCATGATTAGAGATTAAACTAAGAGCAGAAAAGCAAAAATAACAACTATGAAGCAATTTTTTTTTGTGTTTTTGATATAGAGAAGCAAAACAAGACAAAAAAATAAAAACAAGACAATAAAAAAATAAAGAGGTTGAGAGTGAGAGACTCCCCTTGCCAGAAGACTTCTTCCTCCCCGGCAACGGCGCCAGAAAATATCCTTGATGCGCGTGATACACACGTTTGTTGGGAGACCCCAAGAGGGGGGTGTGATGAGCACAGCGGTAGGAATTTCCCGTTAGTTAAGAACCAAGGTTATCAATCCAGTAGGCGAAGGAGGACCTTCAGAAGGTTGATGCCACTGACGGTGGTGATGGCGCCTCACCACCGTCAGCAACAACACGGAACCTACACACAACACAACCAAAATACTTTGTCCCAACGGTACAGTGAGGTTGTCAATCTCACTGGTCTTGCTGAAAACAAAGATTAGACGTATAGTGTGGAAAATGGTGTATGCTTGCAGTAAGTAAAGAAAGCAGGAAATTGTTGTGGTTTGTTTAACAGTGTAATAAAATAGATCGGGGTTCATAGGTTCACTAGTGGTGTCTCTCCATAAAAGATAGCATGCTGGGTGAACAAATGATAGCTGGGCAATTGACAAATAAAGGTTGCACCGTAGTGCACATCATGACATGAAGACTACTATGATATTTTGTGCGGGCATTACAAAAATAAACATAGACTATAATCCAACTGCATCTATGACTAATAATCCACCCTCTGGTTATCATCCGAACCCCCTTAGGTATTAAGTTGCAAGCAACAGATAACTGCATTAAACATTGTGTGTACAACAAGCAATGATCATACACGCGGGCACTCACACCGCTGTTTTCTCCCTAGTGGCAACAACACATCCTCCCCGTCACGTTTCTGTCACTTGAGCACAGGCGAAAAGGAGGAATGAAACCACTATGTAGCATAAATACTCCCTCTTGGAGTCACTAGCAACTACTTGGCCAGAGCAACCACTAGCAACGGAAATCATGCAATATCACAAATAACATATGCAATAAAGACTATAATGAACTTGGCATAAGTTCAATATTCATCGGATCCCAATAAACGCAGCATATAGAATTACATAAGATAAATCTCGATCATGATAGGAAGCCCACGAGATCTAAACATGGAGGCATATGAGGAGAAGACAACCATTTAGCTACCGCTATGGACCCGTAGTCCAAGGATGAACTACTCATGCATCACTCCGGAGGCAGGCATGGTGATGAAGAAGCCTCCGGTGATGGCAGGGTGCCGGGAGACACCTTTAGAACCCCCCCTGATCTAGGGTTGACGGTGACGGCGGCTGCGGAACTTTTAGGGGATATTTGATCAGGTTATTAGGGTTTTCCATCCGGGGGATTAAATAGGCGAAAGGGAAAAGGCGGTGAAGCTCTGGGGGCCCCACACCCATAGCTGGTGCGGCCAAGGGGGGAAGGCACCACCCTATGGTGTGGGATCCCTGGTGCTCGTCTTCGACTCTTCTTCGGTCTTCTGGATGCTTCCGGGGAAAATAGGCACTTCGGGATTTGTGGGGTCCAATTCCGAGAATATTTCCAGAACAACTTTTCTGAAATAAAAAATAACAGAAAACAGGGAACTAGCACTTGGCATCTTGTTAATAGGTTAGTCCCGGAAAACGTGTAAAAAATGCTATAAAGAAGGGAGAAAACATGTAGCAATTGGCATAATATTATCATGGAGCATCAGAAATTATAGATACGTTGGAGACGTATCACCATGCAGCGGCCAAAGACGGCATCAGAGCAAGAGGCGGAAATATTGATGCCTTGGTTCAGGCCAAAAAGGCGTCTCGCTCCGAAAAGAAGGCTACTCCAGAAGCTCGGCCAAAACTCAAAGACATAAATATACCCTTTGGGAAGGAAAATTCCGGCAGATGGAAAGGAAAAGGCGCAGAAGGTAGAGAACATATCTCTTACTCTAAAGAAGAGTGAGAGATGATGAAAAATGAATCCTGGGTCCACCACCAATAGTTTGGAAAACCCACTCATACAAACGCGCAATGCCGACTTAATAAGCACATGAAAGGCAGCGCGGGATCCGGGAACAAGGGAAAGAATTCCAAACAGAAGTTCAACAAGCAAAAGCTGGAAGCTGACAAAGAACAAAGCGAGCAGTAACGGAAAGCTGAACCCAAGTTCCCGAGAGTCGAAGGAGAATGTAACCTAACTTTCCTTGCGACCCCATCAGCAAAACAGACAAAACGAACGCTTCAAGAAATCAACGCGGTCATGCCTCCAACTCCAAAGTATTTGAAGTATTCAAAGATTCCAATTACTTAGGATCAGTAAGATCACCCCGGCAATATCCCGGAACCCAACACACATGCCCTGGTCGTAAGCCCTATTGTCCAAAACACTAGGCTCAAAAGGGTGCTGATGGACGGAGGATCAAGCATCAACATAATGTACTTGAGTACTCTGGAAAAAATGCATCTCTCGCAAACCCAGCTCAGGCACATCAATGTACGTTTTCACGGCATTGTTCCTGGCAGGCAAGCACAGTCCCTAAAAGAAATTTCCCTAGAAGTAACCTTCGAAAAGGTGGAACACTTCCGCGAGGAGATGATTTCGTTTGATATAGTACCGTTCGAAAGTGTATATCATGCAATACTCGGCGTCCGGCTTTCGCCAAATTCATGGCAAGGTTGTGCTACATCTACAACAAGCTAAAGATGCCAGGGCCAAAAGGAAGAGTAACCACCATTGAAGGAGATTTCAGGCTGGCAAACGAGCTCGAGCGAGGAAACGCCCTTTGTGCCGAAAAAGTAATAAGGAAGGAAGAACTAAAGGAGTTGGCTAAGGAGGTATCACCGACAAAAATGCCGGCGGGAAAAGAAAGTCGAAAGCCGGCTGAAAGCTTCAAGGCATCTAAGAATACAAAGCAGATCATCCTAGACCCAAAAGACCCGACCAAATGCGACGTGGTGGGCAATGGAATGACTGACAATTAGGAAAGCGTGCTCATTGGGTTCCTCTGTGAGAACGGGGATATATTTGCCTGGTGTTTCACTGATATGCCAGTTGTACCCCGGAACTTGCTGAGCATGAATTGAATGTTATTCCAGGATCAAAACCCATCAAACAAGGTCGCCGTCTTTTCAATGGAAGAAGACGGAAGGCTACCGGCAAGGAGGTCATCCGGCTTTTAGCAGCTAATTTTATCCGAGAAGTTATACATACCGATTGGTCTGTAAATCCGGTATTAGTCCCGAAGAAGGATACTAGTGTTCTTAGGATGTGTATAGATTATACTGGCCTGAACAAATTGTGTCCAAAAGATAGGTTTGTGTTACCGCGAATCGATCAAATAATAGATGCCACTGCCGACTCAGAGCTTTTATGCTTTTCGGATGCTTATTCCGGATACCATCAAATACGCATGAAAGTAGAAGACCAAATAAAAACCTCTTTCATAACACCCTACGGAACGTATTATTATATAACCATGCATTTTGGCTTAGAACGTCGGAGCAACATACCAACGTTGTATGCAAAGATGCTTGCATGATCAAATAGGTAAAAACGTCCATGTTTACGTGGACGATATTGCCGCCGATTCCAAGGAAAAAGCTACACTCCTTGAAGATCTACGAGAAACCTTCGATAATTTACGCACTTACAAAATGAAGTTGAATCCATTAAAGTGCGTGTTCGGGGTTCCCTCGGGAAAGCTTCTGGGTTTTATCATTCCTCACAGAGGAATATAGGTAAACCCGGAAAAAATTGTAACATCCCAGTGTTTGGGAGGTTTTAAGGGTCTAAATATAATATGTGCATTTGCAAAGAATGCATCTAAAAATACGGGAAATTCTGGCGCGAAAGTTTAAACAAACCAAAGTGACCAATGTTTCACTTGACATGATGAATTAGGTTTAGATCATCTGGTCAAGAGTACATTTGGAGTGATCTTTATAGCATAGTATCTCTACAAACCAAATCATTTGATAAGACAAACCATAAATGGTTATGACCAAGGACAAATTCTCAACAACCTTAACTACAAGTCTATAAGTGACTTGAGAGAATTCAATTAGGTATTTAGAACTCAAGGAGGGGAGAGTATCCAAACCACATGACTGATGATTATACTTTCACAACTGAGTAATGCACAACTGAACCATCTCATCAAGAGAGATGTTATCTCCTATAAAACAACAACTCTCTAAGTTATCAACCATTCACACAACATCTTTATAAATTATCTCATAACTATTAAGTGCACCTTCACAAGTAAATAACAAAGGTTCAATAGAACACAAGTGATACAAACAAGTATTAACTGAAACCCCACAAGTGGGAAATGACATAATAATTGTGTAGCATTCCCACATTTAAATAATGTAAGAACATCTGTGTTATTGTGCTAGTCCCTGGATCAATTGCTAGCACTAGAGTAAAAAATGAAATATCATGCAAATGCATCAAATTCTATTACATCGCATGATCCAGTCTTTACAAAAATAGGATTACAACTTGCATAGTCTTAGAAGACTAGCAGAAAAAAAGAAATATAGCGGAAAACAAGGTACATCATTGAGCCCATCTTCTTCATGTGCCACAGGCAAAACATGTTGGCGATAGTCTCGAGATCCTAAACGAAATCCTCACTCGTCTTCAGAAACATCTGCAATATGGAATATGCAGCCACAAGGGAGTCAATACAATTTAATGTATTGGCAAGTAACACTATGGTGGATATAAATGGCAAGACTAATACTACGTGCTTATTTGCTGAGTGGAGTTTCTGGCTAAGTTTGCATAAAGCAAGTTTTCTCCTATCTCTTTTGTAAAACAACTTTTCTTTTCAAGGGGTGGCATCATTGGACTGATATCCAGGCACCACAAATACTATTCACTTGGTCAAAATTTTAATTATTGAAAATGGTGATGTGATTCTTCCGTCCTTCCTTGTCCAGCTGCTCATAGTTGTCCATAACCGGGGACACGGCTAAGATCTTAGTTTGTTGACTCTGCAGAGTTTGTGCACTTTCACCTTCAGACTCAAATCAGCCCAAACATCCTATACACCCTGAGTGCATTAAGGAAAGGAGAAGATTGAGACGAGATCTTTCAGAAGCAAGAATTCAACCTAATGGCAAGACCCGTTCCACCTATAATTATGCTACATCTGCTTGTCAAGCCCAGGCCGAACCCTCACAACTTAATTAATTAAGACAGAGCCCATATGACTAAAGGCTGCACTCGAAGCAATCTAAACTTGGGGAACATCATAATCACTTTGTTCCTGGGTGGCATTCCTTCAAGTGAACTCCCCTAGGGGATACACTCAACTATCAACAGCCCCGCAATACCAATCCACCCAGGTGGTTCATTGAAGTTGTTATTTAGAACTTTCCCACAACATCAAGTAAAAACAATTTGTAACCTTGCATAGCATCTATCAAGTTCTAAGGATATAATGATAAGGTAAATGGATGGCTACACACTACTAGGATAATAGCATAGCATATTATAACTTAGTAAAATTTCCTATCATGCATACTACTCAAAATCAACTAATGCATATAGAAAATAATGGGTAGTTGAATGATGTGTTACTTGCCTTGTTGAAGTTGGTGAAGAAATCACACTCTCTTCACAAAAGATCGTTGCTCTCCGTACAATCTATTCATTTAAAACACAATAAAAAAATAAACAAACATCCTACCAATCAATATACAAGTGAAGAAAACATACAAAGTAACAATCACAGCCAAAGGGGTTTAACCAAGTTGGTTAGGACAAGGTCAAGGTTTGATTTTGAAAATATTCATTCTCTAATGGTTCAATACATTCTAAGTAGTTTCCAAGGGTTTACTTGGGATGGACTAGGTTGAGTTTGTAGAGATCAAACTTTATTGGAAACATATTTATCTAAGAAGTTCCAAGAGTTCACCAAGGTGATCTCACTATTTCAACTAAAGTAACACATAACCATGTGTAACACTTAGTCATTTTCATCAAAACATTTGAGTGATCTAAGTTAGTATTTCCATTTTGGTTTAGGGTAGGTCTAGGTTCAACTAACTTCATAACAATGATATAACAAGTTAAAGTCTTGGGATTTTCCATTTGGGTCAAAGGTTGGACAAAAATAACTTGTTATTCTTCAACTTGTATGGATTGCTTCTAGTCCTCATGTGATTGCCTTCTTGAAGATCATCATCATGCCATCTAAGTTGTTTCCTTCCTTGGTGTGGTGCTTCTCTTGGTCTTGATAGTTTTCATGGTTTTGTCACTAGTTGTTTCCTAAGTGGTGTGGTCACAACTAAGTTTTTTATTTAACAAATGTGAAAATATCACTAAGTCAACATAGAGGAGAAATGAGACAAGAGGATAGAATGGGAGGTGTAGTCTTCTTCTTCATTTCTTCATGTACTTGCACTTGATGGAGTATGCTTCAGATTGTTGTGGAGCCTAAGTCATTTCTTCAATGATCTTCCTTGTTTCTCTTCATGTTGCCATCAAGTTGAAAGGAGAAGAATAGAAAAGGGAAGGAAAAAGACTTAGAGAGAAAGGGGGTTAGTCTTTTGGAAGTTTCTCTGGTTTTCTTCTAAGTGCTTACACTTCTTGGAGATGCTTCTGAAGTTTGTTTTATTTGCTAAGTCCTTCATTGGTCTTCTATCTTCATGTTGAAAAATCTCTAGATGGTTAAGTCCTCCGTTGCACTTCATGGTTCTCACAAATCCCAACTTGGTGAAATCTTGAAGCAAGCATGGGGAGACAAGAAGTTGATGGAAACATTTGTACTAGTGTTTTTAGGTTCATTTGTTGGCTAAGTATAAGTTGAAACTTCACTAAGGACTTAGCCTTGGTTTCATATAGCCATACACACCTAGAACTACTTAAGCAAAATATTTCCTAAGTCATTTTTAATATGGTGTGAAACATGTGTGTGATAACTTGGCCTAAAATACATGGGTATGGCTCATATGTGTCCAAAATTCTATGGAACTGGTTTCTATGGATTAAGGTTGCCATATGGATCAACATTGCTTAAGAAAACATATTAAAATTATTTATAGAATTTAAACTAAGTCAAATTTGCTCAAATGGCCCTATAATTCTAAATCCATTCTAAACTTGTTCAAATAATATTTTGGGCTTATGGATCTTTTATTACACATTCTAAGGAACCCAAAACAATTTAGTTTGCAAAAATTGGATTTACAGAATTTGAATTATGTCAAATTTCATCAAACAAGCATACTTGAAAATGATTATATTTTAAATTGTCAATTTTTAATTTGGTTAAATCCAAAAAATTCTACATGTTCTGGTGATTTAAAAAAGTCCAAGTTTGCTAAATTTGGCCTTATGGATCAAAAGATATGATAGATCTAAGATTTTGGGACTTTTCTGCAAAATAGACATTCTAATTTTAATTGGAAATAGATCCAGAGACGGGATGGGTTCGGATCTGCTATTTTCCGCGCGGGGCGATGGATAATAGGTGGGCCTGGGCCGGCTATGAGCTGTGTTGGGGGAAAGATAACCTGGTACCCCTAAGGACGAAGAAAGTATGACCAGCCAGAGGCGAGACCCGGCCAGGAGGCAAAGCCTGGTCTGGAAGGAGACCCGGCCAGGAGGCAAAGCCTGGTCTGGAAGGAGACCCGGCCAGAAGGCAAAGCCTGGTGTGGAAGGAGACCCGGCCAGGAGGCAAAGCCTGGTCAGGAAGGAGACCCGACCAGAGGAGTCAGGGGGTAACTCGGCTTTGGAAGATACTATAGAAGGAAGATTCTGGAAGACCCGGAAACCTTGTACAAGTTGGAGACTCAAGACTTGGAGGTCACGAAGGAGACCTAGATTAGGACTCTTAATACGGTATGACCCAGTTTTTACCTTGTACGACCAGGAGACCAGCCGCCCATATAAGCAGGCTCCTAGGTCATAGAGACTAAGAGATTTCGAGTAGAAACCCTAAATTCCAGGTCTCGGCGAGAGTCAGCCCGAGCCAAATTCCAGGTCTCGACGAGAGTCAGACCGAGCCTAGATTCCAGGTCTCGGCGAGAGTCAGCCCGAGCCTAGATTTGGGGTCTCGGCGATATTTGTAACCCAAGATTTGGGGTCTCGTCGACATTGCAGTCCGGGCCTCTAGATCGATAGCTAATAAGATCCCAGCTGGAAGTAGGCTATTATCTCCAATGGAGAGGCTGAACCAGGATAATCCTTGTGTCCAAGACGAGTTTCACTAGCTATTCGAGTATCCCTTGTAATACCAGAGTTGAGATAATAAATCTAGATCGGAGACTCGGCGACTTGATTGCCGGCTACCAGATCGTTTATCACTATGATTTCCCCTGAGAAAAACCCTCTCCCAAACACCAGAGTCGAATTGTCCCAAGATAAGTTACCCCCGGCAATGTCTGCCATGATCATCCCACGACAGTTGGCGCCCACCGTGGGGCCTGCGTCCAAAGGTGTTTACATCACGGGAGAAGCTCGGGAGAACATGAAGAACCTCGTCGTCGGCGAGATCTACACCAACCCCGAAGGAGAGAAGATGGTGGATGATTTTGGCTGGGGGCCAAAGTCGGATCTGCTGGAAGCCGGGTCTATCGTCACGATCGGCCGCGTCAACGTCTTCGTGGATATGGTACGTACGTAGGGTTTAATTTCTGACAATAATGATTATAATTCTGTGTCAGGAGCGCTTCGCAAAAATTTATATTAGCTTGGCCCGAGAGTGCTTCACAATATTGTGAAATATCCTATTAGTATAAGCTTAGCCCAAGAGTGCTTCACAACTTCGGTTAGTGTTGCCCAAAGTGCTTCGCTAAACTCATATTAGCTTGGTCCAAGAGCGTTTCGCAACTTCGGTTAGCATGCCCAAGAGTCCTTCGCAACAGTATGCGGATCAATGGGGTAATGTTGCACAATTAAGCCTTTACTTTATAAACATTGATCCGGGTCTTGGGGGCTCTTACTTGAATAGTTTGTAGCTGTAATCCTAAGACCTGGCTTTTATGCCGCCAGTATAATCCTTGCCTATCTTGCTTAAGCTCGATGTGACTCGCACTTATATGGCCTGTTTGTTCTACTGTAATCTCAATCAGTTATGATGCCCATGGGGACTTAACTGACCCTGTTTTACAGAGTGAGTACAGCAGTGATAATCCATGCGAAAGCCGGCTTACAGTTAAAGGTTTGCAAAAGGGTCATCTAAACCATCGACATATTGAGAGGACCCATCTCGGTAACCTGGAGGCATATGAACCCAGAAAGAAACATGATTTATGGGATGTTATTGAGATAAACCTGGAGGCGTATGAACCCAGGAAGAATAACCGGGTTTTATCCTTTTATGTATTATTTTTCTTATTTCAGGAGTTTAACCTGGATGATCGAGCTTGCTGCTTCACCTGAAACATGATGCCTAAAATCAAGATTATGAAGGAAAACAAGACCACCTCGAATCCAGCTTAAACTTGGGGGCTACTGTTGGGGGAAAGATAACCTGGTACCCCTAAGGACGAAGAAAGTATGACCAGCCAGAGGCGAGACCCGGCCAGGAGGCAAAGCCTGGTCTGGAAGGAGACCCGGCCAGGAGGCAAAGCCTGGCCTGGAAGGAGACCCGGCCAGGAGGCAAAGCCTGGTCAGGAAGGAGACCCGGCCAGGAGGCAAAGCCTGGTCAGGAAGGATACCCGACCAGAGGAGTCAGGGGGTAACTCAGCTTTGGAAGATACTATAGAAGGAAGATTCTGGAAGACCCGGAAACCTTGTACAAGTTGGAGACTCAAGACTTGGAGGTCACGAAGGAGACCTAGATTAGGACTCTTAATACGGTATGACCCAATTTTTACCTTGTACGACCAGGAGACTAGCCGCCCATATAAGCAGGCTCCTAGGTCATAGAGACTAAGAGATTTCGAGTAGAAACCCTAAATTCCAGGTCTCGGCAAGAGTCAGCCCGAGCCAAATTCCAGGTCTCGGCGAGAGTCAGCCCGAGCCTAGATTCCAGGTCTCGGCGAGAGTCAGCCCGAGCCTAGATTTGGGGTCTCAGCGATATTTGTAACCCAAGATTTGGGGTCTCGGCGACATTGCAGTCCGGGCCTCTAGATCGATAGATAATAAGATCCCAGCTGGAAGTAGGCTATTATCTCCAATGGAGAGGCTGAACCAGGATAATCCTTGTGTCCAAGACGAGTTTCACTAGCTATTTGAGTATCCCTTGTAATACCAGAGTTGAGATAATAAATCTAGATCGGAGACTCGACGACTTGATTGCCAGCTACCAGATCGTTTATCACCATGATTTCCCCTGAGCAAAACCCTCTCCCAAACACCAGAGTCGAATTGTCCCAAGATAAGTTACCCCCGGTAACGTCTGCCGTGATTATCCCACGACAAGCTGCGTCGAGCGACGGATACAAATTTAATGCGCGGCTGACTTGGCGTTTTGTGATTGGCCGGTACCTGTTGGATAAGTGGATCTAACGACCACCGTTGGATCTAGATCTAAGGGACAAAAATAAAAAGGGGAGAGAGAGGGAGCTCACCGCCGGATTCTTGTCGGAAAATGGCGGGGACGGTGGCCGGCGCTTGGGTTCTCGTCGGAGATGGCGCTGGATATGGTCCTAGGGCTCGGGAGGTGACGCAGGGGTGCGGCGCGACGCGGGAAACTCGATGGAGTCCTTGGCGTTGGCCGGTGTGGTCTCCCGGGGTGGCGCGGTGCAGACCCGAGGCGGTGCCACTCCGGCGAGCCCGACGCGATGAAACGACTGCACGAAAAAGCACCCAAGTGGTCACAGTGGTGCACTGGAATGAGAGAAGGAGAGGGGTCAAACGAGGGCGTCAATGGCCTTCTGGACTTGCCGGAATTGCGAATCGCGGCGGCGGAAACGACGAACTCCGGCGAGCAAATTTGTTGTTCTCGGGACACGAAATGGAGAACGGGAAGGGGCAAAAGGACGAGGGGCTCGGGGGCCTTTTATAGATGAAGAGAGGGGAGAGGAACACAACCTTAATGGCCTTGATTCGATGGCGATATTTTCGTCGAAACGGCCGTGGCTTTCCTTTTGGGAGGAAGAAGAAGGATGACGTCATATGGCATCATCTTTTCTTTTTATTTTTATTTTCTTTTTCCTATTAAATAAAAACCTTAATAACTTCTGTTTTAAATATCCAAATGATATGAAACAAATTTCTAAATTCTTGAAATTTCCAGTACTTTCCAACAGTACCATTTTATAAAACAAACCAACATATTTTATTTTTGAATTTTGGAAATTTGAATAATTACCTAATAGTCACTTATTGTGATTTTAATTTAAAAATTTATAAAACATAGTTATTGGTCAATTAAAATTTTAGTGACATTATAAATGTTGAAAACATAATTTTGAAATTTATTTCATCTTGTTTTTCACAATTTTATATTCTAAAAATATAAATAAAACACTAATATTACTTTAAGGCCATTTTAAAATTTAGAAAATAATAAATTGATGTTATTGTCTAAATAAAATTTCAGAGACATTTTACATGTCATAAATTATTTTTGGAAGGCCATTTGTAAACCATTTTCACATTTTATAATTTTAGGATATGAAGGATTCTACTAATAGTAACTTAATTCTATTTAATTTGTTCATATCAAATAATTAATATTGTTGATCAATAAAATTTAGAATAAAACCACAAGTCATAATATTATTTTCAAAACCCTATTTTATGTTATTTTCAAGCAATGTATTTTATTTTCACACCTTTATGTTTAAAACTTGGAATAACAACTAAAAGTTATTATTAAGAAATTTTATTCTCATCAAATATTTTTGAGGCTTAGAAGTTTATTAAGGGTTATAAATATTTGATTTTTGTTGCCATAAAATATCTTCAAATTTAATATTGGAGTTGAAAATATTTTGGGTAAAGGTGTGTTAATAAAAACATATTCCCTTTATATAAAGAAACTTATTTTTCAATAAGGTTTTAGGGTTTAAGGAACAAGGGCATAACTGGATTGGTAATTCCAAATTCATTGACATATGTGATATTCCCTTTGCTTTCTTGCACCTCATTTGGTTTTTGGTGACTTGCATTAATAGAAAGCAAAAAGTTTCAACTTTTTATGATTTTTGAGTTTCCCAAAAATCAGGGATGTTACAAATTGTTATTAACATATTTATGGAATATGTACATATCTCATCAATCATAAAAGAAGTACCTAAAAGAAGAAATAAATCTTCTTAAACTACTGTTAAACCTTGAGCTTTAAATATGATCATCCTAAACCTCTATGACTACATGCATGACAAAGATTACAAAGGAAGATTATAAAGTAAAATCATGACACCAGAGAAAACCAATAACCTTCACATGTTCATTGTCCCATTCATCTTATACAAGTGATCATATGAGATATCAACACATCAATGAACCATTTGATCAACTTACTATCTTAAGTCATCATTCAATAAGCATTCCACATTCTATCCAAATCAATACTCAACAACTAAAATATCTCTGGATACAACTAATGAATAACAACAAGCTATAAACTCTATTAGAGGAATTAAATTGAAAGCTAAATAAAACCAATCATACATGAAACCAGTACATATCCTATGGGAAGTAAAATGAGAAGTATATGGAAGGAGAATAAAAGCATGAACTAACTCTTAATCTAGATCTTGTTATTTTGTTTAGACTATTATATCTTGTTTCCCAATCTTCCCGAAGTCATTCTAGAAGAGAAGTAGCCCACAAGAAAGAAGGAACTACCACAAGAAGATCTTCAGAAGGATTCTTTAGGTTGTTCCAGAAGTGCTAACTCAATCTACCCTAGAGAATTTGGAAAATCATACACCAAAGATCTATTCATATTAAAATATCTTGAAACAAGTATTCCAATGTTGGTGTTACATAGAAGTAGTTTGGTAACAAGTTTGCCATTGTTAAAAAATCACATTTGTAGGATCTAACAATTGAGTGTCATATAAAAATAAACAGAAGGTTGATAGCCTTGTATATCTCAGCCATTTGGATATCAAAAGTAATTTGGGGGCAAGCCTTGCAACCTTGTCAACAAATTCTTCTTCTATGCATAAGGCAAATTGATGTTATAAAATACACCTACATCCTGTTATATATAAAACCTTGATCCATAAAAGGAGAAAATAATAAACCACATTATAACTTAACCCACACATGCAAGTTATAAGTAAGGAAGAAAACAAGCAACGTGTTGAAATCCAAGTGTTTCTTGTTATATGAGAATAATTCGGTTACAAGGTCGGGCCAACCTGGTGAACAGAATATTCCTGTAACCATTAAAACAATGGAGTTTCAATAAATTAATCTTCATGAATACACCACAAGAATGAAATGGTTATGGAATCAAATGAATTTATCTCCCCAGGAGCTATAGATTACTACTGAAGTTAGTATCTGGGAACCACTCCATATATCCTATAAGCTTTAATGGCGAATTTCTGAAGTCAAGAGACCAACAAGGAAGAGAAAACACTTAGGTAGTCCAAGGGATGATATTACTTGCAAAGGACCAAGGCAATTTCTGAAGACAAGTGGAAACTACAGACAAGTACATCAAGCAACAGAAGTCAACAAGGAGCAACACTGATTTAGTAAGGAAGCCTAGCATAAGAAATTATTCAGGGTACCACTAGGTAATATTAGAGACCCACAATCCCTATTCCTTGTCAAGCTCATCAGAGATAAGGAATGCATGATAATCTCTTTAATGAAAACACTTAACAAGCAAGAAATAATAACCAACCATTGCATCCGTAGGAATTGTATTATGTTGAGGTAGATGGTAACAAGCCACCAACTTGTTTTCCATATCCTTCTCATACATATGACAAATAGGTAATCACAAAAATTCACCCATACAAAACCATGTAAATGATTACATGTTTCTAAAACAAACATTTGATAATATCCACACTTGGAACCTGGTGGAAAACAAACAAATAGATTTCAATGGCCACTCATATTTTCCACTTGACCAGGTACTTAAAATAGTAAACATGGCTTACACACACCCAAGTAAAATGTCAACAAAATTATTAAGAGTTTCAATTATGAGAATAACAAAGTTACAGAAAAGAAAACAAGTCCTTTCACTAATCAAAATCACTTGGCATGACATGGAAAAAATTCCCTACTGGGTGATTTTCATGAAAGTGCATAGAAATATTACTAAGTAGTTTTACCAAATTATTTTCTAAAAGAATAATGTCGTGGTGTGAAGAAGACATATGCCATAGGGTGGCTAAAGTTTGGGGCCGATGGACGCTGTAGGTATTCGGGGAGGGATCGCACGTCGAGTAGACGCGCTCAGAAACACTGCAAACACCAAGATCTACCCAGGTTCGGGGCCCTCGTGTGGAGGTAACACCCCTACACCTGCATATCTCTCCATATATAGCTCAATCGAGTAGCCACAATACAATTTCTACTCTCTGCCGAGTAGCCAACTCCTAGCTCTCTCTATTGTTTCTCTCTGTGTGCTGCTAGCTCTCGTAATAAATACGCCTGGATCCAACGTCCCTCGCGCAGGAGGGGGCTGGCCACCTTATATACTGGTGGCCAGCGAGTAAACTACACTTAAAAGTACACGAAGTGACAACACCACTGTGCTAACGCCGCACGCCTCCGTGTTCCCGCTGAAGTCGTGCCGAAAGTCGCCGCGCCGTCCGGCCGACAGGTCTTGTCCACCCTGTCAGGCCCTTAGGGTAGGTCACTGACATGTCCTGTCCCCCTTGTCAGTGACAGGACTTGACATGCGCCTACCCACACTGTACCCATGCCTCAGCGCAGATAATCATGCTCCTAGTAAGTTGAACCGCATGCCTGTACGGTTGCGGGATACGCGGGATCTCCCACAACGGCTCCATTGACTTTGTGCCCGAGTAGGATAACTTCACATCTACTCGGATCACCTAAGTTCTACCCGGTCTATCCAGAACATCACTTGTTATCTTCTCCTGGCCTCCAGTACGTATCACCGAGTAGCGCCTACCGGGTAACGAGTACCCGGGTAGCCGCCTACCCGGCAAACCGTACACTGATCAGTGCTATTCCACCCGTCTTACCCCTACTCGGGGATAGCCCCCGACATTAGTCCCCGAAGCTGGTAGAGTCCGGAGAACTTTTTCGTTGGGCCCTGCCAGTTTTAATCAAATTGTCTCCATGATGAAGTGTGGCCGAGTTGCTCCTCAACTCGGACGCCAATAATCTCTACTCGAACTTTTATTCTCATGGCTTTTGGAGTTTTCTTCTCGGCACCGAGTAGACCACATGATGTTGAGTTCCACCGAGAACCCAACACTTAGTGAAATTTCCCGCATTTTGCCGCTCAAACCAGAGCGGGTCTATCTTCTCGTGTCCAGGGCGCACACGTGTCACGCCGTCGTACCCCCGACGCCTCGGTTCTGGCGTGACTGCGTGGCACGCGCCCATAACTGCGCCCAGGGGCCCACAAGACGCCGTGTCATGTCACGCATGCACTCGTGAGCACACGACGCGCGTCGTGGGATTAACTGCGCCCGTTACGCGCGCATTTCGCGTTGTGTGCGTTTCTAACGGGCGTCTTAACTCCCACGCTGCACGATCTCGCCCATGATTAATCCCACATTGCAACTGCACCCGAGGCGGGATGAATACCCCCGCGCCACCCTCATTACCCTTTTTATCGCACTTTCCCCTTATCGCCTTCGCTCTTCGCCTTTGCCTCCGCAGCGGAAAACAGCACCGCCGCGAGCTCGCCGTCCACCGCCGTTCCACGCGCAGAGAGCGAGAGAGATCACTTACGCGCGCCACCACCTTCGCCATTGTCTTCGTGCTCCACGCCTACGCCCCTCCACCGAAGAAATCGCCATGGATATCAAGAACGTCGTCGGAGATTTGCACGAAGAGGAGGCGGCGCTGGCGCGCGCATGCTGGGAGGGCTCCGACATGACGGTGGCGGACTGCCAGTGGCTAGTCAACACGCGCCGGGTCCCTCCCGGCGTCATCTGCCGCCCACCTGGAAGGGAGCTCGTCCCCGCTCCTGAACCCGGTGAGTATGTGGTCCTCCTAAGACACTTCAAGCGTGGGTTTGGACTTCCTATCTCCAAATTCATGCAGGATTTCCTTCGCCAATTTGGCCTCCAGCCACACCACCTACCAGCCAACGCGATAGCGATGCTCTCTACCCACGCTGCCGTTTGCGAGGCCTTCCTGGGTGTCTATCCCACTGTTCACACCTGGGCCAAATTCTTCTTCTTCCGCCAGCAAAGTCTCCCCAATCCTTACAATCCAACTGCCCCGAAGGAAATGACCCAGACGGGTAGCGCCATGATACTCCAGCGCTCCACGGGGCACCACCCGCGGGTACTCGGCCTGGAGACTTGCCGTAAGCGGCAAAGGGGCTTTCTCAATGTGAAGAACTCCCCCCCCCCCCGCAGAAGGAGAGGAAGCTGAAGACTTGATCAAGCTTCCCGAGTTCTGGAATGTCGCCCCCACCGAGATGCGGAATTGGGGTTACAACCCCAAGAAGACGGTGAAGGACGCCGTCCAGGTTGACGACCGCCTGCAGATGCTGGTGCAGGAAGGACTCCTCCAAGATGACCCGGTGGCCAGCTGGGTGGAGCGCCGGGTACTCCCGCTCCAACACCCGGTACACAAGATGTGTTATATGGGCGGCCCCCGCGACTGCACCCGGACGACCACCTTCGAGGTCTCCAAAGCGGAGGTGGCGATCTGGGCCAAGTCCATCCTCCGGACCACGCTCACCGACAACTGGTTCTACGGCTTCGTGCCGTATAGCCGCACCAAGCGCATTCCTCAGGTGAGTTTTCCTCTCTGCGCCCTTGCTGATCTCAGTTCTTTATTTCTTAGCTGTATACCGAGTAGAAGCTGCCTTAGCCTCTTATCCCAATCATGCTTTATGTTTGCATTTCATACCGGGTAGGGATCCTCTGTGAGAAGTTAGCTTAATATGCTTTATGTCTACACACTATTCAGAGTAGAGATTTCACCCGTATATTTGTCTAGGACTTAGCCGCAAATACTCTATGTTCGCTTGTTAGGTAGAGTAGAACTTCTGCTCGTGTTCCTCTTCTAGGATTTAGCATTTTGTGCTTTGTGTTTGCACGCTAGGCCGAGTAGAACACCTACCCGTTTCTCTCTTCCAGGCCTTAGCATTTTATGCTTTGTATTTTCATGCTAGGCCGAGTATGATTTCTCTGTTGAGACTTAGCTCATTGTGCTTTATATTTGCACTTTCCAGCATATCGCTCGCCAGAAACAAGAAGACAACGCCGTCTTCGAGAGGAACTGGCAGCCAGACCGGACAGAGGATGACGCGACAACGTTTGACATCTAGGATACACTCTGTATCCCCCGTGTCGGTCAGGACGGTAAGTCCCGAGACTATGCCTCTATTCGGGACTGGTCAGATGATGAAGAAGGTGACCGAGTTCACCTGTTTGCTTGCTTGCAGCGTGCCCTGATCCTTCTCTTTTCTTATTCTGACCTCTGCTTCTTTCAATCACAGATGAACTGGAACTAGAAGAGGGGGAGGAACCACTGGACGTGGCTCCTGTTTCCGTGGCCACCCCCACCGAGTCGAGGAAGAGAACGGGTAGCAGGGCACTGGAGCCCCCTGCCAAGAGGATAAGGAAGAAGGCTGGAAACAAGCAGACTGCCACGCGCAAGAAACGCTCCACTGTAAACGGGTAAGGGCTTCTAAGTTGAACTGAGTACTTGCCTTTCGCAATCCTCTCTGTTTTCTTCCTGGATTTCTTCTTCTCTGCATCCTTTTGACTCTATTTCTTCTCTTCTTGTCTTCTCCCAGCGATGCACTTGATGCCGAGGCCGCCACCGCACCAGCCCACTAGAGGAGCGCGCCACGAGACGTCGTGGAGCTCTCCGACAATGAGGGGGACAAACAACCAGAGGGCAGGAAGCAGATGTCCTCCCCTCCTCGAGAAGAACTTGATCTTGGCGCCGAGAAAACTGGCACCGAGATGGAGACCGAGCAGGCTCCAGAGCAGCCGCAACCCAACATCCAGCATGCTGCCGAGGAGCCCACCACCGAGAGACCACCAACACCACCAGATGCCTCCACTGAGGAGACCACAGACATCGTTGCCGAGCAGCGGCAAGACGACACCGCCATGGAGCGGCCAGATCCTACTGCCGAGCAGTGGGAAGAAAACCCTGTCGAGGTGCGGCCAAGGACCCCGCCCGCGGAGGACCGGGTTGCGAAGCAGCCACCACCCCAAGACCAAGTACAGCTAGATGCTGCGCCGGTTGGCCGGCCTCAGGCGCCGCCAACTAAGAAGATGCCTCCGCCTCCGCAGCAAGTTCCTGAGCCCACGTCCAAGAAATAGCCAGCGCCTTCAACAACAAAGGTGGCTTAACAGCCAACCAGGGTGCAACCCAAATGGGGTGCAGGGTAGACCCGTCCGCAACCAGCCGAGAAGCGGCAGGCCGGGCAGCAGCAGCAGACCCCTCAGTCTTTAGAGCCCCAACAGCCAGGCGCTCAGCAAGGTGGGCAGCCCGCGCAGCAGCTACCGCCACACAAGAAGACCAAATGGCCACTCAACCAACCCAAGCAGGCAAAGGCCCCTAATCCAAACACCAAATTGGTACAGACCAACATAAAATTTGCCCCTACTGAAAAACAAGCTCCCGGCTTAGGCGCCAGTGTCACCAACAAGCCCCCCAACTTCCCAGAATATTGGGTCGAGCTGCAGGAGCTGCACAAGGTCAAGATGGCGCAAGAGGCCGAGCGGTTGGCCGACCTGAAGCAGCGGAAGGCCCTGGCCCTCTCCGGATCCAAGGAAAGGACACTTCCCTGAGCATCCGAGATAATGCTCCCCGCGCAGAGGATGAGTCCGAGTTTCCAGAAGACTTAGCTATTATCCTTGACCAGATAGGATTTATTGAGAAGGACTGGGACATCAAAAAACTCGGCCGCCGCGAATGGGATGGTATCCAGCTGAGGAACCTTTACAACTACCGGCAGGCGTGGAACAAGGCCGATATTGGTCCTGTTACCATGGCAATGGCCTCTACCAGCAGCACCCTGGCGCATAAACTGTTGAACCTGCGCAAAGCTGTTGAAGATATTAAAAAAGCCAACCGGGTAAATACCTTTCCTCTTTTGACTTTTCCAAGTTGCTTTCCGAGTTGCCAGCTTTCTTCTTTACTTCCTTTTCTTCTATCCACCACCCAGTCCCCGAGATTCGGGCTGAGTAGATAAAGATCAATCGAGTTGCCATCTATTCGGGCCAAATCTTCCAATCTTACAATATTTTCTTATTCCCTGCAGGAGATCACTCAAACTCGGACCAAGATTTTCCGCCAGCTCATGTGGTTGCACCGGTCCGTGAGGGACAAGAACAGGGAGTTGGAGGCCAAGAAGGGAGAGAAGGCGATTATGGAGAAGCATGCCACTGACACTACCATCAAGCTGTCCTTTGTTGAAAGTGAGTACTCAACATTTCGGTTTGTGCGTTTTTTTGTTTACGCCCGTTTTTTGCTTTTATTCAACCGTTGTCTTCTCTGCAGGTGAGCTCAAGGCGCCCGTTGACAGGCACCAAGACTGTGAGGTCATGGCTGCATCAGCGCAGAGCAAAATTTCCTCCTTGGAAGGTGAGCTAATTCCTTCTCTTCTGTTCATTTAGTTTCTGCTTCTTGATCATGCTCCTAAATGATTTGTTCTTCCCGCAGAAGAGTACAAAACCTTCCGTGAACAGCACCTGGAGTGCCTCACCCCGGCTGAAGCGTATCATCAAGTGCAGGTCCGAGAGGCTCAGCTGCAGCAAGAACTGGACGCCGAGAAGGCGGAAGTTGAGAAGCTCAAACTTGAGCTCACTGAGGTACTCAAGGCTGCGATTACAACCGGGAATGAGAAGATGTCAGTGATGAACCAGGCTGCCGCAGAGAAGCAGGAGCTCGAGAGGGAGATCAGATCTCTGAAAGAGAGAAATTAAACTCTCGAGGGCATGGTCAACGATTCACGCCGCCTCCAGGACAGGCACATCCGACTTGCTGATGACTGGAGGTCCCGACTAGGGGCCCTCGTCCTGGAACTGAGCCGTGAGTACTCGCTATTCTTCACTCTATTCGATCTTTGCCTTTTTGACTTCTTTTACTTGGTTTTTTTTCTTCCCGGTTCTCTTCTCTGACTCAAACTAGCATGCCCTAACCCAGATACCTTCCCGGACCTCAGCGATGCTGTTGAGACTGCTATGGAGAAAGCGAGAAGGGCCAGGGCAGCTTCCGACCTTGATACTGATGAGTCCGCCAGCATCGATGATCATATCGTCAGCATCAAAACCCGGGTAACACCCCTCAAAGGTCTAGGCACATCCATGGTATCCACTACCATGAACATGCACAAATTATTCTGGCCAGAGCGACAAGTTCCAAACACGATCAATGAGATGGCTGCCAACCTGGACCATGTCAAGGAAGAACTGAAAAAGTGGCGTGCCTCCGCAGCCCGGGCTGGTGCAAATGAGGCCCTGCCCTTCATTCTATCCTGGTATGAAAACCTTGACCTTGACAGGATTGGCTCCCTCCGCAATGGCTCCAAGTGGACTGGCCAGGATGAATGTGTCTTGCGCCGAAAGGAGGTGGCCTATGAACTCGCGTCTTATGATGAAACCAATCAATACATCGACGGCCCCATAGAGCCGGATACCGACATCGAAGAAGATGACGAGGCGGAGGAAGATGCCGAGGGCGATGAAGGTGCTGGCGAAGACAACAACTTGGGCGACGAAGAGGAAGAGCGCGAGGAAGCCGAGGAAGAGGGGATCGAGCAGCGCAGCACCGCGGAGGAGTCCGGGATGGAGACTGACCCAGAAATCGTCAAGCCAGCCGCTGGTTCTGATGAGGCCCGAGTTGAGTCGTAGCCCACCGCACAGGAGCAAGTTGTCACCACTGAGATGGCGATCGACGATCTTGCTCCCGAGTTGGGAGCGACCGAGGCCTCAACCGAGAACGTCACCCCCGAGCTCTATCCTCTTCCAAGTGCGTCCACTGCTAAGGCCACCAACTCTGCAACCGAGCCGGCCTCTGCTACTCCAACTTCATCTACGCCAGAGCCTGTTGCCACAACTCCTGCAACCAAGCCCGTGGCGCCTACCAGCACCGAGACGGACACTACCTCATCAACTGTTGTCTAAATTCCTGCATCTTTATCCTCAAACATTTATCAGATCCCCGGGATGCCGGGTGCAGATGTAACAAATACATTTATGGTTCCGCTTGTTACTCAGTTTTTGTTGTTTCTTTAGCAAGACTGGCTCAATGCCGGATTGCGTTAAAATGCAAGTCCCCGAGTTGCTTTTTTCATCCACTTAGCTCTTTTGTCTTTGCTCTTACCTGCCACTTGTGGATTTTATGGTAGTCGAGTCACAAGATTTCAAAAACCAAGTTTCAGATACTTAACCACTTAGAAATTTGCATATTAACACTGCCCACCACTTAGTCGAAAAGAAAACAGAGAAGTAAAAACACCCTACTGATACGTGCATTTTATATCATCATTTATACCCTCCATATAGGCATTATTGGGATGTTTTATCAATGTTATGTCATTGTTTTGCATGTTTTATATGATTTGTTGGGACTTTCCTACAAAGTCCCTATTTTTGGTATTTAATTTCTGGGTGTCAGAAAACACCTGTTTTCATGTTTTTGATGTTTCAGGAGCTACAGGTATCCAAACTGCGAAAGGAAAGAAACCCTGTCAGTTTTTCTTCGGGAGAAAGGCCGTGGGCACAAGACACAAAGAAGGAGGGCCAGGAGGCCCAAAAGGGGGTAGCCCACGCGGCCAGATTACCTGGCCGCGTGTGGGGCCCCCAAATGGGCCCACAACACCTCCTCCCCGAGGTCTTTTTGCTGACGACTCCGTCTTCCCCGAAAACGAACACCCTAATTTTCCCGAGACGAGACGGAGCCGCCAGGGGGGCGAAACTCTCGAAACTCTCCGCGGGGGAGATAGATCCTGCTGCTCCGGAGCTCCGGAGAAGGGGGAAATCATCCCCATCTTCATCCCCATCTCCTCCTTGGCGTGGGAGGAGGCATCTCCATCACCATCCTCACCAGCACCTGCATCTCCACCATCACCATCACCGTGATCCACTCCGTTCCCCTCATAGTTTGATCATTGCTACACCCTAGATACGTGTTATTGTACTCCGTTGCATGTTTGGTATTGAGTAATTGTCATTATTTGGTGGTGGATCCATTGTTTCAGATTGTGTTGTACCACATATGTCACCATACATGATCATGTTTGCACGTTGTGAGGAGTTCCCGCATGTTCTTGAGGGCATAGGATGAATTGGCAATGATTTGTTACATGAGATGAGTTGTTATTTGGTCTAGTATTTATCTTTTATGTGATTCTATGATGGTGTTGTATGAACGTCGACTGTACAACACTTCACCTACATGGGCTCATAGGAGAACACCGTAGTGTAGTGACGTGATGATGTCTTTAGGTGACAGGAACTTGAGACAGAGTCGTTGAATTGCATTATGAGGGTACTTGTATCGGGGACCTCAGAGCATAAGGCTATGGTGGGACATCATGTCTTAATAATTCTCGTGCTGTCATTTAATTGGCCACGTGATCCATCATAAGGGGTGATAGTTTATTTTTTTAGCTATACCTATTTGTGGCTCCGTCCAAAGAAGATTAAAACTAGACAAGAAATACAAACATGTTATGCAATGAATCACTATGCCAGCTAAATCCGTGCAGCCCTCGGGAACGTTTTCCACATATAAGACACAAACACACACTTGAGCTTGTCCTCTTGCGCATTAGAGGATTGGGCTTTGTCTCTCATTGAGATCTACTACTTGCTGCAATTTAATTTCCGCATTTTACTTATTTGCACTACACAATTAAAACACAAAAACACCCGTTGCTTTTATTATTCCTTTGCTATTCTACTTACTAGTTCCTTCTGCTCCTCGTGGGTTCGACAACCTTTCTAATTCGAAAAGTACTACAATTGATCTCCTGCACTTGGGAGCCATCAAGACACTTTTCTGGCGCCGTTGCCGGGGAGCGTAGCGCTATTGGTAAGAAGTTTGGTAAGGAAACTTGAAAGCTGAATTTTACTTGCTGTTGCATCCTGTTATTATTATGGCTTTTATGAGAGATGCTTCGCTGAAACTTGCTTTATATGAGAGTGCTTATGCTATTAAACCTAAAGTTGTTGAAAAAGCACCTCATGATGATGGTTATATTATTCCCCTTGAATTTGTTAAAGCTGTTAGGAATGAGTATTTTGCAGGGGATGGAACAAAGGCTGCAAGTGATCACATACGGGCTATTGAGGATATATGTGGGCTAATTAGGCTCAAGGCTATTTCCGAGGAGGAGGTAAAATGCAAGTTATTGTACCAGTCCTTAACTGGTGATGCTCGAAAATGGTATATGTCCCTGGATGAAGATATTACACATAATTGGGATACTTTTATGAAGGTTTTCTTTCTTAAATATTTTACTCCTAAAGAGGCTTATGAGAACCGTTGCTTTATATTTAATTTTTGGCCACACCTTGGAGAGAGTATTACTCAAGCTTGGGGGAGGCATAAGGGCCTCCTTCGTAAGAATCCTTGTCATGATCTCACAAATAAACTTATATTGATAAACTTTTATGTGATACTACCTGATAGGCTAAAGCAATATTTGGATGGTTCATCTGGTGGAAGCTTTACAAATAATACTGCAGAAGAAGCTTGGAATTTATTGGAAATTATTTCGAAGAACTCTGAATATTGGGACCTAGACAAAGGTAATGAAGCTTATTTTGATTATGGATATTCATGTGTAGAAAGTTTCTGTAGTTCTATTTTGTTCAAGAATGTTATTAAAGATTTTGGTCTTGATCCATATGTTGCAATTGAAATAGCTAAGAAATTTGCTGAGCACATTCGAATTCCTAAAAGTGGCTTTGATTATTATGTTGAACCTGTTAAATCTTCTATTGTTGTTCCTAAATTTATTAAAGAAACACCAGTGTCATCTGTAGTAATAGAAGATTATATTGAACCACCTCCCTATCCTGAAAAAGTTAAAGAGAATTTGCTTATTGATGTTGCTGACAAAAGTAGAAAGAGATGTTCTCAACCTAAAGAACAGGTGGAAGTCAAGAACCAAGTCTCTATTATTAAGCAATTAAATGAAGAAGACCATGTTGATGTTTATTTATGTGAAGATGCTACCAAAGTTATTAAAGGGAATTCATCCAAAGTTGGTAAGAGCAATTATATCATGCTCTATTGGGACTTCTTGTTATCATGGTTTATGTGATATTGGAGCAAGCATTAGTGTCATTCCATATTCTCTCTATCAAGAAATTAAGCCTGATATTGATCCTATCACCATGGAAGAAACAGGTATGACCATTCAGCTTGCTAATAAAGATTATATTAGTCCCTTTGGAATTGTTAGAGATGTTGAAGTATTGGTAGGAAAAAATAAAATATCCTACTGATTTTATTGTGCTTGGTTGTCCACAAGATTCTTTCTGTCCTATTATATTTGGTAGACCTTTCTTACATACTGTTGGTGCTGAAATTGATTTGCCTAGAGAAAGGGTGTTTATTGAATGTGCTGGAGAGAAACTTGGATTTAATTTTTCTAAATTTGCTGATAAACCTGCTAAGAAAGAACCAAAATCTAAAGATATAATTGAAACTCTTGCTCATATACCTGTAGCTTCATCAGACGTGGTGGAACGTTATATGCTTAATCAGGAAGAGCCATTTAATGATGCAGATGAAGAAGCTTTAGAACAAATATTATGGCAGCAACCTCCACAATTACAATTGCATATCCCACCTGATAATCTAGGAGTACTCCCACCTCCTAAAGGAGATCCTAGTTTTGAATTAAAGCCTTTGCCTGAAAATCTGAAATATGCATACTTGGATAAGAAAAATATATATCCTGTTTTTATTAGTGCTAACCTTTCAGCTGAGGAAGAAGAGAAATTACTTGATGTGCTTAAAGCTCACCGTAAGGCTATTGGTTATTCTCTTGATGATCTTAAGGGCATAAGTCCAGCTCTATGTATGCATAAAATTAATTTGGAAGAAGATGCTAAACCTGTTGTTGATTTCCAACGCCGTCTACATCCAAAAATGAAGGAAGTGGTAAGAAAGGAGGTAATTCGACTCATAGAGGCTGGTATTATTTATCCTATAGCTGATAGTAAATGGGTTAGTCCTGTTCATTGTGTTCCTAAGAAAGGTGGAATTACTGTGGTTCCTAATAAAGATGATGAACTTGTTGCTCAACGTACTGTTGTTGGTTATAGAATGTTCATTGATTATAGAAAATTGAATAAAGCAACTCGTAAGGACCATTATCCATTTCCCTTTATTGATCAAATGCTAGAGATATTATCTAAACATTCTCACTTTTGTTATTTAGATGGGTATTCAGGCTTCTCTCAGATTCCAGTTCATAGTGATGATCAGGAAAAGATCACTTTTACTTGCCCATATGGTACATTTTCTTATAGGAGAATGCCTTTTGGTTTATGTAATGCGCCTGCTACTTTTCAGAGATGCATGAATGCTATATTTGCTGATTATATTGAAAAGATAGTGGAAGTCTTTATGGATGATTTTTCGGTGTATGGTACTTCTTTCGATAATTGCTTGATCAACCTTAACAAAGTTTTGCAGCGTTGTGAAGACCAACACCTTGTTCTTAATTGGGAGAAGTGTCACTTTATGGTAACAGAGGGAATTGTTCTTGGGCATCGTATTTCTGGAAGAGGAATAGAAGTTGACCCAGCAAAAATTGAAGCTATTGAGAAATTACCATATCCAAGAGACATCAAAGGTATAAGAAGTTTTCTCGGTCATGCAGGTTTTTATCGTAGGTTCATTAAAGATTTATCTAAAATATCAAAGCCTCTAACCAATCGTTTGCAAAAGGATGTTACGTTTTCTTTTAATGATGATTGCATAGAATCCTTTAATGTTTTAAAGAAAGCCTTAATAACTGCACCTATTATTCAACCTCCTGATTGGAACTTGCCCTTTGAAATTATGTGTGATGCTAGTGATTATGCAGTTGGAGCTGTTTTAGGCCAAAGGGTTGATAAGAAATTGAATGTTATTTACTATGCTAGTAAAACACTAGATGGTGCTCAAAGAAATTATGCTACAACTGAAAAAGAATTTTTAGCGGTAATATTTGCATGTGATAAATTTAGATCTTACATAATTGATTCAAAAGTCACTGTGCACTCTGATCATTCTGCTATTAAATATTTGATGAATAAGAAAGATGCTAAGCCTAGGATAATAAGATGGGTACTTTTGTTGCAAGAATTTGATTTACACATAGTTGATAGGAAAGGAGAAGATAATCCCGTAGCTGATCATCTTTCTAGAATGGAAAATATACCTGATGATCCTATTCCTATTAATGATAGTTTTGCTAATGAACAACTTGCCCTTGTTAGTGTTTCTAGTGCTAAAGTTGCATCTCCTTGGTTTGCTAATTATGCAAATTTTATTGTTGGGAAAGTTATGCCACCACAATTTACTTACCAGCAAAGAAAGAAATTCTTTTATGACCTTAGACATTATTTTTGGGATGATCCATTCTTGTATAAGAAAAGTGTTGATGGCATTATTAGACGTTGTGTACCTGAGCATGAACAACAGGCTATTATAAGAGATTGTCATGACAGTCCCTATGGAGGACATCATGCAGGAGATCGTACTGCAGCAAAGGTATTACAATCTGGTTTTTATTGGCCTACTCTATTCAAGAACTGTGATGAATATATTAAAACTTGTGATAAATGTCAAAGAGTAGGAAACATTGGTAGAAGGAATGAAATGCCTATGAACTATACATTACCACTTGAACCATTTGATGTGTGGGGTTTTGACTTTATGGGACCATTTCCTGCATCTAGTACAAAACATACTGTCGTGGGATGATCACGACAGATGTTACCAGGGGTAACTGATCCTGGGGCAAGTCGACACAGGCGTTTGGGAGAGGGTTTAGCTCAGAGGAAAACATGATGGAATTCGATCTGGTAGCCGGCGATGAAGTAGCCGGGTCTCCGATCTCACTTTATTAACTCGATCTCTTGTGTACAATGGATACTCGATATTCGGCGATATGATTTCTACTTGGATCTCTCTAAAACTAAGCATAGGGCCGGTTTATAAAGCACCCGTCCCCCTACCTGGCTTGCCCTCCAAGGCGCAGCTTGAGTCCTACCCGAACACCGCTTACAAACCCTAGCTTTCCTTACTGCAACCCACAATCCGGGTTACGAGGCCTACAAACCTTGGGCCTTCCAGAAGTTTCTTTATCCTTAGCTGGATCCTGCGCAGCGTCCTTTGGGCCGGGTTATATCTTGGAGTTGGCCTACCGGGTTATTATCCCCCCATCAGTAGTCCCCAGAATAGCTTGGGCTTCAGAGATCCCTCATTGAAGCGCTGGCTATTCCCTGCAAAAAATATCAACCACACGAATGTGTGGAGACCGAGTTGAAATGCTTTGTGAAATGACTAGGCCCAACTCCCTGGTGGCCACATAGTAACCCGGCTTTTCTCCAGATGCCTTGCTCAACTTCCCGGGTCTAAGCCTTGATAAGAATAGCAAAACTTTATACTTTTCTCGATAACTTATCTTGATACCGCGGAGAGGATCTCCTTCTCTTTTTCGTTCGGAGACCTCGCTCTACACTTAAGGCGTATCTCGCAGATTTCACATAGATAGCCGTTACCCCGTAATTTCCGGGTCCCACCCGTTGGGCTGAGTTTTTCCACCCCGGCCGTTATAAATAAGCCCTTAGAGGTAACCCTAACTCCAACGGCTCACTTCCCCCCATTCCTCTTCCTTCCTTCTTTCAAGCTCGAGGTCACAGAGCATCACCACGGAAGCCTCGCGCGCATCACCGGAGCCCATCCGTTGCCGGTTGCGCTCCGCCACAGCGCGCTCCGCCCCGCCGCCCAGATCCGCCGCCAGACCCCCAACCTGTCCGCCAGGAATCGCGAAGGGGCACCAAGCTTGCGCCATTTGCCTCTGCAAAGCTTCACTTCAATCTCCTCCGGTAAGTCTTCCACATCCTCTAATTTACCCTCGCAACTCCTTAACTCCCACGTCAAGCATTGGCAACTCTCATACTTTTACTGCCAGGACACCTCCCCACCCGGCGAAAAGAAATTACCGGGTTACTCGGAGGGTCAGCTTGACATCTCTGAAACCTTCAACGCGTTTGCCCCTGACTCGGAAAGGGAAGCGATTCTGCCTCTATTGGCTAAAATCTCCATCCTTTCTGCCCAAGGCCTCATCGGGCTTAACCTGGTGAAGACTTGGGTCGATTTCCGCATCCAACCCAACTCCATTCGTGCAAAATTGATGTGCGAATACTCGGGGCAAGCCACGGACCCAATCCGATACTCCACCAGCAGTTTCGCTCCTAGTGACACAAACAAAACAATCAAGGGCTTTCTGACAGAGAAGCTCGAGGTAATCCGGAATATAGCCGGATTAGAGCCCTTCACTCTCGAGAACCCGGCCCCCATGGTAAGGACCTGGTTTTCACGATTTCACCTTTATCTTCTTTACTTGATACAACCATTAACCCTTGCTCTTATGCTTTCACTTCAGGCCGATGATGATTTCTGGAATATAGACACTCCTCCTAACTCTGGAAACCCGGAGGAGAAGGAGGATGCCGTTAACTCGGATGAAGGTACATGCCCAGTTCCTTTGAGTTCGTCGCATCCCACTTTTCATTCTCCTATTATAACCGTGGTAACTTTCAGAACAAGAAGACCAAGACGAGGAATAAGAAGCTGACGGCAAAGTGGAGTCCGCCAGCGATGAAGATGAACCAGAACCGGCAATTAAGGCCGGATCTAAAAGAAAACCCCAAGGGGTCGTCTTCAAGGTTTTGCATCAATTTCTCACATCTAATTCGCGTTCCTGTGATAATATTCCTGAACTAACCATGGCATTACCCCCTTTGGCCATACCTGAAGGAGTCGCCTATGACCAAGCGCAGGGCGACTCGGAACCACCCGGGCAATGATGCCCTTAACCCGGGTATTTCATCGCCTCCAACTCGGCACACTGGTACTGACCGTGCCCTTCTTTAAACATAAAGATCCCTCTAAAACACTCCCTCGCAAGGTAACCTCACGCCTCGTTTGATATTTTTCAGTTTCATCCGGTTCTAGCAGCGAATTCCCTGCGGACCTTATGGTGAATCCCGGGTAAAAGTTCTTTTCCAAATGTTATACCATACGTTCGCCGTCTTTTTCACGGCTATGTGCTAACTGTGCCTTCACACTTTTCACAGGGCCACGGTCGTTATTAGTGACCAAGAAGACATGGAAACCGAGGACCCGGGCAAAGAGAAGCCAACTAATGATGCGTTTGCCGCAGCTGGTGATGAACAAGCGTCACTGACAGACCCGGCTGGGCGAGAAGCCGGGTATCCAATAGCCTCGCATGCAAGCGAGAAAAAAGATACTGCCATTTTGGGCGCGAGAGGAGGAGCAGACCCCGACATTCGGATGACCCGGGTGGCGTCTCCTGCTAAGAGGAAAACTTTTTCTCCAAGTTTCCGCGACCCTGAGACTTCTAACTCGGGTAACGATAATTTTGACCAGCTGATGAGCGCTCTCCTTACCATGAAAGCTTCAGAGAACAACATCCTAGAGCGTATGTCCGCAGCGCATCAGGTAATCGACACTTGATATCTCTTGGTATATACCTAGTCCCCAAGTTCCGGGCATAACTTACCGAAGTTGTGCTCGGTACTTCACGCAATACCCGATTTTCCATGATATCCGACTAACACTTTCGTTCCTTGTTCCTTACAGGCGGAAGTGACCCGGTCCGATGAGGTGTTACTCAAGACCGAACAACTCCTGCTTGCTGAGGTAAAACGAAGAGAAGCCCTTGAGGCTAACATGGAAACTTTGAAAAAAGACGTTTCCAAATACAAGAAGAAGTACAACACTGCCCAATCCGCGCTGAAGAACTTATCGAACCAGATTGCGGATACTTATCGCATCTTGCTAAGTGAGCTTTTTGCCTTCGACTAACTTAATTGCCTCTACTTTATCGTTATGATAATCGGGATGACTGATATACTTTCCTTTTGTTTCAACTGCAGGTGCGAACCTCGCTGCTCCAGAGGACGATGCCATTGCCAAGATAAAAACATTGAAGACTGTGCTCCGGACCTTTTTTGCCGGCACAAAGCTTATATTGGACGCCGTGAAGTGGCCTTCCGAGGTATACCCGGGTGAGGAGAATCTTATGCAAGCCTGCTCGACGGTGCCTGGATGGATTGAGATATGGAAGCGCTCGTCCTGCCGGATCGGTATGACCCGGGCCTTTACGCTGGCGAAGCCTTACTTTCCTAAGCTTGACCCGACAAAGGTAATATCCGGGTTTCCAGAATTAAAGGCTGATGGCTCCAAGTTTACACCCAAGGACTTCAAGGTCATACAGTCCGCAGTACGCCACTCGGCCACCGCTTTGGCCGACAAGATAGACCTAGACACAATCATGAGCTCATACGACGCTGAAGGAAAACCATATTGGCAGAGGCACCCCCTCCCTTTGATATGTTGGAAAAATGGGCGACTGATCTGGCCAGGAGAAAAGAAGAAGCTGCTAAGAGAGAGGCCGAGCTAGGATTACGGCCGTCTACCTCTACACCAGCTGTTCCTCCGCCTATCCGTCCTGACGCGGGAAGTCCGGGTAATGCTGCTGGAAAGGCTAAGGAGCAGATCCAAGACCAAGACCCGGAAGACCGCTCTCAGGATGCCGAGTAGGGCGTTACCTGGTACTTTTGTGTTTAAAACTAATATGATTTTGATGGTGCGCCTGTGCACCCTTGATATTGGTACCATCACTTGTAACATACTTTTAGTTCGTGATATATTTGTGCCTCTCCCGGCTTTTGATAATCTTGACACTTGTCTTATTCTTTAAACTTATTCTCGATACTCGACTATTTTTTGATTCCCTTTGCGAGACTCGGTTTTTCGAGCATCACGGGTTTTGATAAGTGGACTTTTCTTTTAAGTCCCCAAGACTCGGAAGCTAGGGTCTCTCGAGCTTCAATAGCTAAACAGTTTGTTTGTGTTCCGAAGTCCCCAGTCCCCATGACCCAAAGTACGAGCCAGGGGGGTGCGGCCTTTCTCAGAGGACAAATTGCTCTTTACCAAGCCGAAAACCAATAGCCGTTTGCATAAATACTGAAGTCATGCTTAATACTCGTTGAGTTTCCGGCTATTAGCCTTGTACTCTGCATAGACTTGTGGTTTAGATGACCCTTTTGATTATCTTGTACTGTAAGCCGGCTTTCGCGTGGATACCATGTTGTTACATCTATACGAAAAACAGGGTCAAGCAAATCCCATTGGGCTGCGTGGTTGACTGTAATCGTAAGCGAACAGATCATGCCACTTTAGTGCGAGTCACATCGAGCTTAAGTAAGAATAACCAAGAAATTTGGCTCCTTCGTCCGGTTATAAGATTGCAACCGTACTCGTCTTGCGAGTAATCGGCCCTCATAACTCATAGGCATCAAGGCCGGGTATTTGGGTTCGTGACTGCTATTCAAGCAGCTCAGCCCCCAAAGACCTATGTATGTGCAATGTATTTTGATGATACTGATGTATTGATAATAACAAGTACCACTTACCTGTAATCGAAGCAAAGATCATGACAATACTTGAAAACCATCTCTTTTTATTGATACGATAAAGTTTGGGTCAGCAAGCCGCCTCATTAAAAACCTTCCAGTCCCCTTAGGTACCCTGGGTAGGAAAAGAGCGCGTCTGAAACTTGCTGCCCGTTACACTGTTTAGTTCTTTTCGATAATCGGTCCCGGGCTGGCGCGACCGATGCACATTCTCCACTTGTTAGATCCTTTCATGACGAGTACTGAGTTTGCTAGCCAATCCGGGTGTGTCGTTGTCGCAGCGCTGCTAGCCGTAGACGGCGATGTGATTTCCTCTTCTATGCCAGACAATTTGGAGGGATCGTTCCTGATGAAGGCCACCATCTTAGCATCCTGCTCTGCCCTGGGTTTTGCTTTTTCTTCCTCAGAGCTCGGCCTTTTTGAAGTTGCCCTTTCCTCCAGGTCCGCTTGAGATCGGTAATGCCTGAGTTCCTCTTTCCTACAGGCTTGCTCAGCCATTGCCGCATCTCCTTCATCGCACTCAGCTTCTATATCTCGATTTCCATGTATGGTAATGGTCTTCTTAGGACCCGGAATTTCCAGCTGTAGATACACATAGCACGGCCTTGCCATGAATTTGGCATAAGCCGGTCTTCCAAACAATGCGTGATAAGGACTGCGCAACTTAACCACCTCAAAAGTAAGCCACTCAACTCGATAATTGTCCTTTGATTCCCCAAAAGCTACCTCCAACGCAATTTTTCCTTCAGGGCATGCTGAATGACCCGGCAATATCCCGTGAAAAACTGTTGTACTTTTTTGTAGCTGAGATTCCTTTAGACCCATGCGCAGAAAAGTTTCCCAGTACAGGATATTGATGCTGCTTCCTCCATCCATCAAGACTTTTTTCAGCTCATACCCATTGACCTGTGGTGCCACTACCAATGCTAAGACTCCCGGGTGATCCACTCTATCCGGGTGATCCCTCCTGCTCCATGTTACCTCCTGTTCTGACCATCTCAAATACCTCGGAACAGCAGAAGAAACTGAGTTAACCGCCTGCTTTAGCATCTTTTTATCCTTGTTAGAGCCTCCCGTAGTATGCACATGATATTGACCCAATTGTTTGGGGTTAGCCTGGAAACCTCCCGCTCCCCCTTGATTGTTGCCCGGATTTCCTGCTGCCGGGTTACCGGCTGGGGGTGGACCGTTGCCCAAATTTCCACCTGGACCCGGGCCTCCTCCCCGACCCGCACCTCGCATGGCTCTGTTTACTTCCTCGTTCTTCCATCTCTGTAAGTCGGCGCATTGCTCCAAGGAGTGATTAGCCGGCTTGCCGTTCCTGCTGTGCTTCGGGCACGCCATTCTGAATATATCCCAACTGTTGCTTGGCCTCGGAGGTCCCTGATAATGTCCTCCATTGTGATTTCCGGTATTAAAATTCCCTTCAGATCTGGGTCTCGAAGACCCGGCCTCAGTATTAGCTACAAACTCGGAGCCTCCTTCAAATGGGCGCTTGTTCTGGCTATTTCCGTTATTACTCGGTGCCGATCCATTGCCGGTTCTTCCACTATTACTAGCGTTCGCTTTCGCTTTCTTGTCATCAATTTCCTCCTCTGTAGTGTCTGTTGCGGCGTGTTTGTTGCACGCATCCAATAATTCTCCCATCGTAACCTCCGATGCATTCCTACTGGGCTTCATGCGAGTTAACTTTTGTACTAAAGGAATATACTTGCATGTTTTTGCCATAGCTTGTAGCGCATCTTTGGGCTGAATATCTGTGGATGAGTGAAGTATCTCCATGACCCGGCGTACCCAACTGCGTGCTGATTCTCCCTTCTTCTGAACGCATCGTTCTAAATCATTAATAGTGAATAGCTTTCTGCACGTTCCATGAAAGTGCTTGACGAACGCGGTCTTCAGTTCTTCCCAGGACTTGATCGATCTTTCCGGCAGGTTGGTGAACCATAACTTTGCTGCTCCTTCTGACATCATCAAGTACATGAACTTGGCTTGAAGATTTTCGGACGCATTGCGGATTGACATTGCCATCTCATAACTGCTCAACCATGTTTCCGGATCCATGGTCGGTTCATAATTCACTACTTTTCCCGGCTCTTTGAATTTTTCCGGGTAAGGTTCAGCTCTGATGTCGTCCGAGAGACACTTGGGTCCTGCGAGGACGGTTGAGGCTGGCCTTACTCGGGAAACGTGCGATCCAGCCAGGGGTGCAGCGGGGCGCGGTGCTGCAGGCAACCCATGTGCAGCAGACCCGGCCCCGGCTCTCCGAGCCCTGGAGCTATCCACAACGGCCTGTGCCACTGATGCTGCCGGGACGCGGGGAGGAGGCGGCATTTGCTGCTGCTCTTCCCTCCGCTGTGCCGAGTTTGTTTGAATGTTCCCTGGTTGTTGACTGGCGTATGGCGTCCCATGCATCCCGCTTCTATGGTCCGAGTAATTGGCATGCTGCGCCACTGCAGTGTGGAGTAGATCGATCGCCTGCCGGGTCTTTTCTGCATGGGGCGATTCTCCTACCGGGATCTGGTTCAATGCAAGTGTTGCTGCATACACGTTGTCCATGGGATTGTTGTAGTGGCCTGCTGGTGTGCGAAAACGTGACGGTGGCGGTGGCGGTAACTCGTTGCCGGTTGTGACTCTGGTTCGTGGTGGGGGTAACCCGGCCTGCACGTTTGCCGCGTGGGCTTCCGCTGTTGCCGGCTGAGGTGCAGTTTCCTGGTTTACCACTGGGATCGGTTGATCCTGAGGCGTAATAAACAAAGCCGCCGGGTTAATGACGCCACCCGTGGCTGGTAGTCTGGTTTGATGCCTTTGGTGTACTCTGGATGTTTCCTCTCGGAGCCGGGTTTCCAACGCATCCAGCTCGCGTTGACGTGTAGCCATCCCTTGTTTCTCTGCTTCCACTTGCCTTCTTTGCTGTTCCAACGCGCGGCGGGCCACGTCCAGGTCCCTGACACGTTCAGCTGCGTTTTCTGGGGTGATAACCGTAGCCAGGACCGTGGGGTCTAGGATCAGATTATTGTCGAACAAGGCCGGGTGGCGCGGGTTTGAAGGACCCGCCCCTGGTGTCCGGTTTCCCAGGAATCCGAACGTATTTGCGTGCAACTCCTCGTCCGCTGCACGGCTAGTTACTGATGCCGATTCTCCATCGACCCGGGCCAGGATCGGGTTTCCGTTAGCTGCATCCTGCTGCTGCGCCAATGCCTGAGCCGCCCCGACCGGAGCCGCAGTCACGTTCCCTTGATTGAGGTTGGCTGCGGGAGCCGTGTAGACCGCCGCTCGGCGTATTACGCTTGTTGTGAGTTCATGATGTTCTTCTCCGCTGTTATCTTCTTCGTACCGGTCTTCCAGCAGGTCCCGGATAGATTCAGTATCATCCTTTCCACTATCCTGGTCACGCGGGGTCCATGCCGGCTCCTCCGGCTGTTCCCACTGCGCGATGGATTCTTCTATCTGGTCTGTTGCTCCAACTGATTCTTCTCTATCTGATTGGGCGTAGGTAGCCTCCCCTGACACAGAATCAGATCCAAAATCGTCAGGAGCCGAGCCAGAAGTACATACCATACCGATGAAGACGCTGATCCGGCCGATTGTCACGACAGATCCGGATTCGAGGTGATCCGATTCTGGCCCCCAGCCGGAATCGTCCACCATCTTCTTTCCTACGTGGTCGTCGTAGATCTCACCGACGACGAGGTTCTCCATGCTCTTCCGAGCTTCTCCCGTGATGTAAACACCTTTGGACGCAGGCCCCACGGTGGGCGCCAACTGTCGTGGGATGATCACGGCAGATGTTACCAGGGGTAACTGATCCTGGGGCAAGTCGACACAGGCGTTTGGGAGAGGGTTTAGCTCAGAGGAAAACATGATGGAATTCGATCTGGTAGCCGGCGATGAAGTAGCCGGGTCTCCGATCTCACTTTATTAACTCGATCTCTTGTGTACAATGGATACTCGATATTCGGCGATATGATTTCTACTTGGATCTCTCTAAAACTGAGCATAGGGCCGGTTTATAAAGCACCCGTCCCCCTACCTGGCTTGCCCTCCAAGGCGCAGCTTGAGTCCTACCCGAACACCGCTTACAAACCCTAGCTTTCCTTACTGCAACCCACAATCCGGGTTACGAGGCCTACTAACCTTGGGCCTTCCAGAAGTTTCTTTATCCTTAGCTGGATCCTGTGCAGCGTCCTTTGGGCCGGGTTATATCTTGGAGTTGGCCTACCGGGTTATTATCCCCCCATCACATACTCACATTTTGGTTGCTGTTGATTATGTTACAAAATGGGTAGAAGCAATTCCTACTAAGAGTGCAGACCATGCCACAGCCATGCAAATGCTTAAAGAAATTATTTTCCCTAGATTTGGTGTTCCTAGATTTTTAATTACTGATGGTGGATCTCATTTTATGCATGGTGTTCTTATAAAAACATTGGCAAAATATAATGTTAATCGTAGAATTGCATCACCCTATCATCCTCAAACTAGTGGACAAGTTGAATTAAGTAATAGGGAAATTAAACTTATTTTAGAGAAAACAGTAAACAGAGCTAGATCTAATTGGCCACTTAAAATTAATGATGCATTGTGGGCTTATAGAACTGCTTATAAAAATCCTATGGGTATGTCTCCTTATAAAATGGTTTATGGAAAAGCATGTCATTTACCCGTTGAATTAGAACATAAAGCTAGATGGGCTATTAAGAAATTAAATTTTGATTTAAAAACAGCGGGGGAGAAGAGATTGCTTGACCTAAATCTATTATATGAATGGAGGAATGAAGCATATGAAAGTGCAAAATTGTTTAAAGAGAGAGTTAAAATTTGGCATGACAAGAAAATTAAAAGAAAGGAATTTAAAGTAGGTGATCAAGTCCTATTGTACAACTCTCGTTTTAAGTTTTCTGCAGGGAAATTAGCTTCAAAATGGCAGGGTCCATTGGTAGTACAGGAGGTATACCGTTCGGGGGCCATCCGTCTTCACGGTGATATGAAAGGTAAACCTCATGTGGTCAATGGACAACGCCTAAAACATTATATTGCAGGAAAGAGCTTCATAGGAACCATCGAGGAGATAAAGTTAATGACACCGGAGGAGGTAATTGTAAGGGATCCTGCAGTTTCAGAAACCCAAATTCAATAATTTACAATTATTGTGTTTGGAAGTTTCTCGGAATTGCGTGAAAACTTACGGAACTCATTTTTTATGGAAATTAACGTGTGGGACAAGAAAATTGGAAGGAATTGGACCTCGAGGGGGAAAAGAGGACCCCACACGCGGCCAGATTCCTTGGCCGCATGGAGGTACCCCTTTTCCACCTCGGAGTCCTGTTCCGTCTCGTTTTTGACTCCGACACTTCGTCTTACCCTAAAACCCGTCAATATATACCCCCTTTTGTCGATCTAATCCCGCACCGAGAGTTCTCGCGCGATCCTTGTTTCTGCTGTTTCTGTCTGCCAGGGTTTAGCCATGTCAAGCTCCGGATCCAACCTAGGGGGGGAAGATCCACCCAAGGGAGGCATTGTGAACCATTACCTCAACTCCGTGATGACCCCCATGAAAACCCTAACCTTGAAGGATGGTGTGTTGCTCATGGAGGAGGTGAAGGCTCCCAGGACCGAAGGCACGCTGGAGGAGAGGCTGGAGGCTCTGGAACAAACAGTTTTCAGGTATAACTCTATTGTTGAACGCAGCCTTGATGCCCACCACTTCATGAATCTGGAGCTGGAGAAGAGGATAGAGGAGTATGAGGAGAGGATCAAGGACCTGGGGACTAGGTATCTGCGTGTCATATCAGAGATGGATAGGTACCAAGCTCTGATGTGGGACATGGAGAACCAGAACTGTGAGTATGAAGAACGTTTCAAGAAGATTGCAGAAGCTTCCACTCTCAGGTACAATGATCCACCCATGTCCTTCCATACTGGAAGGCCTTTTCCATGGAAGCAGGAAGAGTGGAAGGAAGATTACGACAAGAAGAAGAAAGAGTGGTGGGCTGAGTACGAGAAGAAGGGAGAATGAAGAAATTACCGCAACCATCTAAGCTTGGGGGAGTTTCACCTATCCCCCGTCTTTTATCAGCTTTATCATGTCTATCTAGTTTTGGTGTGTCTTGCTTTTATTATCTAGTTATCGTTTTCGTTTAGGCTTGAGTGAGCTCACTGAGCATTATCATGCATCCCGTCTTATGGTTTATCAATGAATAATAAAGTATGGTGTCATCCATGATTCCCTTGTTTTGGGGATTTATGGGTAACACTCATGCAAATGAGCATGGCATATTTAGAGGTTTCAATCACATCTTGCCTTGAAATTAATTAACTTGAGTGTGTTGGACAATTGTAGAATTATCTCAATATGACATAAATCCACTATCTATCTATTAGCTTAATGGCTATTCCGAGCATGTTCACCATGTTATAGTTTCATTTATGCTCTAAATTAAGATGCTTATGTTATTAATTGGCATGGGCTGAATTTGGGATAAGACTCTCACGAACTTTTGAATGCACACATTTATTTCTATTGCACTTAACAAACATGAACCATTAATGGAAGCTAAAAGTTTTGTGCTTGACAAGGATTTTGGTTGGGAGTTGGCTAACACGTGCATCGCGTGAAAAGCTTTCAACATTGCACAAAGAAAATTTATATTTAGTTGATGTCATGTGCTTTTGTTTTTGGACTCCTGCCATGCCGAAATGAAATAGAGGAATAGTAAGTTTTGATGAGTAAGTATATATGACTAGAGAAATTGCATTGGGCCGCTTACCCAAGCCATGCTTGATCATGGTGGAAATTTACTTACAGCTAGAGTGGACTCTACAAACACATCCTACAATAAAATAAGAAGCTATGCATATAGTGAATGAAATAAAAAAGGATGTTGAGTCTATTCCGTGTGTTCATCTTGTTATTGTGACATGGGCTGGTTTCTATGTCATGGGGCAAGAGGTACCTCTTTGCAATTCTCTATGATGTCATTAATACTTATTATGATTGTACAAAGCTTATTAGAAATCTTAAGTTGAGTAATCATGGAGTAGGTTTTCACACTCACGGGGCATGAGACATTCAACCAACACCTTGTCAACCACATTACTTCAACATTCATAAATTAAGATGCTAATGATAAAGGGGCAATGAGAGTCTTAGCCCAATGGATGCCACATTACAATTAGTAATTTAAGCTGAATAGTTTGGAAACTAAATGAGACTTGATCATGTTTTACCTCTACTCATTTATCTTTCTCCAAATTAAAGAGTATAATTTGATTGTCCAACATACAATGGTTATTTGCTTTCAAAAGTATGGGGTGTTTGCTAGAGCTTCGAATATGTTATCCTTATGTGTATGATTTCTATTCATTCATCTTGCATTATAACTGGACATGATGATGATACAATGCCCGTATTTATTTATCAACCATAAGTCCATTGATGCATGTAATGATCTATGTCCTTATTTACTCGGGGACGAGCAAAGTTTTAAGCTTGGGGGAGTTGATACGTGCATTTTATATCATCATTTATACCCTCCATATAGGCATTATTGGGATGTTTTATCAATGTTATGTCATTGTTTTGCATGTTTTAGATGATTTTATGGGACTTTCCTACAAAGTCCCTATTTTTGGTATTTAATTTCTGGGTGTCAGAAAACACCTGTTTTCATGTTTTTGATGTTTCAGGAGCTACAGGTATCCAAATTGCGAAAGGAAAGAAACCCTGTCAGTTTTTCTTCAGGAGAAAGGCCGTGGGCACAAGACACAAAGGAGGAGGGCCAGGAGGCCCAAAAGGGGGTAGCCCACGCGGCCAGATTCCCTGGCTGTGTGTGTGGCCCCCAAATGGGCCCACATCACCTCCTCCCCGAGGTCTTTTTGCTGACGACTCCGTCTTCCCCGAAAATGAACACCCTAATTTTCCCGAGACGAGACGGAGCCGCCAGGGGGGCGAAACTCTTGAAACTCTCCGAAAACGAACACCCTAATTGCATTATGAGGGTACTTGTATCGGGGACCTTAGAGCATAAGGCTATGGTGGGACATCATGTCTTAATGATTCTCGTGTTGTCATTTAATTGGCCACGTGATCCATCATAAGGGGTGATAATTTATTTATTTAGATATTCCTATTTGTGGCTCCGTCCGAAGAAGATTAAAACTAGACAAGATATACAAACATGTTATGCAATGAATCACTATGCCAGCTAAATCCGTGCAGCCCTCGGGAACGTTTTCCACATATAAGACACAAACACAGACTTGAGCTTGTCCTCTTGCGCATTAGAGGATTGGGCTTTGTCTCTCATTGAGACCTACTACTTGCTGCAATTTACTTTCCGCATTGTACTTTACTTGCACTACACAATTAAAACACAAAAACACATGTTGCTTTTATTATTCCTTTGCTATTCTACTTACCAGTTCCTTCTGCTCCTCGTGGGTTCGACAAACTTTCTAATTCGAAAAGTACTACAATTGATCTCCTGCACTTGGGAGCCATCACCTACTCGGTTGTTGTGCTCTTCTTTCCTTAGTAGTTTTTTCATGTGTTCATTGACCTTTGGCTTGTTCTCTTGCTTGCGATGAAGCCGGGTTGCGGACAGCAGCAAAGTCGAGTAGTTGGCCCTTGGTTTTAAACACACTACTTAACGTACGCATGAAATTTTGAGTAGAAGAACCGAGTAGGCAAAGGAAATAAAGTAAATAACATAGAGCAAGTTTTAGCACAGGCAGTCCCCGAGTTCGAATTCGGAGTGCCGACTTGAATTTAACTCGATTGAGGAGATAAATACAATGTTTACTCATGAATGAAAACGGCGTAGTAGAGCTACATTCCAGGGACGTTTGGATTCCTCTCCGGATTTATCCGCCCTGTTCTTCTGTGGCGCCTGTGCATCGATGAGATAATAGGCGTCATTGTGCAGAGCCTTGCTCACAATGAAAGGCCCTTCCCATGGAGGGGACAACTTATGCATCCCGGCTGTGCGCTGCACGAGCCTAAGGACCATGTCTCCTTCTCGGAAAACCCTTGAGCTTACTTTCCGGCTATGATACCTCCTCAGATTCTGTTGATACACAGCTGAGCGGGACATAGTTAACTCTCTTGCTTCCTCAAGCAGGTCCATATCATCTTCTCGGGCTTCTCTTGCCTCTGCCTTAGTATAGAGGGTTACTCTAGGTGAGTCATGCTCAAGGTCAGTGGGCAACACGGCCTCAGCTCCATATACCAGGAAGAATGGTGTGTACCCGGTTGATCGGTTAGGGGTAGTCCTTAGACTCCACAACACCGCCGGCAACTCGTCCAGCCAACAACCAGGGGTTCACTGTAATGGCTCAATCAGCCTTGGCCTTATCCCGGAAAGGACCATGTCATTTGCTCTTTCAACTTGCCCACTGGAAGCCGGATGAGCGACTGACGCAACGTCTAGTCGGATCCGCTTCTCTTTGCAGAACCTGGCAAAGGCTCCCTCAGCAAAATTTGTTCCATTGTCCGTGACGATTCCATGCGGGTAGCCGTATCTCAGAATGACATCTTTCAGAAATCTCACAGCTGTGTTTCCATCACACTTCCGGATAGGCTTCACTTCAATCCACTTGGTGAACTTGTCCACCATGACCAAGATGTGAGTCATGTTGCCTCTAGCTGGTTTGAAAGGGCCCACCATATCCAAGCACCATACTTCAAAGGGCCAAGTGATAGGGATGGTCTTCAACTCGGAAGCTGACATATGAATTTTGCTTGCATATCTCTGGCACCCATTGCACTTTCTCACTAGATCTTCTCCTTGCTGCAAGGCAGTGAGCCAAAAGAATCCATGCCTGAACGCCTTCTTGACCAGAGCCCGAGATAAGGCATGATGCCCGCACTCTCCTTGATGTATTTCCCTTAGGATCTCTTCTCCTTCTTCTGGTTCAACACATCGTTGCAGCACGCCAGTAGGGCTTCTCTTGTGCAACTCTTTGTTGATGATGGTGTAGCCTTAAGATCTTCTCTGTATCTGCCTGGTTGTGACCTCGTCACTCGGCAATGTGCCATCCATTAGAAAGGATAATATGGGTAGAGCCCAACTTGGTGTCTCCCGGATAGGAAACACTGGTTTGTCCACTTCCATTGGATCAACTATCATGACTTGCTCCGAGTTGGAGACGAGTCCCCGAGTCCCCGAGTAATGAGAAATAATCCCCTCGATGAATGCGACAGTCCCCGGGTTTGCAGAGGCAGTCCCCGGGTTGGATGGAGCAGTCCCCGGGTTTTCTTTTGAGCCCTCCCAATCAATCTCTATAGGAACAACTTCTGAGTCTAGCAGCCCTGGAATGTATATTGACTCCGAGTTGGGATATGGCTTGATAGATGGCTTCCTCAAATGCTCCAAGGCAATCCCAGGCGGGATGAACTGCCGAGAAGATCCCAACTTGGACAGGGTATCCGCTGCATCATTCTCAGCCCGGTGGATGTGATGAAATTCACACCCATCGAAGAATCTAGTCAGGCTCTGCACCAGAAACCGATAGGTCGCCATGTTGGCATCCAAGGGGTCCCAAGTCCCCGAGACTTGTTGAACTACCAGGTCCGAGTCACCATAGCAGACAATCCGCCGAACTCCAATCTTCTTGGATACTCTCAGGCCGTGTACCAGTGCTTCATACTCGGCTACATTATTGGATGCCGAGAAGTGGATCTGCAGCACATATCTGAGTTGATCTCGCTTGGGCGAGGGGAGCACCACGCCAGCACCGAGCCCTTCTTTTACTTTTGAGCCATCAAAATGCATCTTCCAGAAATTGGTTTCCGGCAAGGGAGGCTCATACTGCATCTCGGCCCAATCCACCAAGAAATCCGTCAGGGTTTGTGACTTGATTGCTTCTCTTCTCACGTACAAAGGGGTGTACGCGGCCAGCTCAATCGCCCAGTTGGCAACTCGGCCACTCGCATCCTTGTTGCCCATGATCTCCGAGATGGGAGCAGTGCTCACCACCGTGATGGGATGCTCCTGGAAATAGTGCTTGGGCTTCTTGGCACCCAGGTAAACACCATATGTCATCTTCTGGTAGTGTGGATAATTCTGCTTGGAGATGGATAGCACCTCGCTGAGATAATACACCAGCCTCTGCACGGTCTTCCCTTCCTCTTCTCGTTCCACTACCACCACCATACTGACTACTCGGTTGGTGGCCGCAATGTACAACAACATTGGCTCCTTGGGCAAAGGGCTTGCCAAGATGGGAGCGCTACCCAGCATGGTCTTGAGTTCTTTGAAGGCCACATCAGCTTGTGGTGTCCAAACAAACTTGTCACTTTTCTTCATGAGCTGATAAAGAGGCAGTGCCTTCTCGCCCATTCTTCCCAGGAAGCGGCTAAGAGAAGCCAGGCATCCGGTAAATTTCTGCACATCCTTAAGTGATCTCGGCAAAGACATGCTCTCTATATCTTTTATCTTAGAAGGATTGGCCTCAATGCCCCGACTGGATACCAAGAACCCGAGTAGCTTGCCATCCAGGACGCCAAATGTGCACTTGGTTGGATTCAATTTCATCCGGTATTTGCGCAAGCTGGAAAATGTTTCCTCAAGATCTCTCAGCACTTGGTTGGATTCAATTTCATTTTGATGACAATGTCATGTACGTACACCTGCACATTCTTTCCTATCTGGTCGTGCAAACACTTTTGCATGCACCTCTGATACGTAGCCCCAGCATTTCTCAACCCAAAACACATGACAACATAGCAATAAGCCCCGTACGGGGTAATAAAGGCAGTCTTTATTTGATCAGCCGGGTTCAGAGGAATCTGGTGAAAACCAGAGTAGGCATCAATGAAAGACAAAAGTTCGCACCCGGCAGTGGAATCGATCACCTGATCTATGCGGGGTAGCGGGAACGGGTCCTTGGGGCAGGCCTTGTTCAAGTCGGTGTAGTCCACGCACATGCGCCAAGCTACATCGGCCTTGGGATCCTCCTTCTTCTTCTCCACCATGACCGGATTGGCCAACCAATCCGGATGCAGCACCTCCATGATAAATCCACTTGTCAACAGCTTTGTGATCTCGTCACCAATAGCTTTTCTTCTCTCAGCAGCAAAGCGGCGCATTGCCTGCTTAACCGGTTTGGCGTCAGGGCGCACATGTAGTGAGTGCTCAACCAACTTCCTCGGGACACCCGGCAGGTCCTGATTGGACCAGGTGAAGACATCTCGATTCTCACGGAGGAAGTGGATGAGCTCGCTTTCCTATTTCTCCTCCAACCCGGCACCAATGATGGCCACACGCTCCGGGAACTCCGGGTCAATATGCACTTTCTTTGTCTCCTCAAAGGCCTGGAAGGTGGCCCCATACTGAGAACTCGGCATGCCAGGCATACCGACTTGAGCTGCTTGGGCCATAGCCACCACCTCATGTATGTTTTTCTTCTCGTCAGCAATGACCATGGACTCGGCAAGCCGAGATCCCGCAGATGCACACTCCAGGGAGCGCTTGTAGTCACCCGAGATGGTGATGATGCCGTTGGGACCAGGGATCTTCATCTTCAGATAGGCCTCATGAGTAGAGGCCATGAACTTGGTTAGAGCAGGCCTGCCGAGTAGAGCATGATAAGGGCTCTGAAGATCAACCACCTCAAATTGCAGGCACTCGGTCTGGCAGTTCTCCCTGGTGCTCAAAAGCACATCCATCCAGATGCGGCCAATAGGAGCACAAGATAATCCCGGCACAATGCCATGGAATGTAGTCCGACAGGGTAGGAGCATGTTCTCGGCAAGGCCGAGTTTCTCCATGGTATCTCGGTACATGATGTTAATGCTGCTCCCGTTGTCGATCAACACCTTGCTGAACTTCACGTTCTTCTTGGTCCCCAAGAAAGTGGGGTCCACTACCAGAGCATATGTACCCAAGTTGGGCATTATCTTGGGATGATTTGCTCTGGACCAGTCTATCTCCTGGTCGCACCACTCCATGTAGTGAGACACAGATGGCATCACGGAATTTACCTCCATCGCGCGCCTGCGCTGAAACTGCTTGTCATCCGGCTCAGTGGTGAACACCATGTAGCTCTCGTGGTGCTCCTGGTACTGGTTCCGGTCCCCAGCACCAACATCATTGTTGTTGTTCTGGTTGGCATTGTTGTTGTTGCGATTGTTGTTGTGGGTGTAGTAGTTGTTGTGGCGGTTGTTGTTGTTGAAGTTGCGGTTGTAGTAGTAGTAGTTGTTGTTCCGGTTGGCTCCCTGAGCCACTTGGTTCACGTTCTCCCTCCTCTAGTTCTCAGCTGGCCTGGGAGCAGCTGCCCGGATAGGCTGCACATTAGATCCTGAGAGCGAAAGAGGAGGAGGAGGAGCCAGCTGACCAAGGCCCTCGCTCTTGATCCTGTCCCACTAGCTGCACTGCCGGGTAGTGTGATTGGCCGGCCTACTCGAATGCCGAGTATGGAAGCTACACGGTCCATCCTTCATGTTCTCAAAGATGAACCTTGCAGGATCTCCGGATTCCTGGGGAGCATTGGGCTGCTGGGGAGCATTGGGCTGCTTCTTGAAGTTCTGGCCCTGAGTCCGGTTTTGCCCGTATTGGGCTCCAGCAGTTTTTTGCCTTTGGCTGCTCCCGACAGCACCCTGATCATGAGTAACAGCAGCTACATGGTCAGACCCGTAGCGGATATCCGGACGGTCTTCCCTTCTCTTGTTGCGAAAGTCCTGGCGGTCATCGCGCCGGGATCCATCATGGTGCTTCCTCTTGGGCTCGAAGGAATCAAGAAAAGGATGAGTAGGGTCACCGAGAGCATACATATCAGCAATCTTGATTGTCTCGGCGAGGGTACTTGGCATCTCCCTCTCCAGTTTCTGCCACAGCATGCTGCCATGTCGGCAGCCTTGCGCAAACCAGGCAATAGCTTGTGATTCATTCACACCCTCACAGGTGTTCCTCAGAGTGCTCCACCGAGTAAGGTACTCCCGGTCAGTTTCCTCTTCTCTTTTCCTGCATGCCGAGAGCTGTTGCGGCCGGTTAGGCCTCTTGTAGGTGCTGGTGAAGTTGCTGATGAAGGCTTCCGAGAAGTCAAGCCAGCAGTTGATACTGTCTTTGGGCAGGTTGTTGAGCCAGATCCGGGCAGGGCCCTCCAACATCTTGGGCACATACCAAACAGCCCATCTCCTGTTGCCACCTGCGACGTACACGGCAGTCACATAGTCATTCAGCGAATCCTATGGCTTGGTGCTTCCATCATAGGTCTTGGTCCCTCTAGCCAGCTGGAACTTGGACACGGGTGGCTCCCCCATGATCCTGGGACCAAAACAGCCTGGCCCTGGCGGGCCCTTTGCTTCTATCTCCTCAGACCGGTAGAGCCGGTCCAGCTTGTACCTCGCGTCACTTGGTTCCAGCATTCTTCCTCCCAACCGAGTTGCGAGATCTCTTGGGTCAGCGTACCCGGCTCGCTCCATTGCCGAGTACCCATCGTTGTAGAGGTCTTGAGGCACATGTACGGGTTGCGTAACCGGGTTGGCCACAGCAGCAACCACATTTGGCTTAGCAACAGGTTGGACAGGGTTAGCAACATGCTGCCGAGGTGGGCCATCTCGGTTTCCTCCTTGCCCCTCTTGATGAACTCTGGTGGCCTGATGGCCAATACCTGCAGCGTTGTGTTTTTGGCCGGGCTGTCGCACTACAGCGTGCTGTTTTCCGGCGACAGCCGGGTCGTACACCTGCATCTGTTTGTTCCTCCCAGAGTTCACACTCTGGGCCCTCTCTCCACCGGGAAGCGGCGATGAGGCCTGTTCCACGGATCTTGCCCCATGCGAGTGAACAACATGATACGCACCGCCTCCCGGATTGGCCTGTCGAAAGGCGTGATTCTGCCTACCCGCTTCCAGAACGAGCTCATTGAGCCGCTCCTGCTACCTAGCACGGGCCTCGCCAGTGAGATGCGGCAACTCAGTAGCAACTGCCTCTGCAGCTCTAAGTGTTTTTGCAGGGGAACTATATTTTGGCCTACCAGCTGCTTTGGTATGGAGAATAAAGATGCCATAGGGTGGCTAATGTTTGGGGCCGATGGACGCTGTAGGTATTCGGGGAGGGATCGCACGTCGAGTAGACGCGCTCAGTAACACTGCAAACACCAAGATCTACCCAGGTTCGGGGCCCTCGTGTGGAGGTAACACCCCTACTCCTGCCTATCTCTCTGTGTATAGCTCAACCGAGTAGCCATAGTACAATTTCTACTCTCTGCCGAGTAGCCAACTCCTAGCTCTCTCTACTGTTTCTCTCTGTGTGCTGCTAGCTCTCGTAATAAATGCGCCTGGATCCAACGTCCCTCGCGCAGGAGGGGGCTGGCCACCTTATATACTGGTGGCCAGCGAGTAAACTACACTTAAAAGTACACGAAGTGACAACACCACTGTGCTAACGTCGCACGCCTCCGTGTTCCCGCTGACGTCGTGCCAAAAGTCGCCGCGCCGTCCGGCTGATAGGTCTTGTCCACCCTGTCAGGCCCTTAGGGTAGGTCACTGACATGTCATGTCCCCCTTGTCAGTGACAGGACTTGACAGGCGCCTACCCACACTGTATCCATGCCTCAGTGCAGATAATCATGCTCCTAGTAAGTTGAACCGCACGCCTGTACGACTACGGGATACGCGAGATCTCCCACAACGGCTCCATTGACTTTGTGCCCGAGTAGGATAGCTTCACATCTACTCGGATCACCTGAGTTCTACCCGGTCGATCCAGAACTTCACTTGCTATCTTCTCCTGGCCTCCAGTATGTATCACCGAGTAGCGCCTACCGGGTAACGAGTATCCGGGTAGCCGCCTACCGGGCAAACCGTACACTGATCACTGCTTTTCCACCCGTCTTACCCCTACTCGGGGGTAGCCCCCCGACAAATAATATCTAAAATTGTTCACCATTATTTCAATAACATGATTGTTGTGCCAATTCATATGATAGCATGTATGAAAGAAGTTTAATATCCATTTGAAGTTGAAATGGAGTGAAAATAACAAAAACCCCTCAATGGAGCACCCTAAGTATAAAATTTAAATCTTGCTCAAAACTGACAAAGAAAAACATGGCGAGCTTGGAAATTTGATAAGAAATTCAAAAATGATTTTTAATAATTTTTATCTTTACAAGAAAGTCCAGAAAACAAGCTTTCCTTTTCAGTTTTCAATGACGGAAGGACCAATCCGCAAATTATAGAAACTTTCAGGAGGTATGTGAAAATTCGTCGTCTTCAACCTTTGATAGTAGGCCGAGTGCGTGTCCTCACCGAAATCGTCGAGGTGCCACCTCTTGTGTGCCTCCCTGCCCTCGGTGATAAGACCGTAGAGACGTCCGCATCGAGCTCTACCTCTCTATCCTCGTCTTGCTCTCTCTCTCGCTCTCTGCGGCGCACTAGGCAAAACCCTAGTTCATACGGCCGCCGTTGCTACCGGCCACCTCTGCGCAAATTGAGGCCACCACGAGATTCGCCATCATCTCCTCTTCATCCTCAACCATGCAAGGAAGTCGGGAGGCCCGGAATCAATCGAATCGAGTCTCCTCCCTCAACTCCGGCTGTCGGCCAATTTTTGATGCCACCTTCGTTGTCGACCTCGCCTCGCATCGTGGATCATCTCCTCGCATTCACGGTGAGCTCCTCTACGCTTCAGTGCCCTTTGTTTGCCCTCTAGTCGCGGGGAGCCTCGTCTCCATGAGAGCCCATGAGTGCAGTCGCGCCCTTGCACGTCGGCAAGACTCCGATGACCATTTGGTCACCGCGCCGCTACCTAGAGACTCGCCACGAGCTCCTCTAATTGATGGAGCAATTTGATTGAACTAATTTACAACGAATTCGTGGATTGCAATCAAACAGTGGAGATCCCCTCCACTGATGATGCAACCATGACGTCATCGTGACGTCAGCCCATTTTTCTATTTCTTTTCCTTTATTTTTAATTATAAATAAAACTGACAGGTGGGTCCCACCTGTCCATTTAAATAATGGCAGAAATAATTAAAATTTATTAATTCAATAACTTTAATTTTATAAATCATAAAAATATAAATAATATATCAAATTAATCAGAAAAATATAATCTGAATGTTTATGAACTTTTCAAAAATGTTTGATAAATTTTAAAATTTAAATATTTTGAATTTAAATCAATTCATTTAAAAATTGAGAAAATTAATAAATAATTCATAAATTCAGAAAAATACAAGTTATATACCATATTGCTCAAAATGACAGATGCAACTCATCTATGATGTTTTCAAAGTCATTTGACCAAGTTTTCATGTGTGTAATATTTTGCCTAATCATTTAATTCATTTAAAATTAATAAATTAATAACTTACTCAAATCTTTTCAGAAAACCTCCAATGATATACCAAATTAAAGAGAACAACATTTCCAACTCAAATATGCCAAAAAAACATTTTGTTTAACTTGTAAACCTGTTTCTAAAGGTATAATGGAATTCTATTATATTCCATTATAACCAGAAATAACCGCCACGACATTATTTTACTTATTAATAAAACCCTCATGTTTTCACACCTACTAAACCTATCATCACAAGTAATTAGCAAGTATGGTGATGATAGAGTTAGCTGTATTAGTTCATCATTTTAAATTAAACTCTTTGTCATTAGCTCTACATTTTTTTGAACATAAAATAAAATGTGTCGGTTATCTTTTCAATAATTGCTTTCCATGGGGTATTGTCTTGTTACCTTACCAAGTAATAAGCACTTCTACCTAAACATGATAACAATTTTTTGTTAAGTAAAAGTGAAACACATGTAAGTCTAGAAGAAGTAATAACAACATCACCACAAGTAATGAAACAATTCACCTAAAACCTGTGTGATTAAATTATCGTATCGATCGTAGCTTACACTTGTAAGATGGGGTATTTTCTAGGGTATTTCACGATGCATCTCATTATTATGCATGTATCATCTTGCCAGTGTTTTCTGTAGTCGTTACCAGGACTACTTTGCTATCTTTCAGATCTCGGGATTTCTCTACGTGACCCTCGAACCCGAAGACATGGATTATTATTGTTATTTCAATCTCAGGCAAGTTCATCACTTGCTCATATCGTTTGTAGCATTTCATAACGAACTATTTGCAACAAACCTACCGTATTACCACTTATTCTCAAAAGAATGCATGATCCTATTTTTATAATAATATGACTACTTGAATGACTACCCGAGTGGTAGTATTCTGTTTGGTGGTCGGATCTAACCATGGTAAGATGAATAGGTCAAAGGAAGGTTACATCCACATGGGAATGTATTACCTAGGATTTAACCACAAATGCCGCCAGAACTCGGTGCGCTATAAATATTGCGTTAACCATGGGTCTTGTATGGGGCGAGTAAGTCAGCTGTGATATTTTCCCGTTCGCATGTCAACGGACTGCCAGAGCCGTTCGATGTAGGTCTTGCGAGACTACATGCACATGGGTGGGATCCCTTAATCCCCACAGACTCTAGGGGTCTATGAGTGTCTGCCAGGGGCGCTTAGATCTCTATCGTAAGAGGTAGAATTAGGGGTTCAGCCTGCTGGCCGAAATGGGTGGGCATGCGTTGTGCGGAGAAGCATGGTTTGGCTTGGATCAACAACCATGCCCCACACCTGAGTGGGAGTGGACAGGAATGTACACCTGGTTGTGCAACATGGTCTTGATCGCCCATGGTTAAAGTAACACACTTCTGTAGAGTGTAAAATGATGTGGCATGTTACCCCCTGTTCCGGGAAGGAAATGCGAACGCTACAGGAAAGGCAACTCCATGAAGTTCTAGCTCCTGTGATGGTCTGGAGGGCATATTTTTCAGAATTAAAAGCAACCTCTTGAAGAAAGATTTACAAAAACCTTCCATTAGGTTATGACTCATTCGAGTCTAAAGCTATAGATAGTGCATCATACTACCCACTATTTATCATGAACTTGTTGAGTAATGCTCGTTCTCATTTGTTCCCGTCGGACCGCCTGCTTAGAGTTGAAGCTCTTATGGAAGTCGTCATCGTGAAGCCATCTCTATCTCATGAAGCTGGGAGGAGTCTTATACTACTTAGCAAGTGAAGCATCATCATCAACAACGCCGGTGTACGAGAAGCTATCAAGGTGTAGGTAGAGTGATTCTTGGACATAGTTGTTCACAAGCCATAGATTAGGGCTGACATCAGCCGTAGTGGATTAGGTTCTGAGCTAGAGTTATTCTCCAGCTTGGAACTTCGAATTGCTTCTTCTGATGTTTCATTTGCATGAGGTCTTCTTTGATTATTCAAGGAGATTCTCAAGATTTTGTAATGAAGTTTGTATCTTATAGCTTTGCTTGGACCTGCTATGTTTCTATTGTACCACTCTGAGGGATGTAATATTCACGGATAAATCCTTCTGTGAGTATTATATCAACGACTTGCACACTACACATGAAGTGGTGTGCTGGGTCATCACAAAGATCAAATAAATCTTAAACATCAAAAGACCTACGTATCTAAAAGATGTCCAAAGATTGACGGGTTCTGCAGCCTTCGTAAGTAGGTTCATAACCCGACTTGGTGACAAAGCTCTGCCATCATACAAATTGTTGAAGAAATCCAACAAATTTGGGTGGAAAGAAGAGGCGGATAAAGCATTAAACCAACTAAAGGAAACTTTAATGAAAGCTCTGATTTTTGCATCCCCAAAAGACGAAGAACCCATGTTACTATATTTAACGGCAACTAACAAGGTTATAAGCGCAGTGATAATTGTGGAAAGGCGGAAAGACGGGCAAAGTATTCCAGATCAATACTCGGTGTACTACGTTAGCGAAGTATTCTCGGAGTCAAAACAAAGTATCCACATTATCAAAAGCTGGCATATGACGTATTTTTCGCGTCTCGAAAACTCTGTCATTATTTCCAAGGACATTCCGTAATAATGGTAAACAAAACACAACTAGGAGATATCATAAACAATGCGGATGCAACTGGCAGACGATTCAAATGGGGCATTGAGCTCGTTGCATTCGACACTAAATACCAACCCCAGACGGCAATTAAATCCCAGGTGTTGGCAGATTTTGTAGCCGATTGGACAGAAAAACACCAATGCCAGAGTTGGAATATTGGATCATGCATTTTGATGGATCCAAAATTAAAGAATGTGCTGGCGCAGGTGTGATGCTCAAATCTCCAAAAGGCGACTTAACAGAGTATGTATTACAAATACACTTCAACGCCAACAACAATGTGGCAGAATACGTAGCATCATTTCATGGCTTGCATATTGCAAAAGAAATAGGCGTACAATGCATAATTTGCTATGGACACTCAGATCTAGTACAACACCAGCTAAACCAGACATGGGATGCAAAATGCCCCATAATGGCTGAATATCGGAGAACAATTGACGAGTTCACCATTTGTTTCCTAGGATTTGAGGTACATTACGTCAAAAGGGAAGAAAACTGGAATGTGGATGCTCTAGCCCGAATGGGCTTGGAAAGGGTGAAAACATTGACACATGGCGTATTCGTCCAACATCTATATGAACCATCAATAAAAGGCAGAGATGTTGATTATCCCCTAGTTTCCTAGTCAATAGAAGTTCTGCTCGTAAACCCGGATTGGACAATTCCATATCTGAACTTCTTAGTGGATCAGAAGTTCCCGGATAGAGCAGAAGAAGTTTTGTAAAGGCAGATAAAGCGCCGATGAAAAGGATACACATTAGTCAATGGTTGCCTATATAAACGCACTACTATCAAAATTTTCCATCGCTGCATTTCACCGGAAGAAGGAAGACAAATAATGCAGGAAAATTATGCTGGAGATTGCGGACATCATGCTCAATCAAAAATCATAGTTAAGAAAGCATTCCGCGCAGGGTTTTTCTAGCTTACAGCCAAGACAGACGCAAAGCAGATAGTTAATACATGTGTCAGATGTCAGTACTACGCCAAGCAGACAACTATGCCGGCTCAAGCACTCAAGACCATACCAATAACTTGTCCATTTGTGGTCTGGGGGCTAGATATGATGGGGCCATTCAAGACTGCAAGAGGCGGACTAACGCATCTACTCGTTGCAGTAGGTAAGTATACCAAGTGGGTGTAGGCAAAAGCCATCAAAAAACTTGACGGTGTGACTGCCAGAAATTTGGTCATTAACATAGTCATGCGATATGGTGTCCCACATAGAATAATCACGGATAATGGGACAAACTTTGCAATTGGAGAGCTGGAAAAATATTGCCGGCAAATAGGGATCCGCCTAGATCTTGCCTCTGTTGTGCACCCACAATCCAGTGGCTAGGTTGAACGGATGAATAGTTCAATCCTGCAAGGAATACGCCCAAGAAACGAAACTCCTGTTCATATAGCAGCCGGAGCATTGGTAGAGGAACTTCCTTCCGTGCTTTGGAGTATTCGAACAAGGCCAAATAGATCAACATGGCAGACGCCTTTTTTATTGGTCTATGGTGTGGAAGCAATGCTTCCAACGAACATGATCCATGATTGCCCAAGAGTGCAGGCATACGTTGAGTCGTATGCCGAAAGCGTGCGACAGGATGTCGTCAATCTTTTAAAAGAAGAGCGAGAACTCGTGGTGCAAAGATCCGTCATTTATCACCAAGGTTTAGAGCGATATCATAACCGGAAAATCAAACACCGTTCCTTTAATGAAGGTGATTGAGTGCTAAGATTGGTACATGACAGAAAGCACAAGCTAGCCCCAATCTTGTAAGGACCGTTTGTCATTAGCAAAGCTATGAAAAATGGGTCATATTACCCTGTAGATATTCGGGACAAAGAAGATGACCCAAAAAATCCGAATCGCAAGAGGAAAAGAAGCATAGATGTAGAACTAGGAGAGACAAACATGCCCTAGAGCATCCAACAGTTACGTCCCTTCTATACTTAGTTCAGTTCTATGTAAACATCATTGAGATCATGAAAAAAATGGGTCGAAAATGCATGCAAATTGTTTATCTGTATTTTATTGTTCAAAGCATGTTCCGTCATTTCTATTTCCCAATGATCTTTCAATTTGCTTCAATGTTAACCCGAATTTTGCCTGCATGCTCGGAGTTATAAAACTGAATTATTTTGGACTAAGTAGGCTACAGATACCAAGATTGTGCCTGTGTTCCTGGAGTTCATATCTTTCAAACTCCTTATTATTCCTCAGTATTATCTGATTGTTTGTATTGTTGGGTCACTTGATCTAGTAAGTAAAGCGCCGAAGTATAATCCATGATTCCGAGTTTTGACTGATTGGTTACTTAACCCGGTCACTTGGCGTGAAGATTGCATACTTTTTGGAAATGCTTAAACACTAAGGAAAGTCAAAGCATACAAACCAGAGAACTTAGAAGAAAAGGAGTTAAAACTATTAAACTTGCAAAAGCTGAATTTTACTGCAAAAGATATAGCATTGTTTATACAAAAGATAGAATGCATTACACATGAGTTTTACATCATAATAAAAGTAATGCACTCTATTGGCTAATGGCTTCGTAGGGCTCAAACATCGTCCATGAAGTAGTCATCGTCATCCTCGTCGCTATCACTCGGATTCTTTGGAGTTGATGGAGTTTCTTCCCCCAGGTAGAATGTCGAGGTAGAAACCATCTGGGATATCTTGGAAGCATGCCCCTTGATAGACTCGAATATTTATGCCCTTTGTGTCTCGGTGTATCCCCGGGGAACACTGGCGGCGATGCGCCAAGACTTGGCGGTGGTGTAGTGCATTTTTAACAGCCCTAAGGCCATGCGCACCACCGCGGGCGGCAGACTTGAGCCAGCTTTCACGCTGGTTGGCAACCTCTATGAATGCCTCCAGCCTCCAGGAGCCTGCTAGCTTCCGAGATCTCGTCCATTTTATCTAGAATGCACTTACTCATAAGTAGCATTCCGGCTTTCTTCAGCTCAGCGAAGAAAGACCCGAAAGCCCGGATGTGATCGATCCGAGAGATGAGAGGATTTCCCTCTATTATAAAAAACAAAGGAGAAAGTATGAGAAAGCCATAAGGACAAAAAATTCATTTGGCAAAAACAAAAGTAAAACTTGGTAAAGGATAAAAAAACCTTACCAAGAATCTTTTCCATCTCATCGCCTTCTTCAAGACGTTGATGGACTGCAGATTCGAGATCCGGGATGATCCTCCTATCTTTCTCGGCTTGCGACGAAGCTCGAGACTCGAATAAGCCCAAAGACAGTTGGCATTCCTCCAAGTCTTTTTGAAGCTTTACATTAATCTTGTAAAGCTTCGAGTTTTCCTTATGGAGGTTCTCGGCATTTCCAGCATCTTATGCAATTTGCTTGGCTTTGGACAAAGAGGCTAAAAAGAAAAGAAGAAAAAAGGTTAACTCGTAAAAGAACTTAAGAAAAATTCGCAAGTTCAGAATCAAAAACAAGGAAGGGAAAAGATGCTTACCAACATTTTCCTTTAGTTGATTTTGAATCTCAGAATTTTCCGAGTCTTTTTCATTCAAAATACCAAAGAGAGACTTCACCTCCTGGTTCTTGATGGTAAGTGTATCAATAAATTCCATGTTAATGGTTTCGGTAGTTTGCTGAAAAGAATACAAAGGAAAAAGACTTGTTAAAGAACAATGAGCAGGCACACATGAAAAGTATTAACACAAAAAAGTATGCTTTTGTTTTAATACTTGGGGGCTAGAGATAATACCTGGCTAATCCTTTGAAAACCGCTCAGCATTTTCGCGAAGTCCTTTTCCTATTGCGAGAAAGAAAACCCCATATGGTGGATTCCATCTTGGATAACCTGCTGAGGCGAGAATGTGTAATTATTCCGAACAACTAATCCGCCTTTTGGCCAGGGACGAATCAAAGGGGCTCGGGCAAACTACTTTTTTGCCCACGAATGCATGTACCCGTGTTCATCAAAGCAAGCCTCTTGGTTTACCTTAAACTTGTCGTCAAATTGGGGGATTGGCTCGACTTGCTGGGTGAGAGAAGAGCTTTCTTCTTCAAAATTTTCCGCCCTTTCCCGCACGTCCTCAGTAGGGGCATCGGGCTGGCTGGTCTGGCTAGGAAGGGGGAACCCAGGTTTCTCGCGAGCAAACGAATGTTCTTCGCCGCCTGCCGCTGGTGTATCCGGGGCAGTAACAGGGGAAGGCTTAGGCCCCCTGATTGCGGTAGCCTTAAGTTTCTGCCTGACTTTTCCCTTCAAAGGGAGGGAGAAAGGCTAAAAGGAAAGAAAAAACGAGATTAAATATCCGAAAAAAACATTCAAGAGAAGTATGCAAAAGAAAAACATACAAAAGAAAAGTTCGAGTCTTTTATCTGGAGGTAGCAACGGGGACTCCGTCAAGATCGATTACTTCTTGACTCGAAGCAATTTTCTTGCTCCTGCGTCCACCTGCCGCTAAAAAGCGGGCTTTAAGCTCTGCTTCCTCAGCCGCAGAGATGAGTTGGTCTTCTGTAAGTGTAGCAAGCTGCCAAAAAATAACCCGGATAAGTAAAATCATCCGTGAAAGGCAAGGTGCGAAAAAAACTTCCCAAAAGACAGAAAATAAAAGCATTCCTTGGGAGGAGGGTTTTCAACATTGAACATTGGTAGACTTTCCTCGTATGGGCCACGAGTAGCTACCAAGTGGTTGACACGCTTCCTGAATTCCTTTTTCGACAAAGGAGATTTTTTCACCCTCATCGTGTCATCCGGTCCCTTGTGTTCACAGAGAAGCCGGCAGCCGTGGAAAGCTAAGGGATGGATCCTCCTTCCGAGGCAGCAAAGGACCGTGTCCATGCCGGTTAGAGGAGGGGAAGAAACAACGAGTTTCGAGATCCGCCGTTTTATCCATAGCAGGTCCGGAGGAAGAACCTGGAATGCGTCCAACGCCCAGTTGTCTCTAGGAGTGGCGGCGAAGTTGACGAAAGGCGGAATGCCCGTCTCCTTTCCAGGAGACGGAACATCCAGGTGATAGAAGAACGAGCCCGTCGAGAATTTGACGGACTCGGAGGTTTTGATTTTTGCGAACCATTCCTCCCTAAACCTACGGAGGTTGAAGGATCGTTTGTCATTAGCAAAGCTATGAAAATGGGTCATATTACGTTGTACATATTCGAGACACACCCAAAAAATTCGAATCGCAAGAGGAAAAGAATAATAGATGTAGAACTAGGAGAGACAAACAGGCCCAGGAGCATCCATAAGTTACGTCCCTTCTATACTTAATTCAATTCTATGTAAAAATTATTGTGATCATGAAATAAAGTTGTCGGAAATGCATGCAAATTGTTTTTCTGTCTTTATTTTCAAAGCATGTTCCGTATTTTTTATTTCCCAATGATCTTTCAATTTGCTTCAATGTTAACCTGAATTTTGCCTGCATGCTCGGAGTTATAAAATTGAATGCTTTTGGCCAAAGAAGGCTACAAAACACCAAATCGTTCTTGTGTGCCTAGAGTTCAAATTTCCAAATTCCTTATTATTCATAACTCCTAAGTATTATCTGATTGTTTGTTGTGTTGGATCATTTGATCTAGTAAGTAGGGTGCCAAAGTATAATCCATGATTCCGAGTTTCGACTGATTGGTTACTTAACCAGGTCACTTGGTGTTAAGATTGTATACTTTTGGAATCACTTTAACACCAAGGAAAGTTAAAACATATAAACGGGAGAACTTAGAAGAAAAGGAATTAAAACTTTGAAACTTGCAAAGCTGAATTTTACTGCAAAAGGAGAAGCATTGTTTATACAAAAGATAGAATGCATTACACATGAGTTTTACATCATAAGAACAGTAATGCACCCTATTAGCTACTGGCTTCGCAGGGCTCAGACGGCGTCCATGAAGTTGTCGTCATCATCCCCGTCGCTCTCACCCAGATTCTTCGGAGTTGATGGAATTTATTCCTCCGGGTAGAATGTCGAGGTAGATACCATCCGGGCTATCTTGGAAGCATGCCCCTTGATAGACTCAAAGATTTCCGCCCCTTGTGTCTTGGTGTACCCCTGGGGAACACCGGTGGCAATGCGCCAAGACTTGGCGGTGGTGTAGTGCATTTTCATAAGCCCTAAGGCCATGCGCACACCACCGCGGGCGGCAGACTTGAGCCAGTTTTCGCGTTGGTTGGTGATAACCCACAGGTATAGGGGATCGCACAAGTCTCCAAGGGAAGTAAAACCCAAATTTATTTGATTCGACAAAAGGGGAGCCAAAGAATATTTATAAGCCTTAACAAATGAGTTGTCAATTCAGCTACACCTGAAAGTAGACTTGCTCGCAACAATTTATCAGTGGTAACAGTTTTATAGCAGCAACAATAGTGAAATAACAACAGGAGTAAAATAGTAACAACAGTAGCAATCGTGAAAACATCAGTAGCAATTGTGAAAACAACATGATTAAAGTACCGTAGACATAGGGAATGGATGAACGGGCATTGCATGGATAAGATAGTTCATGTAATAATAATAACATGGGCATTCCAAATAGATAATAATAAAGCATCCAAGTTCTAGGCGAACCATAGGCATGTGTTCCAATGTAGTCATACATGCTCGCAATGAGAAAATTGCACAACATCTTTTGTCCTACCAGCCCGTTTGCAGCGGGACCTCAAGGGAAACTACTGGTTATTAAGGCGATCCTTTTAATAAAGCACCAGAGAAAAGCATTACCACTCTGTGAACACATGTGATCCTCACATCACAGCCATCCCCTCCGGTTGTCCCAATTGCTTTCACTTTGGGGCCCCGGGTTCCGAATAACGACGTGTGTAAACAATTTGCAGATATGATCAAGAAACATAATTATACTCATGAAACCATAACATGTTCAGATCTGAGATGATGACACTCGGGCCCTAGTGACAAACATTAAGCATAACAAGTTGCGACAACGGTATAAAGCACTAACAATGGATACTAGGCACTATGCCCTAACAATCTGGCATTATTACATGATCAATTTCATCCAATCCCTACCATCCCTCTTAGCCTACAACAGTGATTACTCACACATGGACATGAGAATCATGTATGGTTGATGGAGAAGTGGTAGCGGTGACGATGACGATGATCTCCTTCGAATCCCCGTCCCGGCAGGGTGCCAGAACAGGAACTTCTGATCCCCGAATTGGGTTTCGAGGTGGCGGCGGCGCTCGGGTGTGTTTCTCTGGAATATGACGAACCCCCTGTTGTTTTAGGGTTATGGGGGTTATGTAGTCGAAAGGGGAGCCCGAGGGGGTGCTTGGGGCAGCCACACCACCTGGTGGCGCGGCCTGGGGGCGCCCAGGGGTGGTGTGGGCCCCTCCTTGCCTCCCTCCGGGTCTCCTTCTGGCTCCGGGGGTCTTCAGGTGATATAAGGTCACTGGGATCTTTTCTGGGCGATTTCCCGAAAGTTGATTTTTTTCTGCGCGAAAACGAGACACCAGGGTAATTCTGCCGAAAACAGCGTTAGTCCGTGTTAGTTTCATCCAAAACTCACAAGTTTAGAAGAAAACAATAGCAAAAGTGTTCGAAAAAGGTGATACGTTTTGGACGTATCAATTGGCAACTTCCGCAAATGCTTCCAGGCCGCCTACTAGCTTCCGAGAACTCGTCAATTTTGTCCAAAATGCACTTACTAATAAGTAGCATTCCGATATTCTTCAACTTGGAGACAAAGGTCCAGAAAGCCCGAATGCGGTTGATCCGAGAGATGAGAGGATTTCCCTCTGTTATGAAACTTAGAGGAGAAAATATGAGAAATCCAGAAGGAAAGGAGAATGCATTCGGCAAAAACAAAAGTAAAACTTGGTAAAGGATAGAAAAAGCTTACCAAGTATCTTGTCCATCTTAGCGCCTTCTTCAAATCGTTGATGGAGTGCAGATTCGAGATCCTGGATTGTCCTCTTATCTTCTCGGCTTGCGACAAAGCCCGAACCTCGGATAAGCCCAAAGCCAGTTGGCTTTCCTCCAAATTTTTACATTGATCTTGTAAAGCTCTGAATTTTTCTTACGGAGGTCCTGGCCATTTCCAGCATCTTCAGCAATTTGCTTGGCTTTGGCCAGAGAGGCTGAAAAGAAAAGAAGCCAAAATGTTAACGCGGAAAAGTACTTAAGAAATTTCGCAAGGTCAGAATCAAAAACAAGGAAGAGAAAATATGCTTACCGGCATTCTACTTTAGTTGGTTTTGAATTTCGGAAATCTCTGAATCCTTATCATTCAAAATGCCAAGGAGAGATTTCACCTCCTGATTCTTGATGGTTAGTTTATCAAAAACTTCCACGTTGATATTTTCAGCAGTTTGCTGAAAGAATACAAAGGGAAAAGGCTTGTTAAAAAAATGAGCAGGCAAAGATGAAAATCATTAAAACAAAAAAGTATACTTTTGTCTTAATACTTGGGGCTAGATGTATACCTGGCTTATCCTTTGCAACCCAGACAACATTTCAGTGAAGTCCTTGGCGTATTCCGAGAAAGAAACCCCCATGTGGTGGATTCCGTCTTGGATAACCTGCCGAGGCGAGAAGGTGTAATTATTATGAACAATCAATCCGCCTTTTGGCCATGGACGAATCAAGGGGGCTCAGACAAATTGCCTTTTTCCCCACGGATGCATATATCAATGTCCATAAAAGCAAGCCTCCTACTTTACCTTAAACTTCTCGTCAAAACGAGGAATATCCTCGATTGGCTGGACGAGGGAAGGCCCTCCTTGCTCAAAATCAGCCGCACTTTCCCGCGCGTCCTTGGTAGGCGGATGGGACTGGCTGGTCTAGCTTGGAAGGGGGAACTCGGGCTCTTCTCGAGGAGCCGAGTGTTGTTCGCCGCCTGCCACGGGTGTATCCAGGGCAGTAGCAGGGAAAGGCTTAGGCCCCCCTAAGAGCGACAGCCTTAAGTTTCTTCCTGCCTTTTCCCTTCAAAGGGGCGGGAGAAAGGCTAAAAAAGGAAAGAAAGAACCGAGATAAAAAATCCGAGAAAAAGAATGGTGTAGAAGTGAGGAAAGTACGCAAAATAAAAGTCCGAGTCTTACCTGGAAGTAGCAACGGAAACTCCGTCAAGATCGATCACTTCTTGACTCGCAGCAATCTTCTTGCACTTATGTACTCCGGCCGCTAAAAAGCAGGCTTTTAACTCTGCTTCCTCAGCTGAAGAGACCAACTGGTCCTTTGTGAGTGTAGCAAGCTGCCAAAGAATAAAACTCGGATAAGTTAAAACATCCGGGAAAGGCAAAGTGCGGAAAAACTTCCCAAAGGACAGAAAGTAAAAGCATACCTTGGGAGGATGGTTTTCGGCATTGAACATTGGTAGACTTTCCTCGTATTGGTCACGAGTAGCTACCAAAGTGATGACACGCTTTTTGATTTTTTTTTGGCAAGGGCGATTTTGTCACCCTCATTGTGTCATCCGGACCTGTATACTCACAGAGAAGCCGGCCGCCGTGGAACGCGAGGGGTTGAATCCTCCTTCTGAGCCAACAAAGGACCGTGTCCATGCTGGTCAGAGGAGGGGAAGAGATGACGAGTTTTCCAATCCGCCGTTTGATCTGCAGCAGGTCCGGAGGAAGAACCTGGACTGCGTCCAACGCCCAGTTGTCTCTGGGAGTGGCGGCGTAATTGACGAAAGACGGAATGCCTGTCTCCTTTCCAGGAGACGGAACATCCGGGTGATAAAAGAGCGATCCCGTCCAGAATTTGACAGACTCGGAGGTTTTGATTTTTGGGAACCACTCTTCCCTAAACCTACGGAGGTTGAAAGAGATGGTCCCACAGGTGGGGAGAACACCGTAAGTGGTGCTTCGCTTCATGTTGAAGCAGTACTGGAAGAAATATAGCCTAGGTTCTATTCCTAAATAGCCCTCGAAAAGAGCCTGAAACCCGGCTATGTAGAGGATGGAGTTTGGGGAAGATTATGGGGCTGAACCCCATAATGGTTAAGGACTTGGAGAAAAAACGCAGAGGGGGGAAACCCATACCTCTAAGGATGTGGGAGGCGAGAATGACCCTTTCTCCGTCTTTCGGCGAAGGTTCTAGGTCTTCCTCGTCAATCCGCCATTTGTCCTTGGCGATAAATCCGTCACATTCCAGGCTGCGCAGTAAAGCCGGTGCAATGTTGCACTGGCTCCAGTTGCCGGAATCGCCTTCCTCTTCTTCTTCTTCTTCGCCTCTAGTGGCGGTGACGACCGCCTCGGTTGCGCCACAGCTGGCGGAAGATTCCCCCTCCCCAGAGGCGGAGACAGGAGGATGAGTAGAAGACGACAGTGACATAGTTCCAGCCATGGGGATAGAGTCCCCACCCGCCGATGCGCTCGCGGGGATCTCTGGCATGCTCGCAGAAGTTGTCGGAGAAACCGGAGGAGCAGAGGAGTCCAGGTTTTCCGTCGCCAGCTCGGGGTCGACGATTGTTTTGGTCTCGCGTGAAGGGCTCCCAGGTGCCATGTTTTGGCGGCGCAACCGCAGAATGGAGATCCGACCACCGATGGCTAGGAGTTCTAGTGAAGTTTGGGCTCGGGCGTCTTTCCTTTTCTCTCTCGAGGTCATTGTGCGCTTTGGCTTTGGAGAGTTCGAGGGAGAATGAGGAAGAAGAGCATCCGGAGGGCTCGAGGCGGGCTATTTATAGCCGTTTTGCGCCAAGATCCCAACGGCTCTTTTGTCCGTTGCATGATTGACGCGTGGAGTGTCGGAAAACCCGGGATACGAGGAGACGGGGTGATAATGGCTATCTCTTCGTTTCTTGCGCTAAATCTTCAGAGATACAGTTTCAGTCTTTTGACTGAAACTGAACGTTCGTAACATAAGCACGATTTCATCGCTTACGTCACAAGTTCCTTCTCCGCGAAGATTCACGGAAGAAATGCCAGATTTCGGGAAATCCGAGTTTGCATTAGAAGTTGTCGATGAAAGAGGAATCAAGACAAAAAGTCGACTTTTATGAGAACAATAATAATCCACCAAGGACGACAAGATGAAGTCTTAATTCTTCTTGGGGGCTACTATCGGATATATGCCAATTATGGGTATATCAGGCATTGGCCGAAGGCCGGATTACCATGGCGGCCCGTGGGTAATGGAACATAGTCCATTGGGAGGCCCAGTAAGCTGACGCGCAGGAAGCCGGATTCTAGAAGAACCCGGAGCACGACCCAATCGCGGTCCGGCTTGGAGAAGAAGTCGGATGCCTTACTTTCCAAGTTAGATATTTTCCGTAATTTTCTAGGTTTCTTTCCTGTAAGCCCTAGCCTGGCTATCTATATAAAGCCGGACGGGAGCGAAAGAGAGAACAAGACAAGTTAGCTAGAAGCTAACTCGCTGGGAAGCTCATCCTCGCCGAGTTAGAGAAACCATACTCACAATTATACTCTGTATACTTCAAGCTTTAGCCCTCATTTTAGTGATATTGCAGGAGTAGGAATGCCGCCTAGTTGCGTCGTACCAAATCTGGGTAAATCGTGTCCTCGTTTCCTGTATTCTGAAGTTTCCACCCACGGTTCTACCAGTAGGCTTATGACACCCCCGTCCATGATCCTAACTAAGAAGACTCCACATATTCTCTTCCATTTTTCGTACTCGCTTGTAGACCGCCGTATATCTCGTACCTGATTATACATAGAACAACTGCTTGAGGCAGCAAGCCATTCAATGGAAGATCAAGAACACATGGAGATAGGATCAGTTCACCTTATTTTGCAACTCTTTGACTCGTGGTCTCTTCATTGGACCAATGGGATACTTGACGTGGTGATGTCCTTGGGGCACCACATATCAAATGCCTCCATGAAGGTAGCTAGGCGTTTGTCTCCGCCACCCGCTCTAATGGATATTAGGTTTTCACCCTTAGATCTTAGGAACACTCGTGTCGGCCGGGATCAAAACTCCACAATGACCTAAACAAGGAGAACGAGGCTCGAAGACATCTATCATCAACACCGACCGAGGAAATACTGGGTTTTCGCCCATAGTTGAATCCGAGAGTGAAGCAAAATGATCATCATTTGGGCAATGTGACCCTGTCATGAACCACCGAGCTCTATTGCATGCCATAGAAACCACGACACCTCACACATTGACGACTTCCATGTTGGTTGCTCCCAGGTCTCATATGTACCTCCTAGGTCGGCGCCCTAGTTCACCACCCGCTTCCATGTGTGGAGCCAAAACAACAACCTATGCCTCACTAGTTACCCGTGAATAGCCAATGGGGTACATGCCCAAGCACTACAGGAGAGCACATCTTTGCCGTGTGCTCGAATATTTACCGTGTGCACTCCATCGGGCACACGCCATTGATTTTCTTTGCCGTGTGTCGCACACGGTAAAGAAGAACACACGGTTTAGTACAGAAAAGGGCATACGGCAAAGAAAGGCAGACGGAAAGATCAAGAAAAACACACAGTAAAGAAAACGCACGGCAAAGATAACTGCCACGTGGCCATTCCGTTGCGGGGCGGAACGGAACTGTTTCATCAGTTCTTTGCCGTGTGCATGCACACGGCAAAGATATGTCCTTTACTGTGTGCATGCACACGACAAAGAACTGACATTGAATCCCCCGTTTCTGGCCCACAGTCATTTCTTTGCCGTGTGCATGCACATGGTAAAGGATTTGTTTCTTCTAAAATAGCTTGTTAAATTTATAATTACAAAATTTAATTTTATTTATCAATTTATAATAAATCCCCTTGTTTACCCTAACACAAGCATGCAACTAGTTTGACATTTCTACCCCCTTTCGACGCTGTTACCGCGTGTTTCCGTATAAGTCCGGTATTTCTCCAACGGAGGTAGGGTTTCACCGGAGGGGGCTACAGAGCGTCTGGATCCCAACACAAGCTATGGGGTGCCATACCATGTTAGTATAGGTGTGTTGTGTGCTTTTGATGGCAAATATTGCACTCCGGGGTGTGGGCCACTTCACCGGCATCCACTTCTCTCTCGTGAATTTACACACGCTTATAGGGTGAAACTCCCGTATCAGACGAAACATCGTGAATCTTCCGAAGATTTGTGTTCTACCAATGTGTCTTGGGTTGCTATGGCCTACCCAAACACAACCAAGCAACTAGTTCCACATTGCTACCCCCTTTCGACGTCGTTACCGCGTGTTTCCGTATAAGTCCGGTATTTCTCCAGCGGAGGTTGGGTTTCACCGGAGGGGGGCTACGGAGCGTCTGGATCCCAACACAAGCTAGGGGGTGCCATACCATGTTAGTATAGGTGTATTGTGTGCTTTTGATGGCAAAGATTGCACTCCGGGGTGTGGGACGCTTCACCGGCATCCACTTCTCTCTCGAGAGTTTACACACGCTTATGGCAACGAGGTTTTCTCCCGTAGTGAAGTTTGGGGCATCTCCGTCCCATGTCGAACCACATCCCATCGCCACCGGAGCCACCTACACCATGCTCGCAGACGCGCAGCCACTACCAAGAATCGGAGCAGCATTGCTGGCCTCCCCAAGGTGCTTCTCGTCGGCCATCGCCTACTTCACCATGCCGATAGACTGGGCCCGTCTAGGCCTAGATCTAACCCATATAGACGACCCAATGCAGCCTACTGCAACACCTCCACTGAGCACATGTCGCGCGACCAAGGCCTACACTACCAGCAGAAACGTGCCACACCCCGCCACTGACGACGCATCATGCCTTCCAAGTCATTGTTCTGAGTTTTTCACCTAGCCGGTGAAGCGCTTCCCGCCGTAAAAATCAAGGAGCGATGGGAAGGGGCAGACTATTGCCGTTGGGGTGTACTCCCCGCTCGTGTCACCCCTAGAGAGAAAGTGCAAGGCGCAATTTCTTGTTGCACCATTAGCCACTAAGAGCATCTCCACCATAGTCTCTACATATCGAGTCCCTAGAAAGACTTTTAGGGAGAGGAGAGAAGAATCTTGAGCCAAAAAATTCCTCAACTCTAGCAAGTCCCAAAAAGTGGATTCCTAAACCGGTTTTTGATGTTCATCTAGCAAAAATATCTTTCCACATATTATCTGAAATAACTTTTAACATATAAATTGCAGCAAATTTAACCCAAACATAATTAAACGAAAGTGCATAGCTCAATCCGATAATATAACACATTAATTTTAAATAAATCTAGTACAGTACATCTAAACAAAGTGCCGACTTTTTTTGAAATTAAACAAAGTGCAGACTTTCTCTCTCTAAAAAAAGTTATGCGTAGAAATCACGCCAAAAAAAAAAGGTTACCCAAATGGGTTAAATCCAAAAATATTTTCAAAACGGGGTCTAAATTTTCGTGCAGAGGTTATTTTTGTCAATTTTAGCTTTGTCTTCGAGACCTCTTCTATCTTTGGGCTGTCAGGGTGGGCTATAATTGCGGATCGCCGAGCGTGAGGCGCACGGTTTCGCGATCTTCCCCTCCGTGTCTCTTCACCGCCGGGGCGCAATGCCAGTCTGCCAGATAGTGAGGTGATGTGGTGATGCAGTGAGAGGCTCTGTTTCTCCCCCGGTTCAGTTTTCTAACGAAGCCTTCCCGCCACACCCTTCCCCTCGCGTGAGCACTCCTTTTGCTGCTCGACAGCACCTACGCCCGATACCTGTTCGACGGAATGTCTCGCCGGAGCAAGTCCGTGAAAGCGTTGACGGCAGGCTGCGGTGATCGCATCAGCGCCCTTCCGGACGCCGTGCTGCAGCACGCTCTCGGATTCCTCGAGGCAGGGGAGGCCGTACGGACGTGCGTGCTCTCCAGACACTGGCTCCACCTCTGGAGGCCCATCCCTCGCCTCCGCGTCACCGATGTCGACGCGTTCCGGAGCGTCGAGAAGCTGAACAGGTTTGTGGATCAGCTGCTCCTGCTCCGCGACGCCAGCTCCGTCCTTGATGAGTGCGAGCTCGATCTCCGTGGGTTCTTGTGGCTGGACGACGCGCTCGTCGACCTCTGGATCCGGCGCGTTTTGGCATGCCATGTCCGGGTGTTGCGAGTCCGTGTGTACACTAATCCACCAGCCTCTTCGGAAGAGCCGCTTGTCGAACTGGCCAACCAACCTCTCTTCTCCCAGCACCTACAGCGATTAGAGCTCAATGGCGTCTATCTGAAAGAAAGGTCTCTTGATTTCTCGAGCTGCCCGGTGTTGGAGGATCTAAAGATCGTCGATTGTGTTCTTCATACCGTTAAGATCCTGTCCCAATCCTCGAAACATATTAGCATCATGGGCTGTCAGTTCCTCTGGGATATGTCCCCAGCTCGTATTTCTGCTCCAAGTCTTGTTTCACTGCAACTACATGATTATAACATGATTCCAATTCTTGAAAGCATGCCATTATTAGAAACCGCATCTGTTGATCTTGGCTACAAATACGAGGAATACTGTGATTTCTGTGATTATGGTGGCCTTGAAGTTAATAAATGTGACTGTGGCTTGTCTGAGATTTACTGGGATAGTGGCCGTAAACGTGATTTCTCTGTGTTTCTTGAAGGTTTGTCCAACGCTACGTGTCTGGAAATGATAGCTTCCCCTGAACTGGTATGTCGTACTAGTTCCTTTCAGTTGGCATGCTCAAATTTCATATCCGTTTCATCTTGTATGGCAAATAGAACTTAAGCTGTTCTTATACTTTGCACAGGTTATATTCAGAAGGGATCTGCGATGCTGCCCTACATTTCGCAAGCTAAGATCTTTGTTTCTCAATGACTGGTGTTTGGTTACGGACCTCCAAATACTACTGTACTTTCTCCATCACACACCAGTTCTAGAGAAACTCACTCTTCATCTTTGTAAGGTATGTTATGTCTTACTAGTAATTATGGTGTGTATTGCCTTTATAAACTATATGATGCATGATCGATTTTCTAAAGTATTTTATTCGGCACAGGAACCCAAATCCGGCATGAAAATGGAAGGTAGCAGTTTAATGGAACAATCACTTACACTGAGGCAACTAAAGATAGTCGAAGTTAAATGTCAAATGATTGATGAGCAGGTTCATAATATTACGAAGATCTTGAGTTCCTGTAGCATATCCCTTGCAAAAATTAATATCCAAAAGCTTTAGTACGCACGGTTTCACTGTATTCTGCGCTGTACTTATATGAAAGCACGGTGTCATTGTATTCGGATGTGTACTTATATGGAAGCAACCAATGATGAACTTTCATAACAATTTGATAATTAATTGTCACTGATGCCCAAGTTCGTGCCAAGGTAAACCCCAGCCACATTGTGATAAACTTATTTGCCTGTGAGATTTGTTTGCATGAAACACAATTCTGATTGATAAAACTATGTCCGATTTGAATTGTTTTCACCTTGCGTGGACAAATAGGGTAGCCGAGTTGCCACATGTATTTTATGTACTTGAGTTATAGCATTACTTAGTACATACTCTTACTAGCTACTATGCTAGCACTTCATATACGCAATTAATACCTACTGCTATCTAGGATTGTTTGGAGTAGAAGTATGCAGTAGCACCTGTATCCAATGTATCTTGGCCATCTGTTGTCACAAATATACTGATACAATTTTTCTGGAAGTAATTATCTTACGTGATGCTAACTCATTGCCTCTGTTGAGTGACACAAATAATTGACTGTATTGAGTGGCACACGAAAGGAAGACAAATTGAGCGGTACTAAGAAGATTTTGTAAAGATTTTGTGGTATGACCGAAGCTGAGAATTTTCAGCGCCGCAGGGCCAATTCTTTCTTTCAGCAGAGTTCCAAACCTGTTAAACACATGCTCTGTTGGCTATTCTTGGCTAGAACCGCTGTATACTTGGACATGGTGATTTCCGCTCCAATCTTTTGGTGCTTGCAGGAAGCATATGCGTCCTTTCTTGGAGTCCTCTCTATCGTGGGCTGTCAGGGTGTGTTTATCACTGAGGAGCAGAGGTAACCGTCTTCGTCCTTCCATCTCTCATTGCCACCGGCGCGTGGAGAGTAGTGTGAAGTGGTGATGCAGTGAGAAGCTGTTGAGTAGTATCAATGTTGCTTAGCTATTGCTAGTTCTTGTTGAGATCTCCTTCATTTTTTTTTTAGGCTGTCACCGGGGGGAGAGGATCCCCACCTGAATTTTACTCAAAAACCAGAATTATACATTACAGAGGGAGAGATAGGCATGCCACATGTCGGCCGCCTCTCTAGTTTCCGCGGAGCGGAAGCGGTGAGACCTCTTTCCTCTCGCACGCGGTTCATCTCTGACCATGTCCCCCTTGTCGCCTCCATCTCCACTGCTGTCTCAAAACCAACAATCTTTCGCTTTGACCCTGGGTGGGCTGCTTTCCCTTCCTGCCGGGCCGCGATTTCCTTTTCATGGGCTTCGCAAGCGAGGATTAATGACAGCGCGAGAAACCTGGCTGCGGCCCAAAAAAGACAAGGACTGCTTTAAAAAATTGGAGGCGTCAGCTCATCCCTGTTCACCTTATGGAAAATAACTCTAAAATGGTAATCGCGCTTCTCTATATTATTGAGGAACATCGGGCTCTCTCTGCCCCGGAGTACGCTCTTAGAAAGGTGGTCTCGGAAACACTCCGGCGCGCCATCCGCACCCGCATTGCTCACTGGAAAACCCGCGCAAAAATCCGTTTTGCGGTCGACGGCGACGAAAACACCAAATATTTTAAGCGTGCGCTTCCTCTCGTCTCCGCCACAACAAAATTGGCACTCTGGATCATGATGGAATCCAGGTGGACAGCCACGCCCAGAAAACAAAAATCCTTACCTCCTACTACTCTACCCTGTTGGAAGTTCGACCTGGAAGATATCTATCCGGAAATCACGCCAGTGCTTGCGAACCTTGACTCTCCCTTCTCGGAATCAGAAATTGCGTCATCCATGCTTGACATGAATATGACTGCCAGCCCAGGCCTGAGGGTTTTGGCCCTGCTACCTACCGCAAATTCTGGACGATCGTTAAGCCAAAAGTCCACGAAATTTTCGATCAATTCTACCACCTAAGTCTCTGACCTTCAAAGCATTAACCGATCCTTCATGGTTCTCATCCTGAAGGGACAAGAGGCCAGAACTGCGGACGCTTTCCACCCTATCGCCTTGCAAAACTGTCCCATCAAAGCTATTGCTCGGCTGCTAACAAACCGTTTACAAAAAACAATTCAGCGAATTGTTCACCCCAATCAGACTGGCATCGTCCTCGCTCGGGGTATTTACGAAAACTTTGTCTTTGCGGCTGACATTATTGACTGTTGCCATCGCCGCAAAGCGCCTACAATCGTTATCAAGCTTGATTTTCGTAAGGCGTTTTACTCGGTCAACTGGGAATCCCTTTTAAAATCCTGACGCACCGGGGGTTCCTCCCTCGCTTCGTCGCTTGGATCAAACTCCTTCTAGAAACCGACATGACCGCCGTTCTTGTAAATGGAACTCCGGGACCCTGGATCAACTGTAAAAATGGTCTGAGGCATGGGGACCCTCTCTCCCCGTATCTTTTAATCTCCGTCGCATATGTCCTTCAACAAATGATTATTCACGCCTGCGCTCTCGGCCTCCCGGCCCACCCTCTTTGTGACGACATTCCCTGCCCCGTCCGTCCTCCAATATGCCGACGACACCCTCATCATTGTCAAGTCCACACCCGATGCGGCGATAAACCTTAAAAAGATTCTCGACAACTTTGCAGCAGCCACTAGTCTCCAGATTAACTTTCACAAAACAACTTTCGTCCCCGTCCACACACCTGCGGACGGCATTCCCCTCATTGCTGCTACTCTAGGGACCTCCACTTCCACCTTCCCCCCAGACCTACCTCGGTCTCCCCCTCTCGGATAAAAAACTACCCCCTCGGTGTTTCAACCTATCCTAGACCGTATTGACAGATACCTCGCAGGTTGGAGAGCGTCCCTCCTCTCTACTGGGGGGGGGGGCGTCTTGTCCTCCTCTCTTCCGTCTTGGACAGCCTTCCGACCCACTTAATGTCTTCCATGTCTCTACCCGCGACCGTTATCACGGGCATTGATAGCAAATGTAGATCCTTCTTTTGGACTGCTGACGAAACGTGCTCAGGGGCGCAATGTCTGGTGGCTTGGGACAAATATGCACTCCGAGGTACAGGGGAGGGCTAGGGGTTAAAAAATTAAATGCACATAATGTTTGCTTACTTTTGAAAATCTGCTTCAAATTTCTCCACACCGCCCACAACCCTTGGAAACAGTGGGTCTCTTCGCAGTCGCCTTTTGCTAACCGCTCCACCACACCCTCCTTCTTAGGGAAAATACTAGCCAAATACATGCCAATGCTATCCCAAATTACACGCTGCGCGGTCAAGGACGGCGCCTCCACCTTCTTCTGGCACGATGCGTGGCTGCTCTCTGAGCCACTTGTCGCCGCTTTCCCCGCCCTCTACTCCCACCATACCAACCAAAACGGCCTTGTTGTGGACATTTTGCAGAATGGGGTCGATGCGGACCTCCGGAATCGGCTAACTAACGCAGCGACCAACCAGCTTGCTGCTCTCTCTTCCTTGTTGCAGGATTTCACACTTACAGAGGGACCATACTATCGATCTCTCGCGGACGGTTCCCCGTTCTCTACTAGAGGGGCCTACGCCGCGCTCTTCACAGGGGACTGACAGGGACTGCCAGCACATCTGGGATACCCGAGTCCCGGCTAAGGTGAAGATCTTTGGGTGGCTCCTCATGCTGGACAGGATCAACACAAGGGCCAACCTTCATAACAAGCATATTCTGGATCACCACAACTGTCCAAGATGCTCGAGCAGCCTGGAGGACAGATCCCATTTGTTCTTCATGTGCCCGCCTGCGGCTCAGGTCTGGCACAAGATTGGTATCCCCGCCTCTCAGCTCTCTTTCACGGAGATCTGGGATGCCACCCCCCACACGGCTTGCCAAACTCGATTTGACCCTCTATGCTCCTGATCATTCTCTAGAAATTTTGGGATGCCAGGAACGCTATGTTATTTAGGAACTTTGACCAAAGTTGTTATGCTACATTAGCTAACGTCATTCAGGACGTCACGCTTTGGTCTCACCGCTTTAAAGCGGACGCGCACCGAGATGCCGCCGACCTGTGGCGGGCTTATCTCTCTCTATGTAATTCATGAACCATTTTGAGTAATATATTCAGGTGGGGATCCTCTCCCCCCCCGGTGACAGCTTAAAAAAAATAGTCAGGTCCTGGACAATGTTCCACAAAATGACCAGAAGAACCGAGTCCCAAATGGACGGCAGGAGGCCGTGAGGCAGAGGTGCATCCCAAATATCCGTGAAGGAGAGGTGGGCAGATGTAATACAATCCTCTTCCAGATAAGAGCCGCGGGAGGGCAGGCGAAAAATAGGTGGTGGTTGTCTTCAATTGCAACGGCGCATCTGGGGCAGGTGGAGTAGTCGAGGATGTGCTTGTGAAGAAGGTTGGCTCTAGTGTTTAGCCTGTCCATGAACACTCTAAGACCATCCACACCGTGGTGTCAATTCCGAACGTAAAACTGAAATCTGTGAATCGGTTCAGATTTTCTACATTGTATGGAATCGCAGTAGGGCCCACAGTTCTGATCCATGCATGCATGCATTCTCTCACAATTCTGGAAAAAAAACGAATCAACTTCTTGAGCCGCTTCTCATGTCGGCATGTGTGAACCGATGCTCCACACTGTGTAAAAGCGAACCATGCTGATCTTTGAATCGCTTTTGCCACACAGTGTGGCTGGTCTAACCTTGGCCGGTACCTGGGACGCCCAAATCCCGTCACTTACGTGGTTATGTGTAGTGTTATGCATCCCGGCGTAGGCTCCCTGTGTGGAAAAGGGGATCCCGTCCAACATCGTGCGCCCGTCGGGGGAGTTCGAAAGAGAAATTCCCCGCAACAATAGAGAGAGAGAGCAGCGAGTTGTCTTGTGGCCGCAATGGTTAGCCGATTATGGAGGCCCCTTTCGACCCCATTTTGCAAAACATCCACAATTAAGTTATGTTGTTTAACGTGGTGGGTGTAGAGAGTTGGGAAAACATCTTTTAGAGGCTCGGGAAGCAGCCATCTATCCTGCCAATAGAAGGTGGATTGGCCATTGCTAAGAGTGCACGTAGTGGGCAAAAGAAGTGGCATATATTTGTTCAATTGTCTACCTAGGAAAGAGGTGTTTCAAGAGTGGTAGCAAAAGGGGAAAACGTAGAGATCCATTGTTTGCAAGGAATGTCAGGCGTGTGAAGAAACTTAAAGCAAATTTTCAGAAGAAGACAAACATTATGTGCATTCAAATTTTAATCCCAACACCGCCCACGTTCCGTGGAGTAGAGGCTTTGTCCCAAGGCACAGGGCATTGTGCTCCCGAACAAGATTCATCGGCTGCCCAAAAGAAGAGCTTGCGTTTGCTATCTATGGCCTGGATGACAGAGGAAGGAAGAGTTATTGAGGACATTAAATGCGTTGGGAGACTGTCGAGGACCGAGGCAAAAAGCACGAGTCTTCCCCCTTTGGAGAGCAACGCAGGCTCTCCAACCCGCGAGATATTTGTCGATGTTGTCAATGATAGGTCGGAAGGCGGAAGGGGGTAATTTTTTGTCAGATAAGGGGAGCCCTTGGTTATTTTAGAAAATATTTGTGTGTTGTTTTCAACAATTAAAATTTGAAATTCAAAATAGGGTTTAAAATCCATATGGCACTTTATGTCTATTTTAGAAATATGGTTTAATAGGTCCTTTTGAGCTTTAAACAAAATCTTGGAAAATACCATATGTTACTACCTTGGTTTTTAAACATTACCATATTATTTTCTTTCAAAATATTATTGTTAAAAAACCATTTGAAATATTTGAAGTATTGATAAATCATTTGTAAAACAATATAATTACTTTTGGTCTCTTAAAATATTTTGAGACCTAGAATATTATCAAAGGTGATAATCCCGTAGTTTTAAATGTCATTAAAACATTTTGAAAACAAGGTTTAAAATTGAGACCAATTTATGAAATAGACAAAGCTTTTTAAATAACTTGGAGTATTTGACAAAATAAATATTTTGAAGCAACTTTGAGAGTTTATGAAATAGAGGCCAAATTGGATTTAACAATTCCAATATTTTGGAAAAGTTATAATATTTCTTCTGTGTTGTGTTTTTTTTTTTTGGTCTGCATTAGCAGAAAACAAGAATGTTTTACATTTTTTGAGATTTTTGAAATCTACCAAAAAACAGGAAGGTGACAAAACTAAACTGGATGCAACCAATCGCATCGCCAAACCCATCTCCTCGTGGCTACATTCCACCAAATGCGGTGCATAAAGGAGTGTCGATGATAATGAACGAATAGTATTGTCACCTAGAAGGGGGGGGTGAATAGGTGCTACGACCAATTTTACTTTTTCTTCAAATTTAGGCTTGACAGAAAGGTAAATTCTCTAGATAATGCAACTAAGGTGAATTTACCTATATTACAAGCTACAAGACAATTAAGGTAAAAGGGAGGGAATGAGGTAACCGATAACGGAAGCACGCGGAGACACGATGTATTCCTGAGTTCCTCCTTATTAAGGGAGTATGTCTCGTCGGAGGGGTGTGAGTTTCGCCACGAAGGCCTACTAATCGCCACAAAGGCATCACCATATTCTTCGATAAACCTCGCCACAAAGGACTAGTACACCTTCCACTATTGATCCCCTTTGAGGCGGGAATCGAGTCCTTTACAAACAAGTTTGGGGCACACACCCACAACCAAATTGGAGGCTCACAACAATCACAAGAATCACAAAGAGTAGCAAGATGTCTAGGTTCTCCACAAGAGAAAACCCTAGACTAGTTCCCCTCAAGAAAATGCAGGGGGAATGGAAAACTGGTTGGTGAAGACGTAGATCGGGGCCTTCTCCTTCAATCCTCCGAAGATCAACACTTTTGGGTGGAGGGATTGGGAGATCTAGCAAGGTGGGTGATCTCTAGCAATGGTGAGATCTATTCTAGACGAGCTAAATCAAGGAAGAAGAAGGGGAGGGGGTATTTATACCCTCACCCAATTTCGAGCCGTTGGAGTCATTTATGAGAATGTCACACCGGCGACTCCGGTCTGAAAAGTGTCCGCACCTGGGAGACAGAAGACTCTGGATAGTCTCCGGTGTGATACCGGTGGGTGACAGCACCTTCTCTTTGCGCTTGGGAAATGATGAGTCCGGAGACTCAAGTGTGGACCGGAGAGTTGGCGGAGATTCCGCCCCGTTCCTTGTCTCCTTCGTGCAGAGGATGTCTGGGGTAGAACAAGCATGCTTGGGAAGGAGAAAGTCCGGAGACTCTGGTGAGTCTCCTGTAAGTCTCCGGAGTGACACCAGTTGCGCAGCTCTTGTTCTTCACAGGAAAACTTCACACCGGAGACTCCGGTGTGGCACACTGGAGACTCTCGCCTAGAATAAATTCCAGCAAGTTTTCCACAGGAGATCTCTTTGTCTTTTTTGATTCTCAACCAACCATTTGTAATCTTATTGAAAGACCCTAAAAACGTCAACACACTTAAATATATACGTGTGTTGTTAACACCGGTGTGGCAGACTGGAGACTCCGGCATGGAATAATTTCCAGCAAGTTTTCCACAGGAGATCTCGTTGTCCTTTTTGTTTCTCAACCAACCATTTGCAATCTTATTCAAATACCCTGAAAACATCAACACACTTAAATATATATGTGTGTTGTTAACAAATACCCAAAACAATATTTAGGCGCATTTGTGCTTTCAATCTCCCCCTTTTTTGGTGTTTGATAACAACACACATGTTTGCAATGAATACCACGACTAGGCTTGGTTTGTAAAAAATAGACGGGCTCTAGAACAACGAAGTCACGAGATCCCCATATGTTTTACAAACAAAGCCCACTCGTACAGCAACAATAATGAACGGTATACTTGGATGCATAGGTAAGGTAAGTAAAGCAACAATAATACCACAATATAAGATAGCTTCACCAACATAGTCTCACCACGCACAAATTTAAGGTCCACTAGGAAATAAACTCGAAATCAACTAAGATAAAGGGAACACAAGGCATACAAGAAAATCAAGTCCAAAGACTTGTGTTCCGAGGAAAAGCAAATCAAAGCAACCCTTGCAAATCCTCAGAAGTCTATAGCTACTTCTCCCCCTTTGGCATCGAGACACCAAAAGGGGACAAAGAGCAACTACACGGAACCCAAGGATCAATCCTCCTCCTTATAGTCCTTGTCATCTCCATCGTTATTGTCCGTGCCATCACCCTCATCATCATCATCACCCTCTTCTTGATACTCCTCTTCATCATCATCATCATCTTCTTCTTCTTCTTCTTCTTCAGTATGCTCCTCTTCTTCAGCCATAGGAGCCTTTCCACGGTTGTTGGAAGAAGAAGGAGCCAAAGTGACTTCTTCAAAGTCACCCCACGGGAAAGAGGAATCATTCTAATCTTCATAGGACATGGTGACAGACTCAGGAGGAGGGTTAAGTGGAGGGGTAACCACAATACCCGCATTATCCCGAAGAAGGGTAAGCATCTTGTTCATCTCCCTCCTTTCCTTATAAGCCACGTGATTCTTCTTGTTGACAGCTATGGCCATGCAAAGAATGTTGCGCTGGAACCACGAGAGCTTCTTCATCTCATTACGAACCTCTTCTTGCCCTGAAGGCGAGTAGGAGGGTCGACATTCTTCCTCCTTGCCCTTGGGGCCTCAGTCCAAGCACCACCCATGGGGTTGTCCTCATCAGAAGGCAAGTGAGAAGTGAGCACCTGGAGAGTACCAACTGTATGCACAGTCTCACACACAAGTCCTGGGAACTCATCAAGAATGAGAATCATCACATATGGAGCATAAAAAGGGACCTTCTTGATCTCGATCATGGTAGAGTAGATTTCTTCCTTAATGAAGTGCATGACATCAATCTCAAATCCCTCACAGTCCGGACCAGGCAAGTGACACTTGAAAGCCTGATAGAGAAAGTTAACTATCCCACCACGAATAGCATCAACATTACCGGCCTTGGGAGCAATGTTGTTACGAAAGAGGTCGAGGAGAATGTTGTAGACCCGCTTCAAGTCCTTGGCAGTGCCTGTGCTCGAGATCTTCTCATACATAGGGGCCATCCTCTTCTTGTTATAGACAACACCGGTAACATGGATCCTTCGACCAACAATGTCACCCATAGGGTAACCAAGCGGCTTGGAGAGCCTACGGATAGATGACTCACACTTCTTGGTCCCGGTCATCCACATCAGGGAATGTCCTCGTCTTCTCCAAAAGTGACCGTGGCATAGAATTGCTGAACAACCCTGATGTTGTAATTCTGCCGAATTCCCACAAGATGCTCGAGAGCAACTTCTTAGTGATCCAGACGGCCTCTTCAAAGTACTCCCTGCTGCCCAAAGCCTCTAAGTCAAGAACCCTCTGCCGACAGACTAGATGCTGCAGAACACTGTAGATCTTCCTCTGAATAAGCTCAGACTCTCTGCTCCAATAGTTGGTTCTCTCAGCAGTGCGAGCCATGGAGAAGAAAGGCTTGGCCCTCATTAGCCTATAGTCTTGTTTGCTAATATTCTTCAAAGAGGTGATCCTATCAAACCTGGTTTTCTTCGCCACGCCTTTGTTGCTCTTGGATAGCTTCCTCTTGGCGACGCTCATCATCAAGGGTCCTACGCTGAGCAACCCTCCCAGTCTCTGGATTGGTGACGAGGTAGTCGCGAGAGTGAGCACGGGACTTCCTTGGGTTGACATGAGGATTGGAGGAGGAGGACTTAATCCTTTTCCCTAAAAACAGAAACGGGAAAAAAGCAACAACATAAAGTAGTAGATGAGCATGCATGTCCACAAGATGAAATAAGAAACCAGCAAAAGATTCTGTCCACATTCTTTAGATTCTACACCGGAATCTCCGATCTGGAGACCAGAATCTCCGGACACACCGGAGTCTCCGGTCTGGCGACAGATCTGGCCATGTAGACTCTAAAAAATCTAGACTAAACAATCTAAAGATGATTTCTAGGCGGGAAACCCACCTAGGGAGGTTCTAATTCAAGTGACAAGGACCAACTGTCAAAAAACATGCATCTAGAGAAAACCCTAGATGAAAATGAGAGAGGAGAGAGGAGGGTACCTTTGTCACCCTGGTCAACCATGGAGGATCCCTAGAAGGGGAAACTCGAGGAGGAGTCGATGGGAGCCTGGAGGGGCGGAGTCCAGCAACAGGGGCAACCGGACAGGCTCTTGGAGGCGGCGGCGGCGCAGAGGGGAGTTGGGGTCGAGGGTGGATGAAAGGGGAATGAGGAAACCCTTCCACCCCGACCCCTTTATGTTACGCGGAAACCGCCATACCGGAGTCTCCGGACTTAGCATCGGAGTCTCCGGACAGACCGGAGTTTCCGATGTAACAGACCAGAGTCTCCGGACCCAAACTCCAGAAAATTCCCAGGAAAAATGTGGGGACATGCATGTGGCTATCAAACTTGTCTTTTAGGAATATTTTGTCTTGGGACAAGAAAAACCAAATAGGGATGGTACTTCACACTCAAAGATTGCAAGGTCCAAACAACTAAAACACCAAAATTTGAGAGAAAGAAGTCAAATAAAAGCCAAATGAGAACCAACTCTTCAAAAGAAGAGGTTGGTGGACTAAGACACCATGTAAGAGATCATGGTATGACACCACGAAGATATATCTTGGGTGCATTGCCAATTCTCGACATTGAAGCTCACAATTCATTAGAAAAAGAGAGATAACAATGAATTTTTGCTTTGGGCATAATGGGGGGAGGGATAACCCAATGGGTTAGGATAACACTCTCCCTATGTCCATGCCTACACCTAAACCCAAACACGTATCAACTATAGGGGTGTGTGCAAGATACTCAAGTCAAACTCCTTGAATCAATGATGTTTAGCTCATTCCTCAAAAACATGAATCTTGCATCATCAAGTGACTTCGTGAAGAAGTCTGCGAGATTATCCTTTGTGGGTACATATGCTAGCTCAATATCACCTCTTGCCACATGATCCTGTATGAAATGATGACGAATTTCAATATGCTTCGTCCTTGTGTGTTGCACGGGGTTGTAGGCTATCTTGATGGCACTTTCATTGTCACACATAAGAGGCACCTAATCCAAGTGAACATCATACTATTTGAGGGTTTGCCTCATCCATAGCAATTGAGTGCAAGCACTAGAGGCCGCCACATACTCGACTTCGGCGGTGGAGAGAGATATACAATTTTTCTTCTTGGAAGACCAACTCAACAAAGACCTACCAAGAAATTGGCAAGCCCCGGAAGTAGACTTCCTATCATCTTGATCACCGGCCCAATCCGAGCCCGTGTACCCCTTGAGAGAAAATTGTGCCCCCTTTGAGTACCTGATATGTCATAAACGTATCCATAATTTCTGATGTTCCATGTTGTTTTCATGTTATTTGCTACGTGTTTGCTATACACTTTATATCATTTTTATCGATTTTCGGAGACTAACCTATTGAGAAGATGCCACAGAGCCAGTTCTTATTTTATGCTGTTTTTAGTTTCAGAAAAGTTGTTTTGGCAATATTCTCGGAATTGGAAAATTCAAAGCCCAGAAGTCTTAGAATTCCCGAAGGTTCCACGAAGTCCCGAAGAAACCCGGAGGGGGCCACACCATAGGGCGGCGCGCCCCCTGGCCACGCCGTGGGGTGGTGTGGGCCCCTCGTGCGCCCAGCGCCATCACCCTTTCGCCTATTTATTACCCCCGAGGCGTAAACCCTAGATATATCCCACTTTTCCAGAAGAAACACCCGAGGCCACCGCCATCGTCAACCCGAGATCGGTAGGGTTCTGGAGTTCTCCTCGGCACTCTGTCGGGATGGGAAATCATCACCGGATGGCTCTACACCACCATGCCCGCTTCCGGAATAATGTGTGAGTAGTTCATCCTTGGACTACATGTCCATAATAGGGTTGTTCTCTCCTCTTTATGACTCATGTTTAGATCTTGTGAGCTGCCCTACATGATCGAGATCATCTTATTGTAATGCTACATGTTGTATTTGCTCCGATCCGATGAATATTTAATGCTATGTATCTTGATTATCAATCTATCATGTCATCTTGATGTGTATATCATTTATGATCTTGCATGATCTCCGTTGTTAGTAGATGCTCTGGCCAAGTAGATGCTAGTGACTCCAAGAGGGAGTATTTATCGTCGATAGTGGGTTATTGCCTCCTTTGCATCTCTGCTCGAGTGACAGAAACATGAAGGGTGGAGGATGTGTTGTTGCCATTAGGGAGAAAACAACGATGTTTACATTGTTTACATTACACACATTGCTTATGAGATTATCTTTTGCTTCCAACTTAATACCCAAAGATTGTTCGGATGATATTCTGAAGGTGGATTACTAGTCATAGATGCAGTTGAATGACGTTCTATGAGTCTTGTTGTAATTCCCGCATGAATCACATATAAATCATCATGTCATGCATGTCTCAATATCTATCAATTGCCTAGCTGTATTTTGTTCATCACACATGTTATCTATCTTTTATGGAGAGACAACACTAGTGAACTGTGGACCCCGGTCCATTTCCTCATACTGATAGTACAACCACTGCAATTACTGTTTTCACACCATTTCCACTATTTTCACAATGCTACTATTGTTTTCACATTGTTCTCCTACTTTTTTCCACACCATACGTTTAACCGCTTTGTTTTCAGCAAAACCAGTGAGATTGACAACACCACTACTTCGTTGGGGCAAAGTGAATTTATCATGTTGTGTAGGTTCCACGTTGGTGCTGAACCGGTAGTGCGCCCTACCACATCAACTGCACCAACCTTCAGAAATTTCTTGTCCTCCTACTGGTCGATTCAACCTTGGTTTCTTTTCTGAGGGAAAACTTGCCGCTGCACTCTTCACAACCTTTCTCTTGGGGTTTACCAACGTCAGCCATCAACAACTTTTTTGGTGTCGTTGCCGGGGAGGAAGAGAATTTTCGCAAGGGTAGTCTCTCACTTCCAGTCTCTTTACTTTGTTTTAGTTTTGCTTAGTTATTTTAGTTTATCTTGTTTGCTTCTCTATATCAAAAACACAAAAACTAGTTCTTATTCTAGTTGTTATCTCTATCTTGTTTTTAATCTTGCTAAAATGAGTACCCCAGAGAACACTAAGTTGTCTGACTTTACTAGCACCAACAACGATGATTTCATTAGAACACCTATTGCTCCACCTTCTCCCACTGCTGATTTTTATGAGATTAAGCCTGCACTATTAAATCTTGTTATGAGAGAGCAATTTTCTGGTATTAGTACTGATGATGCTGTTGCCAATCTTAATAATTTTGTTTAACTATGTGAGATGCAAAAATATAAGATGGATATGGAGATATTATTAAACTAAAATTGTTTCCTTTATCTTTGAGAGGAAGGGATAAAGAATGATTGCTATCTTTGCCTAAAAATAGTATTGATTCTTGGACTAAATGTAAAGATGCTTTCATTGGAAAATATTATCCTACTGCTAAGATTATATCTTTAAGAAGCCGCATTATGAATTTTAAGCAAATTGATAATGAGCATGTTGCTAAAGCTTGGGAAAGAATGAACTATTTAGTAAAGAATTGCCCCACTCATGGACTGACTACTTGGATGATCATCCAAAAAATTTATGAAGGACTGCATTTTTCTTCAAGAAACCTTCTGGATTCAGTTGTTGGAGGAACCTTGATGTCCATGACCTTGGGGGTAGCAACAAAGCTTCTTGATGATATGATGGTGAATTATTCTGAATGGCACACCGAGAGAGATCCAACATGTAAGAAGGTAAATTCTGTTGAAGAAACCTCCTCTTTGAGTGATAGACTTGATGCTATTATGTCATAGATGCAGTTGGATGACGCTCTATGAGTCTTGTTGTAATGCCCGCATGAATCACATAGTAATCATCATGTCATGCATGTCTCAATATCTATCAATTGCCCAGCTGTAATTTGTTCACCACACATGTTATCTATCTTTTATGGAGATACATCACTAGTGAACTGTGGACCCCGGTCCATTTCCTCACATTGATAATACAACCACTGCAATTACTGTTTTCACACTATTTTTCCATAGTTTTCACACTGCTACTATTGTTTTCACATTGTTCTCCTACTGTTTTCGACACCATACGTTTAACCGCTTTGTTTTCAGCAAAACCGGTGGGATTGACAATCTCACTGCTTCGTTGGGGGCAAAGTGAATTGATTGCGTTGTGCAGGTTCCACGTTGCTGCTGAGCCGGTAGTGCGCCCTACCACATCAATTGCATCAACCTTTAGAAATTGCTTGTCCTCCTACTGGTCGATTCAACCTTGGTTTTATTTTCTGAGGGAAAACTTGCCGATGCACTCTTCACAACCTTTCTCTTGGGGTTTACCAACGTCAACCATCAGTACCACAAACGAAACCTTGAGGTATGAAAAAAAATACCGACAAATCCAATGGACCGCCACCAAGTGGCTTTCCTTAGGAGCCGCTTCATACCTTGCAGACACCTACACTCAAAACAATATCGGTCCTAGATGCACAAAGGTAAAGGAAATAACCAATCATAGAACGATACAACTTTTGGTCCACATATTTACCGTATGGATTGCGCTTGAGGTGGCATTTGACCTGCATAGGAGATGGCTTCTCATTTGCACCATGGAAATTAAACCTCTTGAGCATGTCTTGGGTATACTTGGCTTGAGAAATGGAAGTCCCACGAGCCAATTGCTTGATCTCGAAGCCAAGGAAGAATTTGAGCACTCCCATCATAGACATCTCAAACCTGTCAGTCATAAGCTTTGAGAACTCATCATTAAAAGTTTTTTTTAGTTTAGCCAAAGATAATATCATCCACTTAGAGTTGGCATATGAAAAGCTCTCCCTTTACTCTCTTTGTGAAAAGGGTGGGGCTGATCTTCCCAACTTCAAAGCCACGGTCTTCCAATAACTCTCTAAGGTTCTCATACCACGCACGTGGTGCTTGTTTAAGTCCATAGAGCACCTTATCAAGCTTGTTCACATGGTTACGGAAGTTGGGGTTCTCGAACCCCGGAGGTTGCTTAACATATACCTCCTCTTTCAATGGACCATTTAGAAAAACACTTTTGACATCCATTTTTTGCAATTTGAAATTATGCGAAGATGCATATGCAAGAAGGATACAGATGGACTCAAGGCAAGCCACGGGACCATAGGTTTCATCAAATTCAATGCCTTCCACTTAAGTGCAGCCTTGAGCCACCAGTATTGCCATGTTCCTTACAACAATACCATGCTCATCTTGCTTGTTCTTGAATATCCAATTAGTGCCAATAACAATGTGGCAATCCTTGGGCTTCTCAACTAGCTTCCAAACTTTATTGCGCTCAAAGTTATTGAGGTCGTCATGCATAGCTTCCAACCAATCGGAGTCGTCAAGAGCTTCAAACACTTTTCTTGGTTCCACCATGGAAATGTGAGCTTGATGCTAAAAAAAGTGAGGCAATTGCCTGGATCTTCTAGTTTTAACATCTTCCCACACCTTGTCATCGGATGCATCAATACGCTTCAAGGCTCTTCTAATCTTCTTATCACGACGGGTTTCGATCTCCTCATTATTGCGAGGAGGAATCACTTGATCATCTTGATAATTTGGGTCCCCGTTTTGACCGAATTGTTGGCCTTGATCATCATCATCATCAACACTAGCTTCAACTTGTGGAGAGGAGGACGAAGAAGGTTGATCTTGGACTTGACCTTGACTAGCTTGAATGATAGGAGTGGTTGGTTCTTGCGTAGTAACTTGGTCAACAAGAGGAGGGACTTGATCTTGTTCTTGCTTAGGTCCATCACTTGGCTTCTTGGATTGTTCTACTATTGTAGAGGAGGTCTCCAGTTGGGTAGAGAATAGTCCTTCTCGAGTTGCCATAAGGTGTCCCTCAATGGGGCGGGAAAATCCCACACCCATCCTTCCTATGACTTCTTGAGGCATTTCAACATCTACATTAGAAACATGAAATTGCGCCACTTGGGAGCCATCATTTTCCTTGAAAACCACACTACAAGATTATATGACTATCCGTGAGGATATGTCAAAGACTCTGTAAGTGTGGGATTCGACACCGTAACCAACAAATACACCCTCAATAGTTTTGGATTCAAAGTTCGACAACCAAACACCCTTTATCAAATAGAAACACTTATACCCAAATACACGGAAGTAGGAGACGTTGGGTTTGTTGCCGTTGAATATTTCATATGGAGTCTTCTCTAGGCCCTTGCGAATGTAGAGGCAGTTGGAGGAGTGGCATGCGGTAGATACGGCTTCGGCCCATAAATATTGCGGAGAATAATATTCCTCCAACATGGTCCTTGCCATATCCAATAGAGTTCGATTCTTAATCTAGGATACACCATTTTGTTGAGGGGTATAAGCCACGGAATATTGATGACGAATACCCTATTCACTAAGGAATTCATTCAAAGTGTAGTTCTTGAACTCGGTTCCATTGTCACTCCGAATAGCCATGATTTGGATGTTGTGTTGACGTTGAACTTGGTTGGAGAAGTCGATGATAGTTTGTAGGGTCTCACTCTTGCACTTGAAGAAATAAACCCAGGTGTATCTTGAATAGTCATCGACAATCACCAAGCAATACTTATTGCCACCAAGACTTGCCTCGGGAACGACACCAAAGATATCAACATGGAGAAGCTCCAAGATCCTCTTTGATGAAATAATTGTCTTGCTCTTATGCTGGGCATCATGCATCTTTCCTTCAACACATGACCTACAAACACGATATTTGGAAAAGGAAACATTTTATTTTAGTCCGAGGATTAGGCCACCTTTGTGAAGACTTTGCAAAGTTTTCATATTTACATGGGATAGGCGGTGATGCCACAACCATCCCACATCCTCCTTTACCAAAAGACACATCGATTGAGAGTTGGTAGACTTCGAAAATTTCACCACAAACAACTCATTTTCGACATGCCCCACGTATGTGACGTCTAGAGTCTTGCTACTCAAAAGGACCACAATGTCAATATCAAATAAGACAGAAAAAACCCATCTTCCCGAGAGAACAAACTGAAAGTAAATTGTAACCAAGGGATTCGACAAGCATGACATCCACGATAGTGATATCTGGAGTAATCACAACCTTGTTGAACCCCGATACCTTAGACTTGGACCTATCTCCATAGGTGAAGGTTGCATAATGTGTATTTGGGCGCAACTCCGTCACAAGTTTCTTGTTTCCGATCATATGATTAGTGCATCCACTATCAATCATCCATTTAGATCCACCGGAAGCATAGTCCTACAAGAAATCATTGACTAGAGTTAGGACCCGAGGAGGGTCCCCTCACGTTATCAACAAGGGTCTTTGGAACCCAAATAGTGTAGTCAATGAAACCTTCAATAGGACCAACATATTTAGCTTGCACAACACCATAAGAATCAACATATAAGAAATGGTTTGGATAGTTAGTTCCCGCGGGGATTCTACGAGTAGTGTTGTCCTTAATGACAATACCACTCGAAACAACATTGTTAGCTTGTGCGGGCATGGCCTTCTTCTTGTTCTTCTTCGTTGTGTTCTTTTTCTTCTTCTTGGCAACATAGCCAAGACCTTGCTTACCAATTTGTGGCCTAGGAGAACCCACTTGTGGCCTAGGGGAAACCACTTGTGGTATAGAAGTCACAACATTGTCAACATGAGGGCTCTTGCCCTTGGGCTTGCTAGCTCATCCTTCAACCTAGCATTTTTTCAATAATAATTTGCATGATAACAAGAAGAAGTATATGTTCTAGGGATATTGAATTGATTGAGTTGAGTTTGAAGTTGTTCATGTGACTCTTTGAGGGTAGAGTGTTGACTCTCCAAGGCCTTGTGAGCCTCAGTGAGCTTCTCAAACTCCTTGGTTAGTTTATCATGACCAACCCCAAAGTCAACCTTGTCCTTTTTAGCCTTTTTTATATTTAGCAATTGCAAGGTCACATTCTTTAGTAATCTTAGAAACAAGTTCATTATGTGACACTTCAATAGTTTCAAGTTCCTCCTCAAGAGAAACTCTACCATTATACCCTTCCTCAAGAGTCACAGAGAGAGATGTTTTTTCATCCGCATCCCTCCTCTCAATCTAACCTTTCTTCTCAATAGCTTCATGGGCCTCTCCCAATGGGATCATGAGGAGATCAAAGTACTTCTTGGTCTCTCCTTGAATGTTAGACATAAACGATCCAAAAAGGCAATTTCATCTTCTACTCTAAGACTAGAATTGTTATCCAATTCATTTGGAGTCTTAGAGTTGGGAGAAGGTGATACCTCCGAGGCATGAGCCATGAAGTACTTGGCGGAGGGTTGAGGAATATTTTCATTGGGGGGATTCAAAGAGCGATGAAGATGATGGTGTTGAAGCAATAACAAGAGAGGCCAACTCACTTGTGGATTCTTCTTCTTCTTCATCACTTCCGGAATCACACTCCTCTTGAGTCACTAACACAAACTTGGTGGGAGGCTTCTTGTTGAAGGGTTTCTTCTTGAAATGAGGTTTCTTGTAAGAAACCTTGGACGTGTCCTTGCGAATGAGTTTGCCACCATGATGTTCTCTATTCTCATAAGGGCACTCCACAATGAAATGGTGCTTGTCTTGAGAATTGAAGCAAGACCTCACTTTTTGAGTCCCTTCTTTGCCATAGCTAGACTTAGTCTTCTCCTCAACATATGTCTTGGCCTTGGGAGGGTTCTTCCAAAACTTTTGCATGACAAGAGAAATGACATTCTTGAGCACGGGGTCATATTCTTGATCCTTCAAAGGAGCCACGTCCTCAATGCATGCTTATTGATAATCAACCTTCCTTGACACCACTTTGGACTTCAAAGCAACGAGTGCTCCTTTGTGCATTCCCATGGCTCTAGCATGGTTGTCAAGAGCATTCTTTGTTTGAACTTGGAAGGAGCTAATCCCTTGCATCACTTGGGTTGAGGTCAACAATGCAAAATCATGTCTTCCTTGAAGACTCTTCAAGTCCGCGGGCTCGAAAGGCATGAGAGCACTTATGTACTTCCTCTTGATCCAAGCATCATCAATATACTTGGCACCAACATTATTGAATGCGGTGGAAAGAGTCTTGAGCCTTCGATACATGTCTTCATGGTTCTCACCATCATGCATATATAATCCTTCGGCTTCATTGCTCAAGGTATAATACCTATTCCTTTGCATGCTATCATTTCCCACAAACATGACAACGAGAGCATCCCATGTTTCTTTGGCGGTGGAATATTGTTGAATATGATGCATGTGGTTTGGATCCACGGCTTGTTGAATGATGGACAAGGCGGTGTAGTTGAGTTGACAATCTACGGCTTCTCTTCTTGTCAAGTTCTTGGGGTCATGAGGCTTGTATCCATCTCGAGTGACCCTCCAAAGTTCAATACAAGAAGATTTTAAGTGATTTTCCATATAATACTGCCAATAACCAAAAGAATGTGCATCAAGTTTAGCCTTTGTTCGGTTTACAAAAAATTGAAGAGGATTGAGAGGGATTGGGGTGGATTAAATCCCCAACAAGTCAAATTCCCCTCCAATCCACCCCAATCCACTCCAATCCACCCCAATCCACTCCAATCCACTCGGGCAGTGGATGAAACGAACATGGCCTTAGGAGGTTCTCCTCTAGGAATTATATGAGGATGTGGGATGGGAGGATCCGCAGAGTAGTGTCCTTCAACGAAGTGGGACTCTTCCTTCCCTCCCGAACCCTTATCGGTGGAGTTCTTCGCGGAAGCATCTTTATATGGTTCACCATTAGCCCCATTCTTGGCACCTCTAGATTTTCATCTAGAGGAGATGAATTAGACGTCTCCTGTTCCTTGGCTTTCATGAGTTGCAACACGAGAGTTCGCAACTCATCATTTTTTCCCTCCATGGATGAGGTCAAGGAATTTTGCAATTCCTTGAGATCATCCATAGTGACTTTTACCGCGGGACCAGTGACTCCCGTATCATCGACCATACTAAACTCTTAGGCGGTTAAGCCCAAAATAAGAGTCGGGGCTTTGATGCCAATTGAACGGATAGTATGAGCACCTATAGGGGGGGGGTGAATAGGTGCTACGACCAATTTTAATTTTTCTTCAAATTTAGGCTTGACACAATGGTAAATTCTCTATATAATGCAACTAAGGTGAATTTACCTATATGAAAAGAACAACAATAAATACAAGACAAGTAAGGTAAAGGGGAGGGAACGAGGTAACCGATAACAGAAGCACGCGGAGACACGCTGTATTCCCGAGTTCCTCCTTGTTAAGGGAGTACGTCTCATTGGAGGGGTGATATTTCACCACGAAGGCCTACTCAATGCCATAAAGGCCTCACCCTATTCTCCGATGAACCCCGCCACAAAGGCCTAGTCCACCTTCCACTATTTATCCCCTTTGAGGCGGGAATCGAGTCCTTTACAAACGAGTCCGGGGCACACACCCACAACCAAATTGGGGGATCCCAACAATCACAAGAATCACCTAGAGTAGCAAAATGTTAGGTTCTCCACAAGAGGAAACCCTAGACTAGTTCCCCTCAAGAAAATGAGGGGGGAATGGAAAACTGGTTGGTGAAGACGTAGATCGGGGCCTTCTCCTTGAATCCTCCGAATATCAACACTTTTGGGTGGAGGGATTGGGAGATCTAGCAAGGTGGGTGAGCTCTAGCAATGGTGAGATCTATTCTTGACGAGCTAACTCAAAGAAGAAGAAGGGGAGTGGGTATTTATACCCCTCACCCAATTTCGAGCCATTGGAGTCATTTTTGAGAATGTCACGCCGGAGACTCCGGTCTGAAAAGTATCCGCACATCCCTAGACCGGAGACTCGGCACCTGGGAAACCGGAGACTCCGGATAGTCTCCGGACAGTCTCTGGTGTGGCACCAGTGGGTGACACCAGTGACACCACCTTCTCTTTGCACTTGGGAAGCGACGAGTCTGGAGACTCCGGTGTGGACCAGCGAGTTGGCGGAGATTCAACCATGTTCCTTGTCTACTTCACGCAGAGGATATATGGGGTAGAACGAGCATGCTTGGGAAGGAGAAAGTCCGGAGACTCCGGTGAGTCTCCGTTAAGTCTCTGGAGTGACACCATTTGCGCAGCTCTTGTTCTTCACATGAAAACTTCACACCGAAGACTCCGGTCTAACAGACCGGAGACTCCGGCTGGAATAAATTCCAACAAATTTTCCACAGGAGATCTCTCTGTACTTTTTGATTCTCAAACAACCATTTGTAATCTTATTGAAAGACCCATAAAACATCAACACACTTAAATATATACGTGTGTTGTTAACAAACACCCAAAACAAGATTTAGGTGCATTTGCGCTTTCAGATGCGACGCGGGCTACCTAACAAGATGCACGACATGGCTTTAGGGTGGCTCTATTTGGCGAGGACCTAGAGAGAAAGTCTCATGAAGCCATGAAATCCTGCTCTTTCGTGCTCCCTCACGCTAGCATGTCCGTCGACCGATGCGTGTGGTTGTTTTGCAAACAACATGCACTTTGACACAATACTATTCTACCCCCATCCTTCCAGCTAGCTCTTGGTTCGTCCGCGTTGTGGCCCTCGCTGCTCCTCGCGAATACGCGCCACCCGACCTCGACCAGGACAGAGCATGCGGCCCCACTTGCTCATCTCTTCTAGGGTTTTCGCCGCCGCCGGTGGCCACTGGCCGCGCTGCCGCCGCCACCCACCGGCCCCGCTGCTCCAGACCACGTCTGCGCTGCCCTCTCCAGCCTCTGCCCCTCCTATCCACCCGTTGTCACCCTCTTCTCCACCCCACGCCCTCCTCTTTGACATGCAACAACGAGCGACGACCCCAGCTCCGCCGGAACCTGACGATGACACACGATCCGCCGAAATGCACTCGTGGACCTCTTCTCCAACCACAACCGCCTCTCCAACCGTCGATAGCGCCCTCGCCCAGCTGATCTGCGACGTAATGAAGCTTCCGCCATGGGCACTACAATACTTCAGTTCTGCCCCCTCTGGTAGCTCCTCCGCCAACACCATTCACTGAATTAGTGGTAGTTAATTGGCGGTGATGAAATTGGCTTTACCCCGAACTACTTTTGTGTATTCCATGAACTTTGCGGATCTCATGTATTAAATTCAGAGTGTGCTAATGATTCAGTACTCTGCGCGCCGCGGTCGGCGGGACCGCTACCCTACGTGCCGCCGGGAGGTTCTCTATGCGTTGCCCCCAGAACACCGCGCTGCTGGAGCCGGTGAGCACCGTGCGGCGAAGCTGAGGCCTAGACGGCGCGGTGGTACGGTTGGTCTTCACAGCCACCTCTATCTCCACCTCTGCCCAACCGCATCTTAGGCCGCGCGATGCTTCCGACGTGGACGACGTCGTGTTTTTGGTGATTTTTGTGGCGGTTGCAGAAACTTGCTACATACTAGTATTTTTGCTACAATTGTACGGGTTTTTGCTACAAGTTAGACCAGCCACAGTGTGTACCAAAAGCGATTCGAAGGAGAGAATGAATCGGTTCACCACACTGCAGGGCATCGATTCAAGTACTCTGACATCAAAAGCGGTTCAAGAAATTGATTCGGTTCTTAGCATGGCTTTGTGGGCCAGTGTGTCATAGCATCGGGTGTGAGAGGCTAAAAAGAGAGTGACAAGGTCATGCATGGCTAGTAATTTATTTTATCCTGCTTGCATGTGTGGGCCAGTGTGTCATAACAATGCGATTCCTCACACTACAGCATAGGCGAGCGATTCCCATCTTCTGACACATTTTTCTTTGAAGCGATCCCACAGTGTGGCTGGCCTTATCCAGCGAGATCTCCGACAAAGTCAAATTTTGCTAGAGTGGCATGATTTTTTTGGTACAATTACTCTATGGTTTTCCTATAGCAGTACAATTCGAGACTTTCCGGTGAGCGAGAGTCCCGATGATGTCTCTAGCGAAAATATTTTTTACTACTGTAGCAGTTTTTTTTTTATGGTGTCTTTAGTGAGGTCTCCGACAAGGTGTGTCTTTTTTTCTTTTATGTTCTTAGACGAACTATCTTTTTGCTGCATAAGATTAAAAACGGATTTTTTTCTACAGAAAAAAAGGGAATAAGCCTTAAAAAATGGACACGTGTCATTTTTTTTATCGTCGTGACGCCTCACTCCTCCTAAAACGGAACCTTCCCAACCATCTGACATTTCCCAGCACGGGACCGTGGATGAAATTTTTTGATCCTCGTGACGCCTCCTAAAACGAAACCTTCCCAACCATTTGACATTTCCCTCGCCCCCATTGTCCCTTTGTTGTTCCGCAGCACCACGCCCGATACTTGTTCGACGCAATGTCTCGCCGGGGCAAAGCCGCGAAAGCGTCGACGGCGGGTTGTCGGGACCGCCTCAGTGCCCTCCCGGACGTCCTGCTGCAGCACGCGCTCGGATTCCTCGAGGCGGGGGAGGCCGTGCGGACGTGCGTGCTCGCCCGGCGCTGGCGCCACCTCTGGAAGCCCATCCCCTGCCTCCGCGTTACCGACGTCGAGGCGTTCCGGAGCGTCGAGAAGCTGAACAGGTTCGTGGACCAGCTGCTCCTGCTCCGCGACGCCGGCTCCGTCCTCGACGAGTGCGAGCTTGATCTCCGTGGGCTCTTGCGGCTGGACGACGCGCTCGTAGACCTCTGGATCCGGCGCGTTTTGGCATGCCGTGTCCGGGTGCTGCGTGTCCAGCTCTACACTAATCTGCCCACATCCCAGGGCGAGCCGCTCGTCAAACTGGTCGACCAGCCTCTTCTCTCCCAGCACCTCGTGCGATTAGAGCTCAGTGGCGTCTATCTGAAAGAAGAAAGATTGTTTGATTTCTCGAGCTGCCCGGTGTTGCAGGATCTGAAGATAGCTGATTCTGTCCTCCATACTGATAAGATCTTATCCCAGTCCTCAAAACATATCAGCATCATCCGCTGTGAGTTTATCTGGGATATGGACCCAACTCACATTTCTGCTCCAAGTCTTGTTTCACTGCAGCTACATGATTGTAACTTGATTCCAATTCTCGAAAGCATGCCGTTGCTAGAAACTGCATCGCTCAATCTTGGCCATACATTTGAGTTATTCTGTGGTTTCTGTGACAATGATGGCCTTGAATATTGGGAATGTGAATGTGGCATGTGTGGTATTTACTGGGATAATGATAATCATCGTAAACATGATTTCTCGATGTTTCTTGAAGGTCTGTCCAGCGCTACATGTCTGGAATTGACTGCTTCCCCTGACATGGTATGTTTGTAGTTCCTTTTGGATTCGCATGATCAAAGTTCATACCCATTCCATTGCCATTTCATCTTATATGGCGAATTAAACTTAATTTGTTCTTAATTATTTGCACTTTGCACAGATTGGATTCAAAAGGGATCTGCGATTCTGCCCTACATTCAGTAAGCTAAGATCTTTGTCACTCAATGACTGGTGTTTGGGTGCTGACTTCGAAATATTACTGTGCTTTCTCTATCACACACCAGTTCTAGAGAGACTCACTCTTCAGCTTCGTAAGGTATATATATGTTCTACTAATAATTATTGTGTGTATTGCCTTTATGAACCCCATATATGATGCATAATCAATCTTATAAACTATTTTATTCGGTACAGGAACCCAAATCTGCCATGAAAATGCAACGCAACAGGTACTTAGAACAATCACTTACACTGAGTCAGCTTAAGATAGTCGAAGTTAAATGTCAAGTGATTGATGCACGGGTTCATATCATGACGAGGATCTTGAGTTCCTGCAGCATAGACCTTGCGAAGATCAGTATCCAAAAGCTTTAGTACTTACTTATATTTAAGCAAGCACCGAAAACATACCGGAACGATTTGGATAGTTAGAAATGTCCAAGCTCGTTCCAAGGTAGAAATTCCTAGCACTTTGTGACAGAACTTATTTGAGCGTGAGGATTGTTTGCAAAAAAATGCACTTATGGTTGACGAAACTATGTTTTATTTCGTGATTTGAATTATCTTTCCTGTGTGGACAAAATTGGGTTGATGAGCCTCGATATATGTTTTCTGTACTTGAGTTATAGCATTACTTAGTACATATATGCTTACTATGCTAGCACCAGATATTGAATTGTGGGTAGTAGCATTACTCGGTACTTCAACAGTGCTAGTACCACATATGGAGTTGGCGACCGACACATTTCTGTGGCTAGTTTTGTATGTAATAGTACTAACATTTAGTTTTCCGCAATTCACTATATTAGCCCTAAGGGACTGGAATCCCCTAGAAAAAACCCTAAGATACTGGACAATATTATATGCACATTTAGAATAAAAATGTGCACATATTGTCCTATGTAGTTGCAATTGCCGAATTGATTCAATTGCCAGGGATATCTCGGAGGCTGCCTGTCAAACTAGACAATTGCCCATACATTGCTATGGGTGAGTTTCCTTGTGGTGTTGACGCCTCTGTGTGCGTGCATTTCCACGGGCTGGTTTTTTTTTCATGATTTTCTATTGGATGTATCAGTTTTTATTAGGTGAAGGGTTAGTGACTAATGGTCTAAGGTTACAAAAAATTACGGTGATTGATTGGTACTGGGAAAAAAAATGAATGTAATTATAGTGATTGGTTGTCTGTGAAAAACGAATGTAAATCATCCTGGTGATTGATAGTTGGTGAAGAGAAAAGGAATGCCAATTAAGTGGGAGAAGAGACGTGTTATGGCCTCTCCCATGCTTAAGTCAAAAATCGAAATAAGTTGGAGCCCACATCATGAGTTATAGCGAAATAAAAAGTCCTGCAATGTATAAAAATTCTTCTCGAATGCAGATTCTATTCCGATGCACATGTATTCTCCGTTCGTGGTCCACGTTACAGCGGGGGGAGTTTTGAGGCATTTTTACAGAGGCGTGTTCACGGCTGGAGCAGATGGCGAGGGATATTTTTATCCCACATAGATGGCCGTTTGATCTTCGGATAGCAACTCAATAGAGATGACAACTTCATGTTTTGTTTGGGCTTCTCGTTTATTTGTTTTTTATTTTCTGGATTTCGGCTGTGTGTATCTTATGATGCAGAGACCAGATGTAATACTTAAACTTTTAAGTAATAAAGCCTTTTATCCAAAAAAAGTGCACGAGTTTGACCCAACTGTTTGTACTTTATTTCTGCTCTCAATGGACATTCATCTGTGCCGTGTGTAGTGAAGAAGGCGAGAGAAATAATTGCTTTCTATTTTTTATGTCCTGGTCATGCGGGTGTGACCGTCTAGGCGACCTCAAGGATTTTAAGCTTAAGGCTGATGCACACAATGCTTATTTCTGGTTATGGGAGACCACAAGAGATTATGACCCATTCTTAAGTCTATATTGGAGACGTCCTTAGAAGACGAACGAAAAATGAAAAAAAAAACCATATTATTAGCAAGAGTTGTAACGATATGGTTTTTAAGATAGTACTAGAGACGTCACAAATTCAAAATGGCCTCCACCTCACATGCTTTTGCCTAATTAAAAAAATCTAAAAAATAGTAAATCATTTCAAGAAGTTCTAAAACAAATTAGAAATAAACATATACAGTGTGCTATATACGCTAAATTTTATGATGAAAATATTTTTATAGTGCTCTGTACAAAAAAAGATAAAATCATTGCTCTAAACTTTTTTTTTGAATCCCGTTTTAGCCACCGATTTGCCGTTTGCTCACATAGTACTACAAGGGGCGACCCTAGAGGTATTCCGCGGTATTCATGTGAATATCCATGATTTTTATAAAACAGTGTTGATTTTGGCGAAATATTGTCAATTTTTGAAAAACTGCTATGATTTTGACAAAATAAATACACATATGAATACCCGGTTGTAAATTCCTGGAGCCACTACTGGTACTACAAATATCATTTGACCATGAAACATGACATGGTTGTAGCACACTCTTTTTATGTTCTTCTCCAATTTTTCAGAATTTTTTTAATCTCTACTACTTAAAAGAACATTTTCGTTCCGTCTTCTCCCTAGGTGCGATACGTCGCCCTTTCGTCGCGTTTCCGTCCGCCATTCATCGCGTCGCCACTTTATCGTTTGAACCCTTCCGAAAATCGGAAATCAACTGGAGCTCAACATTTCCTTATCCACACCACACGTTCCACTATTTCCTCTTTCCTGTGAACGATGATGACCGACGATAGACCCAGCGGCCGCCGACGGGAAGGCAACCACCCATCCGTCGGTTTCCTAGGGTTTTGCTGCGCCGCAGCATCCTTCGACGCCACCGGCCGCACGCACGGTAGGAGCTCTCCCGGGGCAGCGCGCCGCCGCCACAGCCTTCTACGCCGCCGGCCGGCTGCTCGAGACGCTCCTCAAAACCCTAGCTAGAACCGGCCAAGCCGGCACAACGCGAGTCCCTGTCACAGAGAGTACTGTTGGCGTTGCGGCCGTCGTCGGCAGCCACAACACCAAGTGGATGCAGGTACCCATCCCCTCATCCCTGGTTTGCAGTCCAAAGATTCCGATCCAGTTTGTTCAGATTCATAAGCCTGTAGGAACTTAACGCCTTTCTCGTGCGATTCCCCTCGATTAAGTTCAAAAGATCGCACACCTGCTTGTGCATCGGTTTTGGCGATCGCTGCAGCTTGTAACCGCTGTTTAGGTGCCTAGCTGAACAATTGATTTTCTAACTGTTGATAAGACACTGTCAGAGAGCCTGAAAATATTACTGTGAGCTCTTTTTCTTTAACAGCTTTTTGGGCACAACTACATAGTATCATCCTCTTAGGCTCTGACGTGATGTGTATTTACTTGTACTCTTCTCCAACAAAGGCTAGCGCAGGAGTGGAGATGGCAGTTATTGATGCAGTTGCCACTTGCCAACATAATCATCATACCTTTTTGGAGATTATTTAAGGGAGCATCAGACAATGTGAATAGGGACATCAAATTATTCACTACGGTTAGTCAAGCCTGCTTATGGTTCGAGGACAAGGGTTTCCAACCCTGAACCTCAAATTACGAAAATAACGAGAACTCAGATATAGAAGTTCTGAAGGCTATACATCATGTCCATTCTGATTGCTCATTTATCTTGGATGCAAATGAATCGTACATAGAAAGTTAATTGACTGAAGTTCTTGATAGACTAAACAGTTTGTACTTGTGCATATTTGATACTACTATAAAAACTCCTTGTTTTAATCGTTCCCAATTATGTGTAGTCTTTTCATGATTTAATATCTCAGTCGTTGGGAGGTTATCTGGGTCTTCTACCAAGTTCACCATTGGTTTCACAAATGAGAGTGATTCTTGTACTCTTTAAGCAACCAGTTCATAGAGACGGTTCGGAATGTCTCCGTGATGTTAGCATTCCTACTATGGACAAATATAGAGTTTATATGTGATACATGTTGCGTCATGATGCATATTTATGTATTATTACTTCCCAGACATTAGCTTAGTCTGCTAGATACAGACTATTCCATCCCCAAGCATTAGCTTAGTCCGCTAGATATTTATGCACCAACTTTGAAGATGAAAAAATCAACCCTATCAAGTATATACCAGCATTAATAGATGAGGACTCTGTTGTGTCTGATTGGCTTGTTATCTTTTTGGTGAATCAGTGTATTTGCTTCAGTACAATATTTTTTTTACCTTGAGAATATGTTGCTTCCTTTGTTGTCGCTCAAGAATCTTTACGTTGGAGAAAAAACTGAATATAATTGCATTTGGTGATACCTTGGACGGAAGAGACAACATGATGGCTTTTCACGGCATGTCTTCAAGTTTTACATTAAATGAGATGGTTTCTTCAAAGGAGCCACACCCAAGCTAAATGTGAGGCTCCATAATATTGTATTGATGGTTTTCCTTCTGCAATATTTAGATGGATCCTATCCTTCACCATCGGTCAGGAGTGGTGTTCTGCTGCGAATAAGCTGTTGAATACCTTGTTCCAGTTTGATATTGATCTGGATCACCAAATCTATTTTCTTGTACCGATAAATATCACACATGAGAACAGTTTGTAGATGCTAAATTTAGACTTCTTGTAATATGCAGTGACTTGCACCGATAAGTATCACTCTTCCATTATTCGGTATCTTCGTTGAATTCCATACCTTCTTAATTTTCCCACCGTGTTTACTTTCACGTTGGCATGTGTTCACTTGGTAACAAAATTTCACTAGCTTGCTTGAGAGCTAACACTGAGATTGGAATCAAGAAGAACATTGTTGTTGCGATTTTTCTTCAGATGCAATTTGAGTTTGCCTATGCTCATCTATATTGAATTGCTGGAACATTGGTGCTCAGGTTATAATGCCAATATGATATATCCACATTTAACCCTTTTGAACTTTGGCTTGCATGAAAAAAGCAACATTGTTAGGATTACAGGCGCACACGCTTGATCAGGTGCAGCAAGAAAAGGAAGATAGTTTTTATGTTCTGGATTCTCACAATGATCGGTTTGTCCCCAAGCTAACCAGGGAAAAACTTTGCCTTCCTCATCTTTGAGGGCATCACCTCATCGGTGTTAACATTTCTATAGAATTCTGCATCAAAATTCAGATTGCACCAACCTGAAACCAATTTATTCGATGACCCTGTAGATTCTTTTTCTTTCCTGTATTGTTCTCTTTCAGGCAGAACAGAGCCTTCCATGGTGGATTTTATTGATCAATAGGAGCTGTTAGAGCAAGGGAACATGGTGATCATGCACCCCCAATATAATCGTAAAACTGTCGGAGGAGCAGGAAGAAGAGGAGCTTGCGGAGCATACCATGTTTGGAGATGATCAAGATGAAGTACAAACCACCCAAAATGCACCAATGGATACACATCGATAATTTAATACTTTGTGTAATGGCAAGTGCTTTTGGTAGTAAACCTGGAACGTGGTTCAAGTAGTGTAATGATCCTGGTACTCTATTTTGATCTATTTGTATCTAAAGTTCTCTGCACTTTAACATATGTATATCAAGGTGAAGCTATGATCAGTACTGGTTTTAAAAGTCATGTTTTGGCTTAGAATTATCATGTTGTTGTCACCATCAATATTTATGGCTATTTCGGCCGGGTTTTGCATGGATGTTTCTATCGGGAATTATCATGCTGTACATCCATATGTTGTAAGCATAGCATTACTTGAGCTGGTATGTCTGCCCCCGTTGTACATCCATATGTTGTAAGCATAGCATTATAGACCCCTTTGTTATTCATTTATTTCGTCACCCGTAGGCCGTAGCAACGCACGGGCTTTTAACTAGTGTGTTAATATAATTTTTTTATTCTAGCAAGAGCACGTAAACTCGGGAGCCAAAACACGGTTTACCACCTTGTCTAGTGGCAGCATAAAGGCAAAGGACGAGTGACGCACGGTTTTACCACGAAGTCACTGACGACAAGCGGTAGCCGTCTTCCTTCGATCTGTCCATTGTCGCCGGCGTGCAGGGAAGTTGCGCTGCGCGCATCGAGTAAGGTGAAGCGGTGGTGCAGTGAAGGTGAACCCCTTTTCTCTTCCCGTTCTTTCCCTCTTAACGAAATCTTCCCAACCATTTGACATTGTCCTCGCCTCCAATCTCCATTTGCTGCTCCGCAGGATCGACGCCCGATACCTGTTCGACCTAATGTCTCGCCAGGGCAAGGCCGCGAAAGCATCGACGGAGGGCTCCTGGGACCGCCTCAGCGCCCTCCCGGACGCCGTACTGCAGCACGCGCTTGGGTTCATCGAGGCAGGAGAGGCCGTGCGTACGTGCGTGTTCTCCCGGCGCTGGCGCCACATCTGGAGGCCCATCCCCCGCCTTCGCGTCACCGACGTCGAGGCGTTCCGGAGCGTCGAGAAGCTGAACGTGTTCGTGGACCAACTGCTTCTGCTCCGCGACGCCGTGTCGGTCCTCGACGAGTGCGAGCTCGATCTCCGTGGGCTCTTGCGGCTGGACGACGCACTCGTCGACCTCTGGATCCGGCGCGTTTTGGCATGCCGTGTCCGGGTCCTCCGTGTCCAGCTCTACACTAATTTTCCCACATACAAAGGCGAGCCGCTCGCCCAACTGGTCAACCAGCCTCTCGTCAAACTGGTTGACCAGCCTCTGCTCTCCCAGCACCTGGTGCGATTACAGATCAGTGGCGTCTATCTAGAAGAAAGATCGTTTGATTTCTCGAGCTGCCCGGTGTTGGAAGATCTGAAGATCTCTAACTGTGTCCTCCATACTGATAAGATCTTATCCCAGTCCTCAAAACATATCAGCATCATGCGCTGTCAGTTTCTCTGGGATATGTACCCAACTCACATTTCTGCTCCAAGTCTTGTTTCGCTGCAACTACATGATTGTAACTTGATGCCAGTTCTCGAAAGCATGCCATTACTAGAAACTGCATCCCTCAATTTTGGCCGCACATATGAGGAATACTGTGATTTCTGCGACAGCGATGACCTGGAAGCTTGGGAATGTGAATGTGGCAAGTGTGGTCTTTACTGGGATGGAGATAATCAACGTAAACATGATTTCTCTGTGTTTCTTGAAGGTCTGTCCAGCGCTACATGTCTGGAATTGATTGCTTCCCCTGACATGGTATGTTTGTACTTTGTAGTTCCTTTTGGATCGCATGATCAAAGTTCATACCCATTCCATTGCCATTTCATCTTGTATGATGAATCAAACTTAAGCTGTTCTTGATTATTTGCACTTTGCACAGATTATATTCAAAAGGGATCTGCGATGCTGCCCTACATTCAGTAAGCTAAGATCTTTGTCACTCAGTGACTGGTGTTTGGTTGATGGCTTTGAAATACTAGTGTACTTTCTCCATCACACACCAGTTCTAGAGAAACTCACTCTTGAGCTTCGTAAGGTATATATATTTGTACTAGTAATTATTGTGTGTATTGCCTTTATAAACCATATATGATGCATGGTCAATGTTTTAATGTATTTTATTTGGCACAGGAACCCAGATCCGGCATGAAAATGGAACGCAACAGGTACTTGGAACAATCACTTACACTGAGTCAACTTAAGATAGTCGAAGTTAAATGTCAAATGATTGATAAGCGGGTTCATATTATTACGAAGGTCTTGAGTTCCTGCAGCATATCCCTTGCGAAGATCAATATCCAAAAGCTTTAGTACTTACTTCTATTTAAGCAAGCATTGAAACCTACCGGAACAATTTGGATAGTTAGAAATGTCCAAGCTCGTTCCAACGTAGAAATTCCTAGCACTTTGTGACAGAACTTATTTGAGTGTGAGGATTGTTTGCAAAAAAATGCACTTATGGTTGACGAAACTATGTTCGATTTTGTGATTTGAATTATCTTTCCCGTGTGGACAAAATTGGGGTGATGAGCCTCAATATACGTTTTTCTGTACTTGAGCATTACTCAGACATATATTCTTACTACTATGCTAGCACCACATATTAAATTGTGGGTAGTAGCATTACTCGGTACTTCAACAATGCTAGTGCCACATATCGAGTTGCCGACCGACACATTTCTGTGGCTAGTTTTGTATGTAATAGTGCAATTCACTATGTTAGCCCTAAGATACTGGAATCCCCTAGAAAAAACCCTAAGATACTGGACAATATTATACGCACATTTAGAATAAAAATGTACACATATTGTCCTATGTAGTTGCAATTACTCGTAATCGTCTGTTGCAATCATCAGAGCACCTGAAAACCTACCTCACATAAGATTTTTTATGAACCGTAGGAAATAGGACAGATTGTACGAATAAATTTCATGGAGGTATTCGGGTCATCGGAAGGCTTAACAAAATGTTTTCGACCCCAGAAGCAGAGGTTAGGCTGGAACATTCCATAGTGTCAGCATGTGAGGATTGAGGAGATTTCTTCAGTGGCCATTCACCGTTGCAGCTAGTGTACAAACGATCACAGTTCTTGAGCTAGCAAACTACGATTTCACGCGGGCGAGCAGTGGCTGCCTCTGGCAAAAAACTCACCAGGAAAGCACGGGTAGCAGAGCAGAGCCCGTGCCTGGAGACGCCGGACTTCAAGGTTTTGCTGCCGACTGAAGTGTTCAGAGGACGCAACGTTGCTCAGTAACTGGTGCCATGCGTGCACAAACAATTCTTGGTTGGTGACCAAAAAAGCTAGTGACCAAAAATATCATCTAAACCGGTGCAGATAACTGGAGTTCTCAAGCAATCAAATTACAATCTCACCTCACCACAAGCGAAGCCGAAGCAAAAGAGAGAAAAAAAATAGCATCGATCAGATCAGCACGCGCACACACAGACGGACCTACTACTTGAAGCCGAAGCAGGAGCATCCCTGCCCGATGTTGTCGGGGACGGCGGGGGTCATGCCCTTCCCCTTGGCGACATCGATCTTCTCCAGCAGCGCCACCACCTCGCTCATCTCCGGCCTGCATTCCGGGTCGGCGTGCCAGCATCGCGCCATGATCTCCGACAGCTCCTTCGGGCAGCACCGCGGGATTTCCGGCCTGATGCCCAGCTTCACCACGTGGTACGAGATGTCGGCGATGCTGTAGTTCGGGTACGCCAGGGCGCAGCAGTAGAGCTCCCACAGCACCACCCCGAAGCTGTACACGTCGCACTTGTGGTCATAAGGCCGGCCCTCCAGCACCTCGGGGGCCATGTACCCCAGCGTGCCCGTCTGCCCCGTCATGTTGCACTCGTCCTGCGCCTCCACGCGGGCGACACCAAAGTCGGCGATCTTCACGTTCTTCTTCCGGTCCAGCAGCATGTTCTCCGCCTTCACGTCACGGTGCACGATCTTCTTCGAGTGCAGGTAGCTCAGCCCCCTGGCCATGTCCAGGGCCAGCTGGACCACCTTCTTGTAGGGGAGCTTCTTGTCCCGGTGCTGGAACAGGAGCGTCTTCAGCGTGCCGCCGTGTTGGTACTCCACCACCACCACGCAGCACCGCTGGCCCGGGATGCTGCCGCTCTTCGTAGCTGGGACCTTCAGCTGCGACGTCCCCATCGACGCGCCCACGAACTACACAAACATGAACAAGACGCGCCCAAATAATTAAACACGGTTCATTTTTAGTTATTTTAACCGGGCGCTTCAAATCAACCAGCTTGTGATGCAATGTATTATCACTTGTACAATACCTTTGTGACATTGGGGTGATCAAGTTTCTGCCAGACGGCAACCTCCTTCTCGAAGGCTTCCCGGTGCTTTGTCTCCTCACCTTCCTGCCCCCAATCCAACACCTTCACTGCATCGTGAGAAATAAAATGAGTGAGGAAATCTAATGCCCATATAAACATTTTCGTTTGTCAACCTGTTCATACATAGCCATAATCGAACAAATCCTGGTGCATTGTAGTCAAGTTATGATAGAGAAACAGAGAAACAAAGTAATGCCTCGAGCCAAGGCTCAAATCAGCACTAAAATTTACCCCTGGCTAGCCAGCCACAACATAAAAATTACTGTACCCAAATTCGCATATTCATATATTCCATCCACCCCGAGGACACTTTGATTCAACAGATTTTGTAGAAATTATGGATACATAGCACATTATGTTTAAAATTTTCCAAACAACATAGACTCTTTGATTTGTATTCTGTAAACATTTTATACTCCCTCCGATCCATATTAATAGGTGCTGAAGTGGATGTATCTAGCAATAAAACATGTCTAAATACATCCACTTCAACACCTATTAATATGGATCGGAGGGAGTAGAAAAAACTTTAGGAAGATTGTTCATTGTTGTAGTTTTACTATGGTGTAATCAAACTTTATAATTTAAGACATGATATTGAATTTTTTCTATATTTTTGGAATTATGAGATCAACGAGGACCTATAATAAGTGTGCTGCCTACAAGGATATAAAAGGTAAGATATACATGAAAGAAAACTGGATTCTTATACTCCAAAGACTTCGAATGTACAATATCTTTTTTTTCTACTGCTATAGCTTTCTCGTTACTAAGTTGAGTGATGGATATGAACGCAAAGTTTAAAATAAAATGTATTAAGACAATTATTTTACATAATAGGAAAATAAGCATGATCCATGCTCACTCCATTCCTTTTTATTTGGTGTATATTTGTTTTTTAGGTAATTTTTGAATTGTTAGGTGCATTCTACCACTCAAGAATAGGAATGATCGTTAATTAGCCCCATGTTACTACTCTTTTAATCAATGTTGCAATCAGGGATATTTCTTTCGCAAATCATTTCTCAAACCAATGCCTTGATCACCGTGGACAAAAACAATACAACAAATAAAATGGAACAGATGGGAGTATTGCATAAATATACAGACGAGAGTAATCAGTATGGCCAAATGGAGCAACGTTGTAGGACTGGATTTAAACAACGGTTGACCGTGAATCCATCACTACCACATAAAAGAGACCCACATAGGCCACCAAATCATAGGCACAGAAAGGACCCCACAATGCTTTTTCTGACGCTATCATGATTCACAACGGTTGGTAACTCCACAATGACAAAAATGGCATGCGACCATGTTGTTGGTGTAAGCTCTGAATCTCACCAATTGTGGACACACCAACTCACATCTCCGCTTCATCCTCCATCACTACCAACCCACTGCTATATTAGCAGCCCATGTGCCACAGCTTGGCGCCGTCGAGATCTCCTTAATATCCTCTCCTAAACCTCATACCATCGTCATGTATGTTGAACACATGAAGCAACATGGGCGTGCCCAATTGCCGATTCCAATGTGCTAGTAAATTGGTTGGCAGCCACTGCCACGCTAAAAGTTTGGCAAAAGAGCTTTTACGGTGCAGTACTAGTCATCTCAATTGGTTGGCAATAGGTAGGCAAAGTGAAATGGACGCGGCAATGATTTGAGCCCAATCAAATCAATAGCCAAAATAACTGATTCCTCAAATGCATTAGCCAAAGAGCTGGCTGGCTTCCTAAATAAGTATATCTTGGATGGGCGAAAAAAAAAAGCTTATGTAATTTGGCATGTTTCTTTCTCCTCTAATAATGAAAATGGCAGAGCTCCTGCCTGGCACACGTAAAAAAAAAACTTCGATCGCTGAAAAGAAATCTCATGGCGCGGTTGCAGCATAATTTATCTCGGCGAGATACAAAATTATTACTGTATATAAACAGAGGCGAGGAGCGGTGGTTGTTGGTTTTACTGACCTGCGACGTCTTGGCCGTCGTAGGTGCCCCGGTAGACGACGCCGAAGGTTCCGCTGGCGACCTGCTTGTCGATGTCGAGCTTGCCGAGGTCGATCTCCCACTCGAGGAGCTCCCGCGGCTCGGCGCAGCGCTGCTGGTCCAGCCAGACCCTGGAGCGCTTCTTCTCGAGCGTGACGTCGAGCTTGGTGAGGTCGATCTGGTCCGCCCGCACGTACCCGTCGCCGTCGGCCGCCCTCATCTCGCCGCTGCCGGCCCCGGCGCCGCCGCCGCTGCTGCCGCCGGTGGTCGTCTGGGAGTTCATCTCGCGCGATCGATCGTCGATCGTGTGTGCGTGCGGGACTGCTCTTCCCCGATCTCTTCAATCTCCCCCCACTTTCCTCTGTTCCGGCTGATAAAAACCAAATCTCGGTGGAGAAACGCGCGCATCTATAGCCGAAAATCGCGGGAGAAGATATGCTCGATCCTCCTACTTCCATCCATGGGATATAGGATGGAATTCAAGCCCGATCGCCTTGGAATGCGGTGTAATGCGAAGAAAAATGGCGGCTATCTGTCTGCCTGCCTATCTCCGGCCAACGCAAGAAAAATCCAGATGGGAACAAAGGAAGAACGCAAACAACAAAGGAATCAAACGCGCGAGTGGGGCAGGAAAACGACGTAAGCGGGAGGAAATCACGATCGGGAGAGGGGAAAAAAAGATGGTTTGTGTAAAGTTCGAATCAACGAAGGCGAAGAAGAAGGCTAATTTGATTAGCCCCTTCTTAGATCGAAGGAAGAAAAGATCGGACGAAGAGGGAAAAAACCTACGCTAAACGGGAACCGGCCAGCCAGTGGCGGAGCGTGACACCAAAATAAGGATGGGCCAAATAGCGCTACAACCCATCTTAGCTTCTATAGACTGGGCCAGATGACATAAAATGGGCAACTTATTGGTGAATACATGGGCTATATAGCTAGAAATTGCTTCTTTTCATTTTCCAAAGACCGGGCCAGGACCCAGTATGGCCTCCACGAGGCGCCGCCCCTGCGGCCAGCCAGCCTCTCCCCCTACGAGATCTGTCTATTTTTAGGAGGATGGAAAGCGCGTAGAGGGGTAGTTAATTCGGGAATGTTTCCCTTTTTTTGATTGGAGGTGAATACTCTGTTCGGGAATGCGTTTGTGGGGTGTAGAATTAGAATTGCGCAACGGGTGGATGACGAAGAGAGATGGAGACGCAGGGAGAGAGTCAAGGGGGTGGGGAATCGGGAGAGGTCGGCGAGGCAAAACAGGAGAAGTCTGTTTACCCGTTGGCAACAATCCAGGAGCGCCGATCGTCCCTGCCCGTTGACTCTTACTTAATTTACGGATACGCTGTTGTGGGGGCGAAGGTGCGCGGCCTGCTTTCTCCGGATTCTCTATGCTCTGCTTCTGCGCCTCTGTCCTCCGTCCGTTGGTGGTGACCGGTGACAGATGGCGGGCGGAAATGTTTTGGCGATCTCCTGCGGAGAAATAGCACCGAAAATATGAAAAGAAAAAAAAAAAAGGTTAACGCTCCGTTTGGCATCAACATATTTTTGAAGAGTACAAGGAATACTCTGGTTTCTGAAAATATTGAAATATTGAATACTTTAACACGTTTGGATGCAATACATAATGCGGTTTTAATACCGAAGTATGCTAAAAAAAATGCAGTGTTTTGAAGTATTAGACAAAGAGGTCTCGTCCTCTTTTTCCAAAATTGAATTATTGCGTTAGCCTGGCAACCAAATATTATGGTTTTGTAATACTCTTGTTCTAAAAAACCCGGGCAATTGGCTTTGGACAGGCTCCCTTCGCGCATGCAGGTTGCTTCTCGGAGAGGCACCTCAGACGGAAAATGTGCCATGTGCGGGGACCCGGAGGACGTGGCACACATGTTCTTTTAGTGCGCGTTCGCCAAGCTGGGTTGGAGTGTCATCAGGACGTTCTCGGATGTGATTGGGGTCCGTCCAATTTTCCGCAGTTTTTCGCTCTGCAGCAAACTCTTTCCGGCACAGCTCGTCGATCAATTTGGGGGTTGTTTGCGGCGATGTCGTGGTCAATTTGGCTTATTTGTAATAAACTATCGTTGGAGTTGATCTTTCTTAACCAGTCGACTGACATTATTTTCAAAATGCTCATGTTTATGCAGTGGTGGGCGGCTCTCGCAAAGGAGCAAGACAGGGCGCGACTTCTACAGCCGGCCGCTGAGCTGAAGACGCGCTTCAACTTTTTCTCGGTTAGTAGTGCACAACTTTAGTGGCGTAGTCTTAGCCATAGCTCTGGCTTTTTCCGGTGTGTCATGTGGGGTGCCGTCTCCGAAACTTGTTTAGATGGTGTGTGTGCTCGGAGAAGCTATAGGCCCACCATTGATGTATAAGGCTGGTGCCAACGCGGGCTGGAGGCGGGGCGGTATCGCCCGCGCCCAGGCGATAGTGGGACGGGAGGGCGGCTAGACGACAGCGCGGGGCGGTAGCGCCCGCTACCGCCCGCGCTGTAGGCGATAGGGGGCGGGAGCGGGTCGACAGGGGGGCGTTGCGTTGGCACGCGGGGCGGTATTGCCCGCGCCCGGGCGATAGTGGGGCGGGAGGGCGGCTAGACGACAGCGCTGTAACATCCCAAGTATGAAAAATAGCCATTAGAATGTTTGCTCTCTGTTATTTTATGTTTTGCATCATGACATCATGTTCATTGCATCAAGTTCAAACCATCAAATTTTTTAAGTTTCAGTAATTCATTTAATAGCCAATTCACTTAATTCAAATGCCTTTCAAATTCACTTAATTTCCAAAACAGCAACCATTTTGAACTTTATGAAAATTACCAAAACAAATCAATCTTTTGTTTCAAATAAGCTAAAAGGGTTCACACTATTTAAATGGGTCTTTTTAATAACTCATTTAATAGCAATTTCCACCCAAATTCAATTGAATTTTAAAACAGCAACAAGATTCAAATTTTAAGAAACCAACAATGTCACACTTGTGCTTTTTAACTAATAACCTATAAAAATCATCCACAACATTTTTCCTATCCTAAAAACCTCTCCTTTCTTTCCTTATTCCAATCTGCAAAAAAAAAAATTGAAAGAAAAGAAATAAAAACCTAAAACCAGAGAGAGGGGCAGGCCAGCAGGCCCAGCCCACCATCTCTCTCCCTCAGGCCCATACCCCTTCGCTCATCTTCCACCTCTCGTACGGCTCAACATCCAGGACTCCCACGTCGCATCAGAGGAGCAGGGAACGGACAGGAGCTCTCCCCCTCCCCCTATAAACCCTAGCTCGATGCCCTTCCCCTTCCCTAACCCTTCTCTCCTCCTCTCTTCCCTCTTCCCCGCCTCCATTTCTCTCCTCCCACCTCCATCTCTCTGCTATGCTCCCTCTCTGAACCCAAACACCTCTGAACCCGATCGCCATCACCTTTCCCTCCGGCGATCGCCGCCGTTGGAGTCTCCCTCCGAGCAGGGTAGGCGCGGGAATGGATTCCCCGCGCCCCCCTCTTCTTCCTCGACCCCGCAGAGAGGACCGGGAAGGCTCGAGGCGCCGCCGCCGTCCTCCTCTTGTCGCCGGTCGCCACCTGCTCCGCCCCGACCTGCTCCTCCCTCTGAATCCCTCGAGGTGATCATCCCTCCCCTCGCCTCTCTCCTCCCTCTATCTCCACGCACGGCCACAACACAGCACACACGCACACGGCCTCGTGCGCGCGCGGCAGCAGGCCGACGATCATCGCCGTCCCCTCGTCGATTCTGTTCTGTGCACGTACAGTAACTGAAAGTGTTCTTCAGTTTCGTCAGTACCGGCCCGAAGCAACACCTCAACCTCCCTTTGCCCCGTTACTGTCAACAAACCCACATCCACCGCAATGGCAGCAGCAACCGCGCAGCACCCAGGGGTGGTGGGTTCGAATCCCACCCCCGCGGATTAAACCCCCTATTTTTCATTTCTATTTTTCCAGTCCTAGCACAAAGTTCTAATCGCACACAGGTCCCTGCCAGTATTTATCTTAGCCCCTGAAAATATTTTCCAAGTCCCTGGATGTTATTTAATTGGCAGATTAATACCAAAATTCTAAAAATGCATAACTAAATCATCCCAACTCCAAATTCAACATTTTAAATATGTTTTCAATACCAAATCAAATTCTCTACCCAAATATAAATTTTGTTTACTGTTTTGAATAATTTAAATTGGTGAAATATTTGAAAACTTGTTTAATTCACTTAATTTTGAAAAATTCATAACTTGGGCATAAAAATTCCAAATTCAACAAACTAAATATGTTTTTCATCCCATTTTTCATGAACTTTGCAAATATCAACTTTGTGTTCTGTTTTGAATAATTTAAATTGCTGAAAACAACTGTTTCTTAATTAATGCATTTAAAATTACCAAATTAATAACTTGCTCATTTTAATTCCATCTTCAACAAATAAAATATGTTTACCATGCTAAATTAAACCACCTTTCCCAATATAAAATTTGTTTCATGTTTTGGATAATTAAAATTGGTTAAATAATTTAAACCTTGTTTAAATCATTTAATATTGTTAAATTCATAACTTGCTCAAATTAAATTCTTTTGAACATATAAAATATGTTTTCCAACCATAAAAGTATAAACTTTTAAAATATGAACTTCATTCAATGTTTTGAACAAATAAAAATTCAAATAAGTTCATGCTTGAATTAAATTCAATTAAATCTTGTTTAAACTTGTTTAATTCATAAGTAATTTATTTGAAATCCTTTTTCAACAAGTGAAACATGTATTCCACTTAAAATTTTGTGTACCTTCCAAATATGAACTTTGTTATCTATTTTGAACAATTAAAAGTGGTGAAAATAACAAATGCTTGTGTAACACCTTTAAGGAACCAAAAATTCCATAACTTAATAAATAATTTCCAAACTTGGTAAACCTTATCTCAAATTGATTCCATTGTTGTTTTCTTTCTGTTTTCCTCATCCATGCATCATGCTAATTCACTTTCACCTATTGGTTAGTTGTAAAACAATAATTTCAAGCTTAATTCATGGGCTTCTCATATGCAACTCAAATTGCAGATGGGTCCATTTAATCATGTTATGTTACCATGTCAACTAGTTTATTTTGATGCATAAATTAAATGTCCATGAATCATCCCATGATTGTGCACTATGCCATGTTATTGATTGTTTGTCTCCTTGCGTTGTTTGTTTGCTTCTTCTCGAATAGACGACGACGTTGAGACAGACGATACTTACGACACCCCTTCTGAGGAGTTAGCTCAGTACCAGGCTACTGGGTTTGCAGGCAAGTATTCACTCACATGAACCATTGTGTTCCTTTCAACATTGGATGCCGATACTTTCCGTTGTCTATTCTGCTAGCCCTATGAATTGATGCTTGTGTCCCGATCCTATCACATGATATCCTTTAACCCTGATATTGCCTCACCTCCACACCTATAACCCCGTTGCTTGTTGCCCGTGTCTTACTAGTATGCTTAGGGTTGCTTGTGCTCGAGTCTGTTGTCCGTTACTTCTTTTACCTTATTTATTTATGTTCTGGGCTCGATGTTTAAACAACAACCTGTTAATGTTTTGGGTAATAATAATTTGATGATAAGGCACCGGCAGGAGGCCCGACGTGGTTTTGAGGCCTGCTAGTGTCGACCCTAATTAGGAAAAGGGTCTTGTCTACTGATCCATGATGAGCGCACTAACCGCATGTGGGAAGCGTGTATGGGCGCCCCCCTCAATTTGACTCGATTCGCATCTCGTCCAAATCGCCGCACTTAGTTCGGGCTTTCCATTTGATGCATGCATATGCAGGTGCGAACCCTTGGCGCCAGGGTGGAACTTTTGTAGTCGGCATTTAGGGCGGCGTGGTCTTCAAGTGCTATGAGGGTCCCCTTTTCTTCGTGGGGATCGATTAGCCGCGCACGCACATCACGTGGTGCTTTGGGCTTGATGCGAAGAAGAGTTGAGTTGTGTTGAGTGCCCCGCTTGGTGGAATGGCCGTTCCATCTGGCGGGTTATTCTTACGTGTACGGCCAAATTGGTGCATCCCTGCAGGGTTAATTCTTCTCGAGAAGCCGTGTTTTCCGCGGTTATGGTTGACTTGGTGAAAGTACTGGCTAACAAGTACTCAGAACAACTTACACCTAACTAATGCTAAATTTGACTAGTAATAGGATTATTGACACAATAACCTGAACCATCATTAATCCAACTGTGTGAGTTATCCTTGGGTTGCTTCCTTAGTAGGGGGTAACATTGGATGGGTTTGCTTGGTGGTTAACAATAGTTGGTTACCATACGCCATCTTATCTTCTTTCTGTTAGCCGGAAGTTGTAATATATCTCTGTAGTTGGTTAGTGCAGCCCGCTGCAGCATCTTTTATATCACCTATTCTTCCGTTGAACCTAAAGCATTTGTACCTGGTTTTGCCGGGTACATTTTGGTGAAGTGTGAGTCTTGCTTGCCAGTACTTGTATGTACTGACCCCTTTGGGGCTGTGGTTTACGCAGACTACGTTTCCGAGGATCCCATGGTGGCTACTACGTGGAGTACGACGAGATTGTTGACGAGTAGATAGCGGACCCGGGCAGGATCCGAGACTACATGAATGGGCTCCGTCTTCTTTTCATTCCCGGCCTCTTAGGCCTATTTGGATTTGTCTGTACTCAGACACTTTGAGTGCTTCCGCTGTGATGTAATGATGTTATGTTGGGACATGTGTCCTCTGGATGATTGTATTTGCTATTCTCTGCTCTAGTGAGAGCCAGTTGCAACTTATTTCCATCTTTTGTGTCTTAGAGATCTGTTGTGGTATCATTTCGTTTAACGCCGTTGACGTACCATGTGTGTATGGTATGAAGTACGTCAATGGTAGTATCTTGATCTCTATGGGATAGTTTACATCGACGGTGGATAGTAGAGTTTGGTTGTCACACATAAGTGTTGGCCTACTCGTAAGAGGATGCGGGTGCAGGTAGGCCCCGTAATCCAATTATCTACTATCCAGTTCGGCCCGGTGAGTATCCTATAGAAGTCAGGGTACGACAAGCGCGGGCGCCCACGATCGGCTCTACGGCGACTACTTCGCCGACAATTGTGCTTATCTTCCGAGCTTCTTTCGGCGAAGGTATTGGATGAGGCGATCCCTTTTTCTACGCATTGTGGATAGATTGGGTGAATACTCTTCGTATTTCACCCAAAGAGTTGATGCTCTCAACCATGCTGTTTTTTCTCCCTACAAAAGATACAATAGATGAGTGGCTTAAGTTAGCTAGACAAACTTCATCAGATTGTCTAGAGATTATGTGAAGGCATCATTCATTGTTACGGGGAAGAGTTTTGCTGATGACCAGAGCGTCTGTTAGCGAAAGCCGAGGAGCGTGGCTTTCCGGGCATGCTAGGGAGCATCAATTGCATGCATTGGCAGTGGAGGAACTGCCCAGTTGCGCATGCCGGTCAATTCATAAGGGGAGACATCAAACACCCTACCATAATCCTAGAAGCCGTTGCGTCGTATGATTGTTGGATCTGGCATGCCTTTTTTGGAGTGGCCGGGTCCAACAACGACATCAATGTACTCAAACAGTCGCCGTTGTTCACTGATGTGCTTAGGGGAGAAGCACCCATAGTGAACTTCACGGTGAATGGACACGAGTACAACAGGGGTTACTACCTTGCCGACGGCATCTACCCCTCCTGGCCGGTGTTCATGAAGGGTGTTACTCTTCCACAAAGTGAATAGCATCGGCTGTTCACTACTGCTCAATCAGCTTGGCGCAAAGATGTCGAGTGTGGAGTGCTGAAGGCTAGGTTCAACATTATAGCAGTTCCGGGACGCTCCTACTCGAGGCGTACCAATTTGGTCATTCTGCACAACATGATCATCGACGATGAGCGTTGTACCAATTTGGAGGACATCTATGAGTCAGTTGATTCCAATGTCGGCTCTGCGATACACAACAATTCACCACCAAGCCTAGCAGTCAGGATTCAGATGGATAACGAAATGAGGGACTCATCGATGTATACACAGCTCCAGCATGATTTGATTGAGCATGTGTGGGCTAATGCCTAGATTATGTAATTTTTTCAATTTTTATGTAATTTTTTATTTATAATGTAATCGGTAACAATTTTAGTTGAATAAAATAATTTTCTTACATTATTTTGAATGTTTTAATATGAAAAATAAATGTTGATGTGGAGGAGAGAGAAATGCTGATGTGGAGGAGAGAGAAGTGAGAGCTGGGACTATAACCCGTGCACTGACACCGTGGTTTGAGAGTGGGGTGATAGTGAGGGCTAAAGCTGACGTGGCGAGGCTATAACGAGTGATGCATTGGTACCGGGCTAACTCTGTGGTGAACCTTGTGCTCTATTAAATTAAAGTAGGGCAATTTTTTGCTATCTAAAAAAAATACCGAGTGCCAAACTAGGCCTAAGAAAACTGTAAGACGATGACGTCCTAAGACCAACTCGCTGGAGTGAGTTTTCTGCGTCCACTTCGGCAAGATCAACGTCTTCGCCGGGTTTATCGGAGTAGCAAAGCAAGAGCTAGCTCCCGAAGGTTTCTCTATCTCAAGAGGAGCCACACTCGTTCACTCGGATGGTGAATCGTCAGGCAACAACGACTTTGACGATACGAGTCCATCCTCCCACTTTTCGACAAGAAATTGTGTGGATAATATGAGGAAGAGTACCCTGTCTCTCACAGGCCACCTCGTCACACGGCTGTTTAAATAGCATGGGATCAGCGAACACTGCCTCCTTAGGGCATCTCCAGCCGTTGCGCCCCCCAGGACGCGAAAACCCTCGCTTTTTTTGCGCCGTGGCGCTAAACGGCGCTATTCTGGGAACTGGAGGGGCGCGTTTCCCAGCCGTGAACCCAGGCCGCCCCCCCAGCGGCGACTCGGCCCAATTTGGGCAATAGAAATATTTTACACACCAAATAAATAGAGTTTTGACATATAAATAAATAGAGTTTTGCCACACAAATAAATTATTCAACAAATTAAAGGAAAAAAAATAGACTAGTCATCCTCCTCAACATTGCCATTCCCCTTTCGCGCCCACAAATGCTGCACCAGGTCATCCTGCAGAGCATGGTGTGTTGCAGCGTGTCGAATCTCCTGTCGCTTGGTGAGGAAGTCTGCCCATGATGCCGGCACCTGGTGATCAACATCTGCAAGAGGGCCCTGCCGGTAGTATGGTGTGTTTGCCTCACTGTCAGGCACCGGGTCATCCCGCTCACTCTCAATGATCATGTTGTGCAAGATCACACAACACTGCATCACCTCCCACATGTTGGACTTCGACCAAGTCATAGCTGGGTACCGGACAACAGCGAATCGAGATTGCAGCGCACCAAATGCCCTCTCAACATCCTTCCTGCAAGCCTCATGGCATTTGGAAAACCAAGCTTTTGCGCTTCCTGGGATAGGGTTGGAGATGCTCTTCACAAATGTTGCCCACTTGGGGTAGATGCCATCTGCAAGATAGTACCCCTTTGTATACTGGTGTCCATTGATCTCATAGTTCATAGGGGGGCATGGCCTTCGACAAGATCGGCAAAGACATTCGAGCACTGCAAGACATTGATGTCGTTGTGACTTCCAGGCATACCAAAGAATGAATGCCAAATCCATAGATCGTACGAAGCCACGGCCTCGAGAACCATAGAGCACTCTCCTTCCTTTCCCTTGTACATCCCCTGCCAGTCAAATGGGCAGTTCTTCCATGCCCAGTGCATACAATCGATGCTGCCAAGCATCCCAGGAAACCCTCTTGCTTCATTCTCTGCGAGGAGACGAGCAGTGTCTTGCGCATTGGGTGATCGCAGGTATATTGGGCCAAAAACTGCAACCACTGCCCGGCAGAACTTGTTCAAGCACTCGATGGCCGTGGACTCGCTCATGCGCAGGTAGTCATCTTGTGCATCTGCGGGAGCACCATATGCAAGCAACCTCATGGCCATCGTGCACTTCTGGATAGAGGTAAACCCTACCGTGCCGGTGCAGTCATTCTTCAACTTGAAGTAGGTGTCGAACTCCCGGATGGCATGCATGATCTTGAGGAAGAGCGTGCGTTTCATCCTGAAACGACGCCGGAACACCTTCTCGTCGTTGGTAGGATCCTCGGCGAAGTAGTCGGAGTAGAGGATGCAGTAGCCCTCGTACTGCTGCCTCGGCCTGCTCTTCCGGCGACCGGGCTTTGATCCAGCGCGGCGTGGCGCGGCGTCCTGGGCCAGCAACCCGGCCAGGCAGCTCAGGATGACCAGGTGATCCTCGTCGTCGATGGCGGCCTGGTCTTCCTCGTCGAATAGCTCGGCGAGCATTTCCTCGGCGTCGGAGTCCATGGCTCGGACAGAGCGTCGAACACCTTGCGGGCGGTGGACGCGGCTCACTGGGGCGCAGCCTCCTCCGCGACGGAGACGTGCTCGAACGGCGGCGACGACGTGGTGAACCAGCCGGCGGTGGTTTGTCTCTTCGCATTCGTACGATGGCGGCGACGGTGGTTGCGTGGGGTGCGGGGGTGGGGCGGCGACGGCGAGGGCGAGCGAGCGGGAAAGACGATTCGGGGGTGGAGAAAGTGGGAAAAGAGCTCTCCCTCGCCGACAGCGCTGGCCCACGCGCGCTTTTCCTCTCGCCGCCCCCCCAGGCCGAACCCAACGGGCTGGGTTCCGCCTGGGGGCGGCGGCGCTAATTTCTGCCGAAACGGCGCTTTTTCAGGTCCTGGGGGGGTCGACTGGTGGAAAAACGGCGCTTTTCGCCAAAAACGGCGCTAATTTGCGTCCTGGGGGGGCTCCGGGGGGGACGACTGGAGATGCCCTTATGACTCCAACGAATATTTGATTGCAGCCCCATGGATGCAAGTGCTATCCTGAACCCGTTGTTAGGCGCAGATGGACGGCCACGTACTCCAGATGCCCGCAGCCACGACCACACGAGGAGTCAACACTGAAAGTGCATTCGATCTTTCTATGTGTTTTGGAGTTGACAACAACACAATTAAAAATCTAACATCGCGTCTAAGTACTTTTAGGAAACATAAAAATGACGCAAAAAAGTTGAACGCCAATGCCAACGAATCAAACTCACTACCGCGGCAGTACCGGTTGCCCCAGCGGTAGTACCGCTACTATGAGGAAGCGGTAGTACCACGGGCAGTACCGCACAGAAGTACCGTCAGCTCGAAATTGATCTACTTAAGCAGTACTGGACCCGTAGTACCGTTGTTAATAAGTTTTATTCGGAGCAAAGCTTCCCAGGGCGGTAGTACTGCTGCCATCAGGTGTGCAGCAGTACCGCTGGAGGTACCGGTCAAAATAACGCGAGGGAGATTTTGCTCGCAATATCGTTTACGGTACTAGGGCGGTAGTGGCATAGTACTACCGCCAGCCACTTCGATTTTGAAACAAGTGGGTGCTCAACGGTAGTACCGCGGTAGCTACCGATAGTATCGCTGCTGGAACTAAGCGTTACTGTTACGACAGTACCGCGTGCCACCAGTTTGCGGAACCGCTGGTACCGCTAAGGATACCTAGGCGGCGGTAGTATCGTTGGCCCCAGCGGTAGTACTGCCATGCATAAAAAGGGTTAGACGGCTAGATTTGGGGAGGGGGTATAAATACCCCATGTCTTCTTCCTCAAGAGGCAGCCCGTGAAACATTCAATTCCAGCATTTATTGAGCCTCCAAAAGCTAGATTTCTCTCAATCTCTCCACCCAAACTTGTTGATACTTGGAGGATTGAAGGAGAAGCCCTGATCTACATCTTCACGAAGCCGTTTTTCATTTCCCCCTCATTTGTTTGAGGGATTTGAGTCTATATTTTTTTGTGCATAACCTAGACTTCATTGCTACACTTGTTATTTGTTGGTGATTCTTGGGAGCCCCCAATTAGATTGTGGGTGTGTGCCTCAAACTCATTGTAAAGGACTAGATTTCCGCCTCAAAGTGAATCAATAGTGGAAGGTGAACTAGGCCTTTGTGGAGAGGTTCATAGGCGAATAGGGGTGAGTCCTTTGTGGCAAAACTCACACCCCTCCAATGAGACGTACTCCCCCAAAAAGGAGAAACTCGGGATTACATACTTGCCTCTGCGTGCTTTCGTTATCGTTTACCTTGTTCCCTCTCATTTACTTTGTGTTTGTATCTTGTTTATTGTTGTTCTTATCATACATGTAAATTCACCGTGGTTGCATATCTATAGAATTTACCTTTGTATCGAGCCTCAATTTTAAAATAATTAAAATTGGTCGTAGCACCTATTTACCCCCACTCCTCTAAGTGCCATACTATCCGTTCATTGGTATTAGAGCATCGGCTCTTATTTTTGGGCCTAACTGTCGAATCTGTGACTCAACAAATCCCTCGGATGAACCCATAGGGTTTCGAATAGGAGAACCCATGAGCGCTGGTGACGATCGTCGGCTAGACAGGGGGCACGATTTACCCAGGTTCGGGGCCCTCGTAGAGGTAAAACCCTTACTCCTGGCTCTATCGATTTGTATTATTGAATAAATAAGTTACAATGGTGGTTGCCCAAGTCGAGAGTACGATCTCGATCTTAAGGCTTTGATGGTGCGGTATTGCTTGGTCCTCTCCTGGTAGTTCTCCTGGCCTTATAAAGATGGCCAGGTCTCAAACCCTACCCGGAGAGGACTCGAACTCTAACCCTATGTCGGTTACAAGTTTCCTATCTTAGCCCGCAAGGTATTGCGGGTGGGCTTCACGTGGGCCTTCGAGAATACTCCAAGGGCTTCCCTTCTTGGGTTTTAGCCTTGGGCCTAAGACGGGGTGTCCTTACTCGCAGGGTCCAAGGTCCACCCCTTCGTCAGTAGCCCCCGAGCGTTTGCTCGATTGGGATTTTTCCAGTCGAGTAGACGGTCAGATTTTTCGTCTTGTTTTCCTTCGGATAACCATTATGATCGTTTTCCGTTTTGAGGTTGTATACCCTGTGCGATGAGATTTTTATACCCGAGTATCGAGTAATGGAAGTGCGTGTGTTTTATGGCTGTTTTTCGCAGAAGGATATGGCGCAGCAGCTTGGCTCTCCCGAAAGATCAGGGCCAATTAATTGCAACTAGCGCAAAAACCGTTCTGGCCTACACAGATTCGAGACCTCCGACTCGAAACCGATGAGGTGATCATTGCGACTGGGCCGTAGAGGTCTTACCGAGTCAAACTTAACCTATGGGGTACCCGGCGCGTCCGCTAGGATTTTTATTCGTGTTGTTGACACGGAATTATACCAGAGGACGCAACTTTGAGTGCGATTCCAGGACCTCAAGAGAGATCTTTTGGGTCTTACCTTCATATTCTAAAGAATATGGCATCCGGATGTACCTAGTCGGCTGAACAATCCAGGTCTATGATGTGTAGACATCGTGTGATGGAGTGACAGGATCTGCACGTCCGCATAGTTTTATGTCCGTGGTTTCCCAAATGCGAAAACCAAGCTATTTTTGTCCATACGAAAGAGTTTTCGTGTTTGGAGCTTTTACGCCCATACGAAAGAGTTTTCGTGTTTAGGGTCTTGTTTTCCTGTGAAAGAAATTTCACGTCATGAATTGTCCATACGAAGTTATTTTCGTGTTTGGAGCCTTCATTCGAAAGAATCGCCAGCTTGATGACGCATGCTGTGACGTCATGGCGCACTTTATCCTCCCGATGGGACGTGACAGAGCGAGAACAGAAGTGTTGGCCCACCTTGTCAGCTTTTTGACCGGAAACGAGACCTCGCTCCCGGTTTTTACGCGAACTACGTGCAGTAAATGCGCACGATCCACTGTTAGGATCGTGGCACGGAACAACATCCGCCGCCCTTTCGTTTCGCCTTCGCACGCGGCAGCTGCGATGGATGCCACATGGCTCGTCAAGCGGTTAGGATCGAGCGGCTCTGTGTATAAATATAGGCCTTAGGTGAAACGGTAAAAATTTCCCCAGCCTTCGTCTTCCTTAGCCTTCGTCTTCCTCGCTCTCTATCCTTTCTCTCCTCGAGCTCGCACCAGTGTCAATGTCAGGAGGCAAGAAGCGCGGAGCCGCTGTTTCTTCGTCGAGGGCGACGGAGGAAGTTCTCGGCGCCGCCTGCACCGCGCTCGGGCGACTGGCGTTCGCCCAATACCACGACCAAAAGCATCAAGGAGATGTAGAGGGAGGGATTGCTGCCTCCGGAGGCCGACAAGCGGGTGCGCCTCGAAAAAAAAGGAGGAGGTACCCAATCCCGGCGCGAATGAACGCGTGGTCTTCGCGGACCACGTATCGCGCGGGCTCTCCTTTCCTCTTCATCCCTTTCTCGTGGAGTTGCTGTATGTTTACAACATACAGCTCCACGATCTTCCTCCGAATGCAGTGCAACACATATCGTGCTTCATTGTGTTCCGCGAGTGCTTTTTGGTCATTCGCCCACATTGGGGCCTTTGGAAGGCCCTCTTCAAGGTCTGAGTCTTCCGCAAGAAATCGTGGGTAGAATCTGAGCTTGGCGAGCTGCTGCGCACTGGCGGTTTTGGCATCCAGGCGAAATCGGACATCAGCTACTTCGGGATGCACTTCATCGACTCCGCCCAAGGGTGGAGAAAGAAGTGGTTCTACGTCATCGACAACAGCTCGGGTGGAACTCATGAATTCCACCCATTTGCTGTTGTCGAATCTCTGACTCCACAAATCCCTTAGGTGACCCTATCGGGTTTCGACTAGGAGAAGTCATGAGCGCTGGTGGAATTGTCGGCTTGACAGGAGGCGAGATTTACCCAGGTTCGGGGCCCTCGAAGAGGTAAAACCCTTACTCCTGCCTTCTGTCGATCTGTATTGGATGATTGGATCGGTTACAGGTTGCTCGAATCGAGAGTAGATCTCGAGTTTCAAGGCTTTTGTGGTCGTGCGGTAATACTTGGTCCTCTCCTTGGGGGCTCTCCTGGCCTTATATAGATGGCCAGGTCTCGAGTTCTACCCGGAGAGGATTCAAACCCTAGCTAGGTCGGTTACAAACTTCCTAACTTAACCCGCAAGTTTAGTGCGGGTGGGCTTCAGGTGGGCCTTCTGGAGTCTTCCAAGGGCACCTCTTCTTGGGCCTTGACCTTGGGCTTGAGAGGGGGTGTCCTTACCCGCAGGGTCCATGATCCGTGCCTTCGTCAGTAGCCCCCGAGCGTGTGCTCGAATGGGATTTTTTCCATTCGGGTAGACGGTCAGACCTTTATTGATCTCTTCATGGAGATCCAACTCGACAGTTGTTGTCTTTGAAGGATGTGTCCCCTGCATGGTGAGTCACAATGCTCGAGTATCGAGCAGTATAAGCGCCTGTCTTTACGGCTTTTTACACAGAAGGATGTGGCACAGTAGCTTGGCTCTCCTGAGAGATCAGGGCCAATTAATTGCGACTAGGGCAAAAACACTTCTGGCCTACACAGATTCGAGACCTCCGACTCGAACCCGATGAGGTGATTGTTGCGACTGGGCCGTTGTGGACTTATCGAGTCGAACTTAACCTATGAGGGTACCCGGCGTGTCCGCTAGGATTTTTCTTCGTGTTGTTGACACGGAATCATGCCGGAGGACGCAGCTTTCGAGTGCGATTCCAGGCCCAAAAGAAAGATCTTTTTGGTTCTTACCTTCATATTCGAAGAATATGGCATCCGGATGTGCCTAGTCGGCCGAACAATCCAGGTTTTGTATGATGTACGAATTATCATGTGTAGGCGAGGCAGGTTCTTTCTACCCGATTAATTTGTTTGAGTTCCATACGAAAAAGTTTCGTGTCGGAAAAATTAATTCCGTATGAAGTAGTTTTCATGTTTGGAATGTTGTGCCCATATGAAAGAGTTTTCGTGTATAGGGTATTTTTCTCTTGTTCGAAGAGGTTTTGATCCAAGAATTCCTTCATAAGAAATTTGCTTTTATCCGAAGGAATTGTTGTTCGTACGAAGATATTTTCGCGTTTGAACCTCCAATCGGAAGATCTTGATTTCAAGTGATGTATGCCATGACGTCATGGCGCACTCCTCTTCTCCCGATGGGACGTGACGGAGTGGTAGTAGATGGTGGCCCACCAGGTCAGCTTTTTGACCGGGAAAACGAGAGGTCGTTTCCGGTTTCTACGCGAACCGCGCAGTAAATGCGCACGATCTCCTGTTAAGATCGTGGCACGAAACAACGTCCGCCGCCTCTTCGTTTCACCTTCACGCGTGGCGATCGCGATGGGTGCCACGTAGTGCATCGTACGGCGGAGATCATCTTACTCAGTGTATAAGTACTGGACTTGGTGTTACGGTGAAAATTTCCCAGCTCTTTGCCTTCGTCGTCTTCCCCGCATCCATCTTCTTCTTCCTCGCGCTCGAGCTCGTGCTGCAACAATGGCCGGCGGAAAGAAGCGTGGTGCCGTCACTTCCGCGTCTGGCGAGCCTTCTACGCCACTCGCCCCCCGCGCCGGCGACTGGCGTTCTCCCAACACCACCGCGAAAAGCATCAAGGAGATGCAGCGGGAGGGATTGCTGCCGGCGGAGGCGGAGAAGCGCGTCCGCCTTGGAAAAAAGGAAGAGGTACCCAATCCTCAGTCGAACGAGCGCGTGGTCTTCGTGGACCACGTGACTCGGGGCCTTTCTTTTCCCCTTCACCCCTTCTTCATCGGGTTGCTGTATGTCTACGGCATACAGCTTCACGATCTTCCTCCGAACGCGGTGCAGCACATTTCGTGCTTCATCGTGTACTGCGAGTGCTATCTTGGCATTCGCCCGCATTGGGCGCTGTGGAAGGCGCTTTTCAAGATCCGGATCTTCCGCGAGAAGCCGCGGGTGGAATCCGAGCCCGGCGAACCACTTCGTACGGGTGGCTTCGGGATCCAGGCGCGCCAGGAGAGCAGTTACTTCAACATGCACTTCATCGATTCCGCTCAAGGCTGGCGAAAGAAGTGGTTCTATGTCGTTGACAACAGCTCGGGTGGGCTCGTAGAGTTCCACCCGTTCGCTGTTCTGACGAGGCGCAAGTCTTGGAGCCACAAGATGTCAGCCGAGGAAAACCAGATGGTCACGCCCTTACTCGCAAGAGTAGCTGCTCTTCGAGACCAAACTTCGGGAGTTGTGCTCAACGGGCTACATCTGGCGAGCCTCTTCTTGAAGCGCAGGATCCAGCCTCTTCAGCAGAGACCTTCCACCATGTGGGAGTACCAGGGCTCAGAGGACCCCAGCCGAGTGAGCCGCGAAGAACTTTCGAATGTGGAATTCGAGAAGAAAATAGCGGCCATTACTCGACTGAAGGTAGGGGAAGAATTCCCTGATTGCTCGGTTGAAGCTTTCGCCGCTTCGAATCCTCCTCCAGCTACGGTTAGCTTTTCTCTTGTTATCTTTCGAATCGTACCCTTCAAGTTTTGAATCCTAGTCGATGATATTCTACTCTTGTCTTTCCTGTCTTTGCAGAGCTTAGCAGTGGCAAACTGCTACCCGCCTGTTGCAGGAGAGGCTGCCTCAGGATTACTGTCGAGCCACCAAGACGACGCGGTCGACACCAGCGTGGCCAACGCCTCCTCGAGTTTGGAGCATGATTCCTCGGATGATGCTGAAGAATCGAATGGCGTCCCTCCAAAACATCGTCGGGTGGGTGAAGACGAAGCTACTTCTAAGGACAAGTCCTTGGAAGCGTCACCCGGCCAAGCCCCGATTTCTGCGACTCCACTTCAATCTCTTCCTCCTTCGGCTTCGTTCCCAGTGATGACGGCCGCTTGGAACGCGGATACTCTGGACGACGACGAAGAGGATGATGAGTAAGTGTTTCTTCCGTATTCTTGGTCGAATAATTTCTATATTTCAATATTGATGTTTTCTGTCTTTCGCTGCAGTCTGCAGGCGATCAGTCCTCGCAGGTTCGCCGCTGCTGTTCCTCCCGAAAAGAGGAATAAGGCAAAAGATGCGGGTGAAACCCCCACCGCGGGTACCGTCCAAAATTCTCCCAAAGCAGCGCCTGATGCTGCGACTGTGGAGCGTGAAGCCCCCAGCTCTGCCGCCAGGACTTCAGTTTCCAAAGAAGCGACGGACAGCTCCGCGGATCCTCTCTCCCGCGCCACCGGACATGTGAACTTCATCTCTTAGTTTTCAAAATTTCTGTCGGGTGCACGGCAGTGCTCCCGATGGGAGTAGCCCCCGAGGCTGTAGTCGATCACTAGTGATCGGCTACAGGCTCAAAATCTTGTTCATCTCTTCTTCATAATTTTGCTTTCTTCGGGTGCACGGCAGTGCTCCCGATGGGAGTAGCCCCCGAGGCTGTAGTCGATTGTAAATAATCGGGTACAGGCTCAAATCTAATCCCTTTAAATCTTCTATCTTCATGCTTTGTAGTCGCTCATTAATTCTCTGACGGCGATTGGTCGTCGCGTTATTCTTGCTGAGTCGGACTGCGAGTCGCTTCGATCAGAACAGAGCCGACTCAAAGCTGAGAACGACCTTCTGAAGGGTAAGTTTTTTGTTTGTCTCTTTGGCTTCAACGTCTCGCCCATTCTTGATTTCTGACAATCATCTCTTTGTAGCTCGACTTGAATTCGCGGAGTCCGACAAGGCCGGCCTTTCTGAGCAGGTAACCGCTCGGGAGGCTGAATTGGCGGCCACCCGACAAGAGCTAGAGGTTTCCCGCAAGCAATCGGAGGATTTCAGTCGACAGCTTGCGGAGGCGCGGAAGGCTTTGAAGGAACAGGAGGAGGCTGGCAGTAAGGCCGATAACGATGTTGTCGCGTTCCTCCGCCCTCTCGCTGAGCGCTTCGCGGGTAAATGTCTTGGATTCTCGCGATCTTTGATCTTTCATAGCGCCAAATTTTGCTGAGTATTATATTCTTCGTTTATAGGTCTTCTGAACGTCCCTCTGGAAATCCCTGGGCTTCAGCGGGTGGACGTGCTAACTGACACACTTGCACAGCTTAAGAGGCATTCTGATGGAGTTATCTCTCTGATTAACGATGCCTCTCGAGCATTGGTGCAAGTGCATAGTCGCCTCGTCGCCAGCAGTACTCCTGCACCCGCGCTGGGTGATCTGCTGAAGATCTTCTCAGAAGGCAGTCTTCTGGATGCCTTCGCAATCGCTCAATCGGAGGCTGGCGCAAAGACTGCGATCCAATTCGCCCTGGCGAACGGAGTCGAAGGTCTGGAAGAGGCTTACTCGTCCGTTCCAGTCGACCCCTCCACGGGCAAAAAGGTACGGCTCTCTCGTTTTGGCGAGCAAGCCGCCATTCTTGCTCGGAAACTATCTGAGATATTTGCTCGGAAGAAGGGAGGGTCGGCTGCTGCTAGTGGGAGCACCAATGTAGCCTCGTAGTCTTTTTTTTTCTTGAATGTAATGAACCTTGGGATGTATTCCCGTACCTTTGTTGCCCTTAATCGAAGTATTTTGCCCTTGGAATTTATTCCTTTTGTTTGTGCCTTGTCTCCCGATGGGAGTAGCCCCCAAGCGTTTAGTCAGATGTGCGACTAGAAACAACTCGAGTAGGGCATCTCACTTCTTTCCTTGTACTTCTTCCAGGCTACTGTGTTTGCCGCGGAAGCTTCGGGTTGACGTGGTAATCCAGTAAATCCACTTGTGGCCGCCGTGGGCACTTTTGCTGGCCTCCGTGATAAGGTTCAGGAGGGTGAGCGTAGGCTGAAAGCTCTGTGCGGGGTGGCTGATGTGGCGATATCCAAACAGAAATTGGCGGCTGAGCGCGAACAATTCTTGATGGATGAACTGTCTTCAGTCGCAAGGGAGTTGCTATGTAAGTAGTGCAGCCCCCGTGCATTTTTCTTCCCTGTATTCCTTAGTTAACTAAGTGCGTATGCTCTTCAGTTGTTAGACCGGATGACAGAGAGGAAAAGCAGTGGGTGGAAAACCACATTCATCAAGAAGCTAACAGCTCAAAACCTCATGCGAATAATTTCTGGTCTGATCGCAGTCGAGGGTTTGTGATGGCCACCTTGAAATTTCGAGTCCTCCAGGTGAGAATTATCGTGAGTTCTTTTCACGAGGTCTTGGTTGCGATGAATGCTGCTTTTTATCCACTCGAAAGGGGTCCCGAAGACTGGAGCTATCTGCTCAGGTTGTTTGGACGGGAAGGAGAGATTCGCGCGTGCGTACGCAACCAAATGACGTGCGGCGCGGTTGTGGCTCTCTCTTTTGTCCGAATATGGCATCCCGAGATAGACTTGAATTCCGTAGCTCGGCGCCCAGATTATGCAATCGAGGATATCTCGCCGTACTACGATGCCGTGCGTCCTGCAGCAGAGAAGATTATCCGAATGACCTCTGAAGAGGTAGATAGAGTTTTGTCGACTGAGAATGCTCAGCGTTTTGACTGATTGTCGGATGTAAATATCCTGTAATCTGTTTATAGTTTGTGAAAACTGTTGTAAGGTGTGTAACCTTGTATTTGATGATGTTTCTCTGTGATGCTTAGTTGTAGGTGTAGCCCCCGTGTGTTTTTATGGGGTGTGTACCTATAACTTTTAGCATGTAAATAATCAGAAGTTGCGAGTGAATATGATGAGGAATCATGTCTTTTATTGCAATGACTGATAAGCCATGTATTCGAGCTACAAGATTGGCTAGAATAGCCTTATTTTTTGTTGTGAAAAACAAGTAAAACCTAGGGGTAGAATTTGCGGAGTTGTGCGATATTCCATGGGTTGGCATAAATTCCTCCAGTGTCTGGATTCTTCAGCCTGTAAGCTCCACCCGGGATAACTTCGTGTATGATGAAGGGTCCTTCCCAGGGTGGGTCGAGCTTGTGTCCTTCCTTTTGCTTGAGCCGCAACACTAAATCTCCTACCACGAATGATCTGTGGCGTATGCGGCGACTATGATAGTTGCGTAATGATTGCTGATACACTGCGGATCTCGCGAGTGCGATGTCCCGCATTTCGTCGAGTGCGTCCATATCTTCAGCAAGCGCTTTGTTGGAAGTTTCTTCACTGTAGGCTACAACTCGTGGGGCGCTGAATCGAACTTCCTCGGGAAGGACTGCTTCTGCCCCGTATACCATGAAAAATGGTGTGTACTGCGTTGATCGATTAGGAGTTGTGCGGAGGCTCCATAGTACGGAGGGTAGCTCCTCTGCCCAATGTCCTGCAGCGGGATGTAGACGATCTAGTAATCTCTTTTTGATGCCAGCCGAAACTAAGCCGTTAGATCTTTCGACTTGTCCGTTTGTTTGCGGGTGGGCAACCGAAGCAAACTTGAAATTGATTCCTTTCTCCTCGCAGAACTGTTGTGTTTTCTTTGCGGTGAAGTTTGTACCATTGTCTGTAATGATGTCATGTGGTACACCGAATCTGCATATGATGGAATCGAGGAACTTGACGGCGCATTGGGCGCTAGCCGAAGTTACTGGCATAGCCTCGATCCATTTGGTAAATTTGTCGACTGCGACCAGCAAATGTGTGTATCCACCTGGTGTGGATTTGCGTAGTGGCCCAACCATGTCTAGCCCCCATTGCGCGAAGGGCCAGGCTATTGGTATCATGTGCAGTTCCGTAGCAGGAGCGTGTGGTCTTGGTGCGAATCGCTGGCAGGCGTCGCATCGTTCGACCAGGCTTTTGGCATCGTTGGCTGCTGTTAGCCAGTAAAATCCTGCTCGAAAAGCTTTTCCCATTATCGCTCTCCAACTGGCGTGGTGTCCACAATCTCCTTGGTGTATATCCTGGAGCAATTCCTTTCCATCTTCGGGTGCGATGCATCGCTGAAGTATTCCCGAGATGCTTTGCTTGTATAGTTCTCTGTTGACTACTCGAAAGGACTTGCTACGCCTGATTATCTGTCGGGCCTCGCGCGGGTCGGCCGGGAGCTGTCTGTGGAGCAGGTAGTCGAGATATTTCTGCGTCTAGACTGGCTCGACCAGAAAGACCTGCCGTGATATACTATGAGTAAGCTCGATAAGCGCGACCTGCGGGCTAACCTCTGTTTTCAGCGCTACCGCGATTTTCTTCAGTTTGACTGATCACTTGGTTATGCGTTCGAAGTATATTCCTGGCGGTATGGGTGTATTCGTGGAACCCATGTTTGCCAATTTATCTGCTTCTTCGTTACTGGATCTTGCAATGTGCTTCAGCTCGCACCCTTTGAAGATTCCTTCGAGTAGATTGTACATGTCGCGATACGCGACCATGTTTTCAGCAATGGTGTCGCATTCTTTCATTGTCTGTTGCACTATGAGATTGGAATCGCCGTAGATCATTAATCGGGTAGCTCCACAGGCAATTGCCATCTTCATCCCGTGTAACAGTGCTTCATATTCCGCGTCGTTGTTCGATGCTGGATCATCTGGTGGGAAGTCTAGTCGCAGGACGTATTGCAGTTTGTCTCCACGAGGCGAAATAAGAACGATTCCAGCTCCTGCTCCTTCGTTTCTCTTGGATCCGTCGAAGTACATTATCCAGTTGCTTGTGTATTCAGGCGGCCCAGGCGTTTGCAGCTCTGTCCATTCACTGAGGAATTCCACGAGTACTTGAGATTTGACTGCGTTGCGTCCTGCGTAGGTGATGTCCCAGGCGCCCAACTCGATGCTCCATTTAGCTATTCTTCCGGATGCCATAGGGTTGTTCATGATTGTCCCGAGTGACGCATCATTAACCACTGTGATGGCGTGTTCCTAGAAGTAATGTTTGAGCTTTCGAGCCGTGAGGACAACTCCATATGCGAGCTTCTGGTAATGAGGGTATCGTTGCTTGCATGGCGAGAGCACTTCGCTGATGTAATATATTGGTCGCTGGACTCCGTATGCCTTGCCATCCTCAGGTCGTTCGACTACGATTGCCGTGCTGATGACCTGGTTTGTGGCGGCTAAATAGAGAAAAAGTGGCTCCCTTTCTTGCGGTGTTGCGAGAACGCGCCTGCTCTGCAACGATCGTTTTAAGTCTGCGAACGCTTGTTTAGCTTCGGGTGTCCACTCGAATTTGTCCGTCTTCTTTAGTAGCTTGTAGAAGGGTAGCGCCTGCTCTCCCAATCGTGCGATGAACCTTCTTAGGGCGGCCAGTCGTCCTGCGAGCTGCTGGACTCCGCGTAGATTGGTAGGCTCCTTCATGGTGAGGATGGCTTGTATTTTCTCCGTATTGGCTTCAATGCCTCTGGCGGATACCAGGTATCCGAGGAGTTTTCCTGCGGGGACGCCAAAAACGCATTTGGTCGGATTGAGCTTGATCCGATATGCATTAAGGGCGTCGAATGTTTCTTTGACGTCCTCGAGGAGTGTGTCCTCTACTCGAGTTTTGATGACGATGTCGTCGACGTACACCTGTACGTTCTTGCCAATGAGATTGGCAAGGCACCTTTGCATGCAACGTTGATATGTTGCGCCTGCGTTCTTCAGCCCGAAGGGCATTGTCGTATAGCAGTAGACACCGTGTGGTGTGATGAATGCCGTCTTCTCTTCGTCTTCCTTTTTCATTCGGATCTGATTATATCCCGAGTAGGCGTCCAGGAAGGAGAGACGTTGGCAACCTGCCATGGAGTCCACGATCTGGTCGATTCGTGGTAGAGGAAAATTGTCCTTGGGGCAGTGCTTATTCAGTGACGTGTAGTCGATACACACCCGAAGCATATCCGTGTTCTTCTTCGGGACCAGCACCGGGTTTGCCAACCAGGTTGATATCTTGATCTCCCTAATAAAGTTGGCGGCTAGTAGCCTATTTACTTCTTCTCCAAGCGCCTTTTGCTTGGGTTCTGAGAATCATCGAGTCGTCTGTTTGATGGGTTTGGCGTCAGGAAAGACTTCGAGTGAGTGCTCGGCAAACTCCCTGGGTATTCCTGGCATATCTGAGGGCTGCCAGTCGAAAATCTCCCAGTACTACGGAGGAGTTTGACGAGCGCGCTTTCCTATGCTGGCGAGAGGGTTGTGGAAACCATCGCGGTCTTGGCAGAATCCGTCGGGTGCACTTGATGCTTGCGGGTGTCGCTGTTGGCGCTGAATTCCAGTTCAGGCGCGTTTTTCTTCGTGAGGGGCATAACGGAGTGGTCCGTGGTTTTTGCCAGCTCTTGAAGTTCTTCTTGCATCCCGAAAGACTTTGCGATCTCGTTGAATTCTATGTCGCACTTGTCTAACTTCTGGAAGTCTCCGTCGATGGTGATCACACCGTATTCGCCGGGTAGCTTGAGTTTCAAGTACGCGTAATGTGGTACCGCCATGAATCTGGCGAACGCTGTTCGACCCAGGATGGCGTGGTACTGTGAGGGCCAGTCGACAACTTCGAAGTCCAGGAATTCCCTTCTGTAGTTGCTTGGAGAGCCCAGTACAACTTCTAAGTTGATTGTTCCGAGTGGACGGATTGCCTTGCCCGGAACTATCCCGTGGAAGGATGTTTCTGATTCCGTTAGGCCGTCCAGGTTCTTGTTCATTCGACGGAGTGTATCCGCGTAGATGATGTTGATTCTACTGCCACCGTCCATGAACACGCGGGCCAGGTCGTAATTTCCAATCTGAGCTTGGATGACGAGGGCGGCGTGCCCTGGTCGATAGACTTGTGGCGGATGGTCTTTCTTCGAGAACGTGATTGGCTGATCTGCCATGTTCAGGTACTCGATCTTTGTTGGCGGAGTCTGCACTGCCATGCATAGTTTTCTCGTGTTAGTCTTTTGAGCTCTGCGAGAGGGGCATACCTTCTGTATCATCCCGAGGAGTTGTCCGTGCGGGGTCGGGTATGCATTGGCTCCAGTGTTTTGTGGCGTTGGTGCAGGTAGTGCAGCTAGCGCCATGTTTGGATTTGCTGGTGGAGGTGGAGGTGGTGGCGGCTGGAATTGTTGTCCTCCTCCTGGTAGTGGCGGGTAGTTTTGGGTGGATGCAAATCTTTTCCTGGCGAGTGCGTCCGAGATGTCAAGGAACTTTCGGCAATCCTTGAGAAGGTGCGTTGCCTTAGTCTTGCCCGTGCGCTTATCTGTGAACAGATGTAGCGAGCAGTCCGCATCAAGGTCTTCCTCGGGGGATTTTTCTTCTGTTTTTGGTTTCCACTCGCGACTTCCACGACGACCAGAGTCGCGATTTCGCGTGAATTCTGCCGCCACTAACTCCTCTCTATCCTCGTGGTCGTAGTATTTCCTTCTCTTTTTCCGCCCGTGGCGGTCGTCTTCCTGTGCGGGTGATGACCCTCTTTCGTTGCGTACTGCGTCTTCTCCATTGGCCCATTTTTCGGCTATGATCATTAGCTCCCCAATGGTTTTGGGCGCGGCTCTGCCTAGCTCTTCTCGAAACGCGGTTCTTCTTGCTCCTTTAGCGAAGGCCTCAATCGCCACTTCTTCCGAGATGGTTCCTGCGGTGTTTCTGAGTGTGGTCCACCGCTGGATATATTCTCGTGTGGACTCGCCACTCTTCTGTTTGCATGCTCGTAACTCTTCGATTGTGGCTGGCCTCTTGTAGGTCGACTGGAAGTTCTTGCAGAAATCGCGGTGTAGGTCGTCCCACGATGCATAGAAAGATTTGGGTCTTCTCTCCAGCCAGCTGCGAGCCGCGCCTGTAAGATGCAAATTGAGGTATTGCATGGCTGTGTTTTTGTTCCCACGTTGGCATTTTACTGCCGTGAGGTAGTCGCTTAACCACTGGGAGGGCTCGAGTGAGCCGTCGTATTTTGTCACCTCCATGCTGAGCTTGAACCTTTTGGGTAGAGGTGCTTCACGAATGCTGCAAGCGAAGCAAAGTGCTCCACAGGTTTCGTCATCCGAGGACCCGGATGAGGAGCGCTCGCGATATCGAGAAGCCCTCGCCTTATCTACCTTCTTCTGGGCTAGATCTGATCGCGCGTCGTACTCGGACCGGTCGCGGTCGCTACCTTTCCTTGGTTCCTTGCTTTGTTTTCTCGAGCGGCTGCTGTGGTGCCGCGATTTTTTGTCTCTCGGGCTGTCGTCGCTGCTACTTCGACTATCGCCGCGGCGGCGGGCCTCTTTTCCTCGACCGCGACGTGGCGATTTGTCTTTCCTTGGGGAGGAGCTCCTGTGCCTGCGGGGCGTATCTTTGTCCTTGTCCTTCTCCTGTCGCTCCTTCTCCAGTTGTTCTTTGCGATCGTGAGAGGCGAGCTTCGCGGCTGCCAACCCTAGACCCTTGCGAATATGCTTGTATTGTTCCACCCGAGGGTCGCTGTCCGTCGGCTGGTTCATCTGCATGTAGGTTGTTGCGTCTAGGATCGCGGCGGCTGGAGTTTGCGGGTAGACGTTGCCATCGTCATCGACCCTCATGAAGGAAGACGTGGTGGACCTGTTGGTCCCAGCCATAGATTCGTAGTCCCTTGTCGATGCTGCGGGTTCCTTCCTCCCAGGCCGGGTACCGACCGAAGGCGCATGGGATGGCTCGGCTCGACGTAGGCTTGATTCATCCGCCGCTCTCCTGCGGCGGGCTAGATCTGCTCGGGCATCCTTGATGTTTGAGGCCGCTCTCACTAGGTGATAGTGGTAGGCCTTTAGTTCTTCCTGCGTGGCTCCTGTCGCAGGTGGCTGACTCGTTCGCATGGATTCCTTGGCTTTCTTCCAAGCTTCTCGCGAGACGCCGATTATATTACGCTCCGTTGCGCTGAATTCGGTTTCCGATGGTTGTTCTGATCCTGCCATGCAGACTTGGGCCAGTCGTGGCCCGTGCGTCCTAGGCGCAGATCGGAAAGCTTCTCGTACCCGAGAAGGTTCCTCCATCGAGAGGGTGTGGTAGTCGGTTGCATTGTAGCGGACGGACTCGCCGCTCTTTCCCGTAGGAAGACGCGAGTTGACGGCTCCAGATTCGGTCTCAGATCCATCCAAGAAGTGGAGGATCCCGTCTCTGTTCGCCAAGAAGTTGAAGCTGCCGAACGTCAGGGTGACGCTCTTTTCCAGATCCTCGAACGCCGGGCATGATTCCGGCGAGTGAGGCGTGACCACGACAAATCCGATCCATATAGGATTGTTCGGAGCCGTAGTCGATGGTTTCCAACGAGAGTTGGACGTCGATGAAGCCGAAGATGCCGGTGATCCAGCGCCCGCGGTCCCCACGGTCGGCGCCAATTGTCGAATCTCTGACTACACAAATCCCTTAGGTGACCCTATCGGGTTTCGACTAGGAGAAGTCATGAGCGCTGGTGGAATCGTCGGCTTGACAGGAGGCGAGATTTACCCAGGTTCGGGGCCCTCGAGGAGGTAAAACCCTTACTCCTGCCTTCTGTCGATCTGTATTGGATGATTGGATCGGTTACAGGTTGCTCGAATCGAGAGTAGATCTCGAGTTTCAAGGCTTTTGTGGTCGTGCGGTAATACTTGGTCCTCTCCTTGGGGGCTCTCCTGGCCTTATATAGATGGCCAGGTCTCGAGTTCTACCCGGAGAGGATTCAAACCCTAGCTAGGTCGGTTACAAACTTCCTAACTTAACCCGCAAGTTTAGTGCGGGTGGGCTTCAGGTGGGCCTTCTGGAGTCTTCCAAGGGCGCCTCTTCTTGGGCCTTGACCTTGGGCTTGAGAGGGGGTGTCCTTACCCGCAGGGTCCAAGATCCACGTCTTCGTCAGCTGTCCTGAAGAAGCGGAAATACTGGGCGCATAAGCTGTCGGCTGGGGAGAATCGGGTGGTCACCCCGCTACTTGCCAAGGTGGTCGCCCTTCGGGATCAAGCCGCTGGAGTTGTGCTGAACGGTCTGCACCTGGCGAGCATCTTCCTCAAGCGCGGGATTCATCCCCTACAGGACAGGCCTTCCATGATGTGGGAGTACCAGGGTGCTGAAGACCCCAGTCGAGTTACCCGTGAAGAACTCTCGAATGCCGAATTCGAGAAGAAGATTGCGGCCATCACAAGCTTGAAGGTGGGTGAAGCCTTCCCCGACTGCACTGTTGCAGCTTTCAAGGCGTCAAGGCCTCCACCACCCAAAGTAAGGTTGCGTTTTTCTTTGACTTCGTTTACTTTCTTGTTCGAAAATTTGGTCGACCGAAATTTTTCCTCCTTTTTCCTCTGTCTTCTTTTTTGTAGAGTTTAGCTGTGACCACCTGCTATCCACCAATGTCTGGGGAGAAGGCCTCGGACTTGTTGGCGAGTAACCTGGACGGTCCAGCCGACACCAGCGTTGCTAACGCCTCGTCGAGTTCCGAGCATTACTCCTCGGACGATGCGGAGGAGTCGGGCAGCGATCTCCTCCAGCACAAACGTCGTCGGGTGGAGAACGATGAGGCCACTTCCAAGGATAACTCCTTGGATAAAGAATCGCCCGAGAAGGGACCTCTCATCGTGACTCCGCTACGCGCGCGCGCCCCTTCTCCCTCGTTTCCAAATATCCAAACCGCCTGGAATGCGGATATGTTGGATGACGAAGACGACGAGTAAGTCCTTCTTCCTATTCTTTAGTCGAACATTCTTTTCTCGCGCCTTTTGACGTATTGTCTTCATGGTATTCTGCAAGCTATCAGCCCTGGTCAATTTGTCTCTTCCCTTCCTCTCTAGAAGAGGAATAGAGCTGCAGCTGCGGGTAGGACCCCTACCGCAGACACTGTCCAGAACTCACCAAGTGCAGCCCCCACTTCGGCGACTATAGAATATAGAATTCCTAGTTTTGCTGCTGGGGCCTCGACTCCGAAGGAAGTATCGGGTAGCTCGGCGGATCCCCTCTCGTTAGCTCAAGGCCAGGTAAATTTTACCGCTTTCTTCTTCAAACTGTACTTCGTTAATTTGGGATTTTTTATCGGGTGCACGGTAGTGCTCTCGATGGGAGTAGCCCCCGAGGCTGTAGTTGATCGCGCCCGATTGGCTACAGGCTCAAAGATGTAAACTTTTATCTCCTCGTTTTGCTTTATCGGGTGCACGACAGTGCTCCCGATGGGAGTAGCCCCCGAGGCTATACTCGAATGTTTGTAATCGTGTATAGGCTCAATCTTCTATTCTCTGATTCTTCTACCTTTATGTTTTTTTGCAGTCACTCATCGACTCCCTTGCGGCCGTTGGTCGCCATGTTATCCTTGCAGAAACGGAATGCAGGACCCTTCAATCCGATCGCGATCGACTCGCCACCGAGAATGAGCTCCTCCAAAGTAAGTTTATCGTCTTCTTCTATCTCGTCTTTCCAGTTTTTCCAATTTCTTCGGTTTTGAAACCCATTGCTGTGCAGCTCAAATTGAATTTATGAAAGCCGAGAAGGCGGACGCTTCCACTCGGGCAAATTCTTAGGAGGCTCAGTTGGCAGCTACTCGACAGGAACTCGAGGCCTCTCACAAACTGGCGACTAACCTCGAAGGAAGGCTTGCGGACGCCCAGGATGCTCTGAAGAAGCTGGAGGAGGCTGGCACCAAGGCGGACTCCAATCTCGTCGACTTCCTTCGCCCTTTGGCCGAACGTTTTGCGGGTAAGTTACATTTGGTCTCTTGTTGTCTCCTGATTGTTTGGTAGGTCCTTGGATTTGAATATTTTTCTTTGCAGGTCTTCTGGGCGTCCCGCTAGAGTTTCCTGGGGTCCAACGGGTGGATGCGCTGACCAATTCCTGCGCCCAGCTTAGGAAGCACGCCGAGGGGATTTGCACCCTGATTGGCGATGCCATTCGAGTGCTGACGCGGCTTCACGGTCGCCTTCTAGTCGACGCCGTGTCTCCGCCTGTGCTAGGTGATCTTTTGAAGATTTTCTCGGAGAGCAACCTCCTTGACACCTATGCGGTTGCTCAGTCAGAGTCTGGGGCGAAGACTGCCATCCAGTTTGCGCTGGGGCACGGAGTCACAGGCTTGGAGGAGGCGTACTCGGATCTTCCCATCGATCCTTCTTCGGACAAAAGGGTAGCGCTTCGTCGTTTTGGCGATCCAGATGGAGTCCTCGCCCGGAAGTTATCTGAGTTGATCGCCCGTGCTAGTCGAAGGGGGAGTACCGCCGCGAGTGGCAGCACAACCGTAGCTCCTTAGTATATTTTCCTCGTAGCTCGCTCTTTCGATTGTAATGAACCTTGGGATGTATTCCCGTATTTTCATCGTTTAATTGAAATGTTCTTCTGGTATCTGAGATGTTTCCTGTGATTGATTTGTTTATGTGTTTGTTCCCGATGGGAGTAGCCCCCGAGCACCTGTCGAGTAGGTGGTTGATATACCTCGAATAGGGCATCTTATTCCTTGTCTTTCCTTGTATTCTTCCAGGTAGCCGGAGTTGCTCCGGAGTCTTCGGGTGGGCTTGTTGTCTAAGCGAATTTTCTTGTTGCCGCTGTTGGTACCTTTGCAGGCCTCCGTGACCGTGTTGCGATGGCGAGCGCAAGCTAAAAGCTTTGCGTGGGGTAGCGGAGGTAGCCAAGTACAAACAGAAACTTGCGGTTGAACATGAGCAGTTTGTGATGGATGAATTGGCAGCTGTCGCCAGGGATTTGCTCTGTAAGTAATTCAGCCCCCTAGCTTTCTGTGCCTTGTATCTTTCTTTGATCGTGTACCTTTGTTTTCAGTTGTTCAGCCGGATGATAGGAGTGGGAAACAGTGGGTGGAAAACTACATCCTTCAGGAAGCTGACAGCTCAAAGCCCCATGCGAATAATTTTTGGTCCGATCGGAGTCGGGCTTTTGTGCTTGCTACCTTGAAGTTTCGAGTTATCCAGGAGAAAATGCTCGTGAGTTCTTTTCACGAGGTTTTGACTGCCATGAATGCTGCTATCTATCCGTTGGAGAGGGGTCCCGAAGATTGGAGCCATCTTCTCAAGGTTTTCGGGGAAGAAGGAGAAATTCGCGAGTGTGTCCGCAATCAGATGATCTGCGGCTCGGTAGTGGCTCTTTCTTTCGTCCGGTTGTGGCATCCTGAGGTGAATTTCAACTCTGTAGCTAGACTCCCTGATGGTCCAATCGACATTACTCCTCATTATAGGGTTGTTCGACCTGCAGCAGAGGAAATTATTCGATTGATCTCGGCAGAGGTGGATCGGGTTTTGGCGGCTGAGAATACTCATCGCCGTGTGTAATTGTAGGATGTATGTATCCTGTTGCGCTGTGCAGTTGTGTAAAACTGTTGTAAGGTGTCTACCTTGTATATATATAATTCTTCCTGTGATGCTAAGTTTAGGCGTAGCCCCCGTGTGTTTGTGGGGTGTGTATCTGTTACTTTTTAGCATGTAAGGATGGAGAACTCGAGTAGCTATGGTTGAGAAACCATGTATTTTATTGCAATGACTGAGAAGTCATGTGCTCTTCTTTCGAGCTACAAGATGGCTAATATAGCCTTATTAGTATGAGTAAAGTGAAACTATGGATAAAATTTGCGGAGTTGTGCAACATTCCAAGGGTTGAAGTAGATGCCTCCGGTCGCCGGATTCTTCAGTCGATAGGCGCCACATGGGATAACTTCGTGTATTATGAAGGGTCCTTCCCATGGTGGCTCGAGCTTGTGTCCTTCCTTCTGCTTGAACCGTAGCACCAAATATCCTACTGCGAAGGCTCTATGGCGTATGCGTCGACTGTGATAGTTTCGCAGCGACTGCTGGTATACTGCGGATCTTGCGAGTGAAATATCGCGCATTTCGTCGAGTGCGTCCATATCGTCTGCGAGTGTCCTGTTGGAGGTTTCTTCGCTGTAAGCAACGACTCGTGGGGCGTTGAACCTGACATCCTCGGGAAGGACTGCTTCTGCCCCGTATACAATGAAAAATGGTGTATATTTTGTGGATCGATTTGGAGTTGTGCGGAGGCTCCATAGCACGGAGGGTAGCTCTTCCTCCCAATGTCCCGCTGCTGGGTGTGGGCGGTCGAGTAGACGCTTCTTGATGCCAGCCGAAACTAATCCGTTGGATCGTTCGACTTGACCGTTGGTTTGCGGATGAGCGACTGAAGCGAATTTGAAGATGATGCCTTTTTCTTCGCAGAACGGCTGTGTTTCCTTTGCCGTGAAGTTGCGACCATTATCAGTAATGATGTCGTGTGGTACTCCAAACCTGCATACGATGGAGTCTAGGAATTTGACGGCGCATTGGGCGCTAGCCGAGGTTACTGGCATGGCTTCGATCCACTTGGTAAATTTGTCGACTACGACCAGCAAGTGTGTGTATCCACCTAGTGTGGACTTGCGTAATGGTCCTACCATGTCCAGCCCCCATTGTGCAAAGGGCCAGGCGATGGGTATCATATGTAGTTCCATAGCGGGTGCGTGTGGTTTTGGTGCGAATCGCTGGCAAGCGTTGCACCTGTCGACCAGTTCCTTTGCGTCTTTGGCTGCTGTAAGCCAGTAGAATCCTGCTCGGAAGGCTTTTCCCATGATCGCTTTCCAGCTAGCATGATGTCCACAATCCCCTTGGTGGATGTCTCGCAGCAGTTCCTTGCCATCTTCGGGTGCTATGCATCGTTGCAGTATGCCTCAGATGCTCTGTTTGTACAACTCTCCGTTGAGTATCCGAAAGGATTTGCTGCGTCTGATTATCTTTCGAGCCTCGCGAGGATCTGCTGGGAGCTGTTTGGTGGACAAGTAGGCGAGGTATTTCTGCGTCCAGACTGGCTCGACCAGATAACTTGTCGCGAAATATTATGAATGAGCTCGATATTAGCAATTTGCAGGCTGACCTCTGTTTCCAATGCTGCAGGTGCTCCTGCAGTTTTCTTGACTTTGACTGATCGTCTAGTCACCCGCTCGAAATATATCCCTGGCGGTATGGGTGTGTTTGTGGAACCCATGTTCGCCAGCCTGTCTGCTTCTTCGTTGCTGGATCTCGCAATGTGCTTCAGCTCGCATCCTTTGAAACTTCCTTCGAATAGGTTGTACATGTCACGATAGGCGACCATGTTCTCAGCGATATCGTCGCACTCCTTCATTGTCTGTTGCACGATGAGATTGGAATCACCGTCGATCATCAGTCGGGTGGCTCCGCACGCAACTGCCATCTTCATCCCATGCAACAGGGCCTCGTATTCTGCGTCGTTGTTTGATGCGGGATCATCGGGTGGAAAATCCAGTCGTAGGACGTATTGCAGCTTGTCTCCTCTAGGTGATATTAGGACGATCCCAGCTCCTGCTCCTTCGTTTCTCTTGGATCCGTCGAAATACATGATCCAGTTACTCGTGTATTCTGGCGGCCCAGGTGTTTGTAGTTCTGTCCACTCGCTCAGAAACTCCACGAGTACCTAGGACTTCACGGAATTGTGCCCTGCATAGATGATGTCCCAAGCGTCCAGCTCGATGCTCCATTTTGCTATACCTCCGGATGCCATTGGGTTGTTCATGATTGTACCGAGTGATGCATCATTAACCACTGTTATGGTATGTTCCTGGAAGTACTGCTTGAGCTTTCGAGCCGTGAGAACCACTCCATATGCAAGCTTCTGGTAGTGAGGATATCGTTGTTTGCACGGCGAGAGCACCTCGCTGATGTAGTAAATCGGTCTTTGAACTCCATATGCCTTGCCCTCCTCAGGTCGTTCGACCACGATGGTGGTGCTAATGACCTGGTTTGTTGCGGCTAGGTATAAGTATAGTGGCTCCCTCTCTTGTGGTGTTGCAAGAATGCGCCGGCTCTGCAAGGATTGTTTCAAGTCTGCGAATGCCTGCTTAGCTTCTGGTGTCCATTCGAACTTGTCCGTTTTATTCAACAACTTGTAGAAGGGTAGCGCCTGCTCACCTAATCGTGCGATAAATCTGCTCAAGGCGGCTAGTCGCCCTGCGAGCTGTTGGACTCCGCGTAGATTGGTTGGCTCCTTCATTGTCAAGATTGCTTGCATCTTCTCCGGGTTGGCTTCGATTCCTCTGACGGATACCAGGTACCCGAGAAGTTGCCCTACTGGGACGCTGAAGACGCATTTTTTCGGGTTGAGCTTAATCATGTATGCGTTTAGAGCGTCAAATGTTTCTCTGATGTCCTCGAGGAGTGTATCCTCCACTCGAGTCTTGATGACGATGTCGTCAACGTACACTTGTATGTTCTTGCCGATGAGCTTGGCGAGGCATTTTTGCATGCAGCGCTGATATGTTGCGCCTGCGTTCTTGAGCCCGAAGGGCATTGTCGTGTAGCAGTACACACCGTGAGGTGTGATGAATGCTGTCTTCTCCTCGTCTTCCTGCTTCATCCGGATCTGATTGTATCCCGAATAGGCGTCCAAGAAGGAGAGGCGTTGGCAGCATGCGGTGGAGTCCACGATCTGGTCGATCCGTGGGAGGGAAAAGTTATCCTTGGGGCAGTGCTTGTTCAGCGACGTGTAGTCGATGCACACTCGAAGGATGTTGGTGTTCTTCTTTGGGACTAGCACCGGGTTTGCTAACCAAGTGGATATTTTGATCTCCCTGATGAATTTTGCTGCTAGCAGTCTGTTTACTTATTCTCCAAGCGCTTTCTGCTTGGGTTCTCAGAAACGTCGAGTGGTCTGCTTGATGGGTTTTCCATCTTTGTAGACTTCGAGTGAGTGCTCGGCGAACTCCCTGGTTATTCCTGGCATATCTGAGGGCTGCCAGGCGAAAATTTCCCAGTACTCACGGAGGAGTTCGACGAGCGCGCTTTCCTATGCTGGTGAGAGGGTAGCTGAAACCATTGTTATTTTCGCAGAATCTGTCGGGTGCACCTGATGTTTTCGAGTGTCGCTGTTGACGCTGAATTCCAATTCTGGCGCGTTTTTCTTTGTGAGGGGCATTACGGAGTGATCCGTGGTCTTTGCTATCTCCTCCAGTTTTTCTTGCATCCCGAAAGATTTTACGATCTCGTTGAACTTGATGTCGCACTTGTTGGACTTATGGAAATCAACGTCGATGGTGATTACACCATATTCCCCGGGTAGCTTGAGCTTCAGGTATGCGTAATGTGGTACTGCCATGAATCTTGCGAACGCTGTTCGACCAAGAATGGCGTGGTACTTTAAGGGCCAGTCGACTACTTCAAGGTCGAGGAATTCTCTTCTGTAATTGCGTCGATTGCCCAACACAACCTGTAGGTTGATTGTTCCGAGTGGACGGATCGCCTTTCCTGGAACTATCCCGTGGAAGGATGTTTCTGATTCCGCGAGTCCTTCCAGGTTTCCTGTTCATCCGGCGGAGCGTATCCGCGTAGATGATGTTGATGCCGCTGCCTCCGTTCATAAATACGCGAGCCAGTTCGTAATTACCAATTTGCGCCTGGATTACTAGGGCGGCGTGTCCTGGTCGATAGACTCACGGGGGGTGGTTTTCCATGGAGAAGGTGATCGATTGGTCCGCCATCTTCAGGTACTCGGGTCTTGTCGATGGGGTTTGCACAACCATGCATAGCTGCCGCGCATTTTTCTTCTGAGCTCTGCGGGATGGGCAGACTTTTTGGATCATCCCTAACTGTCCAGCCGGGTTCGGGTACGCGTTAGCTCCGGCGTTTGGTGTGGGTGGCGCGGGTAGTGCGGCTAGCGCCATGTTTGGATTTCCCGGTGGAGGTAGTGGTTGTGGCGGATGGAATCCTTGGTGTCATCCTCCTGAAAGTGGCGGGTAACTTTGACTAGCTGCTGATCTACTTTTCTTCGAGAAGGCCTCGTGGATGTCGATGAACTTTCGGCAATCCTTGAGGAGGTGTGTTGCCTTAGTTTTGCCCGTGCGCTTATCTGTAAATAGATGTAGCGAGCAGTACGCATCAAGGTCCTCCTCGGGAGTTTTGTCTTCAGCCTTCGGTTTCCATTCGCGACTTCCGCGGCGTCCACTATCGCGGTTTCGCGTAAATTCTGCCGCTACCATCTCTTCCCGATCGTCGTGATCGTAGTATTTCCTCCTTTTCTTTCGACCATGGCGGTCGTCCTCGGGTGTGGGCGATGATGTCCTCTCGTTGCGCACCGAGTCTTCTCCATTAGCCCATATGTCGGCTATGATCATCAGCTCCTCAATAGTCTTGGGTGCGGCTCGTCCCAGCTCTTCTCTAAAAGCAGTTCGTCGGGCGCCTTTTGCGAAGGCCTCAACCGCAACTTCTTCCGAGATGTTTCCTGCGGTGTTCCTGAGCGTGGTCCATCGCTGGATATACTCGCGAGTGGACTCGCCGCTCTTCTGTTTGCAGGCCCGCAGTTCTTCAATGGTTGCTGGTCTCTTGTAGGTGGCCTGGAAGTTCTTGCAGAAGTCGAAGTGCAGATCGTCCCATGATGCGTAACAGGATTTCGGTCTTGCTTCCAGCCAGCTACGTGCCGCTCCGACCAAGTGTAGGTTGAGGTACTGCATAGCCGTGTTCTTGTTCCCACGTTGGCATTTCATTGCCGTGAGGTAGTCGTTTAGCCATGAGGAAGGCTCGAGCGAACCATCGTATTTTGTTACTTCTGTGCTGAGCTTGAACCTCCTGGGTAGAGGCGCTTCGCGGATGCTGCGGACGAAACACAACGCGCCGCATGTCTCGTCATCTGAAGAACCGGACGAGGAGCGCGCGCAGTTCCTTGCTGCTCTTGTCTTGTCCACCTGTTTTGCGCGATATCTGACCGTGCGTTGTATCCTGGTTGATCGCGACCAGTTTCCTTCCTTGGCTCCTTGCTGCGTTTTCGCGAGCGACTGCTGTGGTGGCGCGAGCTTTTATTTCTCGGGCTACCTTCGCTGCTGCTTCGACTATCATCGTGTCGCCGAGCTTCTTTTCCTCGACTACGGCGAGGTGATTGGTCTCTCCTAGGCGAAGTGCTCCTATGCTTGTGTGATGCCTCTTTTTCCCTTTCCTTCTCCTTCTCCTGCTGTTCGGCGGCCTTCTTGCGATCATAGGAGGCAAGCCTTGCGGCTGCCATGCCGAATCCCTTCCGAACTTGCTTGAATTGTTCTGATCGAGGGTCGTTTTCCCTCGGCTTATTCATTTTCATGTAGGTTGCTGCGGCTAAGACCGCGGCAGCAGGAGTTTGCGGGATGACGTTTCCTTCCTCGTCAACCCGCATAAGGGAAGGTCCGAGTGATCTGCTGATCCCGCCTAAAGACTCGGCGGACATGGTCGTAGTTCTTGATGCGTGCCCCTTCCTTGCGAGTCGGGTGCCGACGGAAGGTGTTAGGGACAGCTCGGCTCGGCGTTGACTCGATTCATCCTCCAATCTTCTCCGTAGGTCTAGATCTATCCGAGCTTCTTTAATAACGGTGGCCGCTCTCACTATGTGATAGTGGTAGGCGACCATGTCTTCGTGTGGGGCAGGGGCCGCAGGTGGCTTGCTCGTTCGGATGGCCTCTTTTGCTCGGTCGCAAGCTTCACGTGAGACTCCGATTGCAGTGCGTTCTTCCACGCTGTTTTCTCTTTCTGGGGGTTGTTCCGATCCTGCCATGCATACCTGAGCCAGTCGTGTCTCGTGAGTCCTAGGCGCAGTTCGGAAAGCTTTCTGGACTTGGGAGGGTTCCTCTGTCGAGAGGGTATGGTAGTTGCTGGTGTTGAAGCGGATGGACTCGCCACTTTTCTCCAGATAAGGGCGCGAGTCGACGGCTCCTGACTCAGATCCCGATTCTTTGGGGAAGTGGAGGATCCCGTCCTTGTTGGTGTAGAACTTCAAGCTCCCGAACGTCAAGGTGACGCTCTTCTCCAGACTGCTCAATACCGGGCGTGATTCCGGCGAGTGAGGGGTGACCACGACGATCCGATCCAAATAGGGTTGGTCGGAGTCGAAGTCGAAGGTTTCCAACGCGAGTTGGATGATGAAGCCGAAGATACCGGAGATCCCAGCGCCCGCCGTTCCCACAGACGGCGCCAATTGTCGAATCTGTGACTCAGCAAATCCCTCGGGTGAACCCATAGGGTTTCGAATAGGAGAACCCATGAGCGCTGGTGACGATCATCGGCTAGACAGGGGCACGATTTACCCAGGTTCGGGGCCAGAGGTAAAACCCTTACTCCTGCCTCTATCGATCTGTATTATTGAATAAATAAGTTACAATGGTGGTTGCCCAAGTCGAGAGTACGATCTCGAGCTTAAGGCTTTGGTGGTGCGGTATTGCTTGGTCCTCTCCTGGTAGTTCTCCTGGCCTTATATAGATGGCCAGGTCTCAAACCCTACCCGGAGAGGACTCAAACTCTAACCCTATGTCGGTTACAAGTTTCCTATCTTAGCCCGCAAGGTATTGCGGGTGGGCTTCAAGTGGGCCTTCAAGAATACTCCAAGGGCTTCCCTTCTTGGGCTTTAGCCTTGGTTCTAAGACGGGGTGTCCTTACTCGCAGGGTCCAAGGTCCATCCCTTCGTCACTAACCGCCTAAGAGTTATAGCATGGCTGATGAAAGGGATGCCGTCGAGTCCGCGACACAAGTCACTATGGATGATCTCAAGGAGTTTTAAAATTCCTTGACCTCATCCATAGATGTCAAAATGACAGAGTTGCGAGATCTTATGTTCCAACTCCTGAATGCCATGGAACCGGAGACTTCCGCTTCATCTCCTTTGGTAGAAATACCGGGGAAATAAAGGATGGGGATAAGGGTGGAGAAGATAAAAGTAAATCTCCTAAGAACAAAACTTCTAAGGGAACGGAGGAGAAGGGCGAGTACCGCAATGTCGAAGGACGGTACTCTCTCGATCCTCCAATCCCGCATCCTCATATTAACCCTAGAGGCGATCTTCCTAAAATTGATGCACATACTTTTGATCATTTTCAATATTATATGAAAATTGACTTGAACTCATCTTGTATTGAGCTTTGAAGGGTCATTCAAGATGGATACAAGCCTCATGACCTCAAGAACTTGACAAGAAGATAAGTAGTATATTTCCAACTCAACTACACCTCCTTGTCGATGATTCAACAAGTCGTGGGTCCAAAACACATGCCTCATCTACGAAATATCATCTACGAAGATTTTATCTCAAACTTGGAATACGAAAATTATCTAAAAAAAGTGTTCACAGAAATGATCTATCATCTACGAAGATTCATGGCTTTCGGGCCAAAAGACGGATGTTATGACTACATCCATGGAATATTTTATTGAAATGTTCCCATATTCTACACAAAGATGCATATTGGAACAACGAACAATGTCGATGAATTTTATTTTTATTTTTTGTTGAATAAAAACACCATTTTTTATTTTTTGGAGTGCCAAAAACGGATTGTTTTTTGTAAAGCATCTACCAAAAATATGCTGCAAAAATGTACCAAATAAAATTATAAAGTTTTTAGCCCATATTTTATCTACAAAAACTCGAATTACTTACTCTAATTTTTTTTCATACGCCTCTTTTGAAATAGACAAATTTCCGCCGATTCAGCTCAAACATGGCCAAATTTGAACTATAGGTGCCTCATAATTTGCTCATGATTTATTTGTGAAAATCATTTTTGGGTACAAAAAGATCTATTCCGAAATCAGCATAAAACAATCACGATTTATTTGAAAAAATCATGATTTATTTGTAAAAATCAGAGATACACCAACAATTTTGCGATATTCAACCCCTAGCTACAAACAGTCATGTCCCCTGTTTTGACCGTATTCAGAAATCAGCAAAAGACGTTCAAAAGATGTTATTTTTTTTCGAAAAAATGGGCAACCTTCGCAATGTGTCATCATATGTGACCTAGTAACCATAAAAAATAATAAGCTTGGAATATGTCAACTATCGCGAAAAAATGTTCACATAAATGAGTTATCATGTACGAAGATTAATGACTTTCGGGCCAAATGACCAATGTGATGGCCACTTTCATGGTATAGTTTGTTTAAATGTTCCCATATTCGACACAAAGATGCATATTGGAACAACTAACAATGTTGACGAAGAAACTATTATTTTTTTTTGAATAAAAACATCATTTTCCATTTTTGGAGTGTCAAAATTGTTTTTTTTTGTGAAGCACGCACACAAAATATGACACACCATTGTACAAAGTAAAATTATAAATTAAATATGTCATATTTTATCTACAAACAACAATTTTTTTTCCTCTAAAAAGATTTACATACACCTCTTTCAAAAAAGAAAAATTTCCGCTTATTCCGTTGAAACTAGGCCGAATTTGAACTACAGGTACTTCGTAGTTTGCTCCTGAGCTTTTGTAAAAATCATTTTTAGATACAATAGTACCTATTTAAACACAGATACACCAAGAGTTTCATGATATGCAACACCTAGCTACGAACGTTCATGCCCCCGTTTTGACCGTATTCCGAAATCGTCATAAAAGGTTCAAACAATGTTAAAAAACTCAAAAAAATGGACAACCTTCGCAATGTGTCATCACATGTGACCTAGTAACCATAATAAATAATAAAGTTGGAATACGACAACTATCGTGAAAAAGTGTTCACAGAAATGAGCTATCATCTACGAAGATTAATGACTTTCGGGCCAAATGACCGATGTTATGGCCAGTTTCATGGCATAGTTTGTTTAAATGTTACTATATTTCACACGAAGATGCATATTAGAACAACTAACAATGTTGACGAAGAAAGTTTTATTTTTCTTTAAATAAAACCATTATTTTCCATTTTTGGAGTGTCAAAAATGGTTTTATTTGTGAAGCACGTGCACTAAATATGACACAATATTGTTCAAAGTAAAATTATAAAGCAAATATGTCATATTTTATGTACAAATAACCAAATTTTTTCCTCTAAAAAGATTTACATACACCTTTTTTGAAAAACACAAATTTCTGCCGATTCCGGTGAAACCGGGCAAAATTTGAACTACAGGTGCCTCGTAGTTTGATCTTGATTTTTTGTAAAAATATTTTTTATGTACAAAAGTACCTATTTTAACAGAGATATACCAAGATTTTAACGATATTCAACACCTAGCTACGAACGGTCATATCCCCCGTTTTGATCGTATTCCGAAATCGACATAAAAGGTTCAAAAAAATTCAAAAAAAATAAAAAAGCTTCGCGTTGTGTCATCATTTTTAAATCCAAGTTTTAAAGTGGATGTTTGAATTTAATCATGGCATGATTTTAAACCACTACATTTTTACCCCGCATTTGAATTTAAAATAGTAACACAAAATTTTAATTAAGAATCTTCACAACCCTATATGAAAAATATATAAATCTTAGGGGTATTTTGTATTTTCTTTTAACTAAAACTTGTCCCTAATAGTCTATAATTACAAAAGATCTATTTTAAAAAATAAAAACTTATTTGGTTGAAATTGGAGTCCAAAGCCAAAAGTTATGAAAGAAGAAAAAAAAAGAAAAGTGAAAAAAAAATGCCAAGCCGGCCGGCCTTGCCCAGCGCCGCTGCCGACCAAGCCCAGTAGTACGGGACCTCTCCTAGCCCAGCCGGCCCAGCCCAGCAGTACGGGGACCTCTCCTAGCCCGGTCGGCCCAGCCTAGAAGTACATCCAATCCCTCGTGGCGCGGCCAGTCCAGCCCAGCGCGGACGAGTGCTAATCTCCACTACTTATAAAAGAGCAAACTTTGTGGGAAAATTAGATCTAGACCATTCATATACATGGATCAAACGGTCTACATCCATCCGTTCTCCCCACCCAAAATCTCACGCGGATGGAAAGGGAAAAAAATAAACCGTATCACACACGATCCACACTTCCATCGCCAATCGTTATCCAGGCGACTCCCTGCCCCGCCTCCTCCTGCACACGACACAGCCGTTTGACGCGCCGCCGGCCGATTCGCGATGACACCTACCCCACGCGACGCCGCTGCCCCCGTCAGCTCCTCTCCACGCGCCGCCCCATCTATTCTGCATCTTCTCTAGATACTGCTGATCCACACAATTCATCCCGACTGCGGCGCCTCCCCGACGATCGATCACGGTGAGGCGGTGAGGGAACCGTCGTCGGCTGACTCGGCTTCATGGCTTTCTCTCCGAGGGGAAGTGGAAGGGTAGCCGGGAGGGGAAGATATGCAGAAGGATAGCCGAAAGGTAAGGGGATCGGAGGCAGAAGGGTAGCCTGAAGGAAAGGGAAGGTGCATGACGACCGTCAACTTCCTAGAGAGCGGCGGTTGCTGGCTCATCATCGACTTCCCGGAGAGCGGACCGGGAAGCCAGGAACTCCCGTGGGAGTAGCAGAAGCGAGTCAGACCTGCGGCAATAATGGCATCAAGCCACTCACGTTTCATTCACACCCCTACCCAATATGGTGCTCCCTCGATCTGACCAGGTCATGTGAAGGTTTTGGTGCACGTCTGCAGTTGTTTTATTTGAGTACATGCATTGATATTGCTTCAATTAGGTAGCTGTTGTCGTATTATGGGCCAATTAGTTCTTTTTATCCTTTTGAACTTCGTAGAAATTTGATAGAAATTGCTTTCATGTGATTTTTTTTTTACTACTTATGGTTTCACCAGCGTGTTTTCTCATAGTAAATGAACAATGATTTTTCAGACTTGCAGTTGCTATTTTAACTACTGCTCTGCCTTTGAGTGAAATTCTACATGCATGTAAATCGTTGCTCTTCTTTAGGATATATATTCCTTCTTTGGTCTGAATTTAATCAACAACGATTGTGCAAATTAGGATCCGCTGTAAACTTCAGTGCTAACTTCAGTGACAATCGCTAAAACTTGATTACACAATACAATTCAATACTACCAGCTACTATGATTCATATGGAACATTTTGAGGCTTTTAGCTGCACACACGTTAAACCAGTTGTGCATGCATCATCTGTTCCCCATGTATAGTCTTAAACTAGCAGGTTTTAATAAACCATGCTATGTGTGGCCTTGGCAAGTCTGGTTCAAAGAAGATAATCAGTTATCCGGGTTGTTCATTATATTTTACTCAAACCAATAGTTGGATAACATAATGGTGGATAGCAGGTAGCTTAATTTGTTTTATATATGTTGTCTGGATCTGTCATTTTGCATGTCCGATTTAGATGTATAAGCAAGCTGGAGACAAAAAGGAAAACGAGTCACTCTCTGGTTCACTCGCTGTTGTTCTCGAGCAAGAGGTTAATGTTCTCGCAGCTGCATCCGCAATCTACTTGTCAATCTCATGAGATAATATGGATACGGTGGCAGTTTGGGTCTCTAAATGGCATGGCTTCCGCAATATACCTCGAGGTAAAGCACGAGACAAAGGCTTGGTTAATTATGCTTAACATTCAGAGCACTTCATTTTTCTCCATTCAAAGTCCATGGGTCTATGCACTATAGAGTTGGGTGCTGCTTGCAACTGTAGGTCATATTTACAAGTTACTCAATGCATATTTTTTCAAATTAAATATGGAAAGGAAATAAAAGGACGGTTGCAAATGACTTGAGAAAATATTACTACATAGGCTGTGCAGTAGATGCACCGGGGGGCTTTGGATAAGCAGTTAAGCACGGTGAGCTGTTGGGTGTTTTTCTCCTGTGCCAACATTATCTGCAGATCATGCAAAACGCTGTGAGTGGAAAACCGCAGAAATACACGTAACGACGGCTTACACATTATAAGAACCGACACCGAACTGATGTTTATAAAACTATCGTGCATACAATGCTATAGTAAGTTGTTTTGGAATTATTTTACCTGAATGTACAGGTTTGCCGTTTAGAGTGAAGGGAATACAACATTTTAACCGGCACAATTATTTTACCAGAATGTACGGCTTTGCCGTTTTACCACAGTGTATAATGTATGCAGTAAGTTCTGACTTGTGGCAGTGATTAATTCTTCATGTGCAGGAACTTGGAGAGATGGTGATGATGGATTGTAGTCCACAAGGTGAGTGTGAGCTTGATCCTTGATTAATCATGTTATTCTTAAATGGATGCGAAGTGATTGTTCTAGATTAATTGGTGATAGTAGAAGACATGCAGAGTATCCTTGGCTTCCTTGTACTTTGCTTTGCTGGTTGTTATCTTTTCTCTTTTCTTTATCTGAAAGTTGTGTAAATCTGATGCTACTATTTTACTCCAAAACGAATGGGGATCTTATAACTAGGCTCATTTAACTTATCTGGACGACAAGGAAGTATGGAGTTGGTGTTGCTTGCAATTGCAGATAATATTTACAAGTTACTCAATTTGTCTTTATTTTTCAAATTAAATATGTAAAAAAAATGAAAGGAGTATTTAGGTAAAGGACTTAAGAAAATATTATTGCCACGGTGTGCAGTAGATGCACCTAGAGGCATTGGATAAGTTCAGTGAGCTGCTGGATGTTTTTCTCTTGGTTGCATATTATAGGAACTTACACTGAACTGTTTCTTAGAAAATAATCTTGCATAAAATGCTTTAGTCAGTTGTTTCGGAGAAACACTCAGGGAATAATTTTACGAGAATGTAGTGCTTTGCCATTTTAGAGTGAATGGCATGCAACATTTTAACTGGCACAATTGTTAAACACGTTCAACATACAATGCTATAGTCGGTTGTGCTTTCATATACATTCATTGTAGGAGATGTTTCGGTATAAATCTTTGTTTTGTCCTTCTCATCTTTTGGAAAAATGTTCCACACTTTAGTTCTTTTGGTTGCATATTGGTCGGGATTATGAAGGCTTGAGCCTCTTTTACCTAAATGTTAAGTTCGTTGACTTATGTAGCAACGATTTGTTTCTTATTTCTTCGGGTCAAGAATAAAGTGTGTAATATTGAATTCTTGTAATGAAAATTTCAACGAGATGAAAAGCAATGTACAATACATTTTCCATGTATCTCCAAGGTGATAAGATAATAACTCTGTGTAATTGTGGACGAATGTATTCGATCAACTTTGTTAGGGTACTCTGTCATACTTGGGTGTTGCTATTAGCATATTACCATGGGAGAATACTAAAATTTATAGATTTTACATTTGGTAGTATCTTGAATTATATGTTGAATTTAGTAAAATTGCATGATATAGTTTTGAATTAACGATGATTTTTCCCGTGAGAAAGAATAGAAGGATATGTGATCATTTCGTCAACGTGTAGGTTGGGGACGGTAGTAAAATGTGACCCATAATTGGATAGAGACCCATGGAGTGAAAGTCTCATAATAGTAACCTTATGGGTTACATGTTCTACCAATTTCAATTAAGGAAGACGTGTGTGCACGTGCAAGCTAACTAGTTATACAAAAAGATGAAACGTTCCTTACTTACACGAGTCGGCCTTACTCTACCGGTATGTTCTGTCGCAATGCTGCAAGAGGAGATTGTGGGGTTTAAAGTCGGAGGTTGGTCCCACCTTTGGTAATTTTGTGCATAGTTCAGTGCACTGTGGCAGCTGCACGGGTTCTGCATGAAAGGTGTTAGTCTTCCGTGAAAAAAAATAGTGGTAGTTGCTTACATGTCATCTAAGAAATTGACACGTAAGCGAAATTGATGACAACTCAACACTATATGTATGCGAAATTGACACGTAAGCGAAATTGATGACAACTCAGCACTATATGTATGCGAAATTTAGACAAGTGGGACGACACATAAGAAAAAATAATGAGGTGGCAAAATGCATCATAATGTTGTGGGGTTGCAAGTCGGAAGTGGCTCCCACCTTTGGTAATTTTGTGCATAGTTCGGTGCACTGTAGCAGCTGCACGGGTTCTGCATGAAAGGTGTTAGTCTTCCATGAAAAAAAATAGAGGAGCAATGCTGCACGGGTTCTGCACCCAAATGGTGTTAGTTTTCTGTGAAAAAAATAGTGGTAGTTTCTTACATGTCATCTAAGAAATTGACACCTAAGCGAAATTTATAACAACTCAACACTATATGTATGCGGAATTGACACGTAAGCGAAATTGATGACAACTCAGCACTATATGTATGCGAAATTTAGACAAGTGGGACGATACATAAGCAAAAATGACGAGGGGGCGAAATGCATCATAATGTTGTCGGCTTATGACCAATTCGTCTAATGAAATCATGATTTTTTTTAACAAAATGGTCGTTGTGTTTTCGTGTTGTGGGGTTGCAAGTCGGAGGTAGGTCCCACCTTTGGTAATTTTGTGCATAGTTAGGTGCACTGTGGCAGCTGCACGTGTTCTGCATGAAAGGTGTTAGTCTTCCGTGAAAAAACATAGTGGAGCAAGGCTGCACGGGTTCTGCACCCAAATGGTGTTAGTTTTCTGTGAAAAATAAAGTAGTAGTTGCTTACATGTCATCTAAGAAATTGACACGTAAGCGAAATTGATGACAACTCAACACTATGTGTATGCGAAATTGACACGTAAGCGAAATTGATGACAACTCAACACTATATGTATACGAAATTTAGACAAGTGGGACGACACATAAGCAAAAACGATGAGGTGGCGAAATGCATCATAATGTTGCGGGGTTGCAAGTCGGAGGTGGCTCTCACCTTTGGTAATTTTGTGCATAGCTCGGTGCACTATGGCAGCTGCACGTGTTCTGCATGAAACGTGTTAGTCTTCCGTGAAAAAAAATAATAGTGGAGCAAGGGTGCACGGGTTTTGCACCCAAATGGTGTTAGTTTTTTGTGAAAAAAATAGTAGTAGTTGCTTACATGTCATCTAAGAAATTGACACGTAAGCGAAATTGATGACAACTCAACGCTATATGTATGAGAAATTGACACGTAAGCGAAATTTATGACAACTCAACACTATATGTATGCGAAATTTAGACAAGTGGGACGACACATAAGCAAAAATGACGAGGTAGCGAAATGCATCATAATGTTGTCGGCTTATGACCAATTTGTCTAATAAAATCATGACTCTGTTTTTTAACAAAATGGCCGTTATGTTTTCATCTTTGGACCCTCCTAAACGGCCAACGATCAATTGGTTTGAAATAGTCATATATCTATGACCATTTCATCCATGGTCATTATAAAATGGTCTCGTATCAGCAGATCTCTTGTAGTGTTAATAATTGATTTCGACCTAGGTGTCTATCATGATAAGTTGACATTTATATTAAACTTATTTTTTTTATAGTTCACTTTGTATACCTATCACCACAACTAGTGTAACTTAATCCTTTATTTGAACAATTAAACATACAATATTTTGAAATATTAATATTTGTTTATATAGTTTGAGTGTGTGCCATTGAAAATACACTATTATGAATTCAAACCATATTTTGAAGGAAAAGTTACATTAGTTTTTTTCGCCATATTTCCCCTTGTGGGCCTCGTTCAAGTGTATCCCTTTAAACATAAGAATAATAAAAGTTCAAAATTGCATGTTTTCAATGGTTCATTTTAGTTTCTGAATTGCATGAATTATAGTGCATATATAATAATTCGTGTGTGTGTGCGTGTGTGTGCGTGTGTGTGTGTATGTGTGTGTGTGTGTTTTAATATACTTTAGAATTTTTCCGGAGATGTCCACGCGTAATATATAGTAAACACCTTCGTAGAGTTTTTTCGGTTCTGTATGATTAGGTACAAGGGGATCGTAATTTCTAGAGTATATAATATAATTCAAGAAGAGTATCATAAAATAAGTAGGGTTAGTGCTTAGGATTTTACTGTGGCTTAAGTGTTCTAGAGGTTCCACTAATAATTAAGAAAACCGTGTGTTATATTTTTATATCATCCGAATAACATCAAGTGAGTTGAAAAATTGCTTTGCTCTCAAGATAGAGTGATCCCTTTATTATAAAATCTCAAAAAAAAAAATTACAATATAAAAATCCGAATAAAATTCTGGATGTAGTCAAAAAGGCAAAATGTTGTTTATTATATTTACAAGCATAAAATCTCAATGTGAAAATATTTATATTGCGGGCTTAGAAAAAAGACAAAATGTTGTTTATTTGGAGATTTAAAAGTGTGTATATAGTGATCCACATATTTTTCATTTTTTTACTCTGAATATTAAGTACTTTAAACTGAAAGTTCCCTGGTTTGTGGGGTACATCAATAATAACATGCAAGACTATATATTTTTAGATTTTTTTAACTTATAAACAGGATATTTTTTTTAATAAAGAGATCAATAGATCTTGGGAGTCAGAAATCTGTATTCCACATGACTCTGAAATTCAATGAATAATAGTGGACTTGCACCCTAACCCGTGCAGAACCAACTTATTATCAAATCTATGCATTGATATGTAATTTTGAAAATTATAGACGTAATCCATGTGTGCACCTTCTTCTTATACTGAGCAAGTTTATTACACCGAACAAAAAGTAAATATCTCAGATTGGGTCCTTATCAGAGGGCTAATTCTAGCCGTCGGCCGGTCGTGACGATTCCCAGATTAGCCCCCTCCAGAGCTGTCGGATATTTTGAAAATGTGATATATGGGGGTCTCTATCTATCACTGCATGCCCTCAGACAACACAATATTTACTTCTGCACTATTGCAACATTGTCATATCAATTTTCCAGCGAGCTGTCAAAAACATGAAACATGCGGGGCGGGGGAGGCATACAACAAATATCCGCAGGCCGCAGCAAGTCCCTATCGTACGCAACGAAATTGCCAAGAAAAAAAAAATCAAAACACATGTGCAACATCGGATGCCTGACATTTGTAATGTTAAATAAACATGTGTAGCATACACCCATAATCGCCGCATGATCTCGCTCGTTTGTTTGCAACAAAACTCGCATGCATTTGCAGCATGAGAAAAATGCTGATGCATTGTACGTAATTCCCATATTGCTAACCTCATACCATCATCCATTTCACACCGGATTTCGTCGATTCAAGCCCGCTGGCCGTAAATCTGACTAGCTGGAGCCTCGTCGACGGTAGATCTGACGATCATGGAGTCATTCCCCTTCGTGCCCCCATCTTCCCAAGCCTGATATCGAAGTTGACCTCGATTTTCGACATCCATGGCGGTGAATTCCACCGGAAGCCCTTTTGTTCACTCTTGTTCGTATAATTGATAAGCGCAAATATGAGTCACCGTTCAGTTCGTCTTGGACCCGTACTACTAGTTGCTTCAAAAAGAAGCATCAGGGTTGCGCGGAGTATCACTGACCGGTTCCCTTGCTCAGATACAAAGTGTAGACAAGCTAATAGTCCCTCGGTCTCAAAATAAGTGTCGTCAAACAGAGTTGAAATGGATGTACCTACCCCTTAAATACATCTATATACATCCATCTTAATGACACTTATTTTGAGATACAAAATGCAAGGCAAACACGACAGATCCAAGTGAAGGTATCTCACAGCTGCTGAAGCCTTTTTAATTAGTACACCTCCATTTTTTGAAATTTGAGGCCATTGGATGCTAGGAACGACCATGCCGTGCTGGAAGTTGAAGTGGGGACATGTAAATATGTACAGGTACGTAGTAGGGTCCGTGTGATAGAGACAAGACTGCGTGCATTTCAGTGGTGAAGTTTGTTGTGGCGACGACTACAGCTAGCTACCGGTCAAAGCGCGTCAAGTCTCTGTGCTAGCGCCATTGCACGCGAAAGTGCAACAAAAGCCTTGCTGCCAATGCCGGGATGCAGTAAGGTCTCTGTTGCACCCTCGTGTCCCAGGGCACGTCTGGGGGAATTGCCAGCCTCCCACGTGTACCTTGCACATGGAGAACAGAACAGAACAGAAGAATAATACTCCTGGAAGAAAAAGGATTTTCCTAGCAACAGAGATTGCCAACAGACAATTATGCAGAGCAAAAGTAACCACATTTCTTGCACAGAATCTAGAAAGCTAGTTCATTGATTATAATTGATACTACTGCAACATATACATGTACTCCCTCCATTTCCTTTTGTTCTGCATATTAGGTTTGACAAAAGTCAAACTTCCAAAAGTTTGACCAACTTTATAGGAAAAACTATCAATATTAGCAATACCAAGTCAGTATCATACGATTCATGATGGAATGTATTTTCTTATTATACCTATTAGATATTTAAAAAAATTAATATTTTGTTCTATATAAACTTGCTCAAACTTTAGAGTATTTGACTTAATACAATCCTAATACGGGGAGTAAAAAGAAACGGAGTGAGTACTGCCTGCCATGTACTGCCTGCCATCTGATGTTGCAATAGCATGCAAGGTAACTACTACAATAGTCAGTTAGCATCAACGAATTGCTGCGTGCGAGCTCTAAACCTCTCACCAAGTAGCCACCTGATCTAGATCAAATAACTACTCCGTGCTAGCCCAAGAACCTTGCTGCATGCAACTAAACACCTGATCGGGATGACTGGATCTAATCTAAAGCTCCCACCAAGAAGCAACTAAACACCTATACGTACGTAACTGGCCAGTGCATGCATATATGGTTCTCGGCCATGAACTAGTAGAGCTGATCAGCTCATAAAGCTCTTCCCTTACGCCTAGCTACACTAGCTAAGCTAGAAGCCCCATTAACCTAAACATCAAGCCACTAGCAAGCCGTCAGGAGCATCAGGCAAGCCCCACAGCAGTCGCCGATGCAGTCGCAGCCGCCGCAGTCCACGCCGCTGCAGTCGCAGCCGCAGCACTCGCAGCCGCCGCAGTTCACGCCGCTGCAATCGCATCCGCCGCAGTCCACGCCGCTGCAATCGCATCCGCCGCAGTCGACGACGCAGCAGCAGCAACAATCGGGGCCCTGGGCTCCGGACCCGAAGCCACACGGGGCGCATGGCCCGCACTGCCGGCATCCTGCACAGCGACAGCAGCGGCGGCTTCCTTTGGGGCCACAGCAGCCGCTCGTCGGGGTCGAAGCCGCAGCGGCGTTCCTGGACGCGATCTCCGGAGTCGGAGCCTCCTGGCAGCTCGATCTCGTCGCCGCCGCGGGTGCGCGCCTTGACGCCATCTCCTGCGCCGACGCGGATGCCTTGCCGCTGCCTCTCTTAGAGGCGCAGAGCAGGACCGCGAGCGAGAGCGCCCAAACGGAGAGCAGGGCCGCGCCGAGCAGCGCGAGCCACTGAGGCAGCTTGAAGCCGCCGGACGCCGCGCCGCCGATGAGAGGTCTCGACATTGCTAGGCAAGGTTTTGCTCACGCGCTCGACGACCGGACGGATGTACAGTGGTGCTCGCGCTGTGGCCGGAGAAGTGATCGTTCTCCTCCCTCGCTGCGCCACGATACCTAATATATCGAGCCGTGGGCCGTGCCACACTATTGCACTAGCTCCCTTTTCGAGTTCTGCGTTCGATCGCAACGTATCAGCAATGGTCGAGTCCTTTCGCTGAGGTGGTAAAAGAGATTTTAAGCCAGGATTGTGCGCTAAGGAAGGCTATTTCTGGCCTGGTGGACGTGCACTCGCTCACTACAAGAAATATGTCAACTAGTGACCATCTGTCAGTGACTTTAAAAAAATTGGTCACATATCTGGTCTCAATTGTTCGAGGGAGTCACGGGGGACATGACCGTTCGTACCTAGGGGTTGAATCTTGATGAACTATTGGTATATCTATGTTGAAATAGGTACTTGGGTACCTAAAAATGATTTTTGCATAAAATAAAGAGAAAACTACGAGGCACCTATAGTTCAAATTTGGCCCGGTTTCAGCTGAATCGGCGGAAATTTGTCTTTTTCAAAAGAGGTGGATGGAAAGATTTTAATAGGACTTAATTTGAGTTTATGTAGATAAAATATGGTCTATTAACTCTATTATTTTATTTGGTACAATTTCGCAACATACTTTTGGTAGATGCTTCACAAAAAAACCCGTTTTCGACACTACGAAAATGGAAAATGGTATTTTTATTCAACGAAAAATAAAATTTTCTTCGTAAACATTGTTAGTTGTTCCAATATGCATCTTTGTGTGGAATATGGGCACATTTAAATAAACTATGCCATGAATATGGCCATAACATCCGTCATTTGGGCCGAAAGCCATGAATCATCGTAGATGCTAGCTCATTTCGGTGAATACTTTCTCGACATAACATCCGTATTCCAAGTTTATTATTTTTTGTGGATATTAGGGCACTTCTCAACCCCGACCCCCCCTAGAAACAGGATCCATTTCTTATAAAATACCTAATTACATTTTTTTTGTGAGCATCACGTGACATTATGCAACGTGCATTTGCCTAATATAGTATTGGTTTAAAAATTTAACCTAGTCCAAAAAGTTTGATTTAACCTGTTTCAAAAAATTTCTACTTATATAAAATATTTTGACCTTCTTTTGTTTGCAAAACATTATATCCTATTTTCTGTAAAAATAATATTTAAAAATAAAGAAAAAAAAGTTTTAAGAGGGCAGCCAGCAGGCCCAGCCGACTCCAAATTCGGCCCAATTCGGATGGCCTGTTGTCTGGTTAGAAGCGCTGAGAGCCGTCCGATGCAGATCCACGGATGGTGTTGTTCTTGGGCAGAACAAAACGATACCATGAGCAAACCCTAACTCATTCTCCGATCCGCATCGGCTTTCTCTTCCTGTAGCCATAGCCGCCTCCCTCCCCTTGTGCTCTCTCCATGCCAGAGAATCACAGCAGCGACGAGCGGTCCCCATCACCGGCGTCCTCCAGGCCCCTCGCCGGCAGTGCGTGCGGCTTTGGCTAGCGCGCATCTCCGCCGAGTTGCTCTGGGGGGCGCCCTCTGCGAGGCGACGCTGCATCGTTCCCCAGTTCGTGTTGACCATGGCTGCCAGGAGGATCACGGGATCTGCTCCTCCCAGACTAGGCCGCCGCCGGACCCGCTGCTCTCGACAAGACAGTCGCTCGATCCGTTCCTCTCTGGTAACCCCGCCGCCGGATCCAGACCTCTCCAGATCTTCTTTCCCTCTCTCTCCTCCTCACTAGCTCCTGGATAGGGTTCGTCGGATATGGCGGCGCCTCTCTCTGTCTCGATTCGTCTATTTAAATCTCTCTTTCTCTCTCTCTACAGGCTACCGGATCCGCTCCTCCCTGACAAGAACGCCGCCTGATTTCCTCCTCCCCGACTGCACCGCCGCCGCCGCCAGATTATCTCACCCTGATGGATTGTCCGGCGGCTGCATGCACTGCGAGGCCGTCTCCCCACCAGCAAGTTGCAAGGTAAAGACTGTGTCATCCCTCCTTCATGTCAGTTGTAATTTTAGACCGATGATGCTCGATGCAGTAACAATGATGTTGATCCGCTGCTAGGGATTTACCCTGTTGGTTTGGTATGCTTACTACAGGAAGTGAGCTACTTGTAGTATTGCTATATGCTTGTAGCCTGTTTTTGCTTAGTCCAAATGTTAACCAGATCTAGTCTCTTTTAGTTACTTGCTAGTTGTTATAGGTCATATAATGTTGCATGTGTGTGGTTCGACAAGAAATGTTCCATCTTGTATTTGTGTTTAAACTTTTATATTCATCCAAGCATATCCTATCTGTTGAAACTTTATCATTGTTGTACTATTAATTGTAGCCATTAAAACTTTTGTTGCCCCATACAATTTCTTGGGTTGAAATTGTTGTCTGCTAGTCTGTAGCAGGGAAACATGAATAATTATATTGCCCCATACTATTAATTCTGTAATGTTTAGCAGATATAGCATTGTTATACATGTTTATATAATACTTTCCTATATTTGAACTTGGTAACCTGGACACACAAGCACCAGGCAATACATTTTCTTATAAGCAGACTATATTGATGGTTGCAATATGTTATCTACAGTGGTGGAAACATAAATTTGTCCCCTAAATGTTGTATTCCTGCTCCTGGACAGAATATATAGTGTTGTGTATATACCAATAATGGTTTGCTGATCAGTTTTATTGATGATGTGGTAGTGCAAATCTAATTTACCAGATTGGACAGTGTAGGCTTTGATTTTCCTAGGTTTCCCAGTGCACTGCATGGCGTAAAATTATAGCTGTACACACAGATATTTGTTGAAATTCCCAGTACACTCCTTTACGTTTGGGGTCTTTCCCGTTGCAGGGCTAGTGGTTGTGCTGGTCAAGGGAAGTGGCAGCCCCAAGGAGGCGATAGAGGCGCTGAGTATGGTAGAGGCAGGGAACCTGGTAGGTCTCGGGTCCTGCACGCAGCCGCCTCTAGATGGAGCCTGGACAAGAGGAGGTGTCAGCATGGACCTCCTGCTGATGTTCGCCCTTAGGTATGCACATCTCGTCGTCTCCTCACTGTGACAGGACAAGATTTGGTCTGTTCTGTAATCTTGAAGGATTACAACTGCTGTAAAAATAACTTGTTAAAAACTAAAAAATGGGAAATTAACTAAATATGCCCAAAGTTCAAATGCATGGAAAATCTGTTTGCTAAATCTAGCCTTTTGAAACTGATGCTTGTGTTATCTTGTGAAAGTGAAATAGTTACATGGATGGTTTTGTCGTTGTTTTTTTGTTGGGTTTTTATCATTCAGTTATAAACCAAACTTTATCTAGTTGATGCTTGGATTATCTAGTATCTGTTCATTTGGCCAATATGTTCTGATCATTTTTATTCTCCTATGCTTGACATAAAAAGCTGAGCTAAATGTTGTATTCCTCCTTTGAGTTGTTGTCTTGCTTCTAAATTCTTTTGTGTATAACTCTTCCCAAATATTTCCCAAATTAACTCTCGACATAAAAAGCTGAGCTAAATATAACTCTTCCCAAATTGTTTCGAATTTGCAGGACATGTCAAAGCTGAATCAACGAGTCCGACGTAGCGGATAAACTTCTGTTTTGTCAACAGCTGCTCCTGCTGTTTTGTATGGTGTATCTAGTTTCGTTTTGCCAATTATTTTTTGTGGAGGATCTGGAATGAATGGATGTTGTATTTTATGCTTCAAACTTGCATGTTGTATATTTTGGAATGAACTTGGTTGTGTTTGATATGTGTGCAACATGAAGCTTTGTTAATCAATTTGTTTCGTTTGCTGAAGATCGAGTTAATTCCTGTATGTATATTCTGGTACGAAAACCGTATTCACAATGGCCCAATATACTTGAAAATCGCTCGGCCCAAATACTTCTGGACCAAAATGAACAACGGTAAAATGCCTATGTAAAAAAAAATTGGATCTGAAAATAGCCAAAATGATGGGCTGGCCCATTTGGTCGATCAGAATTGACGGTAAAATAATAATAGGCCAAATTGATGGGATTGGCCCATGTAGCTGTTTAAAATTGACAGATAAAACTAATAGAAGGGCTGAATTATTGGGCTAGGCCCATCTAGAAGGCTGAAATGGACTGGGCTGATTCTACGCCACGTCAGTTTTGCCACGTTGGATCTGATGTGGCTTGGCCAGAGTACGAGCGACCAAAACAATTGGTCGCAGAGTGCATGACCTTCTATTTTGGCTACAGAAGGTCACATTGGTTCATTTGCGACGCCCGTAACCTGACCAAGTGATTTTGGTCACAGAAAGGTCGCAAATGAACATACATGACCATTCGGTGACCAATATTGAGAGTCACAAGATAGCATATTTCTTGTAGTGGCTAAAGCGTGTCGTGGCCGAAGATGGTAAATCAAGCTCCACACCGTCCAAATTTGTGAGCCTGATCAAGCACAAATACGAGCCTGATCAAACAGAAGTCAAAATTTGTGACAAAAGAAAACAAAACTTCATAACAATACACACTTAATAGATTTTTTTCCAATCTTGTTCGTACCAAGCATTATACAAATCTCTACAAATTGTTGCAAAGGATCAATTATTTTGATCTTCTTTCATTTAAGATCAATATTACAATAAGAGTGTACAAAAATAAAGAAGAGTAATGCTGGGCGTCCTTCGGATGATCCGGAACAAAAAATCCTTCGGGTCCTCCAGGCAACACGTGTCCACTTCTATCTCTCAATCACCTTTTTGCTACTTGGAGAAAGAAAAAGGTTCATTGAAATAAGAACTTTTCACTATTGTAGCGATCCGGAGGATGGTAATCGTTTTCCAATAAAGAATGGTCTGATTTGCTGGTCAAGATTATTTTGTTGCCCTTGGCGCCCCTTCAACTACATCCAACAAACCGATTATCATTTGTACATATCATCATTTACATAAATTCAATCAGATTATCAATGAATGTTTAAAATAATTATTTAATTGGTCATGCGTAGAGATGGTCTACAATGGTATCCACGTGGCAACACTTAGCTTAAGACATGATGTAACATAAAATGCAATAAATTTCTGTTCAAACAATGAGGTATTGTCAAAAGAGTTTTGTCCAAAACATATCCACAATAAACCCATATAAGGTGAATTATGTATTTCATAGATTTTATTTCTATTGGTGAGACTTTTTCCCCCCGAAATTGTAGCAAGTTCTTTGTTGAAAAAATTGGTAGACATCAAACTGGTGGTGTCTTCCCCCGAAAGGTTCATTATAAGAATTTTTCACCATATGTCCAAATTTCCCCTAAATCCCGCTTTTGCTCCTGTGAAGCAAAAAAAAATGTTCATTAAAATAAAAAATTATGCTATTGTAGCAAAAAGAAGTCCATGCACACAAAAATAAAAAAAACATCGCGGGAGATATTATAGCAAAACATTTTGCACTACTATAGCAAAATTTGGATAACAATTATAGAAAAAAATCGTACTATTGTATGATAAAATGACATCGCCGGACACACCACCAGAGATATTATCGCAACCACTTTGCACTACTATAGCATACATGGACAACAATTGTAGCAAAAATATTTTGTGCTATTATAGCAAAAAAATGACATATCTAGAGACACCGTCGGAGATTCTCGCCGAAACCCCAAAGGCGTGCGGAAGACACCACCAGCTTGATGTCTACCAAAATTTCCGGTCCAAAATATTCGGCCAATATCAGAAGCAACGTCTTTTTTTCTTACCAAAAATCCATCGAGGGAACTTCCGGGTCGCCCAAAATTCCCGGTCAGAAATATCCGGACGAGACCACGAGATCTTATCCGTTTTTCTGGGTTTGAACCTGAATTTGGCTGACCTGTTTTTGTCTGAATTGGACTCAAGTTAGTTCCTTTTTATGGGATTTTTCGTCCCAAACCTGCACGGGAAGTCCATCCGCTTCTTATATACCTTTGGGGTGGCGGCCGATTGGACACCATCGATCGAACAAACACAAATCCTACTTTATCGTGTTCACCTATCTCCTCTCCCTTGTACATTGCTTCTCGTTTTTCGTTGTTCTTCAGGTTTGGAGGCTACGATCCACGAGGCTCCAGGGGCGTTAAGAACGACTTGGAGCAGCCAATCATCGTTGGATCCTCCGACTGGGTCCCTCCTGAGGAACTGGGCCGTCTGGTGTAAAAAACGCATGCCGGATTGTCTTGAATACCACGCTTACGGCAAGCCTCCGACGGCGTGAGTTGCGGAGCATCTCCCTCGGCGCCGCGGGTACACGCGGACATGTTCGTGTGACGCGTTCCGGTGTTAACACACTTTGTGGTGACTCCGCTGAGGAAGAAGCATTGAGCGGTCTCCATCCCGTTCTTACTACGAAGAGAGCGTCATCAAAAGCTGCAATCTACAATGGTATCATGAATTCTCAATCTTCATATGTAAATGCAAATTTCTCTCATATTAATGTTGCTAGATCTTTTTATATGAGTGTGGCATCGTCTATCCCTAATTCTTACTATGTGCAAGAACCAATGCAAAATAATCTCTATGCTTTAAATAGTTGTAATTTTAGCAACGTGCAATATGTATACTCGAATTCTCATGCATCGGCAACCCTAGAAGTGCATATGCTGATGGACAACATGGTGAATTCTTTTCATCAATATGAAACACGCAATGTTAATTTTTTTAATTACATGCAAGAGAGTGTTTCACCTTTATATGCATCGGCAAGTGACATTCAATATGTTAGTTCATCTTTAAATATGCCGATGGATAGGGAAATCGGACATGCAACTACTAACTATTTGGCCAATTATTACCCTCAACCATCATAGGATACACCTTATGTTACTAATGTTTCATCTTCATGTGCAATTGGTGAAATTCATAATTCGGCTCCACACTTTCATAGTGGCCATGGCCGAATAAGTGAAAATTTAACTGGAACATATGTTCATCTACTTTCATCACATATGGAATGTATAGTTTCAAGGAAAAACTTGATGTTGAATTCAAGAAGATCAATGCTATTCATTTGAGAGCAGCAAAAATCCCCACGATCCCGCTGCAATACAAGGTTTAGAGGCGCTTAAAAAGAGCCGTGAAGAAGAGAGTAAACAATTTGAGCTCAAATGTTATCCTTCACAGTCATGAAGTTTCGGTAATGCATTTCCGGACGAAGCAAAAAGTATCGGGGGGCGATCTTGCCACGCGGAGCATAGCACTGACGAATTCACCAAGCCAACATGGGAGGAATTATCGTAAGAACAACGTCAAGGCTATGAGATAACCAAGAGGAAGCGCCTTGAGGAATCTGAAGCGCTTAAGAAGAAACTAATGGAGAAGTGTGAAGAAGAATGTAGGCAGGGGTTTCGTGCATATCTAGAGAAGGACCGTCAAGAAAATATTACTTTGGTTGAAGAAATCAAGTCTACTCCTCCATGCACCAAACAAGTTGAATCCTCTGATAAGACTAGACAAGAATAATAAGCTTTGCAAATTGATATGATCCTTGAGGAAAAGAAGAATTATTCGGAAAGTATAGTAATTTCAGATGAAAAGCCAAATCAAACATTACATGTGCCAAATCTATTAGTCAAAAGAAGGAATATTAATTGACGAAGAGCACACAAGCTTAGCAAAACAGCTGCGCTTGATTTTTCTGGATGAAAGTGAGATTACATGCTGCCCTACGAGTTTCGTGCCAAAGAGATTAATGAATTTCAAGCGTAAGAAAGTATAGTCGAACAAGGTTCGGTTGACATTGAGCATCAAAGTAATAGAGCAAGAGATCCAGAAAAGGAAGAAGAAGAGGATTTGTGCTCCAGATCTACAAATAAGAATAAAACAGCTTAACGTTTAGCTAAAGTGGCCACAAAGATCAATCACCGAAACAACAAAAGAATTAAACTACAATCCATTGTACACGTCTAGTATGCAGCCGTCCACCCCTGCCGTATATAGCCCGAACGAACGCCATCAGCCGAGAGCATCCGACATCCAAACGTCCACGCTGGTCCTCTAAAAGAAGGTAAGATCACATATGGAGCCAATGAATAGCTGTGTGAACCATCTGCAAAAAAAATTCGACCACCAAATTGTTAAAAATAACATCATTTTGGCATTTTCAAATTTTCTAAAGAAAAGCACATACACCAATGCTTATACTAGCTTTAGTCGACTTATCTACGTCATTTAACCATGTAACAAATATGTTATTAACACTACTAATCTCCATATTTTTTTTAGCAAACTCACAGTGAACAAACAGATGATCCATCGTCTCATCAGAATCATAAAACACAAATTTTTTACACCATGTCCATCTTTGTTTAACAAGATTTTCCTGGATAAGCAGTTCTTTACGATAAAGAAACCACATGAAGATTTTAATCTTCAGTGGAAATTTTAATTTCCACAGTTACTTATGTAGGAATCTAGTATTCCCATTCATAAGCTCCTCATAAAAATATTTAACAAAGAAGACCCTCGAGCTCGACAATTTCCATACAAAAGAGTTGTGCCCGTTTGATAGAGAAACTGCCATCAATCGCTCTACCAAATTCAGCCAGGCCACTTCCATACAGAAAGCGTCTAAATTCGATATTTAGTTGCTCCTGTCCAAGGACATCTGCTACAAACACATTTTTATTACGCATAAAATTAAACAGAGTAGGATACTGAACAGTCAAAGATGTTCCATCCAACCACGGGTCCTCCTAAAACCTAACACTTTTCCCATTGCCCAATTTAAAGAAGATGTGTTGGAAAAAGTCCGGTTTGACCCTCATAATGCCTTTAAAAAAAGGGGAGTCAGTTGGTTTAACGTCCACCTCTGTGAGCGGTTTGCCTTTTACGTATTTATTGTGCAACAGTTCGTGCCACACACCTTTTTCAGATAACAACTTAAAAAGTAATTTACTTAGCAAACACTTATTCTTAACATCTAAACATTCAATCGCAAGTCCACCCTGATCCTTAGGGTGACAAACTATATTCCATTTGGTCAGTCTATATTTCTCTTTTGTCTGATCACTTTGCAAAAAGAAGCGGGATCGATCAAAATATAATCTCCTTTTAACCCTAGCCGTATATAGCCCCAACGACCACCATCATCCAAGAGCATCCGGCATCCAAAAGTCCACGCTGGTCTTTCGGAAGAAGGTAAGACCATATATGGATCCAATGAATAGACGTGTGAACCACCTGCAAAAAAATTCTGACCACCAAATTGTTAAAGATAACATCATTCTGTAATTTCTAGATTTCCCAAAGAAAAGCACATACACCAATGCGTATACTAGCTTTAGTCGACTTATCTACGCCATTTAACCATGTACCAAACATGTTATTAACACTAGTTGGCGGGGTTATACTAAGAGTAAAATGGACTAATCACCATTTTTTTTAGCAAACTCAAAGTGGACAAACAGATGATCCACCGTCTCATCAGAATTACAAAACACACATTTTTTACATCTGGTCCATCTTGGTTTAACAAGATTGTCCCTGGTAAGAAGTTCCTTATGATAAAGAAACTACATGAACATTGTAATCTTTAGTGGAACCTCTAATTTCCGCAGGTACTTATGTAGGAATCTAGTATTCCCATTTATAAGCTCCTCATAAAAAGATTTAACAGAGAAGACCCCCAAGCTCGACAATTTCCATACAAAAGAGTTGTGCCATCAATCTTTGTACCGAATTTATCCAGGACACCCATTTATCTCTACGAGAGCGTCCAAATTCAACATTTAGTTGCTCATGTCCAAGGACATCTGCTATAAACATGTTTTTATTACACACAATATTAAACAGTGTAGGATACTAAACAGTCAAAGATGTTCCATCCAACAACAGGTCCTCCCAAAACCTAACACTTTTCACATTTCCCAATGTAAAGGACACATGTTGGAAAAAGTCCTGTTTGACCCTCATAATGCCTTTCAAAAAAGGAGAGTCAGTAGGTTTAGCGTCTACCTATGTGAGTGGTTTGCCTTTTACGTATTTATTGTGCAACAGTTCATGCCACATACCTTTTTAAGATAACAACTTAAAAAGCCATTTACTTAGCAAACACTTATTCTTAACATCTAAAAATTCAATCCCAAGTCCACCCTGATCCTTAGGGCGACAAACTATATTCCACTTGGTAAGCCTATATTTCTTTTTTGTCTGGTCACTTTACCAAAAGAAGCAGGATCGATAAAAATATAATCTCCTTTTAACCCTAGCAGGTATTTCAAAGAAAGATAGAAGAAACATTAGTAAACTTGATAGAACCGAGTTAATAAGGACAAAACGATATCCATATGAGAGCAATTTTCGTACACATGAACTCAACTTCTATTCAAACTGGTCCTCCACCGGCTTCCATTCCCTATTAATAAGTTTACGATAATGAATCGGGATCCCCAAATATTTGAATGGTAAAGCCCCAAGCTGACATCCAAATATAACTATATATTCCTGCTGGAAATCATTGGCCTTTCCAAAACAAAAGATCTCGCTTTTATGGAAATTAATTTTCAACCGAGACAATTGCTCGAAGATGGCATCTAAATGTATGATGCTAGTTATATATGATTGGCTTGAGAATAGAGCATGTGAGGACTTCTTCGAAATTTCCTAGGAAAGTTTTGGTGTTCCTTCATGAAGCTTCAATTCAGAACAAGCAAGTACGAGTGACCTGCGGTGCCTCTGTGCCAAATCACGTGGTGGGCGGGGATGGTCCCAACGTCTAGTTTTGTTTCGTTAATTTGTCGCATTCGATTGGCTTGGGTCGTAGAAGACCACGGGTAAGAACCCTAGCTGCCACCCCTTCGTTCCCCTCCTCCCCCGCATCAGGTCCTCTTTTCGACACCATGGTCCCCGGCAAACGGAGAATCGTGATCCGCCGAGACGGCCGTCCGCAGCGACATAGCCGCAGTATTTAGCACCGTATCGCATGCTACCGCCCCAACCACCTGCCCCCATCGAGCTCGCAATGTCGCCATCGATCTGGAGAAGTTCAGGGCCCGGCTCACACTGTTTCTTTGCTAGGAGAAGCTCACTGGCAGCACGCCTGGATCTCTTATGTGTTTTCTATCCCCCCATCTTGAGGCATCAGAGACGAGACCTAGGACGTCAGCGTTCTTCCACCTCCACCCTTGCCTCCTATGTGCCTCCTCTGCTCCATACCAGCCCTTTCTTGCAAGAGATGGGGAGAAATACGTCCACTTCATCCTCCTCTGGTATGTTTTGCATAGCCTGAGGATGCGGCAGCGTCATGGCCGTGCCGAGCGTTCATTTATTCTTGTTTGGCACCGATGAAGAGCTAGTTGTGACTGTGCCCTTGAAATTTATTTTAGGAACTCAAATTTGGTGTATAATTGGTCAAATCATGCAAGTAAATATGATTTATTAAGATTTTTCATAAGCAAGATGTGGTTGATTGTGGGGATTGAGATGATTTTGTACATCAAAATGCACAAGGGAACAATCAATTCTATCTTGATTGCCAAATTTCCCCCATTGAAGGTCTACGCTCCAATCATCACTAGGTTATTGGCTTCAAGGTAACATGCGGTGCCTCTACACCTATCCACGTGGTGGGCGGGGATGGTCCTGGCATCCAGTTTTGTTTCTGTAACATCCCAAATTTGCTAAATTAAGGCGTGTGGTGTTGTGTTCATTTCGTACATGCATGAAATAAAAATTTAACCATGCTTGAAACAATTTAGGTTGTGAATTTAAATGGTTTGAGAAAAATACCACAAATACTACTTAATATGGGTTCCCAAAATTTTGTACTGAAAAGTATCTCAATTTCACCAAAACAAAACATGGTGAAGTTGCAATTTTTATGAGGTTTCGAAAATGTATTTTTACCAAATTTTCTGTTTAGAAAAAGGTCCTCAAATTTCAGTTTTCTGTTCTATTTTATAATGGAAAAGGACCGACCTGTAAAATTCAGAATTCTAGGGGGTTATCTAAAATTTCCTTTTGTCTTCTACCTTGGGACATAAGGCAAGCAGCTGCGTGGCTGCACTGCCGATGCTGCCTGCCACCTCCTGCTGTCCAGCTCGACGACGAGGATAAGTCCAGGATGCCTTCCTCTCTTCTATCCCCATCCTCTCTCCCTCGAAGCCTTCCCCTCCCTCAAACATCCTCCCTCTCTGTACGTTCTCTGCATGGCTGAAAGCCTAGCTTGCCGGGCCGCCGTCGCGTGCCGACAACTCCTGCCATCCCCGGACAAACAGAATCCAACACGAGGAGCGCATGGACCTCCTCTATCTCTCTGTCGACTCACGCATGAGGGGTGCCATAGGGCCGCCGGATTTTCTCTACGTTCCTAGCTCCGGCCGCCGGCTTCCTCCTCCAATCGCCGTCGACTCCGGCGGTATCCGGCCTCTCCGTCTGTTCCATGAGCCTCCTGGTGAGCTGCACTACCTCCCCATACCCCTGCCTCTCTTCCCCGGGGCTTCTAGCTCGCCGGCGCTGCGCGCCATCTCTGGCCGCCGCGGGAAGTGGTCGCCGCAGATGTTCCGGCGACCATTTGGCCCCCCTCCGCCGGCCACACGTTCGCCTCATCCCCCTCTGTCTATGACACAAATCAATTCCACAAATTATGGACCGAGGCAGTCGAATTTGAGAGTCACAGAGGAGTTCTTCTCTGGCTGATGCAGTGATGACATCAGCCTGACTTCTTTTTTCCCTATTTTTAGTATTCCAGAAAACGATTTAAAATTGTAAATTTAATACCTATTAAAAATTTAATCAGAAAAATAAAAAGAAAGTACCAAAATATTCAGAAAAATATGATCAGCCTGTTTATGTCATTTTTACACATGTTTGACAAACTTTAATTATGAGCTTTATTTAATGTTCTTTAATCATTTTAAAATAGAAAATTAAGTTTTTATTCAATAAAATTAGAAAACTAAAAGTTATATACTAAATTGCTCAAAATGACAAATGCAACATGTTTATGGTTTTTCAAACCCATATGAGCAACTAAAATGGTACACACTTGCCCCTCCGGGGTGTATTTCGGGATAATTCTAATAAAATCGCATAACTGTCATACGAATCCTAGCAACCCATCAAACATGTTTAGGGATTTATTTCAGTGCATTAACTTGCTCATGCATACATATTGCACATTGCATCGATGCCATGTGTTGATTGTTGTTCTTCTTGTTTTGGTGCTTGTTTCCCTCGGTAGAACGTGACTCCGAAGAAAAGGCCAACAAATCCAATGACGAATACTTGATCCTAACCGACAAGTCAAGCACTTATTCTCGAAGACTTTCTCTGGTTTTCTTGAAGCAAGGCAAGCATAACCTCTTATCTTCCCATATATGATTTCAAAAGACTTTTGATTCTCGTACAAATGCATTCGATTCCAATGGATGTTGTGTCGGTAGTTAGAGTTCTCATGTATTATGCATAGCCTACTTATCCTGATCCACTACTCCTAGCAGCCATAGGTTTGCTTGTGTTTATCGCCAAATCCTTAAATATGCTATGCTTAGTCATACATGCTTGTTAGCTCTGCTCCATCCGGTTGATGAATCAGAGTTGCGAATGAATCTAGTATGCCAGGAAGTAGTGGTAAGTTAAGAGATACTTTACTAAGATGACTTGACAGGTGTGGATGACGAGATCACAGAGGGTCTGTGGTGGTTGTCTCGTTCATGCCCCTAGGAGCGAATTCTCGTCTTCGAGCCAAGACTGAGCGTGCATCCACACGGGGCTTAGATTCCCCTCGGTCTCAACTTTCCTAGTTTGTTCCATGAGTTGCCTAGTTTGGGCTTTCCATTTGGATTTGCGGGGATGTTAAAAAGGTTTACAAAACTAGGACATGGCGGTGTAACAGCCTGTGGCGAGACAGTAGTTGAAGAACCGCTCACAACGATAGAGACCCGGCAGGAGATGGCCACTCCCTATTGGCGGACCATCTCTACTCGGAGCGACTCATGGAATAGGCGAAGTAAGGGAAAGGTCGTGGTCAACCTCCATCTGCCGGCACTCCCTAGAATAGTGCTAATGATTTGGCATTAAAAGTTGGTTGGTACGTGTGGTTAAAATTGTACACCCTTGTAGGGTTAAATCTTTTCGAAAAGTCGTGTCCGCGGTTAAGGACGACTTGGTGACGGATTCTATGATCATAGACAACTTGAACGGAATGACTAAAACTTGTTGATAACGAATGAAGGATTCCTCCTCGGAGATGCCGATAGGGGTTACCTTGTAGCATGAGTTACCGGAACAACTTGAGGTGGTGATCTTTGAATCACGAGGTGCTGATATGTTTTGGTGGATTAAAAAGATAATGATATCAGTAGTTGAGTAGATTTCTCATCTGTTCTTAAAATACTCCATGAGACGTGCTATTCCTTCCTCACCTTGGAAAACAAAGATGGCTTTACGCAAAATAACCTTCATAATTCTTTCTAAAAGAAGCAGATATATAATAGGTTAACTAAGTCTTGTTGAGTACCTCCCATACTCATGTTTGCCTCAACTTGGTTCAGGTGGAGTTACTCACTTCGGTGGTGTTTCAACATGGACATCGACGAGTAGTTTGGGGTTCCCAGGTAGCAGCCTGAAATCTATGGGATGGGACGTCGCCTTATGTTGCGGCCTCTTAGCCCTTTTTTGTTCTTGTTGATTAGCAACAGAATTTGCCTTCCGTTGTATGATGTAATGTTGGGTCATGTGACCTCTGCTTGTAAAGCTATACTCTAGTAACACCTGTTTAATACAACTTTCATGTCTAGAGTGTTGCTTTGATTGGTTGTTGGTTTCGAGCCCGTTGTTATAAAGTTTTGGCTATGCCTGCATAGTTGTCGCAGTCGAGGGGTTGTGGAGCCAATGATCCATGTCCGAGCCCGCTTGCCGATGTGATTCGGCCTGGGGAGAGGTAACCCGAGTAACCCTCGATTGTTGTTGCACTTTCTGGACACATATAAGCTCTCGATAACTTTGGTCCTGTTCCTTCAGTTTCACCCGACTCGTGGACGCTTGGGTATGCATAATTGGTTATGACTAGCATGGATACAAGGAGTAGTAGACCGGGGATCCGGACTACTTGCCGATGAATCCGGTCTGCCTGCCGTTGTTTGTTGCGGCCGGGGCTGGTAACCCTGAAACCCTTATGAGTCCATGGCTAGGAGCACATAATAGTATGTATATCCCTGGGTCCGGGGTCTGACCTTACTGCTTGGTCGCTGTTGAGTCTAGAGTTTGTGAAAACTATTTTGAAACTTCAAATGATTGTGAAAACCTTCTTCAGATTCTTTTTACTCCTTATCTGGCATCGTTCTAACTCTGGGTCACCTTACCTGTTTTGATTTGAAAAGTTTTGCTATCTCTTCTAGTCATTCAAAACTCAGGTGCCTTCTTTGGTAATGACATCTTTTACCCAAGTTGACCTAGTGTTAAAGTTTGTAGAGTCGTGTGTGTTCCATATTCCGTTATCTCTTAAACCGGGAGATTTCCTTTCCATCATAGTCTCTGAAAGTTGTGTGTATTCCACATTATCCTGTTCTAAAGTCTGAAATCCTGAACCTCGAGATTTTATTTTCATCTCGAATGTATTCCTTGTCTTTTGATCAGATACTTCCGGAGCTACGTATGGTTTCTAGAAGATACTTCATGGTTGCTATTCGTAGTGTCCTTCAAGGCACTAAGATATCAGTTATTTCTTTCTCTAAGTTTATAACCTTTGGAATTGAACTGAAGGTCCCAGAATGTGCTGAATTGCGGTGAGTTGAGTCATGTGGTTTCTTAACAATGTAATGCTCACGCTATCAGTACAGGATGCTGACATTTACCCCAAGTTCTGTTTCTCTGGATCTTGAGGAATCTATTCCACCTCAGGGTGTCTAGGCAATTCCAACTTTCATAGCCATAGGTTTTCTTTGGAATCAAAAAGAGACACAACAAGAGTGTTCTTCATGATTCTCATATCTTTGGTTTGATTCAGCTATATCGATATTTTAGCATGGGTTTTACAAATGAGTATGACCTTGTGCATCAACTTGATCTTAGGATTTTCCCTGAGCATGTTCCTACTCTCCGGTTGCTCTCAAATCTCCATCCGTTGTTTTGAAACAAAGTTGCATGCGTGTGTTGGATTCTTCCAATACATTTTATCTTTTGTTCCGTTGAAACATTCCACCTTGCGATGTAAGGATAAACAAACTCCATCACCTCGTCCATCTCTAGGATTAGGTCAAAGTTTTGTAATTCGCAGACTAAAGAAGTTTTGTTAGCTTATGTTCTGCTCCACCTTCGAGTATCACACTCTTTTATATCAAGATGTCGTGCTTAGTTTCATGGCCTTATTGATGAAGTGATGCTCTTACACATCTTTACCCACCTTTCCTCCAAGCTTGAATGCTCGAGAATGTTGGGTGATTGTTGAGGTGTGTATCAGGTATTCGTAGCAGTTCTTCTTGCTTTGAAGAATCTAAGAACCATATGTATCCTTCTTAGTACTATTGGTTACCCGGTCTCTAATTAGAATTGACCGTGTCACCAAATCCGTTCATTCTGGTGCACCTTCTCGGTCAAAGAGTTAGGTTCATGCCAAAGCTCTCAAGACCATGTCGGTTGCTTTGAAAAGCAAGATTCCTTTCAAACTCCAAGACATACTGGTAGGTTGTGATATTCTGGTTGTCTTTCTAGAAGTATCACCAGGTTGTTACCTGACCGTGATGTCTAAATAAGGGGTAATCCAAACTACTCCTTTCTCCAAGGAAACCTGCTGGATACCTTGAACTAGCGGTTAAGCCTAAACAACAACTTGGAGAGCTGAAAGACAAGAGCTCTTCCTAACTTGTTCGTTTGTAATGGGATGTCTATTTCTCAACTTGTTGAAGCATGATAATATCTCTTTAATGGACATGCTATCATTCTACCCCTTGATTTGATTTGGGTTATCGTCAAATCAAGCTCAGATCCAAGGACTATCTTGATGGTGGTTTCACTCATGGTGTTTTACCCGAGTACACCTTCATGTCCTATGGTCTCACCAATACTTTGCCTTGTTCATATATCATATGAATCCCTTTGCTTGGAGTATCTGGATAAGCATGTTGTCGAGCCCAACGATGACATACCTATTTATCCAAGTTGAAAGAGATTCAAGTTGAACACTTCAAACTAATGTTGGAAACTTTTGAGAACCATCTTTGTGTCATCATGAAGCTGTGTTCTGGATGTTCGAAGTAACTTTCTACGGTTCATGTGCTTATGGTGAAAGTTGTCGCCATGGATCCGAGTAGGGTTCTCTTGTTCCTTTGGGAATAATCCCAAGTTGGTCGTCATGCATGTGTGGAGTGTTCTTGAGATGGTAGGTTGTTACTTCCATTTCCCCTAGAAGTTTGCATCCACACCAAGCCACTGACTGATTGTTCATAAAAGAGAAGAAGTTCAAGAACTTCGTTATCTTTACAATCGTTTTTCCCAATAAGGACTCTGATGTGTTTCATTGCAAGTAAACCATGCAGGTGCAACTGTCTTTCGCAAGTTGCTAATACATGAGTTCGCAATCTCGCTCATCTTCTTGAGCTTGACATCGTAGTCCATATCTTGAGAATCTAGTATATGCATCTCATTAGTAACCGGTGCAACCTTTTCGATCAAACATACCGAGTATGAGCTATAAATCCACTAACCAGAGCTGAATCTCAAGCAGCAATGATGGTTGGTGTTCTCTCAAGGGTATTGAATTAGGTCCAGTCTAAAATCTGGCATGGTTGATGTTGTGGTTGACACAATTAGCCGGAAGGCCTAATGTCATATCTCTTTGAATCCGTAAGAGCAGCCACTCTCTGTGAGGATTCTTGTGTGGCTCATTCTAACAAGTTTCTCTCTCCGTTCTTCCAAACCGGAGTTCTACATTCACTCGATTACCTATAGAAGGCTTGTCATAAGCCTGATATTGGTATCTAGAACATCCAGGAGAACCTGGAAGTTGTTTATTTTAATGCCTCTTTGTCAATCCTCCAAACCTTTCTTTCAGTGGAAACAAGTTCATCATGGGAACATCTCGTGGTGATTTGTAACCGTTGTTCATCAGCTCCCTTTCTCAAGTTGTTTCTACCTGAAGTTCTAATCATCTCACACATCGTGTGAATTTGTCAGTCACTCCAGCCGTGGGATCTTAACTATGTGGTAGATGTATTGCTACGTCCAAACCATAGTAGGAAAGAGATTCCCTATTTTCTTCCGGTGTTCCAATCCCCGTTGGTTATTCATCCTTATGGTGTAACCAAGAGTTCCTCCTTAATTACGGTGTTCCAACATTCTCTGGTTACCTATCTTATGTTGTGAAGTAATATCTCGATCCTTGACAAGGTTTACACAAAATTTTACGGAATGAAAGTTTTGTTATCTTCTGTGTCCACTCCGAAGAGTGAACATGATCCTATATCAAATTTTCTTTGACGCACGATTAAAGTGTTTTCTCGTGTTTCCCTCGTCTGTGGATATTATGTTTTGGTATCCAAGACCATCCTCTCCATCTTGGTTTTCTGTTTGAAGAAACCTCAATGTTATAAGTTGTTCAAACTTTCTCTTCCAAAAGGATTTAAAGTCTTGTGCAAAGCTCATATTCTAAATCCTTTCAAGAACCATCGTCCACAAACTTGAAACATTCTCCTATTTCTTCCGTTATCTTGATGTGTTTCATGCACGATAACTCAACGGTTCTTTATGAACATTCCTGTCATGAGTTAGCCATGAGATACTAAATATTTGTGAAAATCAATTCCTAAGAGTTCCCCCTCCTACCTAAGGTGTAGCCGCTGGATATCTTCACAAGTGCTACGGATCAATCTCTTCGAGAAGAAAACCGCAAGGTTCGAGAAGATCGTTCAAAATAGGTGTTCCTTCTTTCTTTCTCCTTCGGGAATCTTGGGACGAGATTCTTGTAAGGGGGTAGATTTGTAACATCCCAAATTTGATAAATTAGGACGTGTGGTGTTGTGTTCATCTCATACGTGCATGAAATAAAAATTTAACCATGTTTGAAACAATTTAAGTTGTGAATTTAAATGGCTTGAGAAAAATACCGCAAATACTACTTAATATGGGTTCCCAAAATTTTGTACTGAAAAGTATCTCAATTTCACCAAAATAAAACATGGTGAGGTTGAAATTTTTATGAGGTTTCGAAAATGTATTTTTGTCAAATTTTCTGTTTAGAAAAAGGTCCTCAAATTTCAGTTTTCCGTTTTGTTTTATAATGGAAAAGGACCGAAATTTCTTTTTGTCTTCTACCTTGGGACATAAGGCAAGCAGCTGCGTGGCTGCACTGCCGATGCTGCGTGCCACCTCCTGCTGTCCAAGTCGACAACGAGGAGAAGTCCCGGATGCCTTCCTCTCTTCCATCCCCATCCTCTCTCCCTCGAAGCCTTCCCCTCCCTCAAACATCCTCCCTCTCTGTACGTTCTCTGCAGGGCCGAAACCATAGCTTTCCGGGCCGCCGTCTCGTGCCGACAACTCCTTCCATCCCCGGACAAACAGAATCCACCACGAGGAGCGCATGGACCTCCTCTAGCTCTCTGTCGACTCATGCATGAGGGGTGACATAGGGCCGCCGGATTTTCTCTCCGTTCCTAGCTCCGGCCGCCGGCTTCCTCCTCCAATCGCCGTCGACTCCGGCTTTATCCGGCCTCGCCTTCTGCTCCATGAGCCTCCTGGTGAGCTGCACTACCTCCCCATTCCCATGCCTCACTTCCCCGGGGCTTCTAGCTCGCCAGCGCTGCGCTCCATCTCCGGCCGCCGCGGGAAGTGGTCGTCGCGGATGCTCCGGCGACCATTTGGTCCCCCTCCGCCGGCCACACGTTCGCCTCATCCCCCTATGTCTATGCCACAAATCAATTCCAGAAATTATGGACCGAGGCAGTCGAATTTGAGAGCCACAGAGGAGTTCTTCTCTGGCTGATGCAGTGATGACATCAGCCTGACTTCGTTTTCCCCTACTATTAGTATTCCAGAAAATGATTTAAAATTGTAAATTTAATAAAATAAAAAGAAAGTACCAAAATCTTTAGAAAAATATGATATACCTGTTTATGTCATTTTCACACATGTTTGACAAACTTTAACTATGAGCTTTATTTAATGTTGTTTAATCATTTTTAAAATAGAAAAATAAGTTTGTATTCAATAAAATTAGAAAATTAAAAGTTATATACCAAATTGCTCAAAATGACAAATGCAACATGTTTATGGTGTTTTCAAACCCATATGAGCAACTAAAATGGTACACACTTTCTTAATTGTCCGAAGTGCCCCTCCGAGGTCTATTTCAGGATAATTCCAATAAAATCGCATAACTGTCATACGAACCCTAGCAAACCATCAAACATGTTTAAGGCTTTATTTCAGTGCATTAACTTGCTCATGCTTACATATTGCCCATTGCATCGATGCCATGTGTTGATTGTTGTTCTTTTTGTTTCGGTGTTTGTTTTTTCTCGGTAGAACGTGACTCCGAAGAAAAGGCCAACAAATCCAATGGAGAATACTTGATCCTAACCGACAAGTAAATCACTTATTCCCAAAGACTTTATCTGCTTTTCTTGAAGTAAGGCAAGCATAACATCTTATCTGCCCATATATGATTTCGAAAGACTTTTGATTTTCGTACAAATGCATTCGATTCCAATGTATGTTGTGTGAGTAGTTAGAGTTCTCCTATATTATGCATAGCCTACTTATCCTGATCCACTACTCCTAGCATCCATAGGTTTGCTTATGTTTATCGCCAAAGCCTTAAATATGCCATGCTTAGTCATACATGCTTGTTAGCTCTGCTCCATCCGGTTGATGAATTAGAGTTGCGAATGAATCTAGTATGCCAGGAAGCAGTGGTAAGTTGAAAGATACTTGACTAAGATGATTTAACAGGTGTGGATGACGAGATCACAAAGGGTATGTGGTGGTTGTCTCGTTCATGCTCCTAGGAGCGAGTTCTCGTCTTCGAGCCAAGACTGAGCGTGCATCCACACGCGGCTTAGATTCCTCTCGGTCTCAACTTGTCTAGTTTGTTCCATGAGTTGCCTAGTTCGGGATTTCCATTTTGATTTGCGGGGATGTTAAAAACGTTTACAAAACTAGGACGTGGCGGTGTAACATCCTGTGGCGAGACAGTAGTTGAAGCACCACTCACAATGATAGAGACCCGGCAGGAGATGGCCACTCCCTATTGGCGGACCATCTCTACTCGGAGCGACTCATGGAATAGGCGAAGTAAGGGAAAGGTCGTTGTCGTGGGATAATCACGGCAGATGTTACCTGGGGTAACTGATCTTGGGGCAAGTCGACACAGGTATTTGGGAGAGGGTTTAGCTCGAAAGAGAACATGGCGAAAGCAATCTAAGAACCGGAAAACAACTCGCCGGCTCTTGATATGATTATACTGGATACTCGATAACAGGTGTTACAACTATGACTTGGATCTCTCTTAGGCGAAGCCCAGGGGTTGGTTTATATAGTACTCATATCCCCCTTGACTTGCCTTACAAAGCGCTTCTCGAGTCCTATTCGAACTCTTCATACGAACCCTAACTTTCTTTACCGTAACCCACAATCCGGGTTACGATCCTTACAAGTCCTGGGCCTTCTAGAAGCTTCTTTGTCCTTAGCCGGATTTGATCCATCCGTCGTTTGGGCCGGATCTCACCTGGGAGTCGGCATACCGGGTTACTATCCCCTCATCAGTAGTCCCCAGAATAGCCTGGGCTTCCAAGATTTACTCTTCGAAGCGCCGGCTATTCCCTACAGAAATATAAGACACAAACATATGAAAATCAGGACGCAGCGCGCTGATGAATAGCCGTGACTGGTACCAAGGAAGCCAAGCCAAAGCCCGGCTCTCCCTCAAGGGTTCTCCTTTAATCTTCCAGACTCGAGCTTTAGTAAGGAACTCCATGACTTCGCACCTTCTTCGATAATTATTGCTAATACCAGGAAAGAGATTCCCCCCTTCTCTTTTCTCGGGACCATATCTAAGTGCACATAAAGCACGTCTTCAAATTTCAAAATGTCCAACTATTACTCCGCAACCCCCGGGTTTCGCCCGTTAGGATAAGCTTTTCCACCCGGTTTATTATAAATAAGCCCCAGGAGGCAAACTCAACCCTTAACGGCTCACTTTCCCCATTTCTCTTCTCCCCAAGTTCAAGCTCGCAGAGCGCCACCACGGGAACCCCACGCATCTCGCCGGAGCCCATCCGCCTTCGTTTGCGCTCCGCCGCCGCGCGAGCCGCACCAGCTCCCGAATCCACCGTCAAGCCTCCGATTCGCCGGCCAACGACCACGAAAGGACACGAATCTTGCGCCATCTGTCTCCGCAAGGCCTTACTCCAATCTCCTTCAGTAAGTCCCTTACATCCTCCAACTTACCCCCGCAATTTCTTAGTTCTTCCTCTAATTAGATCTGAATCGAGCGGTCCGCAATTTCTCGGGCCGCGCCGGATTAACTCACTGATACTTACCATAAACATTCCTATGGATAGGATTCATAGCTTATATTACTCCCCTAACTCCAGTAATCGTTAATCTGGTCACAATTTTAGAAATAGGATTCCCAATCTAAGCTCGGGCCATCTGAAATTTCCGCCCTTGTTCTCCTTCCTCAGAAAATCTTACTTCTCCGACTCATTCGCAGATGGTAAGCATATAAGCATCCCCCTAACTCCTCCAAACATTTGCTTTTACGGAAAGCTCCATGTATTTTGTAAGGTCACTTGATACCCGGATAAATCATTCTTGACCCAGCGAGGCAATAGCCGGGTTATGTTCAAATTGCGGGTAATTGCTTGCCTGCTAACTTCCAAGTTTTTGTTCCTTACGTCTTTTCCTTCGATGTTTTACCAGGTCAATCCCATGGCACCCAAGAGGCAGGGGAAACAGCCGAATAAGGCTAAATCCACAAGCTCCATATCGGCCAATTGGGGGAAGTCCTCCGTCACCAAGGCCAAGCTGGAGGAGTTGGTCGAGCTTGGAACCCTACCTCCACAGGAGTCTATCCACTGGCGAGTGCCAGGCAATGAAACCCGGCCTTCTCCAGCGACGAATGAGGTAATATGCTTCGTTGAACATGTGACCCGGGGCTTTAGGCCTCCGGGTCACCCCTTCTTCCGTGACGTCCTAGACCATTACAACCTCCGTATCTTCGATATAGGTCCAAACTCCATTTTGAACATCTCCCATTTTATTGTTCTTTCCGAATCTTACTTGTGCACACCGCCAAGTCTAGCCCTCTTCGTCGAACTTTTTCAGTGCAAGCCGTGTCGCGAAAGCGGCGACGGCGCACTTCTCACTTGCGGCGGGGTCTCTATCCAGCGCCGCAAGAACTCCCTGATGCCTCCTATTTCTCTCAATTCCCACGTAAAGCACTGGCAGCTTTCGTACTTCTACTGCCAGGATACCTCTCCACCCGGCGAAAAGAAGTTGCCGGGTTACTCGGAGGGTCAACTTGACATCTCCGAGAAATTCAACGCCTTCGCGTCTGAACCGGACAGGGAGGCGATCTTGCCTTTATTAGCTAGGATCTCCATCTTGTCCGCCCGAGGCCTCATCGGGCTAAACCTGGTGAAGACCTGGGTTAGCTTCCGCATTCAGCCAAACTCCATTCGTGAGAAGCTGATGTGCGAATACTCGGGTCAAACCACGGACCCAATCCGATTCTCTACCCGCACCCTTGCTCCGGGTGACATTAACAAAACAATTAAGGGTTTCCTGACAGAGAAGCTCGAAGTAATCCGGAGCATAGCCGGATTAGAACCTTTTACCCTCGAGAATCCAACCCCTGGAGTAAGTTTTCTGCCTTTTGATTTTGACTTCTAACACTTACTTTTATTCGCTTCTCTTGACTCGATATTAATCACTATCCTGGCATCTTCTCCTCAGGCCGATGATGACTTTTGGACGGTCGACTCCACTCCTAATTCCGAAGACGGGGAGGAGGAAGACGATGTCGTTGACTCGAATGAAGGTACCTACTTGATTCCTTTGCACACGTTATATCCTGCCTTTTCTTCTTCTTTATGCTGTAACTCGGACATTTCTCAGAGCGAGAGGACCAAAGCGAAGAAGAAGAAACGGACAGCAGGGGCGGGTCCACCAGCGAGGAGGAAGAGCCGGAGCCAGCCACCAGAACCGGAACAAAGAGGAAATCCCAGAGGATAGCCCTCCAGGTTTTTACTTCATCTCCTTACACTTTGGTTTTTTGCTCCCATAACGTCACTCCGGGGCTAACCCCATCTTCACCCCTTTTGATCATAACTGAAGGAGCCACCCATGACTAGGCGCCGAGTAACCCGGAATCATCCGGGCAACGAGACCCCTACCCCGGTTGCTTCACCGCCCCCGGTTCAACACCCTGGTATTTGTTGTAAATAAAACTTCTTTCCAGTCATTCCTTTGTAACGTAATCCCAGACCTCTCTTGCCATTTTTCAGTCTCTTCCGGGTCTAGTGACGGCTTCCCCTCGGACTTCCCAGTAAACGCCGGGTAAACGCCTTTTCCGGATGTTATACCGAACTTTCATCCCCTTTCTTTCCATAACCAAAGATTAATTACGCCTTTGCACCTTCTTCAGAGCCACGGTTATTAGTAGCGACCAGGAGGACACCGAAGCTAAGGTCCGGGTCGAGGGCGAGTCGGCTGATGATGCCTTCACCACGGCTGGCGACGAGCAAATGTCGCCACCGGAGCCAGCTAGGCATGACGCCGAGTATCCAATCGCTTCGCACACAAGCGAGAAGGAGAAGGGGGCAGCTTCAAGCGCGGGAGGGGGACCAGACTCCGACATTCGGATGACCCGGGTGCCACCTCCTGTTACAAGAAATGCTCCTTTTCCCACTTTCCAGGTACCCGAGCCATCTAACTCGGATAACGCTGACTTTAACCAGCTGATGAGCGCTCTTCTTGCCATGAAAGCTTCAGAAGGGACTGTCTTAGAACGTATGGCTGCAGCACATCAGGTAACTTTTACTTGATACTCCTTATTATACATCCAGTCCCCAAGTCCCGAGTATAATAATTTTTTTTTTAATTATCCTCGGTACTTCGCATAGTACTTGCCGGCAATCATTTCCTCAGATAAAATACTCTCGCGATATCCGGCTTACAGCTTCACCCGGCCTTTGCAGGCAGAGATTACTCAGTCAGATGAAGCGTTACTTAAGGCTGAGCAGCTCTTGCTGGCTGAAGTTAAGCGTAGGGAGGCCCTTGAAGCGGAGATAAAGACTTTGAAAAAAGATGTCTCCTCATACAAGAAGAAGTACCATGCTGCCCAGTCCTCGCTGAATAACCTGTCGGCTCAGCTTACGGACACTTACCGTATCTTGCTAAGTAAGTTTGCTATTTGCGATTAATTTGCGTACCTCTATCTTGCCGCTGTAATAACCAACATGACTGATATGCTTTCGCATGCTTGGATTGCAGGTGCTAACCTTGCTGCTCCGGAGGAGAATGCCATTACTCAAGTAAAAACTCTGAAGACTGTGTTCCGGACGTTTTTTGCCGGCACGAAACTTTTGCTGGATGCTATCAAGTGGCCTTCTGAGGTATACCCGGGCGAGGAGACCCTTATACAGGCCTTTTCCACAGCACCTGGATGGATTGAAATACTGAAGCGTTCGTCCTGCCGAATTGGGGTGACCCGGGCTTTAACGCTGGCGAAAGCTTATTTTCCAAAGCTTGACCCGGCAAAGATAGTATCCGGGTTCCCAGAATTTAAAGCTGACGGGTCCAAATTCAAGCCCCAGGATTTCAAAGCTATACAATCTGCGGTACGTCCTTCAGCCACAGCTTTGGCCGACAAGATGGATCTAAACACAATTATGAGCTCGTATGATTCTGAGGGCAAGGTTATCCTGGTGGAGGCGCCCCCCCCTATTGATATGTTGGACAAATGGTCGACTGATCTGGCTAGGAGGAAGGAAGAGGCTGCAAAGAGGGAAGCAGAACTGGGCGTAAAGCCGTCTACTTCTACCCCAGCCGTGCCTCCGCCTGTTCGTCCAGAAGTGAAGAGCCCGGGTAAAGCTGCTGGTAAGGCCAAGGAGCAAGTCCAAGATTCAGACCCGGAGGACCACTCTCAGGACGCCGAGTAGGACGCTACCTAACGCTTTGTGTTTCTCGAGACTGATATGATTTTTGGCGGTGCGCTTGTGCACCATTGACGCTGATACTATGACTGTATGCTTATTAATCTTATGATAACTCTTTGCCTCCCCTGGCTTTTGATAATCTCGATCCTTGTGTTACTTATAAGCTTATTCTCGATACTTCGAACTCTTGTTTTCCGTTTCCTTTTGAGACTCGGCTAACCGAGTATCGTAGGTTTTGATAGAGGAACTTTTCTTTAAGTCCCCAATACTCGGAAATTAAGGTTTTCAGGCTTGGGTAGTTAAAACAGTTTGTTTCTGTTTCGAAGTCCCCAGTCCCCATGACCCAAAGTACGAGCTATAGGGGCGTGGCCTTTCTCAGATGACATACTGCTGTTTACCAAGCTGAATACCAATATCTGTTTACATAAATACTGAAGTCATGCTTAATATTTGTTGAGTTTCCGGCTTTTTTAGCCTTATACTCTGCATGGACTTGTGGTTTAGATGACCCTTTTGATTATCTTGTACTGTAAGCCGGCTTTCGCGTGGATACCATGTCGTTGCGTCTATACGAAAAACAAGATCAAGCAAGCCACACTGGGCTGCATAATTTGATTGTAATCGTACGCGAACAGATCATGCCACTTTAGTGCGAGTCACATCGAGCTTAAGTAAGAATAACCAAGAAATTTGGCTCCTTTGTCCAGTTATAGGATTGCAGCTGTACCCGTTTTTTCGAGTAATCAGCCCCCATAACTCATAGGCATCATGGCCGGGTCTCCGGGTCTTGTGATCACTTATTGAAGCAGATCACCCCCCAGAGACCTATATTCACGCAATATATTTCGATGATACTGATGTATTGATAGTAACAATGTTACTTACTTGTAACTGAAGCAAAGACCATGATAAGACTCGAAACCATCTTCTTTTATTGATAAAAATTTCTTTTTTGAATCAGCAGGCCGCCTCATTAAAAACCTTCCAGTCCCCTTAGGTACCCTGGATAGGAAAAGAGTGCGTATGAAACCTGCCGCCCATTATACTGCTTTAGTTATTCTCGAGAGTCGGCCTCGCGTTGATACGGCCGATGCACGTTCTCCACTTGCCATGCCCTTTCGTAATGAGTACCGGATTTGCTAGCCAGTCCGGGTATATCGTCCTTGAAACGTGATCAGCTGCGGATGGTGGTACGTCTTCTTCTTCCCTGCTGAGAGTTTTGAAAGTATTGCTCCTGATGAAGCCTACCATCTTAGGGTTTTGTTCTGCCCTAACTTTTGCTTTGTCCCCCTCAGGAGTTGGCTTTTTTGACGTTGTCCTCTCTTCTAGGTCTACCTGAGAACGGTAATGTTTGAGCTCTTCCTTCCTGCAGGCTTGCTCGGCCATTGCCGCGTCTCCCTCATCGCACTCAGCTGCTATATCCCGGTTTCCGTGTATTGTAATGGTCTTCTTGGGACCCGGGATTTTCAGTTGTAGGTACACATAGCACGGTCTTGCCATGAACTTGGCATAAGCCGGCCTTCCAAACAATGCATGATAAGGACTGCGCAACTTTACTACCTCAAAGGTAAGCCACTCGACTCGATAATTATCCTTTGACTCTCCAAAAGCTACTTCCAGTGCCACCTTTCCTTCGGGGCATGCTGAGTGACCCGGCACTATCCCGTGAAAAACTGTTGTACTCTTTTGCAGCTGCGATTCCTTTAGGCCCATTCGCAGAAAAGTTTCCCAGTACAGGATATTGATACTACTTCCTCCATCCATCAAGACTTTTTTCAGCTCGTAGCCGTTGACCTGTGGTGCCACTACCAAAGCTAAGACTCCCGGGTGATCAACTCTATCCGGGTGATCCTTCCTGCTCCATGTTACCTCTTGTTCTGACCACCTCAAATACCTTGGAACAGCGGAAGAGACCGAATTAACTGCTTGTTTCAGTATCTTCTTATCCTTGTTAGAGCCTCCTGTAGTGTGCACATGATATTGACCCAGCTGTTTGGGGTTAGCTTGAAAACCTCCTGCTCCATTTTGATTGTTACCTTGATTTCCAGCTGGCGGATTGCCGGCTGGGAGCGGCCCGTTACCCAAGTTTCCACCTAGACCCGGACCTCCTCCCCGGCCCGCACCTCGCATAGCTCTGTCCACTTCTTCGTTCTTCCACCTTTGTAAGTCGGCACATTGCTCTAGTGAATGATTGGCCGGCTTGCCATTCCTGCTATGCTTCGGGCACGCCATCCTAAATATGTCCCAACTGTTGCTTGGTCTTGGAGGTCCTTGGTAGTGTCCCCCATTGTGATTCCCAGTATTAAAATTCCCTTCGGATCTAGGTCTTGAAGACCCGGCCTCCGTGTTGGCTACAAACTCGGAATTCCCGTCGAACGGGCGCTTGTTTTGGCTACTTCCATTATTGTTTGGCGCCGACCCATTGCCGGTTTTCCCGCTGCTACTTGCGTTTGCTTTTGCTTTCTTGTCGTCAACTTCCTCCTCTGTGGTATCCGTTGCAGCGTGTTTGTTGCACGCATCCATTAACTCTCCCATTGTAACCTCCGCTGCATTCCTACTAGATTTCATGCGAGTTAGCTTTTGTACTAAAGGAACGTACTTACATGTTTTTGCCATAGCTTGTAGCGCGTCCTTAGGCTGGATATCCGTAGACGAGTGGAGTATCTCCATGACCCGGCGTACCCAGCTGCGTGCCGATTCTCCTTTCTTCTGAACGCATCTTTCTAAATCATCAATAGTAAATAACTTTCTGCATGTCCCATGAAAGTGCTTGATGAATGCGGTCTTTAGCTCCTCCCACGATTTGATCGATTTTTCCGGTAGGTTGGTGAACCATAACTTTGCTGCTCCCTCTGACATCATTAAGTACATGAATTTGGCTTGGAGATTCTCGGATGCGTTGCGAATTGACATTGCCATCTCATAGCTGCTCAGCCACGTTTCTGGATCCATTGTTGGCTCATAATTTACTACTTTCCCTGGTTCTTTGAACTTCTCCGGGTAAGGTTCTGCTCTGATATCGTCCGAAAGGCACTTTGGTCCCGCAAGGGTGGTTGGGGCCGGTCTTGCCCGGGAAACGCGTGACCCGGCTGGGGGTACCGCGGGGTGCGGCACCACTGGTAACTCGTGCGCTGCAGACCCGGCCCCGGCTCTTCTGGCTCTGGAACTGTTCACCACCGCCTGCGCTGCTGATACTACTGGTGCTGTCTGGATACGCGGTGGAGGCGGCATTTGCTGCTGCTCTTCCCTTCGTTGTGCCGCATTCGTTTGAACATGGCCCTGTTGCTGGCTGGCGTACGGCGTCCCATGCATCCCGCTCCTATGATCCGGATAATTGGCTTGCTGTGCTACCGCGGTGTGTAGTAGATCGATTGCTCGTCGGGTTCCTTCCGCATGAGGCGAGTCTCCCACAGGGATCTGGTTTAATGCGAGCGTTGCTGCGTACACGTTGTCCATGGGATTGTTGTAATGACCTGCTGGTGTGCGGAATCGCGATGGTGGTGGCGGCATGGTATTGCCGGCTGTCGCCCCTGTCTGTGGCAAAGGTAACCCGGCTGGCGCGTTTACCGGATGTGCTCCCGTTGAAGGTCGCGGTATGGTCCCTTGGTTCGTCGGCGGAATCGGCTGATCTTGAGGCGTGAACACCAGGGCGGTCGGGTTAATAACCCCTCCTGTTGCCGGCAGCATAGTTCGGTGCCTTTGGTGCATCCTTGTCGTTTCCTCCCGGAGCCGGGTCTCTCGGTCATCCAATTCGCGCTGCCGCGCGGCCATCCCCTGCCTTTCTGCTTCCACTTGCCTTCTTTGCTGCTCCAATGCACGACGAGCTACGTCCAGGTCTCTTACACGTTCTGCCGCGTTTTCCGGGGTAATAACTGTGGCCAAGACTGTGGGGTCCAAAATCAAGTTATTATCAAACAGAGCCGGGTGACGCGGGTTTGAGGGGCCCGCCCCCGGTGTCCGGTTTGCTTGGAACCCGAACATATTTGCGTGTCGCTCCTCGTCCGCTGGGCGACTGGTGACAGACGCCGACTCTCCATCGACTTGGGCCAAGATCGGGTCAACTGGTCCTTGCTGCTGAGCCGCTGCCTGAACCGCCCCAGCTGGTGCCGCTGCCGCGTCTTCTTGATTGAGATTGGTCGCGGGAGCCGCATAAACTGCAACCCGGCGCATGATGCCCGGTGTAGATTCGTACTGTTCTTCCTCGCTGGTTTCCCTTTCATATCCTGTCGGACCCCGGACCCCGAGATATACAAACTGTCATGTGCTCCTAGCAGTGGACTCACAAGGGCTTCAGGGTTACCAGCCCCGGCCGCAACAAACAACGGCAGGCAGACCGGATTCATCGGCACGTAGTCCGGATCCCCGGTCTACTACTCCTTGTGTCCATGCTAGTCATAACCAGATATGTATACCCAAGCATCCACGAGTCGGATGAAACTGAAGGAACGGGACCAGAGTTATACAGAGATGCTATGTGTCCAGAAAGTGCAACAACAATCGAGGGTTACTGGGGTTACCTCGCCCCAGGCCGGATATCTCCGGCAGGCGGGCTCGGACATGGATCATCGGCTCCACAACCCCTCGACTGCGACAACAATGCAGGCATAGCCAAAACTGTATAACAACGGGCTCGAGACCAACAACCGATCAAAGCAGTACTCTAGACATGAAAGTTGTATTAACAAGGCATACTAGAGTAGCTTACACAAAGAGGTTACAAGACCAACATAGGTCCAGCAACCCAACATTACAACAAGCAGCGAAAGCAAATATGTTGCTATACAACAAGAGCAAAAGGACTAAGAGTCCGAAACATAAGCAACGTAGTCAAACCCATACTACAGATACCAAGCTGCTGCCTGGGAACTCCTAACTACTCGTCGACGTCGAGGTAGAACCCCTCTTCAGCTGCATCACCGAAGTCTGAAATAAAACAACAACGAAGCAAGGTTGAGTACAAAAGGTACTCAGCAAGACTTGGCTTTTAAGGTTCTTTGCATAAAGCCAACTTTGTTTTCCGAAGTTGAGGAAGAAAAGCACGTGTAATAGAGCATTTCTAAAACAGAGGAGGAATCTACTCAACTACTGAGATCATTATGTTCTTTTGTCCACCAAGTACTTTCTCATTCCCAGACTACCATAAGCTACAAGAATCACCCCTCTCGACTTAGTCGAGGAGGCATCCTTCACTCATTGCCAGCAAGTTTTAGTCATTCCGTTAGAGTTGTCTATGATCACAGAATCCGTTGCCAAGTCGTCCATAACCGTGGACACGGCTTTCCGAAAGATTTATCCCTGCAGGGGGTACACTTTACCCACACGTATCAACCGACTCTTAACGCCACGCGGTAACGCTCCTCTCTAAGAGCGCGGCAGAGTGTGGTCGACCACGGCCTTTACCTTGCTTAGCCCTATCCATGAGTCAACCCAAACAGGGCCACCCCGTCAACAGGGAGTTGGCCACCTCCTGACGGCACCTGTTCTGTGAGTCGGGACAAGATCCGTGTACGTCCATCACTGGTCCCGGTCACGTCCTAGTTTTCTCCAAAACGTTTTTATGACACACCCGCAAATGGAAACTTCAATCTATGTGACCCATGGAAGTGACTAAACAAGTTAGTTAGCCGAGCGGGGTTCATTGGCCCGCGCGTGGTTGTACGTTCAGTCTTGGCTTCGAAGGCGAGAACTCGCACCTAGGGGCATGAACGAGACAAACACCACAACCCACAGTGGCCTCAACATCCATGCCATGTTAATCATGTTAACCAACCATAACAAAGCATAAACACCTTTCATACTAGGTTCACGCATTATCGGCATTTCATCAACCGGATGAAGCAGATCATAAGACTAAGCATGTCTAAGCATTGAACACACAAGGCTCTACGTTACTCAAACAAACCTAGTCATACTAGGAGGGTAAACAGGTATGAAGGTGACATGTGAGGGGGAGGGGTCATGCAATGGATAGGTTACTCTAACTGACTCAAAACCAAGTTGAACCGGATGCATGAGTAAGAGGTTGAAAGACTCAAAACATGGGTGAAGCCATGAGGTTGTGCTTGCCTTGCTCGTCGACAGAAAAGCTCGGGTTGTCGTAGAACGCCGGGTCGACCTCCGGATCTCGGTCTACCGATAACGAACAACACCGGAAAGAAGGCAAACAATCAATACTTGACGACGGTGCAATGCACAATATGTATACATGATTAAAACAATGCAATTGAAATGAAGCTTAAAAGATGGAGCAAGAATCTAGGGTTTCGCGCCGTGAACGACGAACACCGGAGGAGGGGGAAAAACCCTAAACTGAAGATGTGACCAAGCTAACATGCTCAAATGACTTTATAAACCTCATAGTTGGATTGCATTTGTTTCACTGATCAAAATGGTATATTACACTTAATTTTCTATTTTTAATGAATAAAAACTTTATTTTCGATATTTAATTGAATTAAATATAAACTACAAAAGTGACCTTATTTTAAACTTAGATGAACATGTATGAAAATGACATGGATAAATAGCTCTCATTTTTCTGAACATGCACATATTTTTTTCATAATTTTTGGAGCTATAAATTACAAGTTATTGAATTTACAAAACCATTTTATTTTCTGATTTCTATTTCTCCTGCGGGTCCCACCGTACAGTTCAAAAGAGACAAAGGGGGGGCCACTTGGCGTGCCACGTGGGCAGGTGATGTCACGGTGACATCACCGTGACCTCACGGTGGTGGCCGGCCGGTGGCAGTTGAGCTCGCCGGCGACGATTCCGGCGAGCCCCGGAAGCGTGCTTAGGTGCGTTAGATTCCTCTCGACGAGGCGGACATGAGGGTAGCGGCGCCGCCCCGATTAGGCCACCGGCGACGAGGGGAAGACGGCGAGCGGCGGCGGGCTATCGGGCTCCGGCGGGGTTCGTCGATTTCGACCGGATTGGAGGAAACGGAGGGGCTGGGGAGGAGCTAGAACTCACCACGAGCTCGAGGAGAGGCTCGGCGGGGCCGGAGGTGGTCGCAATCGGCGGCGCGGTGAGGATTCCGGCGACCGGAGAGGAGGGAGGAGGCGGCGCGATTCGCGGCGGCTACGGCATCCCGGCTGGTGTGCTTGCTCGAGGAGGGGGAGAAGCTCGAGGCGGTTCCGATGAAGGCCTCGGAAGGGTGGGGGAGGGTGCAGAACGGCGACGAGGGCGAATCGCGGCGGCGGCCGGTTTTCGGCGGAGGAGGAGACAGAGGATGGAAGGCGAGAGACAGGGGGGGGTTCTGCGGGTACCCCCGATGCGGACGTCTCCTTGGGGATCTCCAGGGCTCCACGTCGACAGGGATGGAAGCAGGAGGTGGCGCGCGAGGCGGCGGCTGCCCTCCTGTCACCGGACAGGAGGAAGAAGACAGGAGTTTTCGAAAAACCCCCTGGAAGAAAATGAAAAATTACAAAGAAGCCCCTGGGAATTTTAAAACAGCACCCAAAAATGAAATTTGAGGGCCTTTTTGTGAACCAAAAATTGCACAAAAATAGTCGTTGAAAAGCTCTTCAAATTTGCTACTCTCTAGCACGAGGTTGGAACATTTTGAAAAACTTTGCAGAACAACTTTGTTTGAAACCAGTTTAAGTGACTTTCTGAAAACTCTCCGATTAAAGTTTAAAAGCGAAAATTTTGGTTCAATTTTCATGCATGCATGCCATGTACACAACACCTCTCTTTATTACACAAAAAGTAGGGCTGTTACAAGTCTACCCCCCTTACAAGAATCTCGTCCCGAGATTCCTAGGTTTTAGAAAAGAAGTCGGGGTACTTAGATCGCAAACGATCTTCTCGTTCCCAGGTTGCTTCGTTCTCAGAATGATGCGACCACTGAACTTTGAAGAACTTGATAGTTTGACTACGAGTTCTTCGTTCGGCCTCATCGAGGATACGGACGGGAACCTCCTTGTAAGAGAGATCATCCTTGAGTTTGATAGTTTCATGGTCCACACCACGGACAGGATCTTTGAAGCAACGTTTGAGTTGTGAGACATGGAATACATCATGGACATCCGGAAATCCTGGAGGCAACTGCAGTTGATATGAAACTTGACCTCGTTTTCCAATGATAGGGAAAGGACCGATATAACGGGGAGCCAGTTTGCCTTTGATCCCGAACCGTTTTCCACCTTTTAGAGGTGTGACTCGAAGATAAGCTTTCTCGCCAATCTCATAATGAACATCTTGGTGATGACGATCATAATAGCTTTTCTGGCGAGACTGAGCTGTTTTCAGTCGTTCACGAACGACACGAACGATCTCTTCCGCTTCCTTGATTACATCCGGACTAAAGAACGATCTTTCACCGGTTTCAGACCAATTCAGCGGAGTTCGGCATTTGCGGCCGTAAAGAACTTCGAAAGGAGCCTTGCCCAAGCTAGACTGATAACTGTTGTTATAAGTGAACTCGGCATATGGAAGAAACTTCTCCCAATCCTTACCGAACGATATAACACAAGCCCGGAGCATGTCCTCGAGAATCTGGTTAACTCTCTCAGTTTGACCACCGGTTTGTGGATGGAAAGCAGTGCTGAAGGATAGACGGGTTCCCATAGCTTGCTGGAAACTTGCCCAGAATTTTGAGGTGAACAGACTTCCACGATCAGAGATGATCTTCTTTGGAACACCGTGAAGGCTGACTATTCTGGATACATACAGATCCGCCAGCTGGATAGCGGTGATATCTTCTCGGATAGGAAGGAAGTGAGCAACCTTGGATAGGCGGTCAACCACCACCCAGATAGCATTATGGCCTTTCTTTGTCTTGGGAAGACCGGTGATGAAATCCATACCCACTTCATCCCACTTCCATTCAGGAATAGGTAGGGGTTGAAGAACACCGGCTGGTCTTTGATGTTCTGCTTTCACACGACGACATACGTCGCATTCAGCAACATACTGAGCGATCTCCCGCTTCATACGGGACCACCAGAATCTTTGACGTAGATCCTGATACATTTTGGTGCTACCAGGATGAATAGAAAGAGGTGTATCATGAGCCTCTTGGAGAATTAGCTTTCTCAGATTCCGTATCTTCGGCACTACCAGACGGTTGCCAAAATATACGACACCTTGATCATCGATGGAGAAACATTTAGCTGCACCACTAGCAATGTTCTTCTTGATGTTGGCGATTCCCAGATCCCGCTTTTGAGCTTTCTTGATCTGGTCCTCAAGGGAAGGTTTTACCTCAAGGTTGGCCAAATAACCAGAAGGAACGATTTCAAGGTTGAGTTTGGAGAACTCCTCATGAAGAGGAGGTTGGGCCTGTTGTATCATCAGATTGTTGCAATAAGACTTCCGGCTTAGCGCGTCAGCAACGACATTTGCTTTGCCGGGTTGATAATTGAGACCCAAGTCAAAGTCCTTGATTACCTCCAACCATCTTCTCTGTCTGAGATTCAGATCCGGTTGGGTGAACAGATATTTCAGACTCTGATGATCTGAGTATAACTCACATCGATTGCCAAGAAGATAATGACGCCATTGCTTGAGAGCATGGACCACGGCTGCTAGCTCAAGATCATGGGTTGGGTAGTTGTGCTCATGTGGTTTCAGTTGACGAGAACCATAAGCCACTACATGACCTTCTTGCATTAACACACAACCGAGTCCTTGTTGAGAGGCATCACAGAAGATGACAAAGTCCTTGCTCGTATCAGGAAGAACAAGCACAGGAGCGGTAGTCAGTTTGGTTTTCAGAGTTTGGAAACTTTCCTCTGCTTTTTCTGACCACTCGAACTTTTTGCTTTTCTTAAGAAGTTCAGTCATAGGTTTGGCAATTTTGGAGAAGTTCTCGATGAAACGACGGTAATAACCAGCCAGTCCGAGAAAACTCCGAACATCCTTGACTGATTTAGGTGTTTCCCAGTCCAGAATAGTTTGAATCTTGTCTGGAATAACGGCAACACCTTCGGCAGACACTACGTGTCCGAGATAGATGAGTTCTTTCAACCAGAACTCACACTTGGAGAACTTGGCATAAAGCTTGTGCTCACGAAGTTTGGATAACACCAAACGCAGGTGTTCAGAATGGTCATCTTCGGTTTTGGAATAGACCAAGATGTCGTCGATGTAGACCACGACGAACTTGTCAAGATACTCCATGAATACCGAGTTCATAAGCCTCATGAAGGTAGCTGGAGCATTAGTAAGACCGAAAGACATGACGGTGTACTCGTAAAGACCATAACGAGTAGTAAACGCCGTTTTAGGAATGTCCTCCTTTCTGATCTTTATTTGATGGTATCCTGATCGCAGGTCCATCTTGGAAAAGACAGTTGCACCAGCTAATTGATCAAAGAGGTCATTGATTCTTGGAAGAGGGTACTTGTTTTTGATGGTCACTGCATTCAGCGGCCGATAATCAACAACCAGACGTGGAACATTGGTATCCCGCTTCTTGACAAAGATAGTGGGACAACCCCAAGAAGATGTGCTAGGTTGGATGAAACCCTTTTCTTCTAACTCCTCAATTTGGCGTTTCAATTCAACCAACTCCTCTGGGGCCATACGGTAAGGTCTTTTAGACATAGGAGCGGTACCAGGGACTAACTCAATGACAAACTCCACACTTCGATCAGGTGGCATGCCAGGTAACTCTTCAGGAAACACATCAGGGAAATCACTGACTACAGGTAACTCATGAATTTCAGGAGGATAATCACCTTGCATGAAGTACAGCTGCAGTTCAGGGGAAAGTCGTGTGCGTGCTGAAGGAGGAATGGTGAACTCAGACCAATAGTCGATGATGGCACCGGAAGGATGTTTCAAGGTGAGGCATTTTGTTGCACAATCCAAAACAGCTCCATATTTGGCAAGCCAATCCATGCCCAGTATGACATCGAGGTCAGTAGATTTTAGGGCAATGAAGGTTGCAGGGAATTGTAAGGATCCCACCTCAACCATGAGCTCTGGCGTAACCATGGTGGTTTGCCAGTTGCAACCAGGGGAGTTTACCATTAACGGTTTTTGCAACTTTTCGAAAGGTATCCCATGCATTTTAGCAAACCCTTCTGACATGAATGTATGCGATGCTCCAGAATCAAATAAGGCTAAAGCCGAAATTGAGTTGACACGAATCGTACCCAGTAAGACGCTTGGATCGTCCTGAGCATCCTCGGCAGTCACATAGTTCAGACGACCACGTCCAGCACCAGCAGGCTTTGCCATTTTCTTAGGAGGAGGAGGAGGTGCACGTCCAGCATGATTCTGAGGGCACTCCCTCGAGAAGTGACCAGGCTGGCCACAGCGGTAGCACACATTGCTGGGAGGAGAGGCAACTGGAGGACGAGAACCTTGTCCACCACCATAGGTTGATGTAGCAGGTGGGACAGGTGGACGAGGAGCATATCCAGATGGCCTTGGCTGAAACGGAGCCCTGGGAACAGCGCTGTATGGAACGAACACACGGCGCTTCCTCTTCTGACCAGAGGGTGAAGCACGGGAATCTCCAGCACTCTTCTTGATAGCAGTATCCATCTCCTTTTTGCCACGTTCAAGAGTGATGGCCTGGTTGTAAAGTTCCTGGAAGCTCTGGAACTTGAAGGGCAGCATCTCATAACGAACAGTTGGGTTCAGGCCCTTACGGAACAAATCCTGCTTGTCCTCGTCATTAGTGACATCACGAGGAGCATAGCGAGCCAGACGAGTGAACACACGACCATAGGCCTCAATACCCATACTGCCCTGAGTGAGATCAAGGAACTCCTTTCTTTTACCGTCCATGACTGCCTTCGGGATATAGGCCTCACGGAAAGCAGTGCGGAACTCTGCCCAAGTGACCTCATGACCGGGCGCCTGCAACGCCAGAAAGCCTTCCCACCAAGCACCAGCAGCACCTTCAAGCTTATAGGTGGCGAAGTTCACACGGTCACGTTCCTGGACACGGAGAGCAACGAACTTGCGCTCCATTGTGCGAAGCCAGTCATCGGCATCGAGAGGCTCAGTGGAGTCAGCAAAGTATGGTGGCTGAGCCTTGAGGAAGTCCACGAGAGTAACGCCGGCAGCACGGCGTTCAGTGTTCTGGGCCACACGCTCCAGAAGTTGTTCGTTCCTCAGACGATTGTTCTCAATGCTTTGCAGCACCTGCGCCATTGTGGGTGGCGGCGGAGGTGTTGGCTCAGGGGGAGGGTTGTTACGGCCACGAGTACCACCCGACATCCTGAGTAAAAGGAAAAGGAATCATGAATAACACATCCATGGAAAAAGGATACAATGGTTCGACATGTAATAACTCCAACGGAACAACAAGATACATGCCAAAATGTAGTGGAACAGAATGAATGAACATGAAGTGTATCATTTCATCAACATGGAGACAACATATTACAACATTTATTGAAACCAGTCGAAGTACAAACCATACATAGTGGCGGTACAAGCTCACAAGCTTAAGTACATACAACACTGAAAGAAAGTACGGTAGATACACATCACCGAAGTTCTGCTCCTATACATTATTTTCTACAACTTCGGGTTTCGAGTACATGAAAGCAAACATTACTCTAGCTGGAACCGACAACGGTCTCAGTATCCTCCGAAGTCGAAAGGAAGTGGAACCGGAGCACCAGGGTAGCGACGAACAGACTCGTCCTGCGGTCCGTGGAGAGACTGTGGTACACCACGCACCATGCTAGGCCTCCTGAGGCGTCCACGAGGGGGAACATCACCTCCAACATCTGGAGATGCAACCGAGGAAGGCACAAGTACAGCTGGAAGCTCTATCTCAGAGGCCTGAACAATACCACTCTCAACGAATGGCCTCACTCTGGCTGTCACAGTCCTGAGACTAGCTGCAAGGGTGATAACTAGTGCACTAAGCTCACGCTCGCGACGAGCATAAGCAGCAAGGAGATCAGCGGTGCACCTAAGTGTAAGATCTTCCTCCTGGGAGGGATCAGCAAAGGTGTGGGTATAACACCCCTCAAGAGTAGCATCAGAACCAGGGCAGTAACGGAAGGAGCTATGCTCGTGATCTGGATAGTGGTAACGAAGCTCATTGAGACAGTGCCGTGCAGCATCCTGCACAGCCATCTCAACGGTGAAACCAATACCCTCGGCATAGTGCTCAGCAGGAAAGATGGTGCCATCTAGCTGTGGAAGACGGACACCACACAAGTACTGGGTCTGGTGGAAGTCACGGTACTCCTCATACACGGTGTACACAGGATACCAAGGGGCTCCTATGTTTGCACAGGCTGAGGCTAAGAGATGAGGAAAACCTGGAACTCCAAGGCATAGAGTATGTCGAACAACCTGACCAGAAGGCATCTGAAACAAAGACATTTTCAAGATGTCAAAAGGCATGTAGAAATGAGTTGAGTTTGGAACTATAACAACCTGAGACAAAGTACATGAGAGAAAAACACCCAACGGTTTTACTCCTAACTTTTGAGACAACAACAAGGAAACAACACACAAAAACAAATGAGATACGGTGACTCAGAGTTAGAGCGATACCAGGTAAGGAGCAAAAAGAATCCTAAGAGGGTTTTCGTAACTCATTTTTGTCTTTTTAAAGTAGTTTTCACAAGTTCTAGACTCAACATCGACCAACGGCAAGGGTTTCCTACAGGCAGTCCTGCTCTGATACCAAGACCTGTCGGACCCCGGACCCCGAGATATACAAACTGTCATGTGCTCCTAGCAGTGGACTCACAAGGGCTTCAGGGTTACCAGCCCCGGCCGCAACAAACAACGGCAGGCAGACCGGATTCATCGGCACGTAGTCCGGATCCCCGGTCTACTACTCCTTGTGTCCATGCTAGTCATAACCAGATATGTATACCCAAGCATCCACGAGTCGGATGAAACTGAAGGAACGGGACCAGAGTTATACAGAGATGCTATGTGTCCAGAAAGTGCAACAACAATCGAGGGTTACTGGGGTTACCTCGCCCCAGGCCGGATATCTCCGGCAGGCGGGCTCGGACATGGATCATCGGCTCCACAACCCCTCGACTGCGACAACAATGCAGGCATAGCCAAAACTGTATAACAACGGGCTCGAGACCAACAACCGATCAAAGCAGTACTCTAGACATGAAAGTTGTATTAAACAAGGCATACTAGAGTAGCTTACACAAAGAGGTTACAAGACCAACATAGGTCCAGCAACCCAACATTACAACAAGCAGCGAAAGCAAATATGTTGCTATACAACAAGAGCAAAAGGACTAAGAGTCCGAAACATAAGCAACGTAGTCAAACCCATACTACAGATACCAAGCTGCTGCCTGGGAACTCCTAACTACTCGTCGACGTCGAGGTAGAACCCCTCTTCAGCTGCATCACCGAAGTCTGAAATAAAACAACAACGAAGCAAGGTTGAGTACAAAAGGTACTCAGCAAGACTTGGCTTTTAAGGTTCTTTGCATAAAGCCAACTTTGTTTTCCGAAGTTGAGGAAGAAAAGCACGTGTAATAGAGCATTTCTAAAACAGAGGAGGAATCTACTCAACTACTGAGATCATTATGTTCTTTTGTCCACCAAGTACTTTCTCATTCCCAGACTACCATAAGCTACAAGAATCACCCCTCTCGACTTAGTCGAGGAGGCATCCTTCACTCATTGCCAGCAAGTTTTAGTCATTCCGTTAGAGTTGTCTATGATCACAGAATCCGTTGCCAAGTCGTCCATAACCGTGGACACGGCTTTCCGAAAGATTTATCCCTGCAGGGGGTACACTTTACCCACACGTATCAACCGACTCTTAACGCCACGCGGTAACGCTCCTCTCTAAGAGCGCGGCAGAGTGTGGTCGACCACGGCCTTTACCTTGCTTAGCCCTATCCATGAGTCAACCCAAACAGGGCCACCCCGTCAACAGGGAGTTGGCCACCTCCTGACGGCACCTGTTCTGTGAGTCGGGACAAGATCCGTGTACGTCCATCACTGGTCCCGGTCACGTCCTAGTTTTCTCCAAAACGTTTTTATGACACACCCGCAAATGGAAACTTCAATCTATGTGACCCATGGAAGTGACTAAACAAGTTAGTTAGCCGAGCGGGGTTCATTGGCCCGCGCGTGGTTGTACGTTCAGTCTTGGCTTCGAAGGCGAGAACTCGCACCTAGGGGCATGAACGAGACAAACACCACAACCCACAGTGGCCTCAACATCCATGCCATGTTAATCATGTTAACCAACCATAACAAAGCATAAACACCTTTCATACTAGGTTCACGCATTATCGGCATTTCATCAACCGGATGAAGCAGATCATAAGACTAAGCATGTCTAAGCATTGAACACACAAGGCTCTACGTTACTCAAACAAACCTAGTCATACTAGGAGGGTAAACAGGTATGAAGGTGACATGTGAGGGGGAGGGGTCATGCAATGGATAGGTTACTCTAACTGACTCAAAACCAAGTTGAACCGGATGCATGAGTAAGAGGTTGAAAGACTCAAAACATGGGTGAAGCCATGAGGTTGTGCTTGCCTTGCTCGTCGACAGAAAAGCTCGGGTTGTCGTAGAACGCCGGGTCGACCTCCGGATCTCGGTCTACCGATAACGAACAACACCGGAAAGAAGGCAAACAATCAATACTTGACGACGGTGCAATGCACAATATGTATACATGATTAAAACAATGCAATTGAAATGAAGCTTAAAAGATGGAGCAAGAATCTAGGGTTTCGCGCCGTGAACGACGAACACCGGAGGAGGGGGAAAAACCCTAAACTGAAGATGTGACCAAGCTAACATGCTCAAATGACTTTATAAACCTCATAGTTGGATTGCATTTGTTTCACTGATCAAAATGGTATATTACACTTAATTTTCTATTTTTAATGAATAAAAACTTTATTTTCGATATTTAATTGAATTAAATATAAACTACAAAAGTGACCTTATTTTAAACTTAGATGAACATGTATGAAAATGACATGGATAAATAGCTCTCATTTTTCTGAACATGCACATATTTTTTTCATAATTTTTGGAGCTATAAATTACAAGTTATTGAATTTACAAAACCATTTTATTTTCTGATTTCTATTTCTCCTGCGGGTCCCACCGTACAGTTCAAAAGAGACAAAGGGGGGGCCACTTGGCGTGCCACGTGGGCAGGTGATGTCACGGTGACATCACCGTGACCTCACGGTGGTGGCCGGCCGGTGGCAGTTGAGCTCGCCGGCGACGATTCCGGCGAGCCCCGGAAGCGTGCTTAGGTGCGTTAGATTCCTCTCGACGAGGCGGACATGAGGGTAGCGGCGCCGCCCCGATTAGGCCACCGGCGACGAGGGGAAGACGGCGAGCGGCGGCGGGCTATCGGGCTCCGGCGGGGTTCGTCGATTTCGACCGGATTGGAGGAAACGGAGGGGCTGGGGAGGAGCTAGAACTCACCACGAGCTCGAGGAGAGGCTCGGCGGGGCCGGAGGTGGTCGCAATCGGCGGCGCGGTGAGGATTCCGGCGACCGGAGAGGAGGGAGGAGGCGGCGCGATTCGCGGCGGCTACGGCATCCCGGCTGGTGTGCTTGCTCGAGGAGGGGGAGAAGCTCGAGGCGGTTCCGATGAAGGCCTCGGAAGGGTGGGGGAGGGTGCAGAACGGCGACGAGGGCGAATCGCGGCGGCGGCCGGTTTTCGGCGGAGGAGGAGACAGAGGATGGAAGGCGAGAGACAGGGGGGGGTTCTGCGGGTACCCCCGATGCGGACGTCTCCTTGGGGATCTCCAGGGCTCCACGTCGACAGGGATGGAAGCAGGAGGTGGCGCGCGAGGCGGCGGCTGCCCTCCTGTCACCGGACAGGAGGAAGAAGACAGGAGTTTTCGAAAAACCCCCTGGAAGAAAATGAAAAATTACAAAGAAGCCCCTGGGAATTTTAAAACAGCACCCAAAAATGAAATTTGAGGGCCTTTTTGTGAACCAAAAATTGCACAAAAATAGTCGTTGAAAAGCTCTTCAAATTTGCTACTCTCTAGCACGAGGTTGGAACATTTTGAAAAACTTTGCAGAACAACTTTGTTTGAAACCAGTTTAAGTGACTTTCTGAAAACTCTCCGATTAAAGTTTAAAAGCGAAAATTTTGGTTCAATTTTCATGCATGCATGCCATGTACACAACACCTCTCTTTATTACACAAAAAGTAGGGCTGTTACATATCGATCCTCCGACAAATCCCGTATAGACTCGGTATCATCCTCCCTCTCTATCTGACCCGTTGTTCCAATCGATTCTTCTTTTTCCGATCGGACATACGCGTCTTCCCCTGACACAGAATCAGATCCAATATTATCACAATTCGAACTGGAAGTACATACCATACCGATGAAGACGTTGATGCTGCCGACTGTCACGATGGATCCGGTTTCGAGGTGGTCCGACTCTGGCCCCCAGCCAGAATCGTCTACCATCTTCTCTCCTTTGCCGTTGACGTAGATTTCTCCGACGATGAGGTTCTTCATGCTCTTCCGAGCTTCTCCCGTGATGTAAACACCTTTGGACGCAGGCCCCACGGTGGGCGCCAACTGTCGTGGGATAATCACGGCAGATGTTACCTGGGGTAACTGATCTTGGGGCAAGTCGACACAGGTATTTGGGAGAGGGTTTAGCTCGAAAGAGAACATGGCGAAAGCAATCTAAGAACCGGAAAACAACTCGCCGGCTCTTGATATGATTATACTGGATACTCGATAACAGGTGTTACAACTATGACTTGGATCTCTCTTAGGCGAAGCCCAGGGGTTGGTTTATATAGTACTCATATCCCCCTTGACTTGCCTTACAAAGCGCTTCTCGAGTCCTATTCGAACTCTTCATACGAACCCTAACTTTCTTTACCGTAACCCACAATCCGGGTTACGATCCTTACAAGTCCTGGGCCTTCTAGAAGCTTCTTTGTCCTTAGCCGGATTTGATCCATCCGTCGTTTGGGCCGGATCTCACCTGGGAGTCGGCATACCGGGTTACTATCCCCTCATCAGTCGTGGTCAACCTCGATCTGCCGGCACTTCCCGGAATAGTGTTAATGATCTCACATTAAGAGTTGGTTGGTACGTGTGGTTAAAATTGTACACCCCTGCAGGGTTAAATCTTTTCGAAAAGCCGTGTCCGCGGTTAAGGACGACTTGGTGACGGATTCTGTGATCATAGACAACTTGAACAGAATGACTAAAACTTGTTGATAACGAATGAAGGATGCCTCTTCGGAGATGCCGAGAGGGGTTACCTTGTAGCATGAGTTACCGGAACAACTTGAGGTGGTGATCTTTGAAGCACGAGGTGCTGATATGTTTTGGTGGATTAAAAAGATGATGATATCAGTAGTTGAGTAGCTTTCTCATCTGTTTTTAAAATAATCCATGAGACGTGCTATTCCTTCCTCAGCTTGGAAAACAAAGATGGCTTTACGCGAAATAACCTTCATAACTGTTTCTAAAAGAAGTAAATATATAATAGGTTAACTAAGTCTTGTTGAGTACCTACCGTACTCATGTTTGACTCAACTTGGTTCAGGTGGAGTTACTCACTTCGGTGGTGTTTCAACATGGACATCGACGAGTAGTTTGGGGTTCCCAGGTAGCAGCCTGGAATCTATGGGCTGGGACGTCGCCTTATGTTGCGGCCTCTTAGGCCTTTTTGGTTCTTGTTGATTAGCAACATAATTTGTCTTCCGTTGTCTGATGTAATGTTGGGTCATGTGACCTCTGCTTGTAAAGCTATACTCTAGTAACACCTGTTTAATACAACTTTCATGTCTAGAGTGCTGATTTGATCGGTTGTTGGTTTCGAGCCCGTTGTTATACAGTTTTGGCTATGCCTGCATAGTTGTCGCAGTCGAGGGGTTGTGGAGCCGATGATCCATGTCCGAGCCCGCCTGCCGATGTGATTCGGCCTGGGGCTACGTAATCCCAGTAACCCTCGATTGTTGTTGCACTTTCTGGACACATAGCAGCTCTGTATAACTTTGGTCCCGTTCCTTCAGTTTCATCCGACTCGTGGACGCTTGGGTATGCATAATTGGTTATGACTAGCATGGATACAAAGAGTAGTACACCGGGGATCCGGACTAAGTGCCGATGAATCCGGTCTGCCTACCGTTGTTTGTTGGGGCTGGGGCTGGTAACCCTGAAGCCCTTGTGAGTCCATGGCTAGGAGCACATAACAGTATGTATATCTCTGGGTCCGGGGTCAGACAGTTTCGTTAATCTGTCGCATTCGATTGGCTTGGGTCATACAAGACCATGGGTAAGAATCGTAGCTGCCACCCTTCGTTCCCCTGCCCCCACGTCCCGTGCTCTTTTCACCGTCATGGTCCCCGACAACCGGAGAAGCGTGGTCCGCCAAGACGACCGTCCGTGGCGATATCGGTGCCGTATTTAGTACCGTCTCGCACGCTGCCGCCGCAACCACGTACCCCCATCGAGCTCGGGATGTCGCCATCGAGAAGTTCAGGGCTCATCTCACGTTGTTGCTTTGCTAGGAGAATCTCACTTGCGGCGTGCCTAGATCTCTTCTATGTTGTCTACTCCCCCCACATCTTGAGGCATCAGAGATGAGGAGTAAGACGTCAACAGTGCCGCCACCTCCACCCTTTCCTCCCATGTTCCTCCTCTACTCCATGGCAGCCTTTTGTTGCGAGAGATGGGGAGAAATACATCCACTTCATCTTCCTCAGGTATGTTTTGCATAGCCTGAGGATGCGGCAACATCATGGCCGCACCGAGGATTCATTTATTCTTGTATTGGCACTGATGAAGAGCTAGCTGTGACCGTTCCCTTGAAATTTATTTTAGGAACTCAAATTTGGTGTATCATTAGTCAAATCATGCAGGTAAATATGATTTATTGGGATTTTCATAAGCAAGATGTGGTTGATTGTGGGTATTGAGACGATTTTGTACATCAAAATGCACAAGGGAACAATCACATTCTAACTTGCTTGCCAGATTTGCCCCATTGAAGGTCTGCGCTCCTATCATCAGTAGGTTATTGGCTTCAAGGTATATTTTGATTGTTTCTTACTTTCATTGTGTTATGCATGTACATACTGATTGCGGCACCCAAATCGATAATTATTTAATTGTTGGTTTTAGGAGAGGAGGGCGGCGTTCCTCGGGAGAGACGGGTGTGTGAGACTCGATGTGAAGAAGAGTAGTGTCGTTGCCCTATTCTTTCCCGCAACGTGCCCTTGCGGACGACCTTTGCTTCCGGTTGCGTGACTCTCAAAAGACGAATAAGGAAACTCCCTATTTTTTCTCGCCTGGATGAATTGGGATTTCCCTGTTTCCTCCACCCCACTTGTTGCTAGGCTTGAGCTGTACATCCTCACACGAGCCCAGTCCATGTCTATTATCCACCATCGCATGTGGCCTCAAGCAGAGTAGATCAGGCGAATGGGAGGTTAGGCCGGGGGACATGTTCTCCTTGGAGTGGAGGGGAACATGTTCTCGGAGAAGAGGGTGATCTTGCCTATTATCTAAAAAAATAAGAGGGTGATCATGTTCTCCTTGGAGTGGAGGGGGGACATTTTCATCCCTTCTCATCACGGCATGCGACACACCTGAAAGTTTTGACCATAAGGTCAGCTTTACTGGCTCTTTTGTTGCTTTTCATCTACATTGTGCGCATGCCTCCAACATTATGTGTCGGATATATACCGATTAGGGGTATGTCCGGCATTGGCCTAAAGAGCCGGATTACTAGGGTGACCTTTTGGTAATCGATCACAATCCATTGGGCGGCCCAGTAAGCTGATGCGTAGGAAGCCGGATTCTAGGAGAACCCGAACCACGACCCAAAGTGGTATGGCTTGGAGGATAAGACGGATTCTTTACTTTCCAAGTTAGATACTTTCCGTAATCTTCTAGGTTTCCTTTCTGTAAGCCCTAACCCGGTTATCTATATAAAGTTGGACATGAGAGAAGAAAGACACATACAATTAGCTAGAAGCCAACTCGCCAAGAAGTTGATCCTCGTCGAGTTAGCGAAACCATACTCACATTGTACTTTGTATATTTCAGGCTTCAGCCCTGATTTAGTGAGATTACAGGAGTAGGAACACCGCCAAGTTGCGTCGTACCGAAATTGGGTAAACTTGGTGTTCTTGTTAGTCGTACTACCACATCCCCCGTCTATGAACTCTACGACGATGTCTCGACAGTTGGAGCCCACCGTGGGGCCAACGACGTCAGGAGTTACGTTTCAATTGGGGATACTTGGCGGAATCGGCAGTACAATAATTGTCGGAAGCTTGGAATTCGACGGCAACGTCAGACGCTTCCTCGACAACGTATCATACATGCCAACACGGAATCACTTGGTAAGTGCCTGCGTTTTACCGATTGGATCTACAAATATTTTTATCGGATTAACAGCAGAGGCAATAGGATTCTATGGTGGAAGTAAATTGATCCCACCCGCCCTATACCCTGTTGAGGAAAACTATGATATTTGATTCTTCTCAGATCACGAAAACCCTGCTGAATTTGCTGCCTCTTTGAAGATGTCTTTGCTTCACGAAACATAAGTGGATGTAGCTAATGTTTAAAACGTATTAGTAACGCTTGTGTCCATGCAGAAGTGAATTTTTGATTTTGCACTAACCCTCTAATGAGAAATACTTTGAGTTTGGTGTGAAAGAAGTTTTCAAGGGTCAAGAGAAGAGGGTGATATAATGTGACCAAGAAGAGTGAAAAGACTAAGCTTGGGGATGCCCCAGTAGTTCATCCCAGAAAATTCCAAGAACACTCAAGCATCTAAGCTTGGGGATGCCTTGGGCATCCCCTTCTTCATCAGCAACTTATCAGGTCACTTCTAGTGAAACTATATTTTTATTCGGTCACATCATATGCACTTTTACTTGGAGCATCTGCTTTTATTTTATTTTATTTTATTTTCTTATATTTTCCTTGCTGCATTAAACTTAGTTGGAACCTATGATTCTTGTGTGGTAGAGAAACAAACTAAGTTTTCATTGCTTAGAACACTATAGTTTTCACTCTTATTGTTCTGTGAGTGTTCACTTTTTGCGAGTACTGCGTTTAGCCCTTGTTTTCCACTCGTATTTTGTTCAGAGCTTGTTAGTTTGCCTCAGTTATATTTGATTAGCTCTATGGTCTTTGATGAATATTATCTATGAGGGTTGTCTCAAGCAAGTTAGTTGGTGTTGGAGAAGAGTAAAATATTTCATGCTTATAACGGTGCAAATAGAAGCTTGTTTAGATTGTGGCTAGACTTTATCATGTCATGTTGGATGTTATTCTAATTCTATGCCTATTAATTATTTATGTAGCATGACGTGTACGAAACGAAACATCTAAGAGTGCTTAATGTTCCGTTGAAAGAACCATGCATTGTTTTTATCATATCAAAGGATAATGTTGTGGTATTCTCCTTTGAATGCTTTATTTGGTTGGCTTGGCGCATGCTCACACCATGTTATGACTATAAACTAGTCACCTATAGCCTCCATGATCATTTAGTTTTTGACTTGAAATTCCATGTATGCTTTCATCAAGAATATTTTGTCGTTATGCATGATTATGGCCATTATGCTCTCTTGATTTGTCGCTCCCAGTCTTTGCTAGCCTCCACCTGTACTGAGTATGATCTCTACTCATGCATCCAACTCAAAAAACCCAAAGTTTTCCAAATGTGTCCACCATACCTACCTACATGTGGTATTTAACCTCCACTCCAAAGTAAATTGCTCATGTGTTACCTTTAAAACCTTCAAAATTACACATGTTTTGTGCCCCTGTTTTAGCTCACGAGGACGCACATAGAGAATATTTATCTCATTTGTTGATTGGAATTTACACCCTTGGACTAGTGGCCTCATCTTCTTATCCAATCGCTCGAAGAGCTGGCAGCAGGGTGCCCAGCCCCAAACTTAACTACTACAAATTCTCTTCACTATTTTTGCCCCTGATTTACCAGTCAAAGCATAATTGTGTAAAAAAAAGAGAAGAGGGATGATCTTCTACCCCAGTTGCGTCCTTCAATGGGAGCCGCTCTTTGTGAAGTCTATTTGGCTTGTGACGTACTTTATTGTCTGTTTTCCATTCGTTGGCATAAACATACACCTCTCTCAAAATTGTTTTCAATACCTCTGTTTAAAAAAAAAGCTCTAGCACATGAGTTAATCCCTTCTTCCCTCTGCGAAGGGCCTTTCTTTTACTTTTATCTTGAGTATTCATCTTCTAACCTTATGCAAAGTTAAGAGAGCGTAGTTTCCATTCTGAGTTTAATGTGAATTTGTCCCAAAGATTATTATTGATTGCTTCATGCCATGTTATTACTTGCTCTCAAACTATTTGTTTCTAGTCACCACTTGAAGCTTGAAGGTAGATCTCACTTCATTGGCATGGTGAAGTCCGAGGTCGCTGAAAAGACGAAAGAAAACAATCCCGTGGAAGAAGCAGAAAAACATAATCCCATAGAAAAGTGGAAGATCCGACACCCGTCAGTGAAACGATGAACTCGGAAGTCAACCCTGTGTTACCTGCTATAGAAGCAAGATTAGAATCGGAACCTGGATCTGAAGACATAGATTCCGGAGATGAAGATGAAGACGCTTTTGAGAGAAAGGTCAAATCTATGCAGGGGAACTTCCATGAAGTACTTATGGAAAAACCGACTGAAAAATCGGCCACCGAAGACGATGAAGACCCCAAAACACCTCCGCCTGACGAGGAAAGAAAGGATGGCGAAACTAGTCCAATCTACCGCGACGTCAAAGAATTGACAGAGGACGAACCTGGCAAAAAAAAACGCCCTCTTCCACGATGAAAAAGAAGACCGCCAAGAAACTCCAGTATAAACTCTAGAATAAAAAGTTGGCAAATATTGCCAACCAAAACCTGGAAGTAGGAGGAGAAATCCCAGTTCCACAAATGTCGGAACATGACGAAATTGATCCAATTCAAACCCCCAGTGGGACGAGACGAACCCCCTGAAGTGCTGGAAGCCAGGAGACAGTCTCTACAACAGCAACAGCAACATCTATTCCGTACTCGGGAAAACCTCATTGAAACCCAGGCTGACATTAAGTTGCAGGAGGAAGAGACAGAGGAATACGAAAGAAGGAATAGATCTGGCATAAAATTTACGCGGTTACCCGGAATGGCAAAACCGGATGAACTGCCAGCAAGAAAAAGGTTCAAAAAATCTTTTTGGCAAAGGCAGGTTAACAGCACCAATGCCAAGGGCGAACATATATACAAAACCGCAGCAGAAAACGCAGAGGCTGCGTTGGCCATCCTTAATGATGACATGTACTCCAATGACGAAAAAAATGCAGGGAGTGTATGTTTTAGTAGGAAAAGAATTACAACAGCAACAACGAGGACATGCACGATCAAGAAAGTTGCATGATGACTCAGCCCTATGCAAAACTGCCACATGCGCCGCTGGAGCTCCTAGACCTGGTGAACCTGAAGATTCAGGCGATTCTAAGGAAAAGAAGGGAGATCCCAGAAAGTACAATAAAATACCGGACAATAAGGATGCAACATCCAGGAACGGATCCCATCATCCGAAAGGTGGAAATAATCCCAGCAATTACAAAGAACGGGTGGAACAAAACCGGAAATACGGAAACATAATGCCGCCTCCGAGACGCCCAGCTGATAAAGCTGGAAGATACGAAAATCCTCACAAGCGTGAGAGATCTCGTACTCCTCTTAGGAACAAAGAAAGGCCAAGGAGCAGAACTCGGCCTCATTCCAAAGGACACGACAACGGACGAAACAAGGATAATCTCAAAAAAGCGCACTCGCGCAGCAATGGGACAGAAAGGAGTAGATCCCCTTCTGTCCATTCAGCCGGAAGATATTCCGCTCACGTCTATAAGGCGGAAATAGATGATCTATACTTTTGACCTAAGTGATTCACTGACAGAATCCGAAGAATAACTCTACATTCTAGCTTAGCCAAAGTTGGTCCAACTTATAAAAAATATATCGGAAGTACAAACCCGGATACATGCATGGCTTTCAGACTACTATATTGCTATTCAGATCAACAAAAGGACATGCCTGGAGGCGGTAAAATTCCTCCACCTAATGTTGCTAGATGGAGCCAGAGATTGGATTAACGGGCTTGCGTGAAGAACCGTTGATAGCTGGGATTATAAGGCTAGAGTATTTGCTCAACATTTTTGTGGTACGTACAAACGCCCTAAGAGCATTAACCATCTAAATCGCTACGTCCAGTTTGAAGACGAGTCATATGTAGACTTTACATCAAGATGGACATCAATGAAGAATAGCTGCTCTGGAGTAAGTGATGTACAAGCGATGCATGCTTTCATCAATGGCTTGAAACCCGGTCTTGTACCGTTCATGGTTGGTTCAAAAGAGCACAACGATCTCGGATCTATGCTTACCACCGCCAATGAGCACGCAACAGCCGAAGATGATATCAGAGGGAGAGGTGGAAATATTGATGCTTTGGTTCAGGCCAAAAAGATGCCTCGCTCTGAAAAGATAGCTACTCCAGAAGCGTAGCCAAAACCCAAAGAAGTAAACTCAATGTGACGCCCCGAGATCGGGCACTATGCAGATTTCAGCATTCCCGCCAAATCCGCATAATAACCGATTCCAGGTTGCCATTTATGATAACATTACAATAGTTCACGAATAATCCACAATTACAACAGCAACAGATAGATACAAGATGACTCAGAAGAGCCAGTGATACAACTGATACAATACAAAGATCCAAATAACAGCGGAAGAAACAACATATCGTCCGTCTACGGACAAGATCCAAATTGGACTAAGAGTCCTGAAGATAACCGAGAGCGTCCAACCCCCGCCCAGGCCAAGCCGGAGGGATTCCCAAGCTAACGTCGTCAGACTTCAAACCTGTTGACTGCAAGTTGGAATTTGCAGCCACGAAAGAGATTCGTGGGTCAGTACGGTTAAGTACTGGCAAGGGGGACAAAGCCCATACTCACAAGAATACCGGCGTAGCCAATCATCACAAGATACAAATACTTTAGGATCAACGGAAAGGAAGGGGTTATGGCAAATAAGCGACAGCAGGCTGCACTAACCAACTACAGAGATTCTATTACTTCCAACTATCAGAAAGGAGATAAGATCGAGTGATAGTAACCAACTGAAAGATAACGTCAAACAAACCCATCCTGGACCTCGCCCCTTATCCGAAGAAGCAATCCGAGGATAGCTCACACCGTGGTATTAAAGATGAGTCAAGTTATTGTGTGAATAACCTATTACTAGTCAAGTTATTAATCATTGGGTGAAACATGATTGATCATTATGTTGAAGTTGTCCTGAGTACTTGTTAGCCAGTACTTTCACCAAGTAATCCATAACCGCGGAAAACACGGCTTCTCGAGAAGATTTACCCTGCAGGGGTGCACCATAGTAACCGTACACGCATGAATATCCCGCCAGATGGAAATGCACTTCCACCAAGCGGGGCACTCAACACAACCAACCCTTCTTCGCATCAAGCCCAAAGCACCGCGTGCTGTGCGTGCGCGGCTAATCGAGCCCCACGAAGAAAAGGGGACCCTCATAGCACTGGAAGACCACGCCGCCCTAAATGCCGACTACAAAAGTTTCCACCCTGGCCTCGGGTTCGTACCTGCATATGATGCAGCAAATGGAACACCCGAACTAGTACGGCGATTTGGACGAGATGCGAATCGGGTCAGTTGAGGGGGGCGCCCATACTCGCTTCCCACATGCGGGTAGTGCGCTCATCATGGATCAGTAGACAAGACCCTTTTCCTAATTAGGGGGTCGACACTAGCGGGCCTCAAAACCTCAAAGGGCCTCCCGCCGGTGCCTTATCGTCAAAATTATTATTACAGTAGCATTAAACGGGATGGATTGTTAAACTTCGAGCCCCCGGTACAATAATAAAAGAGTACGATAGTAAAAGAAGTAACCGACAACGAGCTTGAGCAAAAGCAACCCTAAGCATGCTAGATAAGAACAGGCTCAAGCAATGGCTTTAGGTATGGAGGTGAGGCAATATCAGGTTTCAGGGTATCATGTGATGGGTTCGTAACAGAAACAACTACCACTAAGGCTAGCAGAAAAGAATCAACGGAAAGAATCGGTAACAAGTGATGAAAGGCAGCCATATGGCAGCAAGTGAGTATACTTGCCTGAGATCCCGCAAGGTAGCAGAACTTGTCGTTGCTCACATCATCTCAACGTCCTATCCGGGAAGAAGCAACGAACTAAAAGAAACACCGGATGCAACAATTACTACTACGGCAAAAGATCCAGCATGATCCTATTTTATATGCATGGCATGGCAAGATGCAACAGGGGAAGCAACTTAAGCAATTTAATCGGAACCGGAGTCCGGAGAAATAGGAATTGGTTCAAGTTGTTTATCTAACCACCAAGTTAAATGTTGTTTAGCATGGAAAACAATAAAGTAGATGAGTTAGGCAATTTAAATGGAATGGGGCAACAGCTGGAATTAATTAACCCACACATTCCATATGTTGTCATATAGGTGAACATGCATAACAAGATCTAAAATGCACAAGATAAGATGCAAACAGAGATATGGATGGCATGAACATGTTAAGGACATGAAACTGATTGGAAAACATACTTTATTTGTTGGAGTTGGAATTAATATGAATTATTTATGAATTGTTTCAAATTACAAATGAATTATTTGAATTCAAATTTGAATTGCATTTTGAAGGTTCAAAACAGCAAACAAAAGGGATATTTGAAAAGTTCAGGAAATTTGGGATTGGAAAACTTATAAAATTTGCATTATTTGGAGTTGGGGTTTGAAAGTTGTGAGCATTTGAATTTCAGGTTCTATTTGCAAAAGGCAGGCCTTGAATGTGATGAAAACAGAGGAAAGGAGGGCTTAGGTGCAAAAAGGAGAAAGGCAGGGCCTAGTTGCAAACCGCCAGATCCAGTTCTGGATCTGGGGTCGGTTCTCACCGGGAGTGGCCCCAGCCGCGGCCGCTGACGCGCGGGCCCGAGGGCCACGCGGCGCTGACGCTGCGCGGGTGGCTGCTGACGTGGCCTCCGCGGTCACCGACCCGTGGGACCCGGCGCCACGCGGGGAGAAAAAATGCGAAAAAGGGGTGGGCGTCCTCAGGGATCGAACCCTGGCTGCCTCGCTGCGCGGAAGGAACGCCACCACTGCGGCTGATTGCGTTTCTTGATGGGTTACATGCGAGCGGAAAATAAGAGGCAACCTACTGCTTGGTAACTGAACTCGACGGAGATGGCATCTCTGTACCGGACGAACTGCAACTGGGATCGATGGTTTGCAGATCGGGAGGGCGGTGGACACAGGGGGCATTAGACCACGCACCAACGCTACCCTAACGCATTCGAACAGATCGGTGTGGCCCATCGGAAAGGATCGACCAGCTGCTGTCCCAGCGCGAGCATGTTTCTGACGAACAGAAACATTGGGACAGAGATAAACGGACGGCGATTAGCGGCGAGCTGGGGCGGTACCTGGCGATGGCGCCTTCTGCAATCTTGGTGATGGCGGGTTGCTTGTTCCATTCCCGGAACAGATCCTCCTCGAGGTGAAGGTGGGGACTCGGAGCCGAGGGAGGAGGTGGAAGGCAATGGTGGTTTCAGTCTGTCGAGGTTCAGAGAGAACCGATGGGAGCAGAGGGGAGTTGGCGGCGATGGGAAGGGGGAACTAGCTAGGGTTAGGCTAGCAGCATAGGGGGGGAGGTGGAGCTATAAGGGGCGCTGGTGCCTGGTACGGCAGCGCATCCATGAGGGAAGGGCTGATCGGATGGCTCGGTGGTGGTTCGTACAGCAGAAGAAGACGACAGAAAGAAAATTGGTGGGCCAGAAAGAAAGGAAAGGAATGGGCTTGGGGGGGAAGAAAGAAAAGAGTGGGATTTTGGGAAAAAGAGGATGGGCTGCCCTCTCTCCTCTTTTTTTTTTGCTTTAGATTTTTCCTGTTAATTGATTTTTGTAAAGAATAAAAGAGGGATAGAAAAGGGTTAGGGTTGTTCTTTTAGGCTTTATTTGTGATAATTCCAAAACAAATAATTAAGGCAAAAGTTAAACATTGTTTCACAAATTTGGATATTTAATTTGGGTCAAAGGTTTTAGGTGAAATTCAAACAATGTTTGATTTGGGAAATTTTGGAAAAAGGCAAAGTTTTATTTAACAAGTTCAAGCAATAATACCAACATTATTGAATTTAAATTGTTTTGAAAAAAACAGAATGCAATGCTCATGTGATGCATATGATGCAAGCAAAAAAAATAATAAAAAAAAAACAAACAGGTAACACCCCAGGTGTTACAGACGACACCACTAACAAGGGATTGCGCCCTCGCAATCCACCCGCTAACCCGGGAGGGGAAAGAAGTTCGACTATCGATTCTTCGTGCTTCCAGTTGATCTCCTCGACACCACTAACAAGGGTTTCTCGACACCACTAACAAGAGATTCTTGCTCGGGCTGATGACGATGTTCTTCCACCAGGAATCTTCCGATGATCGAACCTATTAGGTTAAGGGCTCAGAAAACGTCCTCCCACGTAGGATCCTAACACTTTGAAAGATTGAATAAGAGAGTAGACTCCAAAACAAATAAGATGGGAGGGGAAATAGAATAGGGATAAGGAGAAAAACAAGAATCCTATTGAGATGTTTTTCCAAAATAGTTTAGCAGAAATAGTTTTTGACACTCTAGAAACAACGACCGTTAGCTAGGTTAACCTACAGGCTTTGCGGACCCGTTGCTTCGATAACCATTCGTATCGAAACAATATCGGGAATCGGAACCAAGGCCCTGATACCATTTGTGACGCCCCGAGATCGGGCACTATGCAGATTTCAGCATTCCCGCCAAATCCGCATAATAACCGATTCCAGGTTGCCATTTATGATAACATTACAATAGTTCACGAATAATCCACAATTACAACAGCAACAGATAGATACAAGATGACTCAGAAGAGCCAGGGATACAACTGATACAATACAAAGATCCAAATAACAGCGGAAGAAACAACATATCGTCCGTCTACGGACAAGATCCAAATTGGACTAAGAGTCCTGAAGATAACCGAGAGCGTCCAACCCCCGCCCAGGCCAAGCCGGAGGGATTCCCAAGCTAACATCGTCAGACTTCAAACCTGTTGACTGCAAGTTGGAATTTGCAGCCACGAAAGAGATTCGTGGGTCAGTACGGTTAAGTACTGGCAAGGGGGACAAAGCCCATACTCACAAGAATACCGGCGTAGCCAATCATCACAAGATACAAATACTTTAGGATCAACGGAAAGGAAGGGGTTATGGCAAATAAGCGACAGCAGGCTGCACTAACCAACTACAGAGATTCTATTACTTCCAACTATCAGAAAGGAGATAAGATCGAGTGATAGTAACCAACTGAAAGATAACGTCAAACAAACCCATCCTGGACCTCGCCCCTTATCCGAAGAAGCAATCCGAGGATAACTCACACCGTGGTATTAAAGATGAGGCAAGTTATTGTGTGAATAACCTATTACTAGTCAAGTTATTAATCATTGGGTGAAACATGATTGATCATTATGTTGAAGTTGTCCTGAGTACTTGTTAGCCAGTACTTTCACCAAGTAATCCATAACCGCGGAAAACACGGCTTCTCGAGAAGATTTACCCTGCAGGGGGGCACCATAGTAACCGTACACGCATGAATATCCCGCCAGATGGAAATGCACTTCCACCAAGCGGGGCACTCAACACAACCAACCCTTCTTCGCATCAAGCCCAAAGCACCGCGTGCTGTGCGTGCGCGGCTAATCGAGCCCCACGAAGAAAAGGGGACCCTCATAGCACTGGAAGACCACGCCGCCCTAAATGCCGACTACAAAAGTTTCCACCCTGGCCTCGGGTTCGTACCTGCATATGATGCAGCAAATGGAACACCCGAACTAGTACGGCGATTTGGACGAGATGCGAATCGGGTCAGTTGAGGGGGGCGCCCATACTCGCTTCCCACATGCGGGTAGTGCGCTCATCATGGATCAGTAGACAAGACCCTTTTCCTAATTAGGGGGTCGACACTAGCGGGCCTCAAAACCTCAAAGGGCCTCCCGCCGGTGCCTTATCGTCAAAATTATTATTAACATTAGCATTAACAGGATTGATTGATTAACTTCGAGCCCCCGGTACGATAATAAAAGAGTACGATAGTAAAAGAAGTAACCGACAACGAGCTTGAGCAAAAGCAACCCTAAGCATGCTAGATAAGAACAGGCTCAAGCAATGGCTTTAGGTATGGAGGTGAGGCAATATCAGGTTTCAGGGTATCATGTGATGGGTTCGTAACAGAAACAACTACCACTAAGGCTAGCAGAAAAGAATCAACGGAAAGAATCGGTAACAAGTGATGAAAGGCAGCCATATGGCAGCAAGTGAGTATACTTGCCTGAGATCCCGCAAGGTAGCAGAACTTGTCGTTGCTCACATCATCTCAACGTCCTATCCGGGAAGAAGCAACGAACTAAAAGAAACACCGGATGCAACAATTACTACTACGGCAAAAGATCCAGCATGATCCTATTTTATATGCATGGCATGGCAAGATGCAACAGGGGAAGCAACTTAAGCAATTTAATCGGAACCGGAGTCCGGAGAAATAGGAATTGGTTCAAGTTGTTTATCTAACCACCAAGTTAAATGTTGTTTAGCATGGAAAACAATAAAGTAGATGAGTTAGGCAATTTAAATGGAATGGGGCAACAGCTGGAATTAATTAACCCACACATTCCATATGTTGTCATATAGGTGAACATGCATAACAAGATCTAAAATGCACAAGATAAGATGCAAACAGAGATATGGATGGCATGAACATGTTAAGGACATGAAACTGATTGGAAAACATACTTTATTTGTTGGAGTTGGAATTAATATGAATTATTTATGAATTGTTTCAAATTACAAATGAATTATTTGAATTCAAATTTGAATTGCATTTTGAAAGTTCAAAACAGCAAACAAAAGGGATATTTGAAAAGTTCAGGAAATTTGGATTGGAAAACATATAAAATTTGCATTATTTGGAGTTGGGGTTTGAAAGTTGTGAGCATTTGAATTTCAGGTTCTATTTGCAAAAGGCAGGGCCTTGAATGTGATGAAAACAGAGGAAAGGAGGGCTTAGGTGCAAAAAGGAGAAAGGCAGGGGCCTAGTTGCAAACCGCCAGATCCAGATCTGGATCTGGGGTCGGTTCTCACCGGGAGTGGCCCCAGCCGCGGCCGCTGACGCGCGGGCCCGAGGGCCACGCGGCGCTGACGCTGCGCGGGTGGCTGCTGACGTGGCCTCCGCGGTCACCGACCCGTGGGACCCGGCGCCACGCGGGGAGAAAAAATGCGAAAAAGGGGTGGGCGTCCTCAGGGATCGAACCCTGGCTGCCTCGCTGCGCGGAAGGAACGCCACCACTGCGGCTGATTGCGTTTCTTGATGGGTTACATGCGAGCGGAAAATAAGAGGCAACCTACTGCTTGGTAACTGAACTCGACGGAGATGGCATCTCTGTACCGGACGAACTGCAACTGGGATCGATGGTTTGCAGATCGGGAGGGCGGTGGACACAGGGGGCATTAGACCACGCACCAACGCTACCCTAACGCATTCGAACAGATCGGTGTGGCCCATCGGAAAGGATCGACCAGCTGCTGTCCCAGCGCGAGCATGTTTGTGACGAACAGAAACATTGGGACAGAGATAAACGGACGGCGATTAGCGGCGAGCTGGGGCGGTACCTGGCGATGGCGCCTTCTGCAATCTTGGTGATGGCGGGTTGCTTGTTCCATTCCCGGGAACAGATCCTCCTCGAGGTGAAGGTGGGGACTCGGAGCCGAGGGAGGAGGTGGAAGGCAATGGTGGTTTCAGTCTGTCGAGGTTCAGAGAGAACCGATGGGAGCAGAGGGGAGTTGGCGGCGATGGGAAGGGGGAATTAGCTAGGGTTAGGCTAGCAGCATAGGGGGGGAGGTGGAGCTATAAGGGGCGCTGGTGCCTGGTACGGCAGCGCATCCATGAGGGAAGGGCTGGTCGGATGGCTCGGTGGTGGTTCGTACAGCAGAAGAAGACGACAGAAAGAAAATTGGTGGGCCAGAAAGAAAGGAAAGGAATGGGCTTGGGGGGGAAGAAAGAAAAGAGTGGGCTTTTGGGAAAAAGAGGATGGGCTGCCCTCTCTCCTCTTTTTTTTTGCTTTAGATTTTTCCTGTTAATTGATTTTTGTAAAGAATAAAAGAGGGATAGAAAAGGGTTAGGGTTGTTCTTTTAGGCTTTATTTGTGATAATTCCAAAACAAATAATTAAGGCAAAAGTTAAACATTGTTTCACAAATTTGGATATTTAATTTGGGTCAAAGGTTTTAGGTGAAATTCAAACAATGTTTGATTTGGGAAATTTTGGAAAAAGGCAAAGTTTTATTTAACAAGTTCAAGCAATAATACCAACATTATTGAATTTAAATTGTTTTGAAAAAAACAGAATGCAATGCTCATGTGATGCATATGATGCAAGCAAAAAAAAAAAAAAAAAAAAAAAAAAACAGGTAACACCCCTGGTGTTACACTCAACCTTTGGAAAGGACAATGGCAGCAAATGGAAGGGAAGGAACATAGAACCCATCTCCTACTCAAAGGAAGAGTGTGAAAAGATTAAGTCGAAAAACTATGTCCACCATTCGCAATTTGGGAAGCCTACCCACACTAATGCGCAATGTCGTCTTAATAAGCACATGAAAAGCACTGCAGGATCCGGGAACAAAGGAAAGAATTCCAAAGGAAGTTCTCCAAGAAAAAGTCAGAAGCTGAAAAAGAAGAAAGTGAATCGGACACTGATGACAAAATTTAGAAACAACAGCAGATAGGCGAGCCAAAATTTCCGAGGGTTGAAGGAGAATGTAACTTAACTTTCCTGGCAACTCCCTCATCAAAGCAGGTGAAAAGAACACTTCGAGAAATAAACGCGGTTGTACCTCGAACCCCAATGTTCTTGAAGTATTCAAACACGCGAATCAATAAGGATCAGTCTGATCATCCCGGAAACATCCTAGACCCTGGCATGCATGCTTTAGTTGTAAGACCTATTGTTCAAAACACTAGGCTCAAAAGAGTGCTGATGGATGGAGGATCTAGTATCAACATCATGTACTTAAGTATATTAAAGCATTTCGCATTTCCGAGACCCAACTCAATCACAGTAACATACGTTTCCATGCCATTGTTCCTGGAAGACAAGCACAATCCCTAGGAGAAATTTCCCTAGATGTAACCTTTGGAAAAAGAGAACACTTCCGACGGGAAAAGATCTCATTCGAGGTGGTGCCGTTCGAAAGTGTTTACCACGCAATACTCGAACATCCGGTTTTCGCCAAATTCATGGCAAGATCATGTTATACCTATAACAAGCTGAAGATGCCAAGGACAAAAGGAGGAGTAATTACCATATCTAGAGACTTCAAATTGGAAAACAAGCTGGAAAAAGGAAACACCCTTTGCGTCGAACAGGTGATCTGAAAGGAAGAATTAATAGAGCTGGCTAAGGAAGTATCGCCGACAGAAATGCCGACGGGAAAAGAGAGCCGGAAGCCGGGGGATAGCTTCAAAGCATCGGAGAATACAAGGCAAGTTATCCTAGATCCCAAAGATCCGACAAAATTTGTCGTTGTGGGAACCGGGATGACGGACGCATAGGAAACCGCGCTCATCAAGTTCCTCCGTCAGAACTAGATATTTTTGCCTGGTGTCCTGCGGACATGCCGGGTGTACCCAGGAAACTTGTTGAGCATCAATTGAAAGTAATTCCAGGATCAAAACCTGTCAAGCAAGGTCTCCGTCATTTTGACGGAAGAAGACAGAAGGCTATTCACAAGGAAATTATCCGGCTTCTAGCAGCTGATTTTATCCGGGAAGTAATACATACTGATTGGTCTGCGAACCCAGTATGTCCCGAAGAAGGATAGTACTATTCTTAGGATGTGTATAGATTACACGGTATTGAACAAATTGTGTCCGAAAGATAGATTCGCGTTACCGCGGATCGATCAAATAATAGATGCCACTGCTGGCTTTGAGATTTTATGCTTTTTGGACACTTATTCCGGGTACCATCAAATACGCATGAAAGAAGAAGATACAATCAAAACTTCTTTCATAACACCCTACGAAACATACTATACATAACCATGCCTTTTGGCCTGAAGAACTCGGGCGCAACATAGCAGCGTTGTATGCAACGTTGTTTTCATAGTTAAGTTGGCAAAAACGTGCACGTTTACGTAGACGACATTTCCGTGGTTTCCAAGGAAAAAGATACACTCCTTGAAGATCTACGAGAAACTTTCAAAAATTTGCACACTTATAAAATGAAATTGAATCCATTAAAGTGCGTATTTGGGGTTCCTTCAGGAAATCTTCTGGGTTTCATCGTTTCTCATAGAGGAATTGAGGTAAACCCGGAAAAGATCAAAGCAATCTTAAACATCAAAAGGCCTAGGTGCTTAAAAGATGCCCAAAGATTGACAGGTTCTGCATCCGCCGTAAGCAGGTTTATAAGCCGGCTTGGGGACAAAACTCTGCCATTATACAAATTATTGAAGAAATCCGACAAATTTGAATAAACATAAAAGTTGGACAAAGCATTAGCCCAGTTAAAAGAAACTTTGATGAAAGCTCCGGTTTTGGCATCGTCAAAACACGAAGAACCCATGTTATTGTATCTCACAGCAACTAACAGGTTTATTAGTGCGGTGATAAATCGTGGAAAGACGCAAAGATGAACAGAGCATGCCAGATCAATATCCAGTATACTATGTCGGTGAAGTATTCTCCGAATCTAAGCAAAGGTATTCACATTATAAAAAACTGGCATATGGCGTGTTTTTCGCATCTCGGAAACTTCGCCATTATTTCCAAGGACATTCCATAACAGTGGTAATCAAAGCACCACTAGAGGATATCATCAACAATGCGGACGCAACAGGCCGAGTTTCCAAATGGGCATTGAACTGGCTGCGTTCGACATTAAGTACCAACCCAGGACGGCAATTAAATCGCAGGTTTTGGCAGATTTTGTCGCGAATTGGACAGAAGCAATGGAAAACACACCAATACCAGAGTCGGAATATTGGATCATGCATTTTGACGGATCCAAAATGAAAGAAGACGCCAGAGCTGGTGTAGTTCTTGATGGAGGGATAATAACCCGGTAGGCCAACTCCAAGGTGTAACCCGGCCCAAGGGACACGGTGCGCAATCCGGCTAAGGATAAGGAAACTTCTGGAAGGCCCAAAGTTTGTAGGCCTCGTGACCCGGATTGTGGGTTGCGGTAAGGAAAGCTAGGGTTTGTAAGCGGTGTCCGGGTAGGATTCGAGTTGCGCCTTGGAAGGCAAGCAAAGGGGGGTACGGGTGTTATATAAACCGACCCCTAGGTCTAGTTTTACAGAGATCTAAGTCATAGCCATATCGCCGAATATCGAGTATCCATTGTACACAAGAGATCGAGTTAATACATTGAGATCGGAGACCCGGCGACTTCATCGCCGGCTATCAGATCGAACTGCATCATGTTTTCTTCTGAGCTAAACCCTCTCCCAAATGCCTGTGTCGTCTTGCCCCAAGATCAGTTACCCCTGGTAACATCTGCCGTGATTATCCCACGACAGTTGGCGCCCACCATGGGGCCTGCGTCCAAAGGTGTTTACATCACGGGAGAAGCTCGGAAGAGCATGGAGAACCTCGTCGTCGGTGAGATCTACGACGACCACGAAGGAGAGAAGATGGTGGACGATTCCGGCTGGGGGACAGAATCTGATCACCTCGAATCCGGATCTGTGGTGACAATCAGCCGGATCAGCGTCTTCATCGGTATGGTATGTACTTCTGGCTCGGCTCCTGACAATTTTGGATCTAATTCTGTGTCAGGGGAGGCTACCTACGCCCAGTCAGATAGAGAAGAGTCAGTTGGAACAACAGACCATATGGAAGAACCCATCGCGCAGTGGGAACAGCCGGAGGAGCCGGCATGGACCCCGCGTGACCAGGACAATGGAAATGATGATACTGAATCTATCCGGGACCTGCTGGAAGACCGGTACGAAGAGGATAACAGCGGAGAAGAGCAGCATGAACTCACAACAAGCATAATACGCCGAGTTGCGGTCTACACGGCTCCCGCAGCCAACTTCAATCAAGGGAACGTGACCACGGCTCCGGTCGGGGCGGCTCAGGCATTGGCGCAGAGGCAGGATGCGGCTAACGGAAACCCGGTCCTGGCCCGGGTCGATGGAGAGTCGGCATCAGTAACTAGCCGTGCAGCGGACGAGGAGGTGCACGCAAATACGTTCGGATTCCTGGGAAACCGGACACCGGGGGCGGGTCCTTCAAACCCGCGCCACCCGGCCTTGTTCGACAATAATCTGATCCTAGACCCCACGGTTCTTGCTACGGTTATCACTCCAGAAAACGCAGCTGAACGTGTCAGGGACCTGGATGTGGCCCGCCGCGCATTGGAACAGCAAAGAAGGCAAGTGGAAGCGGAGAAACAAGGGATGGCTACACGTCAATGCGAGCTGGATGCATTGGAAACCCGGCTCCGAGAGGAAACATCTAGAGTACACCAAAGACATCAAACCAGACTACCAGCCACGGGTGGGGTTATTAACCCGGCAGCTTTGTTTATTACGCCTCAGGACCAGCCGATCCCAGTGGCAAATCAAGGAACTGCACCTCAACTGGCAACAACGGAAACCCACGCGGCAAACGTGCAGGCCGGGCTACCCCCACCACGAACCGGAATCACAACCGGCAACGAGTTACCGCCACCGCCACCGTCACGGTTTCGCACACCAGCAGGTCACTACAACAATCCCATGGACAACGTGTGTGCAGCAACACACGCATTGAACCAGATCCCGGTAGGAGAATCACCCCATGCAGAAAAGACCCGCAAGCGATCGATCTGCTGCACACTGCGGTGGCGCAGCAGGCCAATTACCCGGATCACAGAAGCGGAATGCATGGGACGCCATACGCCAGTCAACAACAAGGGAATATTCAAACAATCTCGGCACGGCGGAGGGAAGAGCAGCAGCAAATGCCGCCTCCTCCCCGCGTCCAGGCAGCATCAGTGGCACAGGCTGTTGTGGATAGCTCCAGGGCTCGGAGAGCCGGGGCCGGGTCTGCTGCACATGGATTGCCTGCAGCACCGCGCCCAGCTGCACCCCTCGCCGGATCACACGTTTCTAGGGCAAGGCCGGTCGCAACCATTCTTGCAGGACCCAAGTGTCTCTCGGACAATATCAGAGCCGAACCTTACCCGGAAAAATTCAAAGAGCCGGGAAAAGTAGTGAATTATGAGCCGACTATGGACCCAGAAACATGGCTGAGCAGTTACGAGATGGCAATGTCAATTCGCAACGCATCCGAGAATCTCCAAGCCAAGTTCATGTACTTGATGATGTCAGAAGGAGCTGCGAAGCTATGGTTCACCAATTTGCCGGAAGGGTCGATCAAGTCATGGGAAGAGTTGAAAACCGCGTTTGTCAAGCACTTTCATGGGACATGCAGAAAATTGTTCACCATTGATGATCTAGAGCGGTGCGTTCAAAAGAAGGGAGAATCAGCACGCAGTTGGGTACGCCGGGTTATGGAAATACTTCACTCGTCCACAGATATCCAGCCCAAAGATGCACTACAAGCTATGGCAAAAACGTGCAAGTATATACCCTTAGTGAAAAAGTTAACTCGCATGAAATCCAGTCGAAATGCGTCGGAGGTTACGATGGGAGAATTAATGGACGCGTGCAACAAACACGCCGCGACAGACACTACAGAGGAGGAGGTTGATGACAAGAAGGCAAAAGCAAACACAAGCAACAGCGGAAGAACCGACAATGGATCAGCACCGAGCAATAATGGAAATAGCCAGAACAAGAGCCCATTTGAAGGAGGCTCCGAGTTTGTCGCCAATACCGAGGCCGGGTCTTCGAGACCCAGATCTGAAGGAAATTTTAATACTGGAAACCACAATGGAGGACATTATCAAGGGCCCCCAAGGCCAAATAACAGTTGGGATATCTTTAGAATGGCATGCCCGAAGCACAGCAGGAACGGAAAGCCGGCTAATCATTCCTTGGAGCAATGCGCCGACTTGCAGAGATGGAAGAATGAGGAAGTGAACAGAGCCATGCGAGGCGCGGGTCGAGGAGGAGGCCCGGGTCGAGGCGGAAACCTGGGCAACGGACCACCCCCAGCCGGTAACCCGGCAGCTGGAAATCAGGTCAACAATCAAGGGGGAGCTGGAGGTTTCCAGGCTAACCCCAAGCAGTTGGGACAATATCACGTACACACTACAGGAGGCTCCAACAAGGACAAAAAGATACTGAAGCAAGCGGTCAACTCAGTTTCTTCAGCTATCCCGAGGTATCTGAGGTGGTCAGAACAGGAGGTAACATGGAGCAGAAGGGATCACCCTGATAGAGTGGATCACCCGGGAGTCTTAGCATTGGTAGTGGCACCACAGGTCAATGGATATGAGCTGAAAAAAGTCTTGATGGATGGAGGAAGTAGCATCAATATCCTGTACTGGGAAACTTTTCTGCGCATGGGTCTCAAGGAATCTCAGCTGCAAAAAAGTACAACAGTTTTTCATGGGATAGTGCCGGGTCATTCAGCGTGCCCTGAAGGAAAAATTGCATTGGAGGTAGCCTTTGGGGAATCAAAGGACAATTATCGAGTTGAGTGGCTTACTTTTGAGGTGGTTAAGTTGCGCAGTCCTTATCACGCATTGTTTGGAAGACCGGCTTATGCCAAATTCATGGCAAGGCCGTGTTATGTGTATCTACAGCTGAAAATCCCGGGTCCTAAGAAGACCATTACCATACATGGAAATCGAGATATAGCAGCTGAGTGCGATGAAGGAGATGCAGCAATGGCTGAGCAAGCCTGTAGGAAAGAGGAACTCATGCATTACCGATCCCAAGCGGACCTGGAGGAAAGGGCAACTTCAAAAAGGCCGAGCTCTGAAGAAGAAAAAGCAAAACCCAGGGCAGAGCAAGGTGCTAAGATGGTGGCCTTCATCAGGAACGATCTCTCCAAATTGTCTGGCATAGAAGAGGAAATCACATCGCCGTCTACAGCTAGCCGCGCTATGAGAACGACACACCCGGATTTGCTGGCAAACTCGGTACTCGTCATGAAAGGGTCTAACAAATGGAGAATGTGCATCGGTCGCGCCAGCCCGGGACCGATTATCGAAAAGAACTAAACAGTGTAACAGGCAGCAGGTTTCAGACGCGCTCTTTTCCTACCCAGGGCACCTAACAGGACTGGAAGGTTTTTAATGAGGCGGCTTGCTGACCCAAACTTTGTCATATCAATAAAAAAGATGGTTATCAGGTCTTATTACGGTCTTTGCTTCGATTACAAGTAAGTATATTTAGTACTATCAATACATCATTACCATCAAGCATGTTGCATATATATAGGTCTTGGGGGGCTGGTTGCTCGAACAACAGTCGCAAACCCAAAGACCCGGCCTCGATGCCTATGAGTTATGAGGGCCGATTACTTGCAAGACAAGTACGGCTGCAATCTTATAACCGGACGAAGGAGCCAAGTTTCTTGGTTATTCTTACTTAAGCTCGATGTGACTCGCACTGAAGTGGCATGATCTGTTCGCTTACGATTACAATCAACCACACAGCCCATTGGGATTTGCTTGACCCTGTTTTTCGTATAGATGTAACAACATGGTATCCACGCGAAAGCCGGCTTACAGTACAAGATAATCAAAAGGGTCATCTAAACCACAAGTCTATGCAGAGTACAAGGCTAATAGCCGGAAACTCAACGATTATCAAGCATGACTTCAGTATTTACACGGATGGCTGTAGGTTTTTCGGCTTGGTAAAGAGCAATTTGTCCTCTGAGAAAGGCCACACCCCCTGACTCGTACTTTGGGTCATGGGGACTGGGGACTTCGAAACAGAAACAAACCGCTTGGCTATTGAAGCTCGAAAGACCCTAGCTTCCGAGTCTTGGGGACTTCAAGAAAAGTCCGCTTATCAAAACCCGTGATACTCGGAATACCGAGTCTCGTAAAGGGAACCAAAAAAGATAGTCGGGTATCGAGAATAAGTTTAAGAGTAAGACAAGTGTTAAGATTACCAAAAGCCGGGAGAGGCACAAATATATCACGAACCAAAAGTGCGTTACAAGTGACGGCACCAATATCAAGGGCGCACAGGCGCACCATCAAAAGCATGTTAGTTTTCAATACAAAGTATCAGGTATCGCCCTACTCGGCCTCCTGAGAACGGTCTTCCGGGTCTTGGTCCTGGGTCTGCTCCTTAGCTTTTCCAGCAGCCTTACCCGGACTTCCCGCAACAGGACGGACAGGTGGAGGGACAGTTGGTGTAGAGGTACATGGCCCTGATCCTAACTCGGCCTCTCTCTTAGCAGTTTCTTCCTTCTTCCTGGCCAAGTCAGTCGACCATTTTTCCAGGATATCAAAGGGAGGGGGTGCCTCCTCCAGTATAATTTTGCCTTCAGCATCGTAGGAACTCATGATCGTGCCCAGATCCATTTTATCGGCTAAAACGGTTGCCGAGTGGCGTACTGCGGATTGTATGGCCTTGAAGTCCTTGGGTACAAACTTGGAGCCATCAGCTTTATATTCAGGAAACCCGGAAATTACCTTTGCCGGGTCAAGCTTCGGAAAGTAAGCTTTAGCCAGCGTAAAGGCCCGGGTCATACCAATCCGGCAGGCCGATCTTTTCCATATCTCAATTCAGCCAGGTACTGTGGAGCAGGCTTGAATAAGGCTTTCTTCACCTGGGTATACCTCAGTAGGCCACTTCACGGCATCCAGTATAAACTTTGTACCGGCAAAAAAGGTCCGGAGCACAGTCTTCAATGTTTTAGCCTTGGCAACAACATCTTCTTCTGGGGCCGCAAGGTTGGCACCTGCAGTTGAAACAAAGGAAGGAAGTATCAGTAATCTCGAGTATCATGTAATAAAGTAAAGGCGTGAAGACAGTCGGCAGCAAAAACTTACTAAGCAAGATCTGATATGTATCGGTGACCTGGTCCGATAGTTTCTTCAGTGTGGTTTGAGCAGTATTGTACTTCTTCTTGTACTTAGAAACATCCTTCTTCAAGGTCTTCACGTCAGCCTCAAGGGCCTCTCTCCGTTTTACCTCGGCAAGCAGGAGTTGTTCGGTCTTGAGTAAAGTCTCATCGAACCGGGTCACCTCTGCCTGTAAGGAATAAAGAATGAAAGTGTTAGGCGGGTATCACGGCAAGCCGAGTACTACATGAAGTACCGAGCACAACTTCAGCAAGTTATGCCCGGAACTTGGGGACTAGGTGTATACTAAGAGATATCAAGCATTGTTACCTGATGCGCTGCAGACATGCGCTCTAGAATGTTGTTCTCTGAAGCCTTCATGGTGAGGAGAGCGCTCATCAGCTGATCAAAATTATTGTTACCCGAGTTAGAAGACCCGGGGTCGTGGAAACTCGGAGAAGAAGTTTTCTTCTTAGCAGGAGACGGCACCCGGGTCATCCGAATGTCGGGGTCTGGTCCTCCTCTCGTGTCCAAAGTAGCAGCATTTTCCTTTTCACTTGCGTGCGAGGCAATTGGATGCCCGGCTTCTTGCCTGGCCGAGTCTGTTGGTGACGCTTGTTCGTCGCCAGCTGTGGCGAATGCATCATCAGCTGGCTTCTCTTTACCCGGGTCCTCGGTTTCCATGTCCTCCTGGTCACTAGTAATGGTCGTGGCCCTATAGAAAGTATAAGGGCGCAGTTAGCACATAATCATGACAAAGACGGTGAAAGTATGGTATAACATCAGGAAAAGAACTTTACCCGGGATTCACCGCAAGGTCCGCAGGGAATTTGCTGCTGGAACCGGATGAAACTGAAAAATACCAAACAAGACGTAAGATTACCTTGAGAGGGAATGTTTTGGAAGGATTTTTATGTTTAAAGAAGGGTACGGTCAGTACCAGTGTACCGAGTTGGAAGCGATGAAATACCCGGGTTAAGTGCATCATTGCCCGGGTGGTTCCGATTCGCCCTGCGCTTGGTCATAGGCGACTCCTTCAGGTATGGCCAAAGGGGGTAATGCCATGGTCAGCTCAGGAATATTATCACAGGAACGCGAATTAGATGTGAGAAATTGATGCAAAACCTTGAAGACGACCCCTTGGGGTTTTCTTTTAGATCCGGCCTTAATTGCCGGCTCTGGTTCATCTTCATCGCTGGCGGACTCCACTCTGCCGTCAGCTTCTTCTTCCTCGTCTTGGTCTTCTTGTTCTGAAAGTTACCAAGGTTACAGTAGGAAAATGAAAAGTGGGATGCGACGAACTCAAAGGAACTGGGCATGTACCTTCATCCGAGTTAATGGCATCTTCCTTCTCCTCCGGGTCTCCGGAGTTAGGAGGAGTGTCTATCTTCCAGAAATCATCATCGGCCTGAAGTGAAAGCATAAGAACAAGGGTTAATGGTTGTATCAAGTGAAAAAGATAAAGGTGAAATCATGAAAACCAGATCCTTACCGCGGGGGCCGGGTTCTCGAGAGTGAAGGGCTCTAATCCGGCTATATTCCGGATTACCTCGAGCTTCTCTGTCAGAAAGCCCTTGATTGTTTTGTTGGTGTCGCTAGGGGCGAAGCTGTTGGTGGAATATCGAATCAGGTCCGTGGTCTGCCCCGAGTATTCGCACATCAACTTTGCGCGCATGGAGTTGGGTTGGATACGGAAATTGACCCAAGTCTTCACCAGGTTAAGCCCGATGAGGCCTTGGGCCGAAAGAATGGAGATTTTAGCCAATAAAGGCAGGATTGCCTCCCTGTCCGAGTCGGGGGCAAAGGCGTTGAAGGTTTCGGAGATGTCAAGCTGGCCCTCCGAGTAACCCGGCAATTTCTTTTCGCCGGGTGGGGAGGTGTCCCGGCAGTAAAAGTATGAAAGCTGCAAGTGCTTGACGTGGGAGTTGAGGGTGAGAGGAGGCATTAAAGAGTTCTTGCGGCGTTGGATAGAAACCCCGCCGCAAGCAAGAAGTGCGCCGTCGCCGCTTTCGCGGCACGGTTTGCACTGGAAAAGTTCCACAAAGAGAGCCAAACTTGGCGGAATGCACAAGTAAGACTCGGAGAGAACGATGAAATGGGAGATGTTTAGTAAAGAGTTGGGGCCTATGTCGAAAATGCGAAGGCCATAATGGCTTAAGACGTCACGGAAGAAAGGATGACCCGGAGGCCGGAAGCCCCGGGTCACGTGTTCCACAAAGCAAATTACCTCGTTTTCTGCTGGAGTAGGCCGAGTTTCGTTACCCGGTACCCTCCAGTGGATAGTCTCTTGAGAAGGAAGAACCCCTAGCTCGACCAGTTCTTCTAACTTGGCCTTGGTGACTGAGGACCGCGCCCAGTTGGCGGATATGGAGTTTGTGGTCTTGGCTTTAACTGGCTGCTTTCCCTGTTTCTTGGGCGCCATGGGGTTAACCTGAAAAAGCGTCAGAGGAAAAGATATGAGGAATGAAACCCGGAAACTGTCAATTGACCGAGTATTGATAAGTGGTGTCAAGTTAACATGGAGGTTAAAAATAATCCGGGTATTACCCTGCTAAGCAAGGTACAAATTGTCCGGGTATCGCGCATTATTACGAAAGTTGTGGAATTTTATATGTGGATAAGTATTTGGGGATGATAAGTGGTTGTCCGAACATCTATTGTGAGCAAATGAGCCGGAAAGGGAGGATTTTCCGGGTGATAGGAGCGAGGGCGGAAAATTTGAGCGGCCCGAGCCCAGATTGGGAATTCCATTTCTAGGTTTGTGGTAAAATTAATGACTACAAGTGGTAGGAGAGTGAGTTGAAGTGTATATCTTATCTATTGGGTGAGCTAGAGTGAATATTAGTGACCTAATTCGGCGTGACCCGAGAAATCACGGGCGGGTCGATTCAGATCTAATCCGAGGGGAAGTTAAGAAGTTGCGAGAGTAAATTAGTGGATGTAAGGGACTTACCGAAGGAGATTGGAGTGAATCTTTGCGGAGGCAAATGGCGCAAGCTTGGTGCCCCTTCGCGATTCCTGGCGGGCAGGTCAGAGGTCCGGCGGCGGATCTGGGCGGCGGGGCGGAACGCGCTGTGGCGGAGCGCAGCCGGCGACGGATAGGCTTCGGAGATGCGCGCGAGGTTTCCGTAATGATGCTCTGTAGGCTCGAGCTTGAAAGAAGGAAGGAAAAGGAATGGGGGAAAATGAGCCGTTGGAGTTAGGGTTATTCCTAAGGGCTTATCTATAATGGCTCGGGTGGAAAAACTCGGCCCAACGGGCGGGACCCGGCGATTGCGGGGTAATGGCTATCCATTTGAGATTTGCGAAATATGCTTTAAGTATTGAGTGGGACATCTAGACGAAAAAGAGAAGGAGATTCTCTCCGTGATATTAGGATCAATTATCGAGAAAAGTATAGAGTTTCGATATTCTTATCAAGGCTTAGACCCGGAAAGTTAAGCAAGGCATCTGGAGAAAAGCCGGGTTACTATATGGCCACCATGGAGCTAGGCCTAGCTATCTATCAAAGCACCTTAACCCGGCCTCCATACACTTGTTTGTTTGATATCTTTGCAGGGAATAGCAAGCGCTTCAAGGGGGAAATCCGTGAAGCCCAAGCTATTCTGGGGTCTACTGATGGAGGGATAATAACCCGGTAGGCCAACTCCAAGGTGTAACCCGGCCCAAGGGACACGGTGCGCAATCCAGCTAAGGATAAGGAAACTTCTGGAAGGCCCAAAGTTTGTAGGCCTCGTGATCCGGATTGTGGGTTGCGGTAAGGAAAGCTAGGGTTTGTAAGCGGTGTCCGGGTAGGATTCGAGTTGCGCCTTGGAAGGCAAGCAAAGGAGGGTACGGGTGTTATATAAACCGACCCCTAGGTCTAGTTTTACAGAGATCTAAGTCATAGCCATATCGCCGAAGATCGAGTATCCATTGTACACAAGAGATCGAGTTAATACATTGAGATCGGAGACCCGGCGACTTCATCGCCGGCTATCAGATCGAACTGCATCATGTTTTCTTCTGAGCTAAACCCTCTCCCAAACGCCTGTGTCGTCTTGCCCCAAGATCAGTTACCCCTGGTAACATCTGCCGTGATTATCCCACGACAGTTCTAAAATCCCAAAATGTTACATTACGGAGTATTATTACAAATACACTTCAACGCTAGCAACAATGTGGCTGAATACGAAGCATTGCTTCATGGCTTGCATTTGCAAAAGAAATAGGAGTTAAGCGTATACTTTGCTATGGCGACTCGGATTTGATACAACATCATCTAAACCAAACATGGGACGCCAAAAGTCCCATCATGGCCGAATATCGGAGAACGGTGGACGATTTTGCCATTTGCTTCCTAGGATTTGAATACTTCGTATCAAAAGGGAAGAAAATTGGAACGCGGATGCTTTAGCCTGCATGGGTTCGGAAAGGGTAAAAAATATACCGTTTGGTGTGTTTGTCCAACATTTGTATGAATCATCGATAAAAGGTGGAGATGTTGACTATCCTCTAGTTTCCGAGTCAATAGAAGTTGTGCTTGTTAACCCGGATTGGACAATTTCATACTTAAACTTGTTAGTTGATCAGAAGTTCCCGGATGGAGCAGATGAAGTCTTGCAAAGGCAGATACAACTTTGATGCAAAGGATACACGGTAATCAATGGTTGCCTATATAAATGCAGTACTATCGGAATTTTTTAGCGATGTATTTTGCGAGAAGAAGGCCGAGAAATCTTGCAAGAAATCCATGCATGAGATTGCGGACATCATGCTCAGTCAAAAAACATAGTTAAAAAAGCATTCCGTGCAGGGTTTTTCTGGCTCACAACCAAGACAGACGCAAAAAACATAGTAAACACATGTGCCGGATGTCAGTATTACAACAAACAGACAAATATGCCAGCCCAAGTTTGGGTGCTAGATATGATGGGACCATTTGTAACATCCCAAATTTGCTATCATTAGGGTGTGTGGTGTGTGTTCATCTCATACATGCATGAAACAAAAATTTAAAACCAGGTTTGAAATAATTTAAATTGTGAATTTATTTGGTTTCAGAAAATCTCACATATGGTACTTATTTTGGGTTTCAAAATCTTGTATTGAAAAATGTTTCAATTTCACCAAAGTGGCATATGGTGAGGTTGCATTTTTATAAGGTTCCCAAAACATATTTTGGATAGTTTTTCTGAGTTCATTTAGGCCCCCAAACTTCCAAATTCCTCTCTCTTTTAAAATAGCAGAAGGGCTCCTTTGTAATTTCTCCAAACATCAGGGGGGTTTTGCAATTCTGCTTTTCTTTTTTCCTTTCTTCCAGCTATGGCCAGAAGGACAGGAGAACGATGATGAGGTGGCCGCTGCCACCTCCTGCTTTCCATGCGCGAGGAGGTGAAGACCCCAGGTGCCGTCCGGATCCTCCTCACCTCGTAGAGACCCCTCGCCTCGAGCTCCCTTCCTCTCTCTCTGTCTCCCCTCGCGAAACAAACCCTAACCCGAAACCCTAGCTCCCTTGGACGCCATGGCGCCGTCGCTGTGGGCCGCCCCGAGCTCAACGGAGAGGCTCTGAAGATCCGCCGAGACCTCCTCTCTCCTCTGGTTACAGCAAGCAAGGCGGGAGCACCCTAGTCGCAGGAATCGGGGTCATCTTCCCCGCGGCCGGCGAGCACCCCCACCGTCGATTCGCCGCAGCCGCTCCGCCCCTGCCTTCCCCGACCATGCCATCGGAAGCGTGGTGAGCTCAGGGTCCTCACGGACCCGTCCTTTTCCTCTCTCTCCCTCTGGAACTTCCCGTTGCCGGAACCCGTGGCCGCCGCCGCCTTTCCTCGTCGCCGGCGAAGAATCCGGCGACCATATGGTCAACCGGCGCCACTCCTAGCACCCTCTCCACCTCCTCTAGCTTGTGGTATAGTTTGTTTCATCAATTTTGAACCCAATTCGAGGAACTTGATCTCACCTGTGAAGATCAGAGCACGATGATGTCATCCGTGTGTCATCCTGACGTCATAATCCCCTGTTTAATAATTCCATAAAATGGATAAAATTGTTTAATTAATATCTTCTAAAATGTTAATCAGAAAAATAAAAGAAAAGTATGGTTATGCTCAGAAAAATGTAATCTTTCCAAATATGCCATTTTCAATAATGTTTGAGAAAGTTGATTTTTGAACATTATTTAATGTTGTTAATTTATTTAAAAATAGAAAAATAAGATTTTATTCATTAAAATTAGAAAATTAAAAGTTATATACCAAATTGCTCAAAATGACAAATGCACTCTGTTTATGATGTTTCAAACCCATTTGAGCACTTTATATGGTACCTACTTTCATAATCGCCCGAAACCCCTTCTAGGGTCTATTTCGGGGTAAATTTCAGTAAAATTTCTTAACCAACATCCAAACCCTAGCAACCCATCGAACATGTTTAGGGCTTTATTTCAGTGCATTAACCTGCTCATGCATACATATTGTGCATTTCATCGATGCCATGTGTTGATTGTTATTCTTCTTTTCGGTGTTTGTTCCCCCTCGGTAGAACGTGAAACTCCGACGAGAAGGCCAGCAGTCCAATGGTGAATACTTGAGCTTAACCGACAAGTCAAGCACTTATTCGAGAAGATATTTATCTGGTTTTATTATAACCAAGGCAAGCATAACCTCTTATCTACTCATATATGTTTTCCAACAACATTTGATTCTCGTACTTTGCATTCGATTCCAAATTATTTGATGCTAGTAGATATAGTTCACCTATATGTTGCATTGCCTCAATATCCTGATCCACTGCTCCTAGCCGCCATAGATTTGCTTGTGCGCATCGCCAAAGCCTCATATCTGCTTCGCTTAGCTTTGCATGTTTGTTTACCTCTGCTCCATCCGGTTGATGAATCAGAGCTGCGATAACTTAGTATGATATGATGACGTGGTGAGATGAGCACTGTGTGGTTAACTTGACTAAGACTTGGACGGGAGGCCACTTGGGAAGTGGTTGTTTGTCCTGTACTTGCCAACCCTAGGATTAAGGTCTCGCCGCGGAAACCAAGACTGAGCGTGCAACCACACGAGCGAGCCAATGAACCTCTCCTGACTAACTAACTTGTTTGGTTCTATCCGTGAGTCACGTAGTTTGGGATTTCCATCTGCGTGTGAGTCAAAAACCTTTTGGAGGTGTTTAGGGCGTGACCGAGACAAGTGATGGACGTACACGGATCTTGATCCCGACTCACAGAACAGGTGCCGTCAGGAGGTGGCCAACTCCCTGTTGACGGGTGGCCCTGTTTGGGTTGACTCATGGATAGGGCTCAACAAGGTAAAGGTCGGAGCCAGCCACCCTCTGCCGCGCTCCATGGAAGAGCGTACATGTGGCGCTAAGAGTCGGAGGGTACGTGTGGGTAAAGTGTGCCACCCTGCAGGGATAAATCTTTCGGAAAGCCGTGTCCACGGTTATGGACGACTTGGTGAATGCCATGAGGTCATAGATAACTTGAAAGTGGCGTAAAAGATGTTGGCAATGAATGTAGGGTGCCTCCCCGGAGATGCCGGGAGGGGTGATCCTTGTAGCATGTTAGGTGCTGGGAAATGATGTTGGTGGACGAAAAGATGATGATTTCAGAAGTTGGGTAGTTTTCTCATCTGTTTTGAAAACATTCCACAAGACGTGCTATCCCTCCTCGATTTGGAAAACAAAGATTGCTTTATGCAAAATAGCCATCATAAAACCCTTTCTGAAACTAGCAGATATATAATAGGTTAACTAAGTCTTGTTGAGTACCTCCCGTACTCATGTTTGCTTCAACTTGGTTCAGGTGAAGTACTCACTTCGGCGGTGTTTCAACGTGGACATCGACGAGTAGTTTGGGGTTCCCAGGTAGCAGCCTGGAATCTATGGGCTTGGACGTCGCCTTATGTTGCGGCCTCTTAGGCCTTTTTGGTTCTTGTTGATTAGCAACATAATTTGCCTTCCGTTGTTTGATGTAATGTTGGGTCATGTGACCTCTGTTTGTAAAGCTATACTCTAGTAACACCTGTTTAATACAACTTCCATGTCTAGAGTGTTGCTTTGATCGGTTGTTGGTTTCGAGCCCATTGTTATAAAGTTTTGGCTATGCCTGCATAGTTGTCGCAGTCGAGGGGTTGTGGAGCCGATGATCCATGTCCGAGCCCGCCTGTCGATGTGATCGGCCTGGGGCGAGGTAACCCCATTAACCCTCGATTGTTGTTGCACTTTCTGGACACATAGCATCTCTGTATAGCTTCGGTCCCGTTTCCTTCAGTTTCATTCGATTCGTGGACGCTTTGATATGCATAGTTGGTTATGACTAGCATGGGTACAATGAGTAGTAGACTGGGGATTCAGACTACGTGCCGTTGAATCCAGTCTTCCTGCCGTTGTTTGTTGCGGCCGGGGCTGGTAACCCTGAAGCCCCTGTGAGTCCATGGCTAGGAGCACATAACAGTATGTATATCTTTGGGTCCGGGGTCGTGATAGGTCATGGTATCAGAGCAGGACTGCCTGTAGGAAAACCTTACTGCTTGGTCGATGTTGAGTCTAGTGTTTGTGAAAACTATTTTGAAACTCCAAATGATTGTGAAAAACCTTCTTAGGATTCTTTTTACTCCTTATCTGGTATCGCTCTAACTCTGGGTCATCTTACATGTTTTGATTTGAAAAGGTTTTGCTATCTCTTCTAGTCATTCAAAACCTAGGTGCCTTCTTTGGCAAGGACGTCTTTTACCCAAAATTACTTAGTGTTCAGTTTCTAGAGTCGTGTGTGTTCCATGTTCCGTTATCTCTCGACTCAAAACTGGTAGATTTCCTTCCCATCATAATCTCTCAGAGTTGTGTGGGTTCCACATACTCCGATTCTAAAGTCTTAAATCCTGAACCTCGAGATTTCCTTTTCATCTCGAATGTATTCGTTATCCTCCGTTCAAATTCTTCCAGAGTTATGTGTGTTTTTTGAAAGATACTTTGTGGTTGCTATTCATAGTGTCCTTTAAGGCACTAAGATAGTAGTTACTCCTTTCGTTGTGTTTTTGCCCCTTGAACTTGAACCGAAGGTCCCGGAATGTGCTGAATTGCGGTGAATTGAACCATGTGGTTTCATAACCATGTGATGCTCACGCCATCACTACATGATGTTGACCTTTAACCCAAGTTCTGTTTCTTTGGATCCTGAGGAATATCTTCTACCTCAGGATGGCTAGGTAGTTTCAACTCTCATAGCCATAGGTTTTCTTTGGAATCAAAAGGAGTCACAACAAGAGTGTTCTTCATGATTCTCATATCTTTGGTTTGATTAAGCTATACCTCTCTTTTAGCATGGGTTCTACAAATGAGTATTATCCTGTGCAATCAACATGATCTTAGCAATTCTCCTGAGCATGTTCATATCTTCCAATTGCTCTCAAATCTCCATCCGTTGTTTTGGACACCAAGTTGCATAACTGTGTTGGATATTCCCATGCATTTTCTCTTGTTTTCCGTCAAAACATTCCACCTTGGAATGTCAGGAGAAACAAACTCCAGTACCTCGTTCATCTCTAGGACCAGGTCAAAGTTTTGTAATCCACAGAATAAAGAAGTTTCATCAGCTTCTATTCTGTTCCACCTTCGAGTATCACACTCTTTAATATCAAGAGGTCGTGATGAGTTTCATGGCTTTATTGATGAAGTGATGCTCTTACACATCCTTAACTACCTTTCCTCCACGCTTGAATGCTTGAGAATGATGGGCCTGTTCATCGACATGTGTATCTGCTATTCCTAGCAATTCTTGTTGCTTCAAAAAGTCTAAGAAACATCTGTATCCTTCTTAGCACTATCGGTCACCCGGTCTCTACTAAAGTTGGCCGTGTTACCAAATCCGTTCATTCCGGTGCACATTCTTCATCAGAGAGTTAGGTTCATGCCAAAGCTCTCCATACCTTATTGGTTGCTTTAAAAAGCAAGATTCCTTTTCAGACTCCAAGACATACCGGTAGGTTGTGATATTCTGGTTGTCTTGCTAGAAGTATCACCAGGTTGTTACCTGACCGTCATGTTTAAATAAGGGGTAATTTGAACTACTCCTTTCTCCAAGGAACCCTGCTGTATATCCTGGACTAGTTGGTTGAGCTTAAACAACAACTTGGAGAGTTGAAAGGCAAAAGCTCCGCCTAACTTGATCCTTTCTTAAGGGATGTCTAGTTTCCTTTGTGTTGAAGCAAGATAATATCTTCTCAATGGACATGCTACCATCCTACCTTGATTTGATTTGGGTCATCGTCAAACCAAGATCAGATCCAATGACTATCTGTATGGTGTTTTCACTCATGGTGTTTTGCCCGAGTACACCTTCATGTCCTTTAGTCTGACCAATATTTTGCCTCGTTCATGTATCATGTGAGTTCCTCTGCTTGGAGTATTTTGATAAGGGTGTTGTTGAACCCAATGATGACATCCTTGTTTTCTCCATGCTTAATGAGGTTCATGTTGAACAATTGGCACTAATGTTGGAAACTTCCGAGAACCATCTTGGTGTCCTCGTGAAGTTGGGTTCTAGATGTTTGAAGTAACTTACTCTGGTTCGTGTGCTTATGGTGACAGTTGTCGCCGTGGATCCGAGTATAGTTTCCTTGTTTCCTCGAAGATAATCCCAAGTCAGACATGCATGTGTGGACTACTCTTGAGATGGTAGGTTGTTACCTCCAGTCCTTGATTAAGTTCGCATCCACAACACGCCATTGGCTAATTATCTACTAAAGAGAAGAAGTCCATGAAATTCGTTATCTTTGTAATTGTTTTTCGAACAATGACTCTGATGTGTTTCGTTAGACGTAATGCATGTAGGTGCAGCTCTCCTTGAAAAGTTGCTAATACATGGGTTCTTCAATCTCGCTCATCTTCTTGGGTGTGGCATCGTAGTCCATATCTTGAGAATCTAGCATATGTATCTCGTTAGTAACCGGTGCAACCTCTTTGATTAAACATACTGAGTCTCAGTTATCAACCCAACTAACCAGAGCTGAATCTCAAGCAACAACGATGGTGTGTGTTCCCTCAAGGGTATTGAGCTAGGTCCATTTGAAAATCCGGCATGGTTGATGTTGTGGTTGACACAATTAGCCGGAAGGCCTAACTTTGTAACCCTTTGAATCCGTAAGAACAACCACTCTCCGTGACAAATCTGGTGTGGCTCATTCTAACAAGTTGCCCCTTTCCATTCTTCCAAACCAAAGTTTTTCATTCACTTGATGACCTATAGAAGGCTTGTCGTGAGCCTGCTGTCGGTATCTGTCGCACCCTGACTTCTAGAGGATACTCATCGGGCCGAACTGGATAGCAGGTGCTTGGATTATGGGGCATAACTGCTCCCACGTCCCAGCTTCCTGGTAGGCCTGCGCTTATGCGCGACAACACAAGCCCTGCTATTCCATCGTCGATGTAAACTATCCACTAGAAATCTAAGGCACTACTGTCGACGTACTTCATATCAAGCACGCAGGGTACGTCAACAGCGATAAACCAAATGATAGCACAGAATGTCTCTAAGACACAAAAGATTGAAATAAGGTTGCAAATAGCCTTCACTAAGGCAGAGAATATCAGATACAATCATTCAGAGGACACATGTCCCAACATATCATTCATTACATCAGCGGAAGCAAACAACAGTGTCTGAGTACAGACAAAACCAAAGGCTTAAGAAGCCGGGGAAAATAAAGAAGACGAAGCCCATCCACGTAGTCTTCGGATCCTGCCCGGGTCCGCTATCTACTCGTCTGCAGTCTCGTCAAACTCCACGAAGTAGCCATCCTGGTGATCATCGTAGCCGTAGTCGTAGTCTGCGTAAACCACAGCCCCAACGGGGTCAGTACATCCAAGTACTGGCAAGCAAGACTCACACTTCATCAAAGAGTTACCCGTCAACACAAGCATAGATGCTTGGGATCAACGGAAGAGATAGGTGTTATAAAAGCTGCAGCGGGCTGCTCTAACCAACTACAGAAGATAACTACAAGTTCCGGCTAACATAAGAAGATAAGATCGAGGATTGTAACCAACTGAAAGATAACTTCAAGCAACCCCATCCTGGATCTCGCCCCTTATCCGAAGAAGCAATCCGAGAATAACTCACACAGTTGGATTAAGATGAATCAAGTTATTGTGTGAATAAACCTATTACTAGTCAAGTTGTTATTCATTGGGTGTAACATGGTTAATCATTATGTTGAAGTTGTCCTGAGTACTTGTTAGCCAGTACTTTCACCAAGTAGTCCATAACCGCGGAAAACACGGCTTCTCGAGAAGATTATCCCTGCAAGGTTGCACCAATTTAGCCGTACACGTATGAATAACACGCCAGATGGGAAATCACCCCACCAAGCGGGGCACTCAACACAACCCAACCCTTCTTCGCATCAAGCCCAAAGAACCACGTGCTGTGCGTGCGCGGCTAATCGAGCCCCCCGAAGAAAAGGAGGACCCTCATAGCACTGGAAGATCACGCCGCCCTAAATGCCGACTACGAAAGTTCCACCCGGGATCCAAGGGCTCGCAAGATCATGTATGCAGCAAATGGAACACCCGAACTAAATGTGGCGATTTGGACGAGATGCGAATCGGGTCAAGTTGAGGGGGGCGCCCATACTCGCTTTGAAGGGAATATGCCCGAGAGGCAATAATAAAATGGTTATTATCTTATTCCTTGTTTATGATGAATGTTTATTTCTCATGCTAGAATTGTATTAACCGGAAACGTTGATACATGTGTGCTTAATAAACAAACAATGGTTCCTAGTAAAGCCTCTCTTTTAACTAGCTCGTTGATTAATAGATGATCAAGGTTTCCTGATCATGAACATTGGATGTTATTAATAACGGGGTCATGTCATTAGAAGAATGATGTGATGAACATATACCCAAAGATAATATAGCAATGCGATCAAGTCATTTAGTTTACATTGTTATATCAAACATACGAAGTAACTTATTCCTTAGACCATGAGATCATGTCAATCACTGATACCGGAAGAGTGCTTTGATGGCATCAAACGTCACACCGTAACAGGGTGACTATAAAGGTGTCGTTAAGTATTCGTAAAGTATTAGTTGAGGATCATGGATCAAGAGTGGGATTTGTCCATCCAAATGACGGAGAGATATACTCTGGGCCCTCTCGGTGATATCACATCGAAACCGCTTGCAAGCACGTGATATGATCACAAAGGATGTTATATCACGGGAACGAGAAAAGAGTACTTGTCGGTAACGAGATTGAACAAGGTATGGTTGATACCAATGATCGAATCTCGGACAAGTAAAATATCGCGAGACAAAGGGAATAGTTCACGGCGTTGTTGGTTCACACGATCACGAGAGTCATCGTTGAATATATAGGAGTCATCACGGATCTCCAGATCCCGCTGTTGATTATTGATCGGAGAGGAGTCTCGATCATGTCTATCTTATTCGCGAACCGTAGGGTGACACACTTAAGGTTCGATGACGCATTTGAGAGGATACGGAATATCGGAGAAAAGTTTGGACAGCACCGAAATTGTTTCGGGGAATATTGAAATAGTCACCGAAATTGTTTCGAGTAATTTTGAAATAGTTCAAGGGGATTCTTATCAAATGGTTGTTAATAGATTTAACAACTAACTCAAGGGGTTATATGTTAATGTTTGTTAATGGAATTAACAAATATTAAAATAAAGAAATAAAATTGTTTTATTTATTTATTAAAGAAAACCCTTGGGATTTTGAGTGGGAATTCATGGAAGAATGAGTGGGTTGAGTGGAGACTCCACTCACATGATGAGGGAGAGGTGGAGGCAGCCAAAAATTCGTGGCTGCCATCCCCTCCTATAAAAGGAGGGGTGAGAGCTCCCTCTCCCACTACACACACTTGTGTCATCTCTTCCTCCCTCCTGCCGCTGCTCCACCACTTGTTCGTGCGCTTGGCGAAGCCCTGAGCAATGTTTTTCTCCACCACACCACGCCGTCGTGCTGCTGGAGTTCCGAGGGATCCTCTACTTCCGCGCCCCGCTGGAACGAGGGAACGGAGGTCGTCATCAACCGTACGTGTGACCGATCACGGATGCACCGCCGGATTGCGGTGCCATCTTCTCGCTATCGGGATCGGTGTGAGTACGACTACGCCAACAACGAGATTTGATCTCGTACCACTTTGAGTCTTCGAGGGTATGTGTTCTCCTTAACCCTCTTGTTGCCCGTTGCACTTCGTCTCCTAGATTAGATCTTGGCCTTTCGGGTATCTCTCGCGTAGGAAAATTTTTGTTTTCTATGCTACGTTCCCCTTCAGTGGTATCAGAGCCGGATCTATGCGTAGATGTTTTGTACGGGTAGAACACATAGGTGTATGTGGGCGTTGATGATCATGTTATTACCTCCTTGACTATTTTATGATCTTAGTGGCATAGTGGGATGAAGCGGCCCGGACTAACCTTACATGTCCACGTACATGAGACTTGTTCCACAACTGACATGCAACTTGTATTGCATAAGTGGCTTGCGGGTGTCTGTTTCTCCTACTATAGTTAAGATCTAATCTATGAAGGGTTGTTAAAAATGTGTTTATCAACGTTGTGGTTGATGTTCGTAGGTATGAACGGTTCTATCCTCGAAAGCCCTAAGCCACGTAAAATATGCAAAAATAAATTAGAAGCGTCTAACTAGTTTTTGCTGGGCATGTGAATTGATATGGTCAATATTACAAATTTGATTATGAGATGATCTATTTTGTAAATTATTGATATACCGGAAGGTATCCATATGGTTGTCTTCTTATTGATGGACAATCAAGTTTGGGGTACCGTGGTACTTGGTACCACGCCGGTGGAATGATTGAGATCATACCATAATGCACATGATGGAGATCAAGTGCAAGAAGGACCATATCATATCACGTTATCCTTTCATGTGATGTTTGTGATGTTAATCCTTTTTATGCATCTTGTGTTGCTTAGATAACGATGTTAGCATTATAAGATGATCCCTCTCACTTAATATCAAGATAATAATGTGTTCTTCCTTAAGTATGCACCGTTAAGAAAGTTCGTCGTTTCGAGACACCACGTGATGATCGGGTGTGATAGACTCAGCGTTCGCATACAACGGGTGTTTTCAAGCCTAGCATGTACAGACATGGCCTTGAAACACACGCAATACTACGGTTCTACTTGGCGAGCCTAGCATGTACAGACATGGCCTCGGAACACGTAACCGAAAGGTAAAGCATGAGTCATATGGATGATATGATGAACATGTCAATGTTCGCCTTTGAAGCTACATCATCTCACGTGATGATCGGTTTTGGTGTAGTGAATTTGGTTCGTGTAATCACTAAAGACGACTAAGAGGGATGTTGTTTTTGAGTGGGAGTTCATGGCTTAATTTGAATTAACTTGAACTTATTTATCATGAACAACAAATCAAAGTGAATTTGCACAACTTGTAGTAGTCATTGGCATCCTCATAACTATCTTACACTTAGATTGTTAATTGAGATATAACTGTTATGATCTGGTAAATACCATTTAAGATTGGTACCGTATTAGTGAAATTTAAAATTGAGTCCTATTGTAAATTTTTGGTATTTCCTACCTAGCTCCATGTGGTTAATGATTGATTAATCTAGAGAGCAAATAATTCCTACTTAAAATCCAGAGTCATGGTTGCTTCCGTATTACTTTATCTTCAAAAGAATGTTTTGTTGATCAAGGTGATTTAGGGACTGAAAAGAGTTGTTTTCAGAAACAATCAAGTGAAAGATATATTGATATCTAGAAACTTATTTGTGGCAACATGACTGAGTATAATTTAGCGTGACAATGTTTGCTTATATTATCTGAATATATGCAATGATTGAAGACGCTAGGCGTTTGAATATTCCAAGAAATTGGATGCTAAAAATTATCCTCTAAATTCCTTCCTTCGAGCTATAATAGCTTAATCATAAAATTGTTATGATGGGATGGATTAGAAGTATGGGTAAAGTAGTTTACCTTACTTGGAAAATGCTAAGAGTGGAATCTAGAAGAATGCTATTAATATGGTGATATTAGTAGAACAATCAAACTCAAAGTATGACTCAATGGGTGATAGTATATGACTAACACGCCAAAGAAAATGAGCTAGTAAGACTAGCATTGTTTGATGTTGAATGATTCTTCTATAAAGGAAAGGGAATATTGAAAATAGAATTACAAATAGATATATGGCAGAAAAGAAGATAACTGGAAAAGTCCAGCTCAGGAGTATATACTTGATATACAAGATATAGATGTATTACTAGTTAACAAAGTATTTTTGGTATTTTGATACCACATTGGTTGGTATGAGTTGTCATACAAAGCATCGCAATGAAAGAAATACAAGGGCCTAAAAGGAACTAGTAATAGATGTGGAATCAATTATGACAAGAACATAAATAAAGTGTTATTGTGTTCATTGTCGTATCGAACCAACCAGTCAAGATTTATTTGAAGAACTTAATAATTTGTTATTTTGTTCTAGTCTTTTGTGAGAACAAATGAGATTGTTCAAACTATGATCATATTCCATAATTGATGGATATGTTAATATAAATCATGTTGGTAAAGTAAACATCTATAAGACTAAATGCTAAACGTTGCAAGACGTTGAAGAGTTTCACTTAAATTGTGACACCACCATTTTAGTTCATATCGGAAAGGAAAACATGAAGGAACTCCATATTGATGGACTTCCGGAGTCATTTTATTGACGCTTGTGAGACCTCTTCCAAAAGATGACTAGAATTCCGTTCTTAGGCCAAAGTAGAATGGACGACTAATTTAGTGGAGATTATACATATTGATGTATATAGTCCATTATGTGTAGTCATGTATGGTGGATTAATTTTTCCTTCATAAAATTCTGTCGATGATTTAAGTAGATATGTGAGTATATCTATTTAAAGGGAACAGAGTTTGACATTTTGAATTGGTTCAAAAGGTTGTTAATATGAAGTTAAAATCAATGTAACAAGATAATCAAGTTTTTATGATTGGATCATAAAGGATAAAGTTTGAGTTACAAGTTTAGCAAAACATCTGAGAAGTTGCAAAATTGTTCTACAACTTATACTTCTCGAATACCCCACATTAGATTGGAGTATTCAAAAGACAAAATCAAACCCTGTTTGACATGGTAAGATTAATAAAATTGCCATTATATGTTTGTAGTTTATACATTAAGGACAACCGCTTTTACACTGAAAAGAGCACCATCATGATCCGTTGAAATTGACAACATATAAGATATGGTTTGGGTAATGACCTGAATTGTCATTTTTCTTAAGTTTTGGTATGTATAGCATGTGTAAAATGTTTACAACCAAAATAGGATAAATATATGTTTATAAGGTTATCCCAAATAAAACATTGGGTATTTATCCTATCACCGAACCAAAAGACAAATGTTGTTTGTCAGAAAGGGTTGATTTCTCGAGAAAGTAGTTCTTGCGAAACAAGTGAGTGGGAGCACGGTACAAACTCAACAAGATTACAGAATCTCCGTTATCATGTCAAGAGTAGCGCAGCACTGGAAGTTGTTCCGGGGTTTACTATTTTGACTAAGTAGAAGACACTACAAATGTTGTAGATACTTCAAATGAGTTTGCGAACTGTAGCAGAAAATTCCAAAAACTTTGTACTTTGAACAAATTGTGGTTTAAGTATAAAGTGTTGTTTTGACAACAAAGGACCTGGACCTTATAAAGGAAGCAAATGATGGGCACTGACTTCGTAAAATTGACTATGAGTCATTATATCCGCCATAGTATCCTTGTATGAATATCAAGTATGTGACTTGGTAGTCCTTTCAATAGGAATGATGCCTAACGATAGCAAAAGGGTCTATATAGCGACAAAGACATGGATACTTATCGAAAAGTTGTTTTCGACGAAGTTCAAAGAGTTCACTACTACAAGATTTTGATCTTCCGTAGTGATGCTTAGTCTTTGCAGATAGTTCTAGCAAAGTTACATATTATGATATGGATGTTGAATAACAAAACCAATTCTCCTCTCGAGGAAGTTTGTTCAAGGATGTGTACTTGACACAGTCTGAGAGTTTTGTAAAATTCAAAAGGTTGCTAGAAAGGCATGCGCACTTCAATGGTTGAAGTGAGCATAACGAAGTTGAAATCTTTACCTTAATGAAGTTATCAAAAGAGTTTGATTCCATCATGAATGATAAAGATGCTTGTAGAGTTACAAGAAATTAAGTGGGAGCGTTATGACATATTTCCAATACTTTATGTAGATGACATATGGTTGATTGGAAAATATGTATTTTAAAATTAACACGGTTAAGATTTCATATTGATGAAAGGCTTAGAAGATATTGGGCATCGATAATCGATAAAAGATGGATTGAAGCGCCCTGATATGATTGAAGCCCAAATTACATAGATGAAATATTGAAGTATGTCAATATACAATTGATAAGAAGGAGTTCTTGTCACATGGAAAATAATTGAGCAAGATTCATGTGTTTTGACACATGATGAGCATCATGGAAATTGAGATTTCTAAGTCATGTTTCCATGCTATGTACACAACCAGATGAGTCCTATGCTATAAAATGTTATAGTAGGATATTCATATGATGATTAGACAACAGTGGAGAGATCCTTGTGTCATTTTAGAAATGCTAAGGATATGTTTTCCTATATAGTAATGACAAAATAATAGTTGTAATATGTTACACTAATAGTCTTGTCATTTATTCAAGTAATTTTATCTCAATTAAAATATGTGATGAAGGGTAGCACAATAGGATGGAAGAAAAGTTCCATGCTGGATTTGAAAGAGTTTCAAAATTAAAATATTGTGACAGATACTACAACAAAGGCTAAAGTATATCGTTGTGTTGACAAACTAATTATAAGGTATTTTGTGTCAAGGAGTTCTTTATTGAACTTGGTGAATTTCCAAGAATGCTGAAACTATGAAGCTACATTTTCACAATGTTAGTAACATCAGTTTAAGCTGAGGAATTAAGGTCTCACCGGAACTTGGTGAGTTTCCAAGAATGCTAACACTATGAAGCTACATTTTCACAATGATAGTGACATCAGTTATAGCTGAGGATTAAGTTTTCACGAATTGACTATATATATACAAAGCCATCTCATTAGAGAATGAGTGATGCGTGTAGACGCAAAGAACATGCAAATACCATAGGACTGAACATTTCAGATCTTTTTGATGATGTTTACCGCATGCGAAGCATGGTAATAACACTGGTACGCCATATGTGTTAAAGTGCTTTACAGACTAGATTATTGACTCTAGTGCAAGTGGGAGACTGAAGGGAATATGCCCGAGAGGCAATAATAAAATGGTTATTATCTTATTCCTTGTTTATGATGAATGTTTATTTCTCATGCTAGAATTGTATTAACCGGAAACGTTGATACATGTGTGCTTAATAAACAAACAATGGTTCCTAGTAAAGCCTCTCTTTTAACTAGCTCGTTGATTAATAGATGATCAAGGTTTCCTGATCATGAACATTGGATGTTATTAATAACGGGGTCATGTCATTAGAAGAATGATGTGATGAACATATACCCAAAGATAATATAGCAATGCGATCAAGTCATTAGTTTACATTGTTATATCAAACATACGAAGTAACTTATTCCTTAGACCATGAGATCATGTCAATCACTGATACCGGAAGAGTGCTTTGATGGCATCAAACGTCACACCGTAACAGGGTGACTATAAAGGTGTCGTTAAGTATTCGTAAAGTATTAGTTGAGGATCATGGATCAAGAGTGGGATTTGTCCATCCAAATGACGGAGAGATATACTCTGGGCCCTCTCGGTGATATCACATCGAAACCGCTTGCAAGCACGTGATATGATCACAAAGGATGTTATATCACGGGAACGAGAAAAGAGTACTTGTCGGTAACGAGATTGAACAAGGTATGGTTGATACCAATGATCGAATCTCGGACAAGTAAAATATCGCGAGACAAAGGGAATAGTTCACGGCGTTGTTGGTTCACACGATCACGAGAGTCATCGTTGAATATATAGGAGTCATCACGGATCTCCAGATCCCGCTGTTGATTATTGATCGGAGAGGAGTCTCGATCATGTCTATCTTATTCGCGAACCGTAGGGTGACACACTTAAGGTTCGATGACGCATTTGAGAGGATACGGAATATCGGAGAAAAGTTTGGACAGCACCGAAATTGTTTCGGGGAATATTGAAATAGTCACCGAAATTGTTTCGAGTAATTTTGAAATAGTTCAAGGGGATTCTTATCAAATGGTTGTTAATAGATTTAACAACTAACTCAAGGGGTTATATGTTAATGTTTGTTAATGGAATTAACAAATATTAAAATAAAGAAATAAAATTGTTTTATTTATTTATTAAAGAAAACCCTTGGGATTTTGAGTGGGAATTCATGGAAGAATGAGTGGGTTGAGTGGAGACTCCACTCACATGATGAGGGAGAGGTGGAGGCAGCCAAAAATTCGTGGCTGCCATCCCCTCCTATAAAAGGAGGGGTGAGAGCTCCCTCTCCCACTACACACACTTGTGTCATCTCTTCCTCCCTCCTGCCGCTGCTCCACCACTTGTTCGTGCGCTTGGCGAAGCCCTGAGCAATGTTTTTCTCCACCACACCACGCCGTCGTGCTGCTGGAGTTCCGAGGGATCCTCTACTTCCGCGCCCCGCTGGAACGAGGGAACGGAGGTCGTCATCAACCGTACGTGTGACCGATCACGGATGCACCGCCGGATTGCGGTGCCATCTTCTCGCTATCGGGATCGGTGTGAGTACGACTACGCCAACAACGAGATTTGATCTCGTACCACTTTGAGTCTTCGAGGGTATGTGTTCTCCTTAACCCTCTTGTTGCCCGTTGCACTTCGTCTCCTAGATTAGATCTTGGCCTTTCGGGTATCTCTCGCGTAGGAAAATTTTTGTTTTCTATGCTACGTTCCCCTTCACGCTTCCCACATGCGGGTAGTGCGCTCATCATGGATCAGTAGACAAGACCCTTTTCCTAATTAGGGGGTCGACACTAGCAGGCCTCAAAACCACCCATGGGCCTCCTGCCGGTGCCTTATCATCAAGTTTATTATTTACCAATAGCATTAACAGGATTGATTGATTAACATTCGAGCCCCCGGTACAATAATAGTAGTAACAGAAGTAACCGACAACAGACTCGAGCAAAAAGCAACCTAAGCATGCTAGATAGGACTAACGCAACAAGCAAGGGTTTTAGGTATGGAGGTGAGGCAATATCATTGGTTTAGGGTATCATGTGATAGGTTCGGAGAACAAGCAACGATACATAGGGCTAGCAAAAGTAGACAAAAGGATAGTATCGACAACAAGTGTGGAAGGGAACTCGATGATTCATGTGAGTGATAACTTGCCTGCAAACCCAGTAGCCTGGTACTGAGCTAAAATCCTTAGAAGGAGTACCGTACGTCTCGTCGGTCTCAACGTCGTCGTCTAAAGCGAGAAGAAGCAAACACACAATCGAAAGAGACGAACAATCAATAACAGAATATCATGCACAATCATGGGATGATGCATGTCAAGTTAATAGATGCATCAGAATGAACTACTTGACAAGAGAACACAATTTAATTGGACCCATATGCAATGTGAATTGCATATGGATGCAAATGGTTTAGGTTGAAGCAATGATCTACATTTGATTAACAAGTGTAAGTAGTTAAACATGATGCATGCATGATGATAACAAGAAGTAAACAATAATAGATGCAAAAGAAATGATAGTTAACAAGTTAAGAAAATATATATTAGGTTTGGAAATTTTTGGTTACTTAATGGGGTTACACAAATAGTTGTTGTTTTCATCAAGTTAAGTTGCTCAAAACAAAAGACAAAGTTGATATTTGAAAAGAACATCAAATTTTAGTTGGATTACATGCTTCAACTATTGAAATAGGAGTTAGGATGAATTTATTATGACTTAAGCAATATTAAACAAGTTTTAAATTGGAATTAATTCAAATAGGGATAATAATTGAATTTTAATTGTTCAAAATATTAATTAAAGTTCATATTTGGAAAGGTTGGGTTTTTCTGGTTTGAAACCATATTTTACATGTGCAAGAATTATTTAATTTGAGCAAGTTATTAATTTAGCAAAATTAATTGAATTAAACAAGACTTAAATTGTTTAGGCAATTTTAATTATTGAAAAAGGAAACAAAAATTATATTTGAAAAGGTTATTCAAAATGGTATGGAAAACATATTTTATTTGCATTTATTGGATTAATAATGAATTAGTTATTGATTTTAGAAATTTGCAATTGAATTATTGGAATTCAAATTTAAATTGCATTTTGAAGTATCAAAACAGTGAACAAATGGCATAGTTGGATAGATCATTTAATTTAGAGCAATAAACATGTATAACTTTTATTAATTGGACTTATAGATTAAAAGTTATTAAAGTTTTGCTTTTAGGGATTAATTCTGCCATTTAAATGATTTAGGAAATAAAAACAGAACGTGCAAACATTTGTTACAGAGCTGTACCCTACCCACAGACACTGCACCGTGGGCCTGGTGGCCAGCGTGGCGCGGCTGTGCGTGCGTGGCAGAACAACCCGCTGACGGGTGGGGCACGGGTGTCAGCCACGCGCGCAAAAGAAAAAGGGGTGGGTTTTTAACCGCGGGTGCGAGGAATCGAACCAGAGACCTGAGGCGCTAGCGATTGCACTGCAACCACTACGGTGAGTTCAGTCGTTTGACAGGTTCAGGTTCGTAGGCAGGTTAACATTACACGGTGAGTTAAGTGAAGATTAACTGAACGCGCGCCTGCACCCTGACAGAGAAACGAGCAGTTGCTCGCCGGCGGGGATACACGCGGCCGTGCTCGGGTTTGTTGTGTGGTGGCGATGAAGACGCGCACGGCTACGTGCTGATGCAACAGAGGGAGAGGAAGGATGCCACGGTGAGCTCACCAACAGAGTCGTCGATGCAGAGGCTCGACGTGGACGTGGTCGACGCCGGCGGCAGAAACGGCGATGGCGGCGCGCATCCAGGCCACCTTGATCTCCATGAAGGTGTCCACCAGCTCGAGGTAGTTACGGCGGCGCGGTTCCCGTGGACAGCCAGGAAGAAGGAGGGCCGCAGCGACGGCGTTCTCCTCGGATTCAGCAATCGGAGCGCCGGTGAGGTGGGCGCCGCGGTCAGAGGCGTGGATGGCGGCGAAGATCCACGAAGCGCGCGGGCTCGCTGAGGTGTTCAACCGAGAGAGAGTGACGAGGTGGGCTAGTTCCCGTGTTTAGATAGGAGGGTGGAGTTGCGAGGTGGGCGACGCCGTCGAAGATTCAGAGAATTCTCCGGCGAGGTGGAATAGAGAGAGAGAGGTGGCCGCGAGGGAGAGAAATGACGGCGATCCCGAGGGAGGAGGGAGCATGCTAGGTCTAGGGTTGCTGCGGGGTCTAGGTCTAGGTTATATAGGGGCCTAGGGGAGCGGGTGACCGTCGGAGAGGTACTGCCGGCGACGTGGAGGCACGGATTCGCTGCCGTACTTGAGACAGAAGGTGGGGGCGCTGCGCGAAGCGGTATCGGGCCGGTGGGCTGCTGCGCGCGAGAGATAGCTGCTTAGGTGGGCTGGGCTGGCTAGGTTAGGTGTTGCGCACGCAGTTGTTTCCTTTTTCTTATTTTTGCTTTTTCTGTTTTTTTTTGTAGCAATTGAAAATTGGAAGGGTTGGATGGGTTTTAATGTAGTAAAAATTTTGGAAAATTTAGTGTAGGTTATTTAGCCCATTAGCCAACAGATGCTAACTTCCATTTTCAAAAAGTTTGAATTTTTATTTGATATTTGTATTTCAACCAAACTTTGAATGAATTTTTATATTAAATAAACATTATGAAAACAAACCATTTTAATAGGGTGGACCCTATGGTTAAGTTGATTAAAATTAGTTGATTGGCTTGTTAATGTTTTATAAGTTCAAAAGTGGTTCTGTTTTATGCCTTGGGTTTGAGTTGAAAATTTGATTTGGATTTAATTGATTGAATAAAACCATTAATTTGATAAGTGAGCATTATGGAATAAAAGAAAACAATTTGGTTGATTTTATTTGTGACTTTTATTTCAAAAGTTGTAACAGAGCAAGTATGAAAACAAAGCATTTGAAATTGTTTGAGTTTCATTGTGAAAACAATTAAGAACAGATGCAAAACAAATAGTAAACAAGGCAAACAAGGAAATACATATGATGCCATGATGCAATACTTTAATAACAAGAAATCAAACATTCTAAATGGTAGGTTTTCATACTTGGGCTGTTACAAAATGCCCCCCTTGAAGGAATCGCGCCCCGAGATTCCTACTGAGAAAAGAAAAGGTCCGGAAACTTCTTGGGAAGATCCTCTTGAGTTGTGACACGTGAAACACATCGTGCACCTTGGATAGACGTCAGGGAATTTGGAAACCACCGGAACATTTTCAAGTAAAGGGAGAGGTTTTTGTATCTAGGGTGTAAAGCTGAGTAGAGTTTGATTCATTTGGAGAATAGACTATCTGTAATACGGGTGGAACAGAGTTGTTGAGATCAATCCAATACCAAGAATGACATCAATGTCAAAATTGCCAAGCAACATGAGAGAAACAAGGAATATGTGGCCTCCCATTAGAATTGGATTGAGATTCCGGAGAGTGAATGGTGATTTGATTGCTTAGTGGAACCACAATTAGGTTGTTTGTTGTGGCAAAGATTTTTGACACAAAGGAATGCGATGCTCCGGTATCAAACAACACTTTAGCTGGAACAGAGTTTAGCAGATGAACGGGGGAAAACTTTGATTAGACGCCGGTAGAAGAATTGAAGTGGAAAACAACAACAAGATTTCAACGGACGAAGGGTTCTTTAAAAGAACAGGATATTGAAGCAACACCGGGAAAACGAGACCAAAAACCTGAGATACTACGGAGAACCCAAAACACGTGAAATCCTAACTTGAAAGTTTAGATGAGAAGAGAAAATAAACGTTGCACTTCCTTACCAGAAAAGGGAGGGAGGGTGGGGAAAAGAAGAAAAAGAACAGAATTCCTACTCTCACGTTTCATTTTGTTCCTATATAGCTACAAAATAGTTTCTAGACTCAACTGCGACTAGTAAAAAGGGATCCTACAGGCAGACAGGCTCTGATACCATTTGTCGCACCCTGACTTCTAGAGGATACTCATCGGGCCGAACTGGATAGCAGGTGCTTGGATTATGGGGCATAACTGCTCCCACGTCCCAGCTTCCTGGTAGGCCTGCGCTTATGCGCGACAACACAAGCCCTGCTATTCCATCGTCGATGTAAACTATCCACTAGAAATCTAAGGCACTACTGTCGACGTACTTCATATCAAGCACGCAGGGTACGTCAACAGCGTTAAACCAAATGATAGCACAGAATGTCTCTAAGACACAAAAGATTGAAATAAGGTTGCAAATAGCCTTCACTAAGGCAGAGAGTATCAGATACAATCATTCGGAGGACACATGTCCCAACATATCATTCATTACATCAGCGGAAGCAAACAACGGTGTCTGAGTACAGACAAAACCAAAGGCTTAAGAAGCCGGGGAAAATAAAGAAGACGAAGCCCATCCACGTAGTCTTCGGATCCTACCCGGGTCCGCTATCTACTCGTCTGCAGTCTCGTCAAACTCCACGAAGTAGCCATCCTGGTGATCATCGTAGCCGTAGTCGTAGTCTGCGTAAACCACAGCCCCAACGGGGTCAGTACATCCAAGTACTGGCAAGCAAGACCCACACTTCATCAAAGAGTTACCCGTCAACACAGGCATAGATGCTTGGGATCAACGGAAGAGATATGTGTTATAAAAGCTGCAGCGGGCTGCTCTAACCAACTACAGAAGATAACTACAAGTTCCGGCTAACAGAAGAAGATAAGATCGAGGATTGTAACCAACTGAAAGATAACTTCAAGCAACCCCATCCTGGATCTCGCCCCTTATCCGAAGAAGCAATCCGAGAATAACTCACACAGTTGGATTAAGATGAATCAAGTTATTGTGTGAATAAACCTATTACTAGTCAATTTGTTATTCATTGGGTGTAACATGGTTAATCATTATGTTGAAGTTGTCCTGAGTACTTGTTAGCCAGTACTTTCACCAAGTAGTCCATAACCGCGGAAAACACGGCTTCTCGAGAAGATTATCCCTGCAGGGTTGCACCAATTTAGCCGTACACGTATGAATAACCCGCCAGATGGGAAATCACCCCACCAAGCGGGGCACTCAACACAACCCAACCCTTCTTCGCATCAAGCCCAAAGAACCACGTGCTGTGCGTGCGCGGCTAATCGAGCCCCCCGAAGAAAAGGAGGACCCTCATAGCACTGGAAGATCACGCCGCCCTAAATGCCGACTACGAAAGTTCCACCCGGGATCCAAGGGCTCGCAAGATCATGCATGCAGCAAATGGAACACCCGAACTAAATGTGGCGATTTGGACGAGATGCGAATCGGGTCAAGTTGAGGGGGGCGCCCATACTCGCTTCCCACATGCGGGTAGTGCGCTCATCATGGATCAGTAGACAAGACCCTTTTCCTAATTAGGGGGTCGACACTAGCAGGCCTCAAAACCACCCATGGGCCTCCTACCGGTTCCTTATCATCAAGTTTATTATTTACCAATAGCATTAACAGGATTGATTGATTAACATTCGAGCCCCCGGTACAATAATAGTAGTAACAGAAGTAACCGACAACAGACTCGAGCAAAAAGCAACCTAAGCATGCTAGATAGGACTAAGGCAACAAGCAAGGGTTTTAGGTATGGAGGTGAGGCAATATCATTGGTTCAGGGTATCATGTGATAGGTTCGGAGAACAAGCAACGATACATAGGGCTAGCAAAAGTAGACAAAAGGATAGTATCGACAACAAGTGTGGAAGGGAACTCGATGATTCATGTGAGTGATAACTTGCCTGCAAACCCAGTAGCCTGGTACTGAGCTAAAATCCTTAGAAGGGGTACCATACGTCTCGTCGGTCTCAACGTCATCGTCTAAAGCGAGAAGAAGCAAACACACAATCGAAAGAGACAAACAATCAATAACAGAATATCATGCACAATCATGGGATGATGCATGTCAAGTTAATAGATGCATCAGAATGAACTACTTGACAAGAGAACACAATTTAATTGGACCCATATGCAATGTGAATTGCATATGGATGCAAATGGTTTAGGTTGAAGCAATGATCTACATTTGATTAACAAGTGTAAGTAGTTAAACATGATGCATGCATGATGATAACAAGAAGTAAACAATAATAGATGCAAAAGAAATGATAGTTAACAAGTTAAGAAAATATATATTAGGTTTGGAAATTTTTGGTTACTTAATGGGGTTACACAAATAGTTGTTGTTTTCATCAAGTTAAGTTGCTCAAAACAAAAGACAAAGTTGATATTTGAAAAGAACATCAAATTTTAGTTGGATTACATGCTTCAACTATTGAAATAGGAGTTAGGATGAATTTATTATGACTTAAGCAATATTAAACAAGTTTTAAATTGGAATTAATTCAAATAGGGATAATAATTGAATTTTAATTGTTCAAAATATTAATTAAAGTTCATATTTGGAAAGGTTGGGTTTTTCTGGTTTGAAACCATATTTTACATGTGCAAGAATTATTTAATTTGAGCAAGTTATTAATTTAGCAAAATTAATTGAATTAAACAAGACTTAAATTGTTTAGGCAAGTTTAATTATTGAAAAAGGAAACAAAAATTATATTTGAAAAGGTTATTCAAAATGGTATGGAAAACATATTTTATTTGCATTTATTGGATTAATAATGAATTAGTTATTGATTTTAGAAATTTGCAATTGAATTATTGGAATTCAAATTTAAATTGCATTTTGAAGTATCAAAACAGTGAACAAATGGCATAGTTGGATAGATCATTTAATTTAGAGCAATAAACATGTATAACTTTTATTAATTGGACTTATAGATTAAAAGTTATTAAAGTTTTGCTTTTAGGGATTAATTCTGCCATTTAAATGATTTAGGAAATAAAAACAGAACGTGCAAACATTTGTTACAGAGCTGTACCCTACCCACAGACACTGCACCGTGGGCCTGGTGGCCAGCCTGGCGCGGCTGTGCGTGCGTGGCAGAACAGCCCGCTGACGGGTGGGGCACGGGTGTCAGCCACGCGCGCAAAAGAAAAAGGGGTGGGTTTTTAGCCGCGGGTGCGAGGAATCGAACCAGAGACCTCAGGCGCTAGCGATTGCACTGCAACCACTACGATGAGTTCAGTCGTTTGACAGGTTCAGGTTCGTAGGCAGGTTAACATTACACGGTGAGTTATCTGCAGATTAACTGAACGCGCGCCTGCACCCTGACAGAGAAACGAGCAGTTGCTCGCCGGCGGGGAAACACGCGGCCGTGCTCGGGTATGTTGTGTGGTGGCGATGAAGACGCGCACGGCTACGTGCTGATGCAACAGAGGGAGAGGGAGGATGCCACGGTGAGCTCACCAACGGAGTCGTCGATGCAGAGGCTCGACGTGGACGTGGTCGACGCCGGCGGCAGAAACGGCGATGGCGGCGTGCATCCAGGCCACCTTGATCTCCATGAAGGTGTCCACCAGCTCGAGGTAGTTACGGCGGCGCGGTTCCCGTGGACAGCCAGGAAGAAGGAGGGTAGCAGCGACGGCGTTCTCCTCGGATTCAGCAATCGGAGCGCCGGTGAGGTGGGCGCCGCGGTCAGAGGCGTGGATGGCGGCGAAGATCCACGAAGCGCGCGGGCTCGCTGAGGTGTTCAACCGAGAGAGAGTGACGAGGTGGGCTAGTTCCCGTGTTTAGATAGGAGGGTGGAGTTGCGAGGTGGGCGGCGCCGTCGAAGATTCAGAGAATTCTCCGGCGAGGTGGAACAGAGAGAGAGAGGTGGCCGCGAGGGAGAGAAATGACGGCGATCCCGAGGGAGGAGGGAGCAGGCTAGGTCTAGGGTTGCTGCGGGGTCTAGGTCTAGGTTATATAGGGGCCTAGGGGAGCGGGTGGCCGTCAGAGAGGTACTGCCGGCGACGTGGAGGCACGGATTCGCTGCCGTACTTGAGACAGAAGGTGGGGGCGCTGCGCGAAGCGGTATCGGGCCGGTGGGCTGCTGCGCGCGAGAGATAGCTGCTTAGGTGGGCTGGGCTGGCTAGGTTAGGTGCTGCGCGCGCAGTTGTTTCCTTTTTCTTATTTTTGCTTTTTCTGTTTTTTTTTTGTAGCAATTGAAAATTGGAAGGGTTGGATGGGTTTTAATGTAGTCAAAATTTTGGAAAATTTAGTGTAGGTTATTTAGCCCATTAGCCAACAGATGCTAACTTCCATTTTCAAAAAGTTTGAATTTTTATTTGATATTTGTATTTCAACCAAACTTTGAATGAATTTTTATATTAAATAAACATTATGAAAACAAACCATTTTAATAGGGTGGACCCTATGGTTAAGTTGATTAAAATTAGTTGATTGGCTTGTTAATGTTTTATAAGTTCAAAAGTGGTTATGTTTGATGCCTTGGGTTTGAGTTGAAAATTTGATTTGGATTTAATTGATTGAATAAAACCATTAATTTGATAAGTGAGCATTATGGAATACAAGAAAACAATTTGGTTGATTTTATTTGTGACTTTTATTTCAAAAGTTGTAACAGAGCAAGTATGAAAACAAAGCATTTGAAATTGTTTGAGTTTCATTGTGAAAACAATTAAGAACAGATGCAAAACAAATAGTAAACAAGGCAAACAAGGAAATAAATATGATGCCATGATGCAATACTTTAATAACAAGAAATCAAACATTCTAAATGGTAGGTTTTCATACTTGGGCTGTTACAGTATCTAGAACATCCAGCAGAACCTGGAAGTTGATTCTTCCAATTTCTCTTCGTTGATCCTCCAAACCTTTGTTTCAGTGGAAACAAGTTCACCAGGAGAACATCTCTTGGTGTTTCGTAACCGCTGTTGATCAATTCCCTTTTTCAAGTTGTTAGTACCTGAAGTTCTGTTCATCTCACACATTGTGTGAATTTGTCAGTTACTTCAGCCATGGGATCTTAACCATGTGGTAAACGTATTGCTACGTCAAATCCACCATAGGAAAGAGATTCCCTATCCCATCTGGTGTTTTAATCTTTGTTGGTTAACCAGCCTTATTGTGTGACCAAGAGTTCCTCCTTCACTACGGTGTTCCAACATTCGGTGGTTACTCATTTTATGTCATGAAGTAACATTCCGAATCTTTGACAAAGGTTTCTAAAAAGTTTTGACGGAGTGAAAGTTTCGTTATCTTCCATGTCCACTTCGAAGAGCGAACATGATCATGTATCAAATTCTCTCTGACGCACGATTATAGTGTTTTCTCGTGTTTTCTCTCGTCTATGGATATTACGTTGTGATATCTAAGACAATCCTTCCCATCTTGGTATTCTACTTCGAAGAAACATCTATGTCATAAGTTGTCCAACCTTTATTTTCCAAAATGATTTAAAGTCTTGTGCAAAGCTCATATTCTAAATCCTTTCAAGAACCATCGTCCAAAACCTTGAAACCTTCTCTTATTCCCTCTGTTACCTTGATGTGTTTCATGCACGTTAACTCAAAAAGTTCTTTACGAACATTCCTATCATGAGTTATCCATGAGATACTCGATCTTCGTAAAGATCAAATCCTAAGAGTTTTCCCTCTTACCTAAGGTGTAGCCGCTAGATATCTTTGCAAGTGCTACGGATCAACCTCTTCGAGACGAGAACCGTAAGGTTCGACAAGACCATTCAAAACCGGTGTTCCTTCTTTCTTCTCCTTCGGGAATCTTGGGACGAGATTCTTGTAAGGGGGTAGATTTGTAACATCCCAAATTTGCTATCATTAGGGTGTGTGGTGTGTGTTCATCTCATACATGCATGAAACAAAAATTTAAAACCAAGTTTGAAATAATTTAAATTGTGAATTTATTTGGTTTCAGAAAATCTCACATATGGTACTTATTTTGGGTTTCAAAATCTTGTATTGAAAAATGTTTCAATTTCACCAAAGTGGCATATGGTGAGGTTGCATTTTTGATAAGGTCCCCAAAACATATTTTGCATAGTTTTTCTGATTTCATTTAGGCCCCCAAACTTCCAAATTCCTCTCTCTTTTAAAACAGCAGAAGGGCTCCTTTGTAATTTCTCCAAACATCAGGGGGTTTTGCAATTCTGCTTTTCTTTTTCCTTTCTTCCAGCTCTGGCCAGAAGGACAGGAGAACGATGATGAGGTGGCCACTGCCACCTCCTGGTTTCCACGCGCGAGGAGGTGAAGACCCCAGGTGCCGTCCGAATCCTCCTCACCTCGCAGAGACCCCTCGCCTCGAGTTCCCTTCCTCTCTCTCTGTCTCCCCTCGCGAAACAAACCCTAACCCGAAACCCTAGCTCCCTTGGACGCCATGGCGCCGTCGCTGTGGGCCGCCCCGAGCTCAACGGAGAGGCTCTGAAGATCCGCCGAGACCTCCTCTCTCCTCTGGTTACAGCAAGCAAGGCGGGAGCACCCTAGTCGCAGGAATCGGGGTCATCTTCCCCGCGGCCGGCGAGCACCCCCACCGTCGATTCGCCGCAGCCGCTCCGCCCCTGCCTTCCCCGACCATGCCATCGGAAGCGTGGTGAGCTCAGGGTCCTCACGGACCCGTCCTTTTCCCCTCTCTCCCTCTGGAACTTCCCGTTGCCGGAACCCGTGGCCGCCGCCGCCTTTCCTCGTCGCCGGCGAAGAATCCGGCGACCATTCGGTCAACCGGCGCCACCCCTAGCACCCTCTCCACCTCCTCTAGCTTGTGGTATAGTTTGTTTCATCAATTTTGAACCCAATTCGAGGAATTTGATCTCACCTGTGAAGATCAGAGCATGATGATGTCATCCGTGTGTCATCCTGACGTCATAATCCCCTGTTTAATAATTCGAGAAAATGGAGAAAATTGTTTAATTAATATCTTCTAAAATGTTAATCAGAAAAATAAAAGAAAAGTATGGTTATGCTTAGAAAAATGTAATCTTTCCAAATATGTCATTTTCAATAATGTTTGAGAAAGTTGATTTTTGAACATTATTTAATGTTGTTAATTTATTTAAAAATAGAAAAATAAGATTTTATTCATTAAAATTAGAAAATTAAAAGTTATATACCAAATTTCTCAAAATGACAAATGCAATCTGTTTATGATGTTTTCAAACCCATTTGAGCACTTTATATGGTACCTACTTTCATAATCGCCCGAAACCCCCTCTAGGGTCTATTTCGGGGTAAATTTCAGTAAAATTTCTTAACCAACATCCAAACCCTAGCAACCCATCGAACATGTTTAGGGCTTTATTTCAGTGCATTAACCTGCTCATGCATACATATTGTGCATTGCATCGATGCCATGTGTTGATTGTTATTCTTCTTTTCGGTGTTTGTTCCCCCTCGGTAGAACGTGAAACTCCGACGAGAAGGCCAGCAGTCTAATGGTGAATACTTGATCTTAACCGACAAGTCAAGCACTTATTCCAGAAGATCTTTATCTGGTTTTCTTATAACCAAGGCAAGCATAACCTCTTATCTGCTCATATATGTTTTCCAACAACATTTGATTCTCGTACTTTGCATTCGATTCCAAATTATTTGATGCTAGTAGATATAGTTCACCTATATGCTGCATTGCCTCAATATCCTGATCCACTGCTCCTAGCCACCATAGATTTGCTTGTGCGCATCGCCAAAGCCTCATATCTGCTTCGCTTAGCTTTGCATGTTTGTTTACCTCTGCTCCATCCGGTTGATGAATCAGAGCTGCGATAACTTAGTATGATATGATGACGTGGTGAGATGAGCATTGTGTGGTTAACTTGACTAAGGCTTGGACGGGAGGCCACTTGGGAAGTGGTTGTTTGTCCTGTACTTGCCAACCCTAGGATTAAGGTCTCGCCGCGGAAACCAAGACTGAGCGTGCAACCACACGAGCGAGCCAACGAACCTCTCCTGACTAACTAACTTGTTTGGTTCTATCCGTGAGTCACGTAGTTTGGGATTTCCATCTGCGTGTGAGTCAAAAACCTTTTGGAGGTGTTTAGGGCGTGACCGGGACAAGTGATGGACGTACACGGATCTTGATCCCGACTCACAGAACAGGTGCCGTCAGGAGGTGGCCAACTCCCTGTTGACGGGGTGGCCCTGTTTGGGTTGACTCATGGATAGGGCTCGACAAGGTAAAGGCCGGAGCCAGCCACCCTCTGCCGCGCTCCATGGAAGAGCGTACATGTGGCGCTAAGAGTCGGAGGGTACGCGTGGGTAAAGTGTACCACCCTGTAGGGATAAATCTTTCGGAAAGCTGTGTCCACGGTTATGGACGACTTGGTGAATGCCACGAGGTCATAGATAACTTGAAAGTGGCGTAAAAGATGTTGGCAATGAATGAAGGGTGCCTCCCCGGAGATGCCGGGAGGGGTGATCCTTGTAGCATGTTAGGTGCTGGGAAATGATGTTGGTGGATGAAAAGATGATGATTTCAGAAGTTGGGTAGTTTTCTCATCTGTTTTGAAAACATTCCACAAGACGTGCTATCCCTCCTCGATTTGGAAAACAAAGATTGCTTTATGCAAAATAGCCATCATAAAACCCTTTCTGAAACTAGCAGATATATAACAGGTTAACTACGTCTTGTTGAGTACCTCACGTACTCATGTTTGCTTCAACTTGGTTCAGGTGAAGTTACTCACTTCGGTGGTGTTTCAACGTGGACATCGACGAGTAGTTTGGGGTTCCCATGTAGCATCCTGGAATCTATGGGCTGGGATGTCGCCTTATGTTGCGGCCTCTTAGGCCTTTTTGGTTCTTGTTGATTAGCAACATAATTTGCCTTCCGTTGTTTGATGTAATGTTGGGTCATGTGACCTCTGTTTGTAAAGCTATACTCTAGTAACACCTGTTTAATACAACTTCCATGTCTAGAGTGTTGCTTTGATCGGTTGTTGGTTTCGAGCCCATTGTTATACAGTTTTGGCTATGCCTGCATAGTTGTCGCAGTCGAGGGGTTGTGGAGCCGATGATCCATGTCCGAGCCCGCGTGTCGATGTGATCGGCCTGGGGCGAGGTAACCCCAGTAACCCTCGATTGTTGTTGCACTTTCTGGACACATAGCATCTCTGTATAGCTTTGGTCCCGTTTCCTTCAGTTTCATTCGATCCGTGGACGCTTTGATATGCATAGTTGGTTATGACTAGCATGGGCACAATGAGTAGTAGACTGGGGATCCGGACTACGTGCCGATGAATCCAGTCTGCCTGCCGTTGTTTGTTGCGGCCGGGGCTGGTAACCCTGAAGCCCTTGTGAGTCCATGGCTAGGAGCACATAACAGTATGTATATATTTGGGTCCGGGGTCGTGACACCATTCAAAACAGCAAGAGGTGGACTTACACATATACTCGTTGTAGTGGATAAGTATACCAAGTGAGTGGAGGCGAAACCCATAAAAAACTTGACGGTGTGACTGCCAGAAATTTCCTAATTGACATTGTCATGAGATATGGCGTTCCACACAGCATAATCACGGACAACGGGACAAATTTCTTCATTGGAGAGTTGGAAAAGTATTGCTGACAAACGAGAATTCTCCTCGATCTCGTATCTGTGGCACACCCGCAATCTAGTGGGTAGGTTGAAAGAATGAATGCCTCAATCCTGCAAGGAATACGCCCAAGACTCGAATCTCCTCTTCATAAAGCAGCTGGTGCATAGGTAGAATTGTCGGGGGGTTACCCCCGAGTAGGGTAAAGACGAGTGATAAAGGCAACTAAGAGAAGAGAGGTTTTGTCGAGTAGCCGACTACCCGGTACTCGCTACCCGGTACTCACTACTCGGTTTCACCTCAAGATGGCCAGAAGAAGGAATCAAGCCAGTTCTATGTCTTCGAGTAGAAGAGTTGGCCCGAGTAGAATTGGCGGGAACCTACTCGGGCCAGAAAGTCAAAGGAGCCGTTCTGACACAGGATCCCGCGTATCCTGGGTCCGTACTTGGCAGCATTCGAACCACTATTCATCTAGGGTCGGCCTGCATGACAGTGACAGCATGGAAGCAGGCCGTGGCAGGATAAGGGGGGCCTACTCTGTGTTTGGCACAGTGATACCAGTCTGTCCCCTTGGTTTTGCCCAACGACTTTCCAGATGAAGCCAAAATTAGGAACCAAAGCTGTCAGCGGGAACTCGGAAGAAGGACGATGTGCACACTATGTCGACACTTGTCCATGTTTGGACGTATCCGGCTGGGCACCGTGTATATAAGGTGCCCCGCCGCTCCTGCGCGTGGGATCGCGCATATGCTCGCATACTGGGGACCCTAGAACCCTAAGTTCTTGACGCTAGTTATCACATAGAGGGAAGAGTGGCTACTCGGTAGCAAGATCCTTTGTACTGTGGCTACTCGGAGAGACATTGTAATACATATAGAAAGGCAGGAGTAGGGGTTTTACCTCCTCACGAGGGCCCTGAACCTGGGTACATCGTGTTGTTAGCAGCGTGTGATTCTTACCTCACGCGGCTACTCGTCGCGTGATCCCTCCCCGAATACCTCCAGCGTCCATCGTCCCCACATCTTTAGCCATCCCATGGCATCTGCCGTGACACCACCACGACAGTTGGCGCCCACCGTGGGGCAACCAGCGGCGCTGGCTGGAGTTTCTGTTCGGACGGGATCTTCTTCGACGGAGCGCGTGGTCTGTGGCCTTGTCCATAGATTCGGCTCCTTCGACTTCGTCACCGAACAACGCAGGGCGATTCGCCGGCAAAGGCATGCCGGAGGGCGGCACGGTGATCTCCTTCGGCTCGCACCTCGTCTACGTCGCCACCGCCGTCGTCGACAAGTTTCCAGAAGAGGTGCTGGTCGCGGCTGATCCTCCTGCCGTCATCGCTGCCCGCGGAAGGCCTACGCGCTTTTCCGCGGATAGTGCTGAGGTGATGGTGGCTGGCCTGGCTGCGGACACCGGCAAGAAGGCTGCAGACGTTGCCACCGTCGTCAACGACCCTCATGGCACGAGCGCTGCCGGAAAGCAGCACAAGCCCTACGAGAAGGAAAGCAACCGCCTCCCTCTTCTCTCCACTACTCCGACCATCCCTGCATCCGCAGGAAGGCTTAGTGCGTTGCCTCCCACCGACCTTGAGCTCTTGAGCATGAAGGAGGAGCTCGAAAGGGAGCGCCAGGCGCTTCTTGCCGAGCAGGCGGAGTTTGAGAAGATTAGGCTAGAGCTTAGCCTAGACCAGCTCGAGTACAACAAAGCACACGGCTTCACACCAGTAGTTAGGCGAGCTAGCAAAGTAGGTCCCACTCGACGCAACTTAGGCGCCGAGATGGCGACAGTGGGAGAAGCTCCTAGTCAGTCTGCCACCGCAAACACTTCCAACAGGCCTAGATACAGCACACCCGCAAAGACACTTAGAGCAGCAGAGGCTGTAGCCGCCGAGTTGCCTCGACTCGACGGCAGCGCGCGCATTAGGCAGCAAGAGCGTCTCAACGAGTTGGTGTTGGAGGCCGCAAGGCAGAATGAAGAGTTCCGAAAGGCAAACCCGGGTGCTGGCGGCTCACAGGTGGTGCATTCGCATGCGGCTAGATCTATGGATCAGGCCTCATCCCCGCACCCCAGTCGCGAGAAGAACCGCAGTCGCACCTCGGGTGGAAACATGCAACTGCAGGTGTACGACCCGACTGATGCCGCGAAACAGTTAGCTGTGCCGCGTCAGTCCGGCCAGAAACACAACTCTGCTGGAGCAGGCTCTCAAGCCCATAAAGCTCAAAGCCAAGCGCGAGGAGGAGATCGTCCGGGTACTTCTCGGCAGCAGGCTGCTCAGCCTACTCGGCAGAGGCCTCGTCAGGCAACTGCTGCTCGGCCGCGTGCGGCTGACCGAGTAGCCAACCTGGCGGCGCAGCCTGTAGCCATGGAGGAGGACAGGTACAATGACGGCAACTCGGCTATGGGGCTAGCCGGTTATGACATCCTGGACCGAGTAGGAGACCGCGTGTTGGAGCCTGCGGATGTTCGGTACAAGCTGGACCGGATCAACCTCTCTGCGCAGCTCGAGAACACGGGACCTCCCGGTCCTGCATGTTTTGGCCCGCGCATTATGAATGAGCCTTCCGTGAAGAACTTCCAGCTCGCGAGGGGCACCAAGAACTACAACGGCAGTACCAAACCAGAAGACTGGCTCAACGACTACGTCACTGCGGTTCACATCGCGAGTGGCAACAGAAGGTGGGCTGTGCGCTATGTGCCACAGATGCTAGAGGGTCCAGCTCGCACATGGCTAAACGGTTTGCCCAAGGGCAGTATAAACTGTTGGCTGGACTTCTCGGAGGCGTTCATCAGCAACTTCACCAGCACGTACAAGAGGCCGAATAGGCCGCAGCAGCTGTCGGCTTGCCGACAACGAGAAGACGAGACGGATCGCGACTACCTTACTCGGTGGAGCACATTGAGGAACACCTGTGAGGGTGTGAACGAGGCGCAGGCCATCACTTGGTTCGCGCAAGGATGCAAGCATGGCAACATGCTGTGGCAGAGGTTGCAGAGGGAGATGCCAAGCACTCTGGCAGAGACCATCAAGATCGCGGATCAGTACGCGCTTGGTGATCCTACTCAGCCACTGATAGACTCCCCCGAGCCGAGAAGAAACTTCAGCAACAAGCGCAATGAGTTCCGCAACAAGCGCAGGGGTGACCGACTAGATACTCGGTATGACCCTGAGGAGGTGAATGCTGTGGGGATTGGATCCGGGAGTGGCCAAGGGCAAAAACCTGCTGGAGCCCAGTACGGGCGCAACCAGAATCAGGGCCAAGGCAACAAGAAGCCATACCGTGCTCCTCAGTCGGGTAGCGGCAACTCGGAGCCGGCTAAAAAGCTTGTCTTTGATGACATCAAGGATGCCCCATGCAGTTTCCACACTCATCACCCTTCGAGGCCAGCAAACCACACTACTCGGCAGTGCGAATGGTGGGATCTGATCAGGAATGAGGGCTTGCCTCCTCGTCCTCCCCTGCCAGCCGCGAATGCCCCCGTGCAACCTGCTCGCGCACCCGCAGCTCGGCCTCCCGTCTTCCCGAGAAGAGAGAATGTGAACCAAGTGGCTTTAGGAGCCAACCGCAACTTCAACAACGAGCGTTACCGCAACAACAACAACCGCAACTTCAACAACAGAGTCAACAACAACAACTTCCAGGGCAACAACAATGGCAACAATGATGATGGTGGCCGCAACCAGTACCAGGAGCACCACGAGAGCTACATGATCTTCACTTCTGAGCCTGTCGACAAGCAGTCGCAGCACAGGCGTGCTATGGAGGTGAATGCTGTGATCCCTGCTGTTCCTCACTACATGCACTGGTGCAATGTGGAGATCTCGTGGTCCCGAGCTGATCATCCCAAGGTGATGCCCAATCCGGGTAGCTATGCTCTGGTGCTGGATCCTACTTTCCTGGGCACTGTGAAGAATGTGAAGTTCAGCAAGGTGCTAATCGACAACGGCAGCAGCATCAACATTGTGTACAGAGACACACTCGAGAAGCTTGGGATGGACGAGAACATGCTGCAGCCCAGCAAGACCACCTTTCATGGCATTGTGCCGGGGATTTCTTGTTCTCCGATGGGCAAAGTTTGGATAGATGTGCTATTCGGCACTCGGGAAAATTGCCGCACAGAAAGGCTGCAGTTTGAGGTGGTTGACCATCAGAGCCCATACCATGCCCTACCCGGCAGGCCTGCACTGAGCAAGTTCATGGCTTCCACTCATACTGCTTACTTGAAGATGAAGCTCCCGGGTCCCAATGGCGTGATCACTATTGCTGGCGACTACAAGAAGTCCATAGAGTGTGCTTCTGCTAGCTCGAAGCTGGCCGAATCGATGGTGATTGAGGCCGAGAAGAAGAAGATCTATGAGGTGGTGGCTTTGGCGCAGTCCGCGCAAGCTGGTGCGCAAAATGTGCCGAGTACCCAGCATGGCACCGCATTCCAGGCTTCCAAGGAGACAAAAAAGGTCCAGGTCAACCCCGAGTTCCCCGACCGAGTAGCCATTATTGGCTCCGGGTTGTCGGAGAAATAGGAAGGCGAGCTCATCCACTTCCTCCGTGAGAATCGGGATGTGTTTGCCTGGTCCAATGAAGATCTGCCAGGTGTCCCGAGGGAGTTGGTTGAGCACTCTTTGCATGTGCGTCCAGACGCCAAGCCGGTGAAGCAAGCTGTGCGCCGTTTCGGAGATGAGAGAAGGAAGGCCATTGGTGATCAGATCACCAAGTTACTGATAAGCAATTTCATCGTGGAGGTTCTGCACCCAGATTGGCTAGCCAACCCGGTCATGGTCGAGAAGAAGAAGGAGGATCCCAGGGCCGCTACCGCGTGGCGCATGTGCGTCGACTACACCGACCTGAACAAGGCATGTCCCAAGGATCCTTTTCCGCTACCTCGCATTGATCAGGTTATCGATTCCACTGCTGGTTGTGAGCTCTTGTCTTTCATTGATGCCTACTCGGGCTTTCATCAGATTGCTCTCAACCCTGCTGATCAAATAAAGACTGCTTTTATTACCCCGTACGGGGCTTATTGCTATCGTGTCATGTGTTTTGGCTTGAGGAATGCGGGTGCAACCTATCAGAGATGCATGCAGAAATGCTTGCATGATCAGCTCGGCAAGAATGTGCAGGTGTACGTAGATGACATTGTCATCAAAACGAATAAAACACATACTCTGCTTGCCGATCTTGAGGAAACCTTTGCTAACCTACGCAAGTACAAAATGAAGCTGAACCCGAGTAAGTGTACCTTTGGTGTACCAGCTGGAAAGCTACTCGGTTTTCTAGTTTCTAGTTGGGGCATTGAGGCCAATCCTTCAAAGATAAAAGCTATTGAGAGCATGTCTTTACCGAGATCCTTGAAGGATGTGCAAAAGTTCACTGGTTGTTTGGCATCTCTGAGCCGGTTTCTCGGCAGAATGGGCGAGAAGGCCCTGCCTCTCTACCAATTGATGAAGAAAAGTGACAAGTTTGTCTGGACTCCGCAAGCGGATGTGGCATTCAATGAGCTGAAGGCAATGCTGGGTAGCGCTCCCATCTTGGCTAGTCCGCTACCCAAGGAGCCTATGCTGTTGTATATTGCTGCTACTAACCGAGTAGTCAGCGTGGTGATTGTCGTGGAGCGAGAAGAAGGAGGCAAGAGTGTGCAACGCCCCGTGTACTATCTTAGCGAAGTGATGTCCAGCTCCAAGCAAAACTATCCGCACTACCAGAAAATGACTTATGGCGTGTACCTGGGCGCTAAGAAGCTGAAGCATTATTTCCAGGAGCACCCCATCACTGTGGTGAGCTCTGCTCCCATCTCGGACATCATGGGCAACAAGGAGGCGAGTGGCCGAGTAGCAAAGTGGGCGATTGAGCTAGCCGCGTACGCGCCTGCGTATACGAGAAGAGAAGCCATCAAGTCGCAGGTTCTGGCGGAATTCCTTGTCGACTGGGCCGAGGTGCAGTATGAACCTCCTGCTCCAGTCTCCAACTATTGGAAGATGCACTTTGATGGCTCTAAGGTGAAAGAAGGGCTTGGCGCTGGCGTAGTGCTTACGTCACCCAAGCGAGATCAGCTCAAGTACGTGTTGCAGATACACTTCAAGGCGTCCAACAATGTTGCCGAGTACGAAGCTGTGGTGCATGGCTTGCGAGTAGCCAAGGAGGTAGGAGTGCAGCGCATCATATGCTATGGTGACTCTGATCTGGTGGTGCAGCAAGTTTCTGGCACTTGGGATGCGCTGGATGCCAACATGGCGTCCTATCGCTTCTTAGTGCAGACAATGACTGGATTCTTTGAAGGATGCGAGTTCCAGCATATTCACCGAGCAGAAAATGAAGCAGCAGATGAACTGTCCAAGTTGGGGTCTTCTCGGCAGTATATCCCGGCGGGGATTGCCTTGGAGCATTTGAGGAAGCCATCTATCAAGCCATCCCCCAACTCGGAGTCTATCTTTGTTCCTTCTCTGCCAAGCGAGGAAGCTGAGCCAATGGAGATTGACTGGGAGAATGCAACACGGAACCCGGGGACTGCCGTTCCCTACTCGGGGACTGCTGTTCCCTACTCGGGGACTGCTGTTCCCTACCCGGGGACTGCCATTCCCTACTCGGGGACTGCCGTTCCCTACTCGGGGACTGCCCCACTCGATCCAGAAGCTGTTGCATTCATTGAGGAAGTTCTCGCCAACCGGTCTGGACTTCAGAGAAGTGCTCCTAACCCTTCAGAGCAGCAAGAGACACCCGTTCCAATGGAACTGGACGAACCAGTGTTTCCCACGCGGGAGACACCGAGTTGGGCTATGCCCATATTATCCTTTCTAAGGGACGGTACTCTCCTAGAGGATGAAGTTGCTGCAAGGCAGATTCAGAGAAGATCCAAGGGATACGCCATAATCCGAGATGAGCTGCACAAGAGAAGTGCAACTGGTGTGCTGCAACGCTGCGTGTCACCCGAGGAGGGAGAAGAAATTCTGGTGGAGATACACCAAGGAGAATGTGGACATCATGCCTCTTCTCGGGCATTAGTCAAGAAGGCTTTTCGGCATGGCTTCTATTGGCTCACTGCCTTGAAGCAAGCTGAAGACATCGTGAGGAAATGCAACGGCTGCCAGATGTTCGCGAGTAAGATCCACATGCCTGCTTCCGAGTTGAAAGCCATTCCCATTACTTGGCCATTCGCTGTTTGGTGCTTGGATATGGTTGGTCCCTTCAAGCCGGCTAGAGGCAACATGACTCACATCTTGGTCATGGTGGACAAGTTCACCAAGTGGATAGAAGTGAAGCCTATTCGGAAGTGCGATGGGGCCACAGCTGTGAGTTTCTTGAAGGATGTGATCCTGAGATACGGCTACCCGCACAGCATCATCACGGACAATGGCACTAACTTTGCTGAGGGAGCAATGGTGCGGTTCTGCAGAGACAAGCATATCCGACTAGACGTTGCGTCAGTCACGCACCCGGCATCAAATGGGCAAGTTGAAAGAGCAAACGGCATGGTGCTGGCCCGAATAAAGCCAAGGCTTATTGAGCCACTGCTGAAAACACCTGGGTGTTGGCTAGACGAGTTGCCAGCGGTGTTGTGGAGTCTAAGGACTACCCCTAACCGGTCAACCGGCTACACGCCATTCTTCTTGGTATATGGGGCTGAGGCCGTATTGCCAATAGACTTAGAGCATGACTCCCCCCGAGTAACCCTCTACACTGAGGTGGAGGCGAGAGAAGCTCGAGAAGACGACGTTGACCTGCTTGAAGAAGCAAGAGAGCTGACTCTGGCACGTTCGGCTATCTACCAGCAGAACCTACGGCGCTATCATAGCCGAAAGGTGAACCCAAGGGTTTTCCGAGAAGGAGACATGGTCCTTAGGCTCGTGCAGCGCACAGCCGGGATGCACAAGCTCTCTCCTCCTTGGGAAGGGCCCTTCATTGTGAGCAAGGCTTTGCACAATGATGCGTACTACCTTGTAGATGTGCGGCCATCTCAGAAGAACAGGGTAGACAAAGCTGGAGAGGAATCCAGGCGTCCCTGGAATGTAGCTCTACTCCGTCGCTTTCACTCGTGAGCAAAATGTGTATGTATCCTAATTTCTACTCTGCAATCTGAAATTGAACTCGGGGACTGCCCTCGTCCAAATTGCTCTAAGTGTTTCTACTCGGCTTTGTTCTTTATCTACTCGGTTGCTCTGCTTCAAAGTTCATAAATACATTGAGTAATGTGTTTAAACCTACATGCCAACTCTTCGACTTTGCTGCTGTCCGAAACCCGGCTTCATGGCGAGTAAGAGAACAAGCACAAGGTCAATGAGCACAAGAAAGATTGCTAAGAAAAAGAAGAGTGCAGGAACCGAGTAGAGTGTTGTTTACTGTTCTTACTTGTTCTTTCTTTTTCGGCTAAGTGGTGGGCTGCGTTACCATATATGTTCTCTGAGTGGCTAAGAATTTGCAACTCTGCCTTTGGACTCTTGTGACTCGAATACCAATAAAGCAGTAAACTGCGGGTAGAGCAAAGACGAAAAGAAAGAGTGAATAAGAAAAGTTACTCGGGGACTCGTATGGAAACGCAACTTGGCATTGAGCCAGAGTTGCTCAAATTGATTAACTTCGAATAAACAAAGTGGGAATAAAAACTGTGTAGCAAAACAAAGATAGTCTGTTACATCTGCTCCCGGCATCCCGGGGATCTGATAAAATGTTTAAGTAAAAAGGTTGCAGATAAATTCAAGTGGAGGACGCAGTGTTGTCGGTAGCTGTCTTGGCGGCTGCTTCTTCGGTACTGGCGTGGGTGGCATCCGCTCCCGTCTGGACGGTGGCGGACTCCTCCATCTCGACGTCGTGCTGGGTGGTCGCCTGATCAGAAGTGGCCGTGGCTACCGAGACGGGTCCTGGAGCCGAAGAGGAACCAGAGGTTTGGCCAGGGGGGGCGTACCGTGTCGTCGAGAGCGGCTCCTGAGGAGGTGCCGAAGTCGAGTGCGGCGGTGTCGATATGCGCGTACTCGTCCTCATCGCTACTCGCGACGGCCGTGGCCTTCCCCTTCCCGGCCTTGCTCCTGGGGGAATCGAAGAAGCCCAACTCCAGATCGGACTCCGTGTCGTCATCTTCCCCCTCTTCCTCCTCCAGCTCGGTGTCGGGCTCGGGGGGGCCGTCGATGAAGACCTCCGTTTCAGCACACTCCGCGACCTCGTACGCAATCAACTTGCGCGTGGCCACGGAGCTGGGGTCTGTCTCCCACCTGGAGTCGTTGCGCTTCCCGCGGATAAGTTGCATGTTGAGATTTTCGTACCAGGAGGCGATGCAGAGGAGCATTATGTCCGCACCCGCCCGAGCTCCCGAGGCACGCCATTTCTTCAACTCGGCCTTCACTCTCTGCAGCTTGAAGGCGAGGCCCCGGATGGTGGTTGGCTCAGGATCCTGAGGCCAGAAGAGCTTGTGAAGCTCAAAGCCCACGCGCACCAAGTCAGTGCCAACGCCGGCTAGCTGTTCGAAATAACCTCGCAACACCAGCAGGCTGTCTTCGATCTCAGCTCTGGTATCAGCCGCCTCACCCTTCTCAAGACGAACTGCCTGGGCCTTGGCCACAGCAGGCGCGCAAGCGGAATCAAGATGAGGGAAGATTTCTGCAATAGCAAGGGAGAGATTCAGAACCGAGAAGAGAAGAACCGAGAAGAAAAAATACAGGAAGAAAAAGACTTACGGTTCAGTTCACGGCGCAGATGCTGTAGCTGGGCCCTCCAGGATTCTTCATTGGATATGTGCCTCTCCTGGATCCGGCGCAGAGTATCCATCTGCGCGAAAAGATCAGCGTTGGTCTTCTTCAACGTCTCACATTCCTGCTCAAGGGCCTTCTCCTTGGCTCTGAACGTTGTCTCGGCTTTGGCCTTCTCGGAGATCGCTCTGTCCCTTTCACCAGCAATATCGATGGCATCCTGGAGTGCCTTCTGCAGCTGCAGTTGCAGCTTCTCGGTTTCGGTGGCGTGCTCCTTCACCAGCTCGACGGCTTGGTCGGACAACTGCTTCTGCACCTCTTCAGGTTTGATGCAGTCTTGGTGTTCTTCAACAAATACTTTATGATCTTCTGCGGAGAGACAGACAAGGTTAGCAGAGAAGCAGAGAAGAAACAAAAACAAGATTAATGCCGAGTAGACGGCTACTCACCTTCTAATTTCTTGATGGTGGCTTCGGCGTTCTCCACAAACGCACGGCACTTCTCGTGCTCCTCAGCCAAGTTCTTCAGGTTCTCTGCAGAGAAGGAATGATTAGTGCGAAAGAAAGCGTAAGCGGGCGTAAACAAAAAACGCAGTAACCGCGCAGCTAAGAGCGTACCTTTCACTTCTGCCAGCTGCTGAGTGCTGTCACTGGCATTCTTGCTCGCTGCCTCCGCAGCTGCCTTCTCCTTCTCCAATGCAGCGATTCGCCTCCTGGCGATAGAATGGTTCCAGAGAAGCACGCGGTATAAGTTGGTCCGCTTCAGGACGCTATCCTGAGAAGCGAGAAGAAAACAAGTTAGACAGAGCAGAAAAGATTCAACCCGAGTAGGAGGCTACTCGGAGAGTATCCGCCTACTCGGCCAGAATCTCGGGGACTGGGTGATGGTAAAGAAGAATGAAGGAGAATAGAAGAGAAGAAAAATTCAACTAAGAGAAGGACAAGTGAAACTTACTGCATAAGCTTGCTCGATGTCCTCGGCGTTCTTGCGGTGCAGGAACATCTTGGCAGCCAAGGTCGCGGTCTCGGTGGAAACATGCATGGGCTTGTGTCCCAAGTCAACTTTGTTCCAGTCCACGCGCATGTGGTCGATTCCGCCAAGACTGAGGCCGTGCCAGTGATCCGTGCCGAGAACCCTGCTGTCCCACTTGGCGTCGATGAAGCCAATGGTGTCCAATACCTGCTCAAGGCCCTTTGAGGTTATGGTTTTATCTTGAACTCCCCGAGAAGCAATATTGACGGACTGGTTCTGATTTGGATCTGGGGGAGGGGAGTTCACGGCGACGACCTTTCTTCCCCTCTGAAGGGCCAGTGCTTTGTCCTTGGGAGGGAAGCCAATCAGGCTTTGTTGGCTAACCTTGACCATGTAGTCCGGGAAGCAGGGCTGGCCAGCAGCTCGAGCGTCAGCAGAGATCGCAGCGGCAACAAGGCCGGAGTCGCGGATCACCAGTGCTCCACCCGAGGCTGGTGGCGGCATTTGATTTTGATCTCTGGCCCGCTTCTTCGCCTTCTCTTTCTCGGCTTTCTGCTTCGCGGGATCCTCGGGCTTCTTCCCCTCAGCCTTGGCCTTCGCCTTCTCGGCGGCTGCCTTCTCGGCAGTTTCCTTCTCGGCTTCTGTCTTCTCGGAAGGGTCTTTCTCAGCAGCTTCTTTCTCGGCTGCCCTTCTCTGAACTTCATCCTTCAGAGCATCCAGGGCTTGTTGCCTGGTTACTCGCCCGGCAGGAGGGCTGGCTGCATCCTTGGTCTGCGGCGACGAGGAGGAATTTGGCGGTGTGGTGCCTTGTACAGTGGGTGGCACCACGGAACCGTCACCTTGCTGGGCGCTACTCGGTGTGGTGCCTGGCTGCACGTCGCTCAATGGGTAAGCATCTGTCATACTGGCGTCCGTGGCGGTGGCGTCCTCTACCCGCTGCTCGGCAGCGGGATTCTCTTGCGCGGCAGCCCCTGTGGTGGGCTGCTCTTGCTCAGATTCTGGCCGCTCAAGGGCGGCAGTGTCCTGCATCTCTTGATCTTGGTTCTCCTCGGCATGGCTAGCCGGAGGAGAAGGGGGTCTCTCATAGTGTGTGGCAGTGTCCTGTGCTGCTGACTCGGATTCTGCTCCTTGAGCATCCGTGGTCTGTGCATTGGCGGCAGCAGCATTGGCGGTGTCGTCCTCATCATCGTCAAGGTTGATCAGAGGTACTGGTGGCTTCTTGGCCTGGTCGGGCGCGAGGGCGGCATTCGCGTCCATAGGAGGTCTGCCGAGGAAGAAAGAATCAGAAATTAGAAGGAGATTGGGGAAAATAGCACAGCGCGAGAGGAGAGATAACCGAGAAGAAAACTTACGCAGAGGTGGAAGGGAGCTTTCGCCTCGGCTTCTTCGCGACCGCCTTGGTCGGCTTCTTCTTCTCGGCTGGCTTTTTCCTCTTAGCGGGAGGTTCTTGGGCGCCGCTGCCAGTCCGTTTGCGTGTGTCAGGAGCGGCAACGGACAGAGGCTTGACGACAAGGGCCGTCTTGCCCTCGTTTCCATCTTCATCCTCATCATCATTCTCCTCAGCGACCTCATCTGTGGATTCAAAAGAAAAAAGGAGCGAATCAGAAACAGCAAACAAAGGATTGGTGCTTCTCGGGAGCAAACAGAGTGAATGCGTTATTACCGTCGAATTCATCGTCAGACCAGTTGTGAAGAGATGATTTGGCCTCGCGTTTCTCCGTCGTTGGGGAGCGTGGGAGATTGATCTGATCCGCGGCATCGAAGGAGGGCACGTCGTCCTCCTCACGGTCAGGAAAGAAGTTGCCATCGAAGCTCTCGCAGCTTTCAGTTTTCTGGCGAGTAAGGGTCTGAAGAACAGAGAAGAATCACAGGTTAGCCGAGTATCAGGAAGGAATTCTACTCGGATAGGCGTGCTAGCTCAAAGCACACTAAGCCTAGGCAGCTCACTGATTATTCTACCCGGATAGGCGTGCAAACACAAAGCATACGAAGCCTAAGCATGATTGCGGAATGATCTACTCGGAAAGGCGTGCAGGCACAAAGCACACTAAGCCTAAGAATTGTTCCCGAGTAGGCTACCCGACAAGGCGTGCAAGCACAAAGCACATTAAGCCTAGGCGATTCAGCTAAGTATCCTACTCGGTGCAGAAGGCAATTGCTACTCGCGGCAAGAAGAAGAATTATCTACTCGGAAAGCATATGCAAACACAGAGTAAGGAGGACGTACCCGCTCAATCGGCTTCGTGCGGCTATACGGGACGAACCCGTACTGCCAATTGTCGCCAAGGCTCGTCATCAAGATGGCCCTTGCGTGCCCGGGGACATCAATGTTGTCGATCTCGATGGTTGTCGTCCTGGTGCAGTCGCGGGGGCCTCCCATGTAGCACATGAGATGGCAGCGCTCCTGCAGAGGCAGCACTCGGCGCTGGATCCAGCACGCCACCGGATCGTCGTTCTTGAGGCCTTGCTCTTTCAGCCAGCCAAGCCTCTCCTCTATCTCGATGGCGTTGTCGTCGTTGGCGGGCTTCTCCTTCCAATTCATCCCAGTCGGAGCACGAGTGCTCCAAGCAGGCAAGTTGATGCGGTCATTTACCGTGGCTCCCTTCTCGGCGGGGATGTTCTTGACGTAGAAGAACGTCTTCTGCCACATCCGGACGGAGTCCAACCCCTTGACGCGGGGATGGTTCGTCCCGGCCCGCTGCACCATCATGGCGCAGCCGGTGTCGGTGGCGCGGCCGACGCCCGCGGTGTCCTTCTTCCCAGTGGTCTGCTGGCGGAGGTGAAAGTACCTCAGCCAGGTATCCGTCGTCGGGTGGATGCCGAGGAAGGCCTCGCACACCACGGCGTGGTAGGCGAGGAAGACGACGGCGTTGGGCGGCAGATGATGCATCTGGAGACCGAAGTGGACAAGGAACTTACGGAGGAAATCGGAGGCCGGCAGTCCGAAGCCGCGCTCGAAATGCGACATGAACACAACGCGCTCACCCTCCCGCGGGGTCGGCACGAGTTCGTCGCCAGGCGCCCGACACTCCACGCCGGGAGGAACTCTCCTGGTATTCACGAGCCAGGCGAAATCTTCACTGGTGATGATTGAGCCCGCCCAGCCGGCTTTGGCCATCGTTGCGAGTAGGAGGAGTGGAAGAAATTGGACGGAGTTGGTTGGGCGAAGTGAGTCCGCGGTGGCGCGAAAGCTTGCGCGGCGGCGGAGAGCTCGGTGGCGGAGGAAAGCAGAGGACGAAAGAGGAATAGTGCAAGGGAAGGGGAAAAGGAAGTTACCGGCGGGGGTATTTATACCCTCTCCGCGGGTTTACCGTTACCATCATGGGAGTGGGATCGATCGTGCCGTGTGGTGGGGTCTGTGGCCGTCTAGAAACGCACACAAGCGCGAGATGCGCGCGTAACGGCCGCAATTGATCCCACCACTGGATCGTGCCCTATTATTACGCTTGATGGGACGTGACGGCCAGGGGGCCCACAACGTGATAACTGGGCGCGTGGCGCATCGTGTCCTAGGCAACGAGACGACGGGGTCGTGGATGCTTGACACGTGTGCAGTTGCTGCGTGAAGGGCTGGATTGTGCTCTGCGCTGCAAAGGCTCAATCTGGGAAATTTCTCTAAGTCTTTTTACTCGGCTGCAGAGTAGAAAGCAGACGCTACTCGGAAGAGAAGAAACTCAAGGTACTTTTCAGAGAGCTACTCGGAGGTGCTACTCGGCATCTTTAGGTTCAAGGGCTATGTTGCAAAGATTGGTTTTAAGCTGGCAGAGCCTAATGAACGAGTTCGCAAGACTCTACCAACTTCGGGGACTGCTGTCGGGGGGTTACCCCCGAGTAGGGTAAAGACGAGTGATAAAGGCAACTAAGAGAAGAGAGGTTTTGTCGAGTAGCCGACTACCCGGTACTCGCTACCCGGTTTCACCTCAAGATGGTCAGAAGAAGGAATCAAGCCAGTTCTATGTCTTCGAGTAGAAGAGTTGGCCCGAGTAGAATTGGCGGGAACCTACTCGGGCCAGAAAGTCAAAGGAGCCGTTCTGACACAGGATCCCGCGTATCCCGGGTCCGTACTTGGCAGCATTCGAACCACTGTTCATCTGGGGTCGGCCTGCATGACAGTGACAGCATGGAAGCAGGCCGTGGCAGGATAAGGGGGGCCTACTCTGTGTTTGGCACAGTGATACCAGTCTGTCCCCTTGGTTTTGCCCAACGACTTTCCAGATGAAGCCAAAATTAGGAACCAAAGCTGTCAGCGGGAACTCGGAAGAAGGACGATGTGCACACTATGTCGACACTTGTCCATGTTTGGACGTATCCGGCTGGGCACCGTGTATATAAGGTGCCCCGCCGCCTCCTGCGCGAGGGATCGCGCATATGCTCGCTTACTGGGACCCTAGAAACCCTAAGTTCTTGACCTAGTTCATCACATAGAGGGAAGAGTGGCTACTCGGTAGCAAGATCCTTTGTACTGTGGCTACTCGGAGAGACATCGTAATACATATAGAAAGGCAGGAGTAGGGGTTTTACCTCCTCACGAGGGCCCTGAACCTGGGTACATCGTGTTGTTAGCAGCGTGTGATTCTTACCTCACGCGGCTACTCGTCGCGTGATCCCTCCCCGAATACCTCCAGCGTCCATCGTCCCCACATCTTTAGCCATCCCATGGCATCTGCCGTGACACCACCACGACAAGAATAATTACCTTCTGTACTTTGGAGTATTCGAACGACGCCGAATAGATCAACAGGGCAAATACCCTTTTTCCTGGTTTATGGTGCAGAAGAAGTGCTTCCTACAGACCTGATCCATGATGATAGCCCAAGAGTACAGGCTTACGATGACTCGGATGCCGAAAACGCACGACGGGATGTCATTCATATCTTGGAAGAAGAACGAGAGCTTGTGCTACAAGGATCCGCCATTTATCAGCAAGGACTCCAATGTTATCATAGTCGGAAAATCAAACACCGTTCTTTCAAAGAAGGTGATCTGGTGCTAAGGTTGGTACAGGAAATGAAGCACAAATTAGCCCCACTTTGGGAGGGACCGTTCGTCATCAGCAAGGCTATGAAAAATGGATCATATTACCTTGTAGATATCCGAGAAACGAAAGATGATCCTAAAAGCTCGAATCGCAAGAGGAAAAGAAAGATAGATGTCGAAGTAGGAGAGACAAAGAGATCCTGGAGCATCCAGCAGTTACGTCCCTTCTACACTTAGTTCAATTTCTATGTAAACATCTTTGAGATCATGAAATAAAGTTGTCGGAATTCATGCATTCTTGTTTTATCTGATTATTTTCATTCAAAGTATAAGTTCGTCTTATCTATTTCACAATGATCTTTGAAAATGGTTCAATGTTAACCAGAATTGTGCCTGCATGCTCGGTGTTAAAAAACCGAATGCTTTCACAGCCTAAAAAGGACTAAGGAAACCCAGATTGTGCCTGCGTGCCTGAGTTTCATAATTTTCCAAAATTCCTTACCATTTCCTAAGTATTATCTGTTTGCTTGTACGTTGGGTCACTGGAATTGGTAAGTAAAAGTGCCTAACTATGATCCATGTTTCCGAGTTTTGACTGATTGGTTTGTACGCAGCCACTTGGCATGAAGATTAAATACTTTTGAGCCACTTCAAACAGTAAGGAAAATTAAAGCATACAAAACAGAGAACTTAGAAGGAAAGGAATTAAAACCCAGAACAAACTTTGCAAAGACTTAGAAAATTTTAGTGCAAAAGGGGTGAATACTTGTTTCATACAAAAGATAGATAACATTACAATAGATGTTACATTGGAAGAATAGTAATGCTTCTATTTGTTCTCGAACATCTACTCCGGAACTAGGCGGCATCAGAAGAATCCGAGTCTTCCTGTTCGCTGTCGCTGGGGTTCTAGGGAGTCACCGGAATCTTTTCCTCCGGGTAGAAGGTTGAGATAGACACCATTTGAGCAATCTTGGTAGCATGCCCCTTGACAGACTCAAAAATGTCGGCCCTCTGCGACTCGGTGTACCCTTGAGGGATACCGGTCGCGACACGCCAAGATTTTGCGGTGGTATAGTACATACGCATCAGCCCAAGGGACATGCGTGCACCACCACGAGCAGCAGAGGGAAACCAAGAGTCCTTCTGGTTCGCCACCTCTTCAATTGCTTCCGGAAGTTTGCTTACTTCCGAGAATTCTTCAGCTTTGTTGGGAATGTACTTGTTCACAAGCAGCATTCCCGCAGTCTTCAAGGCAGCGAAGATTCTCCTGAAAGCCTGGATTTTGTCAATCCGGGTAAGCAAGGGGTTCCCTTCTGTTTAAATCAACAAGGAAAAGTTAGAAAAACATAGAAGGAGAAAGAAAACATACCATAAAAAGTGTAAGTTTAAAAACTTGGTAAAAGGAGTTCAAACTTACTGAGAATCTTGTCCATTTCAACGCCTTCTTCAAGGCGTTCATTCAGAGCGTTCTCCAGGTCCTGGATGGTGGCCTTGTCGTTCTCGTCCTGAGCGGAAGCCTTAGACTCAGCAATGCCGACCAGTTGGCTAGCCTCCAGATCCTTCTGAAGCTTTACCGTTAATTGGTAAAGTTCAGAATTCTCCTTTCGGAGATTCTCGGCGTTGCCAGCATCTTCAGCAATTTGTTTGGCTTTCGCCAAAAAAGCTGAAAAGAGTATAAAATGAGGTGATCAAATACTCGGAAAAGGACTTACAAAAATTAGCAGTGCAAATAAAAAACATTTACCCGCCGAGTCCTTCAGTTGCTGCTAGACCGAGGCCAACTCCGAGTCCTTGTCCTCAAGAATACTAAGGAGAGTTTTTACCTTCTTGTTCTTGATGGTAAGTTTATTAAAAACTTCCATGTTGATTGCCTCGGCAGTTTGCTGAACATGGGTAAGAGAAATATCGCTTAACTCAAAAAACAAGAAGGAATAGGAAGAAAGCATTCAGTAAAAAACAATACATTTGTCTAAATGCTTGGGGGCTAGAGGTATTTACCTGGATCATTTTTTGGAGACTCGTCAAATTCTCGGAAAATTCCTTTGCATACTCTGCAAAGGTGATTCCGACATAGAAAACGACGTCTTGTATGACCTGCCGAGCCAAGAACACGTAATTATTCCTAACTATAAGTCCGCCTTGCGTCCCTGGATGAATTTAAGGAGCACGAGCGAAGTATTTTGTCGCCCACAGATGAATGTATTCGTGTTCGTCAAAATGTTCTTCTTTTACCTTGAACTCCTTATCATAGTTACGGATGGGCTCCTTCTTTGGAATGTTTGAAGGCCCACCTTCTTCCAACGCCGCCCTTTCCCTCGCATCCAAGTCGGATGCAATGGGCTGGCTGGACGGCAAAGGATGCTCGTCTTCTCGGGCAGCCGAGTTTTATTCACCCGCCGCAATTGGAGTATCTGGTGCAGCGGCGGGAGATGACCTTGCTCCTCTGTGAGTAGCGGCCTTGTGCTTCTTCCGGGCTTTCTCCTTCAAAGTTGTAGGGGAAAGGCTAGAAAGGGAAGGACAGGAAAATTCCGAGAAATAGAAAACATGCAATAAAAAGCTTAGAAGTGAAAAGCTTGGGTTTCTTACCTGGAAGTTGCGACTGGCACGCTTTCAAGATCAATGACCTCCTGAGTGGAGGACGGCTTCTTGTGCTTCCTTCCTCCGGACTGGAAGTTGGCACAAAGCTTTTCCATTTCTTCGTCGGTGGCAAGCTCAGCCTCGGGAAGAGTAAGAAACTGTCAAAAGAAATAAAATCCGGGTAAGAGACAAAAAACATCCGAGAAAAAGAAGACTCAGAAAAATTCTCAAAAAGAAAAAACCATACCTTTGGAGCTGGGTTTTTGGCGATGTATATTGGCCGGCTCTTCTCGTATTGATCACGAGTCGAAACAAGCTGGTTTACGCGCTTCTTCGATCAAGTCCTTTTTCGACAAAGACTTGTTTGTCGCCCTCGTCGCGTCTTCCGGGCCCGTGTATTCACACACAAGCCTTTTCTGTGATAGGCCAAGGGACGGATCCGCCTTTCGAGCCAGCACAGAATAGTGTCCATGCCGGTCAGAGGGGGAGTGACGGAAACAAGTTTGGCGATTCGTCTCTTGATCCTCATCAGATCTGCAGGCAGAGTCTAGACCGCGTCGACCGCCCAATTATCTTGGGGAGTGGCCGCGGAATTGACAAATGGCGAAATGCCCGTTTCCTTTCCAGGAAACGGGACATCCACATGATAGAAGAATGAGCCCGTCCAGAATTGGACGGACTCGGATGTTTTGATTTTCGGAGACCAGTCTTCCCTAAACCTACGCAAGGTAAAGGAGATGGTTCTGCAAGTAGGGAGAGCGCCCTCAGAGGGGTTGCACTTTACCCCGAAGAAGTATTGCCCGAAATCTAAACATGATTCTATCCCTAGGTAACCCTCGAAAAGGGCTTGAAACCCGGATAAACATAGGATAGAGTTGGGTGTCGGAATATGTGCTTGGATCGTATAGTGGTCTAGGATTTGCACGAAAAAGGCGGAGGGCGAAAACCCCATACCTCAATTGACGTAGGATGTTAACATAACCCGTTCGATGGGTTCTGGAGATGGCTCGGTGTCGTCCTCGTCGTATCGTCATCTCCCTTCCACCACAAACCCCTCCTTTTCTAAATCCGAAAGAAGGGAAGGAACCACATTACAGTGGCTCCAGTTCCCGGTGTTTTCCTCCCCTTCGTGTTCACCTCCGGCGGCGGTGGAAACGGTGACCTCATCGCGGCCGTGAGAGATTTCCTCCGTGGGATCGGAGAAGGGAGGCGGAGGAGGAGCAGTTGATGAAGACGGCGGCGCGTTTTCGGCCGCGGGAGGCAGACCCCCGCCGGCCGGCTCGCTAGTGGCCCCCTCCGGCGCGTTTGCGGTTCCGCAAATCGGAGAATTGAGGCGGGGGTCGAGGTCGTTGATGATTTCGTCAATGTTCATGGCGGCGCTCGCCGAGTCGGAGGCCCGGGGGGAATCTCTAGTGGCCATTTTTGGGTGGCGCAGCCGTGAGCTAGTTCCTCCGATGGTTATCTCCGGGAAAGGGCTTGGGGGCTCGGTTATCTATGCTCGCACTCGTGCTCGGGCTCGGGCTTTGGTTGCTAATGGCACTGGGAGCTCGGGGAAGAAGATGAAGTGGAAGAGTATCCGGAGACCCCAAGGTGGCTATTTATAGCCACGCGCGTGGAGATTAGTTCCAACGGCTATTTTAGCCGTTGGATGATCGACGCATGTTTACGCCCGAAATTTTCGGGAAATGAGGGGACAGGGTGATAATTAATATCTCCTCGTTTCTCGCGAGAATCTGGCAGAGGATACGTTTCAGGGTTTTGACTGAACCCAAACGTCCGTGATGTCAGCAGAATTTCATAGCTGATGTCACGAAGTTCTTTCTCCGCGAAGGCTCGTGGAAGAAAAAGGCGGACTTTGGTAAAATCCGAATTATGGGTTATAAATTTTTGGAAAAATAAGAATCAAGACAAAACGCCAACATTTCTCGGAAAAGAATGCTAATCGACGAAAGATGTCAGAGTGAAGTCTTAATTCTTCTTGGGGGCTACTATCAGATATATACCGATTAGGGATATGTCCGGCATTGGCCTAAAGAGCCGGATTACCAGGGTGACCTGTTGGTAATGGATCACAGACCATTGGGCGGCCCAGTAAGCTGATGCGCAGGAAGCCGGATTCTAGGAGAACCCGAACCACGACCCAAAGTGGTGCGGCTTGGAGGAGAAGACGGATTCTAGGAGATACGTGTGGCGTTACAGATGAAAATCGTGCCCGGGCTTTCGGTCAGGCTGGCGGCGACGACGCCCGTGGGTGCCGTTACCCTCCTTGGAGGCGCTGCCGATGTGCGTCACCGTCTTCTTCGCTCGCTTGGTGTTGGCGGTTATCTCCGGGCGAAAGCCTAGATGTTTCGGCACGATGGCGGCGTCGTCGACGTCGTCCCTCCCTTGGGAGCATCGTGTTTGGAGGTCTTCGTGTTGCGCTCCTTCGGTGTCCGCCGCTGTCCTAGATTGTCGCTCAACGGCGCACAGTTTAGGATAGGCTCTTTGTGTGTAGTTGTTTTTTGCTGTTGGTGGCTGTCCTTTGGACTAGCCTGGGTGGAGTTCTTGCTACTCTCGTTGTTCGCAACGAGGTGTGGTAATGTTGTATCCGGAGTTCTCTCTTCTATAAAAATCTGGTGCGCTTAGGCGTACCCTCGAAAAAAAAAAAAGTTAGATACTTTCCGTAATCTTCTAGGTTTCCTTTTTGTAAGCCCTAACCCGGTTATCTATGTAAAGTCGGACATGAGAGAAGAAAGACACATACAATTAGCTAGAAGCCAACTCGCCAAGAAGTTGATCCTCGTCGAGTTAGCGAAACCCTACTCACATTGTACTTTGTATATTTCAGGATTCAGCCCTGATTTAGTGAGATTACAGGAGTAGGAACACCGCCAAGTTGTGTCGTACCGAAACTGGGTAGACTTGGTGTTGTCGTTAGTCGTACTACCACGTCCCCCACGAATCTACCAGTAGTCTCATGGTACCCCCGTCTAATAACTCTATTATGATGTCTCGACATTATGTATTTGCTCATACTTTTTTATTTCAGGATTTTAAATATTTGCAGCCCTAGCTAGACCACACGACATATTATTTGACATGTTCCACCTCGACAACAAGAAGTTGTAAGTGTAGAGATTTGATTCAAGCTCGTTGATGACGGAGGCAATTCAGGTAAAAGTAACTAAACTTCGGAAGTTCCATCCTTTGTAATACGTAGTTAATATTTTTTATTTTAAACTTATGTGCTTAGGTAGGGATTGGTTTGGATGGAGCTTGATTTAATTGTAGTATTAATGTATTATAGTTCATGTGATCTCCTCCTGGAAGCCTAAAACGCTTTGATCTGATTCTTCCATGAGTGTTTGGGCTTGCTAGCAAAACTAACAAATAAAATGAATCACCAAGTAGGGATGGAGCCTTATTTTGGAAAGCAGAATAGTGTGTTTTCAAGGCTCCATGGTATAACATAATTCCACGTGCATAGCCCGACGGGTGCCCAGTAGGTCGTATTTAGGAGCTACCGAGCTATTTAGTTATGCCCTGAACCCTTAGCGTAACATCATCTGCACTGTGTGTATGTTTCATTCTGGTGCTTATAATCGTATTGGAGTTGCGGCATTAGGCTACTTATAGTAGTTGTGGTCTTATAGCACAGAGCTGCAAATGTTCCACAAGTATGTTGAGGCTGACAGATTTGGCCAATATTAGTTTCATAGACCATACTTACTTTTTTTAATAATGAGACCATACTTACCATCTAAATGACAACTGAAAACTGGAGCATACTTACTTCTTGATGGGATGCTTTGCACATTTTTTTAAACTTGGGATTAAATTGCCTTCTGCTATGCGCATATTCTTACACGTGGATGCTCGGAGACCAAATGGTTCTGCTGTACTCATAGGATATGCTATCTGGAGTTACTCTGATATTCAGTTATATTTTTTATTCTCTTCTCCAGTTGTCGAAAGATTTGCATGGTATTCCCCTGTACACTTCAGATTGAAGGGCATTGATTTATAGTGAAAAGCATGGGAGAAGGCACTTGGCATGTCCTGGATAGATTTGTATAGAGATAAACTTGTAAGTTGTAAGTTGCTTTGTGCTCTCCTTTTCTTTTGGTATCACACTTTTTCACGTCTGCTATATTTTCTGTGATGAAAAAACCGTATGGCTTTGGTCTCTGTCGGTGGTAACATTCATATGACCATGTGCACTATATATTTGTTGTTTTGTTATAGACTATGGACTTCGGATGTATCCAGAATCCACTGTACCATTGCACTGTATTGTATATCAAAATAGCTATTATTGCTCAATGTGCTAAGAGCTTTGCGTTACCGGCAGAACCAAATTATTTTGGGGGTGTTACTAAATTGAGGTTTGTCTGCCTCTAATTGCTTCTTATCCTTGATCAGACCGAAGGTTATTTCGATTATAATTGTATATGCGTGCAGGTGTAGAACATGTTTAAAGGAAAGAACTTCTCCCTTACTTTACCAATTTAAAGTTTAAGAAGCCCATGTTGCTTGGTGCCGGGGGTAATTTCTAAACTATATTATAGTGCAGGTTCTTCCTTATTTTCCTGAAATAAGTTGTAACATTTAAAGTCAACGTTCTGAGTTTTATACATATTCACTGATGAGACAGGCGAGGAAACCAAGCCAAGGAGACGCCAGTCATGTTGCTGATTAACACGTGGGGGATCATGTCTCATATGGATTGAATATAATTCCACATTGTAGGGATTTCATCATGTATTATTCAAGGTCGACCTGAGACTCTAAGTGAATGTAGCATGCGCGGTTTGATTATTTGATACTCCCTCCTTGCCATAATTAATATAGTGCATATGAGATTTTTCAAAAGTCAAACCATGTAAACTTTGACCAAGTTTATACACGGTTTGAATTTTAAAAAATATCATATGATTTTCGCAAGGAGGGAGTATTACTAATCTTGCAATATTTTTTAATTAATTATATTTGCTATAGAATCTTAGATGTAGTGTTCATTCTCTTTTTGATGTTGCATATCAGAAGTAGAGGAGCATTTGAGGAAACCTCTATGTACAAGAGCAAGACCGGTATCAATTTTTCTACTGTTGTGAGAATATCCATTTCACATCCTTCGAAAGCACGCGTTGTCGTGGTGGTGTCACGGCAGATGCCATAGGATGGCTAAAGATGTGGGGACGATGGACGCTGGAGGTATTCGGGGAGGGATCACGCGACGAGTAGCCGCGTGAGGTAAGAACTAAGCACTGCAAACAACACGATCTACCCAGGTTCAGGGCCCTCGTGAGGAGGTAAAACCCCTACTCCTGCCTTTCTTTGTGTATTATGATGTCTCTCCGAGTAGCCACAGTACAATGGGTCTTGCTACCGAGTAGCCACACTCCTCTCTACGTGAAGAACTAGGTCAAGAACTTAGGGTTTCTAGGGTTCTGGTGTGCGATTGCGGGATCGTAGGATGTGTCCTCGCGCAGGAGGCGGCGGGGCACCTTATATACACGGTGCCCAGCCGGATACGTCCAAACATGGACAAGTGTCGACATAGTGTGCACATCGTACTTCTTCCGAGTTCCCGCTGACAGCTTTGGTTCCTAATCTTGGCTTCATCTGGAAAGTCGTTGGGCAAAACCAAGGGGACAGACTGGTATCACTGTGCCAAACACAGAGTAGGCCCTCCTTATCCTGCGACGGCCTGCTTCCATGCTGTCACTGTCAGGCAGGCCGGTCCCAGATGAACAGTGGTTCGAATGCTGCCAAGTACGGACCCAGGATACGCGGGATCCTGTGTCAGAACGGCTCCTTTGACTTTCTGGCCCGAGTAGGTTCCCGCCAATTTTACTCGGGCCAACTCTTCTACTCGAATGGACAGAGCTTGGTTGAATTCTTCTTCTGGTCATCTTTCTGTAAGACCGAGTAGCAGTCGACCGGGTAGCAAGTTACCGGGTAGGCGGCTACTCGACCAAACTTCTACTCTGACCCTTGCCTTTACCACTTGCCTTTACCCTACTCGGGGGTAACCCCCCGACATTAGTCCCCGAAGCTGGTAGAGTCTTGCGAACTCGTTCACTAGGCTCTGCCAGCTTAAAACCAATCTTTGCAGCACAGCCCTTGAACCTCAAGACGCCGAGTGAAACCTCCGAGTAGCTCTCTGAAAAGTACCTTAAGTTTCCTCTCCTCCGAGTAGCAGACGATTTCTACTCTGCACCCGAGTAAAAAGACTTAGAGAATTTTCTTGAATTGAGCCTCTGCAGCGCAGAGCACAATCCAGCCCTTCGTGCAACAACTGAACACGTGTCAAGCATCCACGCCCCCGTCGTCTCGTTGCCCAGGACACGACGTGCCACGCGCCCAGTTTCCAGGCAGTGGGCCCACCAGCTCGTCATGTCCCATCAAGCGTAATAATAGGCCACGATCTGGTGGTGGGATCAATTGCGGCCGTTACGCGCGCGTCCCGCGCTTGTGTGCGTTTCCAGCCGGCCACAGACCCCACCACACGCCACGATCGATCCCACTTCCCCGATGGTAACGGTAAACCGCGGAAAGGATATAAATACCCCCGCCGGTAACTTCCTCTTCTCCTCCCTTCGCTCTTTTCCTCTTTCGTCTCTCTGTTCTTCTCCGCCGCCGAGCTCTCCGCCGCCGCGCAACCTTTTGCGCCGCCGCGGACTCAATCCACCCAACTAAATCTTTCCAGTTCTTCCCATCTTCCTACTCGTGGCCATGTCTCGCGCCGGCTGGGCTGGTTCGCACGTCACCGCCGAGGATTGTGCCTGGCTCGTGAACACCCGGAGGGTTCCTCCTGGTGTTCAATGCCGGCCGTCTGAGGGTGAGATCGTGCCAACCCCGCAGGAGGGCGAGCACGTCGTCTTCCTGTCGCACTTCGAGCGCGGATTCGGCCTGCCGGCCTCCGACTTCCTCCGCCGCTTCCTGGACCACTTCGGCCTTCAGATGCATCACCTCCCACCAAACGCCGTCGTCTTCCTCGCCTACCACGCCGTGGTGTGCGAGGCCTTCCTCGGTATCCATCCCACGACGGATACCTGACTGAAGTACTTCCATCTCCGCCAGCAGACCACCGGGAAGAAGGATGGCGCGGGCGTCGGCGGCCGCGCAACCGATACCGGCTGCGCCATGATGGTACAGCAGTCGGGAACCAACCACCCCCGTATCAAGGGGTTGGAATCCGTCTGAATGTGGCAGAAGACCTTCCTCTACGTCAAGAACATCCCCGCCACGGAAGGAGGAAAGGTAACTGACCGAATCAATCTTCCCGCTTGGAGCAACCGTGCTCCCTCCGGGAAGAATTGGAAGACGAAGCCCTCTAACGACCTCAACTCGATGGAGATAGAGGCGCGGCTCGGTGTTCTAATCGACCAGGGCCTCAAGAGTGATGATCCCGTGGCCTGCTGGATCAAGAACCGCGTGCTGCCTCTGCAGGACCGCTGCCATCTGATGTGCTACATGGGAGGCCCCCGCGACTGCACCAGAACAACCACCATCGAGCTCGACAACGCGGATGTTCCTGAGCACGCAAGGGCCATCCTGACAACGAGCCTCGGCAAGCATTGGCAGTATGTGATGGGGGGGATGATAACCCGGTAGGCCGAACTCCAAGGAGTAACCCGGCCCAAAGGACGATGTGCAGGATCCGGCTAACGATAAGGAAACCTGTAAAGGCCCAAGCTTGTAGGCCCAGTAACCCGGATTGTGGGTTATGGTAGAAGAAAGTTAGGGTTTGTACGCCGTGTCCGGGTAGGATCCAGGATGCGCCTTGAAGAATAAGCCAGGGGGTACGGGTGCTTTATAAACCGACCCCCAGGTCTAGTTTAGGTAGAGATCTAAGAACCCTAGCAGTATCGATTTGATATCGAGTATCCAGTGTATACAAAGGTCGAGTTATTATCAGAGATTCGGCGACTTTGACCGCCGGCTACTAGATCGAGTTGCATCATGCTTTCCTTTGAGCTAAACCCTCTCCCAAACGCCTGTGTCGACTTGCCCCAAAATCAGTTACCCCTGGTAACATCTGCCGTGATTATCCCACGACAGTTGGCGCCCACCGTGGGGCCTGCGTCCAAAGGTGTTTACATCACGGGAGAAGCTCGGAAAAGGATGGAGAACCTCGTTGTCGGAGAGATCTACGACGACCACGAAGGGAAGAAGATGGTGGACGATTCCGGCTGGGGGCCAGAGTCGGATCACCTCGAATCCGGATCTATGGTGACTATCGGACGGATCAACATCTTCATCGGTATGGTACGTACGCCTGATTTAAGGGGACAGTATCATGTGCATACTGCAGGAACTTCTAGCAGGAACAAAGAGACGTCAAGGCAGACGGCAAACTCAGTTTCTTCGGCTAAACCGGGATACCTTAGATGGGCGGAGCAAGAGATGACGCGGAGTAGAAAGGATCATCCGGAAAGAATAGAGCGCCCAGGAGCCTTGGCATTAGTGGTCGCTCCACAGGTTAATGGCTACGAACTGAACAGAGTCCTGATAGACGGTGGAAGTAGCATCAACATCCTTTATTGGGAAACCTTCTTACGGATGAGTCTCAAAGAGTCCCAGTTACAGAGAAGTTCGACAATCTTTCATGGGATCGTGCCAGGTCACTCGGCGAGCCCCGAGGGAAAGATCACTTTGAAGGTTGCTTTTGGAGAATCGACGGATAATTATCGAGTTGAGTGGCTCACGTTCGAGGTGGTCAAATTGCGCAGTCCTTATCACGCGCTGTTCGGAAGACCGGCTTACGCCAAATTCATGGCTAGGCCGTGCTACGTGTATTTGCAGTTGAAGATCCCGGGTCCTAAACGGACCATCACCATACATGGGAACTGGGATATAGCGGCCGAGTGTGACGAAGTTGATTCGGTTATAGCTGAGCAAGCATGCAGAAAGGAAGAACTCGAATATTACCGGTCTCAAGTAAATCCGGATGATAGAACAGCCTTGAAAAAGCCGAATACCGAGGATGAGAGAGCAAAATTCAAGGCAGCACAAGACACCAAGAAGATAGATTTTGTCGAAGGTGATTCCACTAAGCAGTTTACCACAGGGTCTAACTTGGGAAAAGAGCAGGAGGAAGCGCTTGTGGAGTTTATTCGTTCAAATGCGGATGTGTTCGCCTGGACGCCTAGCGACATGCCGGGTATCCCTAGAGAGTTGGCCGAGCACAGTTTGCATGTGGATCCCAAGTCCAGGCCCGTGAAGCAGGGTTTGAGGAAAATGAATGAGGAAAGAAGGAAGGCTATAGGCGAAGAGATCGCTCGGCTATTGGCAGCCGGCTTTATCATGGAAGTATTTCACCCGGATTGGTTGGCAAACCCGGTTCTAGTAATGAAAAAGACCAATGAGTGGAGGATGTGCATTGATTTTACGAGTCTCAACAAACATTACCCAAAGGATCCGTTCGCGCTACCAAGGATAGATCAGATCATAGATGCAGTAGCTGGAAGCGATCTATTATGCTTCCTGGACGCATATTCCGGGTATCATCAGATTAAGCTCAAGAGGGAGGATTGGGAGAAAACATCGTTCATAACCCCTTTTGGGGCCTTCTGTTATAAAACTATGACGTTTGGATTGAAGAACGCCGGTGCAACTTACCAACGGTGTATTCAAAAGTGCTTCGAGGACCAAATCGGACGCAACGTCCATGCCTATGTGGATGATGTGGTCATCAAGACCAGGAAGGCGGAGACATTTATCGATGATCTAAAGGAGACGTTCAAAAACTTGAGGAGGTACCAGATGAAGCTTAACCCGACGAAGTGCGTGTTCGGAGTTCCAGCTGGGAAATTACTCGGCTTTATAGTTTCCGAGGGAGGAATCGAGGCAAACCCGGATAAAATCAAGGCCATCCAGAGTCTGAAAAAACCGGAAAAATTGAAGCATGTTCAAAAGCTCACGGGCTGTGTAGCAGCCTTGAGCCGATTCATATCCAGACTCGGAGAAAAGGCAATACCCTTGTACCGGCTCTTGCGGAAATCAGATAAATTCGTGTGGGATCAAGAGGCGGATGAGGCGTATGAGGCACTAAAGAAGCAGTTATCCGAAGCACCAGTACTAGCGGCGCCGGGTCCTAAAGAGCCTATGTTGCTATACGTGGCAGCTGGCCCCCGAGCCGTCAGCGCAGTAGTTGTTGTGGAGCGCAAAGAGGATGGGAAAGGTTACCCGGTTCAGAGGCCGGTTTATTACGTCAGCGAGGTATTATCAGAAGCAAAGCAGCGCTATCCACATTGGCAAAAGTTGGTGTTCGGGGTCTTTATGGCCAGCCGGAAGTTGAAGCCGTATTTCCAAGAACATCCCATAACAGTGGTTAGTTCAATACCAATGTCGGATATCATCAGAAACTCGGACGCGACGGGAAGAATAGCCAAGTGGGCAATAGAGATGGGGGATTATCACATCAACTATGAACCCAGGTCAGCAATCAAGTCCCAAGCTTTAATTGATTTCGTTAACGACTGGACACATACATGCATGACTACGACGATTCCAAATTCCGAATCATGGATCATGCACTTCGATGGATCTAAGCAATACGAGGGATCAGGAGCTGGGGTGGTGCTAACGTCACCCACATGAGATAAATTAAGTTACGTACTACAAATTCACTTCGACTGTTCCAACAACGTGGCCGAGTATGAGGCCCTATTGCACGGCCTAAGGGCAGCTAAGGAGATGAACGTCAAGAGGATACGGTGTTTCGGAGATTCGGACCTTGTGGTACAGCAGGTATCAGGAACTTGGGATAGAAAAGACGCAACTATGGCAGCATACCGCAGGGAAGTTGATAGGGTTGCAGGATATTTTTCCGGGTACGAGGTGGAACATATAGACAGAAGAAAGAATGAGGCAGACGATGCGCTCGCTAGACTCGGCTCGCGCAGAGAGCCGGTTCCACCTAACGTTTTCCTGGACGAATTATGGCGACCATCAGTTAGAACCGATTCAGAGGAGGAATTGGCAAATCAAGACCCGGATTCAGGACTTGTGGCTACTGTACGCACTGTTCCCGAATGGACAGAACCGTTTTTGGCCTACCTATCGCGAGGCGAGTTACCACAGCAGGAGGTATTAGCAAGGCAAATTTTGAGGCGAGCAAAGGGATATTCTATCGTCAACGGGGAACTATATAAAAGAAGCGCGGCAGGGGTCTTTTTGCGCTGCGTAGCGCCAGAAGAAGGCCGACAGATTCTCAAGGAAATACATGAAGGCGACTGTGGACATCACGCATCCACAAGATCTCTCGTGGCTAAAGCTTATCGACACGGATTTTTTTGGCTCACGGCTCTAGCAGATGCGGAGCGATTGGTAGCAAGGTGTGACGGATGTCAAAGGTACGCTCGCCAAACCCATGTGCCGGCTATGGAGTTACGGACCATCCCGTTAACTTGGCCGTTCGCTGTCTGGGGTATGTACATGGTTGGCCCCTTTCATATGTCACCATGCAAGAAGACACATCTTTTGGTGGCTATTGATAAGTTTACCAAGTGGGTTGAGGTTATGCCAGTTACTAATTGCGAATCAGCCACAGCAGTCAAGTTCCTGAAAGGATTATCTACCGGTTCGGGTATCCCCACAGCATAATTACCGACAATGGAACCAACATGTCCCTTGGTGAGATGGAGAAGTTCTGTGGCAACAATGGAATCCGACTTGACGTCGCGTCAGTGGCTCATCCGCAGGCCAACGGACAAGTGGAGAGGGCAAATCAAGAATTGCTACGCGGGTTAAAACCACGACTACGAGTCCCCTGTATCAGGGCAGCTGGTGCATGGGTCGAAGAACTCCCTTCTGTGGTTTGGGGCATCAATACTACGCCTAATAGATCTACTCAGATGACACCCTTCTTCATGGTCTATGGCGCGGAGGCAGTACTACCGAGTGATATTATTCATGATTCACCACGAGTATCAGCATACGTTGAAGTGGAGAATGAAAAGACCCGGCAAGATGCCGTGGATATGTTAGAAGAGCAAAGGGAACAAGCCCTGGAAAGATCAGCCATATATCAGCAGGATCTACGAAGGTATCATAGCCGGCACGTGAAAACCCGGGTCTTCCAGGAAGGAGACCTGGTTCTGCGCCTGGTACAGCCGAACGAAGGAAAGCACAAGTTATCACCACCCTGGGAAGGACCGTTTATCATAAGCCGGAATTTGCATAATGGGTCATATTACTTGATAGATGCAAGGGAAGAGTCGACCACAGTTAATGACACTGCTCACACCACTTCATCTATGCAAGAAAGAGACAGACCGTGGAACGTGGCTCAGCTACGTCCATATTATACTTAGCAAAAATTGTATTGGCATTGAACGGTGTAATAGGCAACAGGTTTTCAGACGTACTATTTTCCTGTCCAGGGTACCTTTGGGGACTGGACGGGTTTTTAATGAGGCGGCTTGCTGACCTAGATTTTTCATATCAAGTAAAGAGGTGATTATCAAGAAAAGAGATGGTTATTATCAGGTTATGTACTCTCAATATGATGCGTATATCTAGGTCTTGGGGACTGGTCGCTTGAATAGCACAGTTACAAACTCAAAGACCTGGCCATGATGCCTATGAGTTATAAGGGCCGATTACTTGCAAACGAGTACGGCTACAATCTTATAACCGGACAAAGAAGTCCAAATTCCTTGGCTATTCTTACTTAAGCTCGATGTGACTCGCATTAAAGTGGCATGATTTGTTCGCTTACGATTACAGTCAGTCATGAAACCCGACGGGGCTTGAGTGGCTACGTTTTCGTATAGATGTAACAACATGGTATCCACGCGAAAGCCGGCTTAGAGTACAAGATAGTCAAAAGGGTCATCTAAACCACAAGTTATGCAGAGTACAAGGCTAAACAGCTGGAAACTCAACGATTATTAAGCATAACTTCAAATCCTATGTGAAACAACTCAGGGATCTTTGTGAATTTAGCAGTCGGCACTTCTTTCCCCTTTCAAGATCAAGTGTCCTAGGCTTGGAGATTCGGGTCCGGGTGACTTGAAATCTTGAAAAGAGAAAAAATTGCTTACTTGTAGAATTCCAAAAACCCAAATATCCGAGTCTTGGGGACTTGGGGACTTAGAAGCAAATCCGCTTGTCAATACCCATGAAACCCGGAAATCGAGTCTTCACAAAAGGAACAGTAAAGAAAGCCGGGTATCGAGAACAGATGAGCTCAATAATGGACAAGTTTAAAAAGGCCGGCAGAGGCATAAAGTATATCAAGACCTTAGCGTGCATTACAAAATCCCGGTGAAAAGATATCAAAGGTGCACAGGCGCACCACCCAAAATATAACTGTTTAAGCAGCATGTTGGCCAACCAGTGCATAAGAAGAGGCATTAGAGATCAGATGTCACTCGGCGTTCATCTTGGCCTTGCCCTTGCCATCATTGGTGGTAGCAGCAGCACCCGGATCAGCGGTACCAGCCCGTGCAGGAGGGGGAACGACTGGTGTTGAGGTAGCGGGGGCAGAGCCGGCTTCAGCTTGCTTCTTGGCAGCCTCCGCCCTCAACGCAGCAGCTTCCTCCTTCCACCGAGCCAGCATATCATACGGCTCGGGAAGATCCGACTTAATTGCTACACCAGCAGCATCATATGCTGGAACAAGGATATTAACGTCCAGTTCATCAGCGATCACGCTGGCCGGGTAACGGACCTCCTTCTGGACGGCCTGAAAATCCTTCACCGAGAACTTGGACCCATCAAGCTTGAACTCTGGGAAGCCGCCCATGAGCTTCGCTAGCTCGAGCTTGGGGAAATAAGCCTTGGCGAGTGCAATCCCCCGGGTCATTCCAACCCGGCAAGACGAGCGTTTCCAGTGCCAAATCCACTCAGGAATAGTGGAGAAGGCATCCAGCATCCTCTTCAGATCAACATGTCCTCTACCCGGCCACCGTAACTCCTCCAGGATCCATTTGGTTCCGGCACATAGCTGCCGGATAACGCTCTTCATGGTTTTCAGCTTGGCAATGTCATCCTCTTCCGGCATGGTTTCGTCCGGGCCTGAAAAAATGGAAACGTAAGTCGGGAAAACTCTTGCTATCTATCAAAAGGATAAACCCGGAGGAGGAAACGTACCAAGTAAAACGCGATATGTGTTTGATATTTGGACAGAAAGGCTTGTTAGATCATCTTCTGCTTTGTGAGCCCTTTTCCTATATTTCCTCATTATCAGCCTATTCCTCCTGGCCTCAGCTTCGGCTGCTTCACGCAAAGCTACCTCCTTTTCGATGAGCTTGGTGGCGTCTGCCAGTTTCTCCTCAGATTGAGTCACGAAAGACTGCATGCATGCAAACAAGGATCAGTCGGGTAGAGGAGCAACTTATCAGTCGCTTGTATAATAAAGTCCCAAGCAAATTATGAATCAATTCACTCGGAACTTGGGGACTGGACAAAGGCACAAGCAATATTAATCGGATTTACCTCATGTTTGGCTATTAAAGCCCCCAAGATGTTTTCTTCATTAGCCCTTAAAGTGCGCAGGGTTTCCAGCATCTGGGCAAACGTCAGTTCCTCGGATCGAGTACCGGAAGAGCCGGCAGCTTGGTCGCCTGGTGGGGGGGCTCTCCCTGCCCTTGGAGTTGAGACCCGGACAGTTTGAGTACCCGAGTTGGGAGAACCCATCCTTGTATCTAGAACCTCGATCTCCTCGTCTACCGGTTCCGATGAGGAAGGAGATCCGACGGCTCGGGAAAGCGGATTGTTCAGAGGCCTTGTTCCTGGTTGTTCTCCGTATCACCGCCAGCCGCGGCGTCTACGTTCTCAGTCGGCTTTTCTGCCTGATGGTTATCCGTCTCTGCGTTCTCCGGGTCACTGATGGTGACTTGAGCGCTGATAAAAAGATGAAAAAAGGCAGTTATTAGTTATGACGGTGGTTTGGGTGGAAATTTGCCAGACGTAAAAGGAAACCGTGTAGCAAAAACTTACCCGGCATTCACGATATAGTCCGGAGGGAGCTCGCCGGAGGAAGCAGGTGAGGTCGCCACAGGGACTACCAATGGAACCCGGAATTGCCCGGCACGCGGATGATTAGGAGAAGGATGGCGCTGAGGAGATTCGGAAGGATGAGAGGGAGGAGAGCTGGTGCGATGGACCGAAGGGGTAGAGGTGCCCGGGTTAAGGGGATCTTCACCCGGGGAGCTCCGAGTTACTCTGCGCTTGGCTGTGAGAGAATCCTTCAAGCACGACGAATTTGATAATTGATGGTTAAGACGTCGCATGGCATCAAAGGAGTAAGGTTCAGAGGATAACGAGGAAAAAGGAACCTTGGACACTGCCCCTCTGGCCTTCCTCTTGGCTCCAACTGTTGTTTCTTTATCAGACTCGGTGGCCTCCGGGTCATCCTCGTTGGTCTCACTTCCGTCCTCTGGCCCTGCGAATCGCGAGTGTGTTTGTGGGAAAAGGGTAAGCGGAAGGAAAATAATACAAGAAAAGATATACCAACTCTGTGCAAATACCTTCGCTATCATCAGTCGTCTCGTTATCTTCTTCCGGGTCTCTGGAAGGGGGAGGGGGTTCAACTCTCCAGAAAGGGTCATCAGCCTAAGACCAAAGGATAAGACTAGGAGTTAGAAGCTGTATCAAGTCGGAATGTGGAAAAATAAGTCATGAATATCTGATATTACCGCTGGGGCCGGGTTTTCTCGGGTAAACGGGGGTAACCCGGTGATGCCCTTTACCACCTCTAGCCTCTCTGTCAAGAAGCCCTTGATGACCTTGTTGGTATCGCCGTCCGCAAAGCTTTTGGTGGAGTATCGGAGCGCATCTGTGGTGTGCCCCGAGTACTCGCACATCAGTTTGGCGCGAATGGAGTTGGGTTGGATCCGGAAATCAACCCATGTTTTTATTAAATTGAGCCCGAGGAGGCCTTGGGCTGAGAGAATGGCTATCTTGGCTAGCAAGGGGAGGATTGCCTCCCTGTCCGAATCTGATGCAAAGGCGCTGAAAGACTCGGAGGGCTCGAGGGGGGTCTCTGAGTAACCCGGCAGCTTCTTTTCGCTGTCGGGGAGGTATCGCGGCAATAAAAGAAGGACAGCTGCCAATGTTTGACGTGGGAGTGTAGGTTGAGGGTTGGCATCGGAGAATTCTTGCGGCGCTGGATGGATACCCCGCCACAGGTGAGGAGCGCTCCGTCGCCGCTCTCGCGGCACGGCTTGCATTGGAATAACTCAATGAAGAGAGTCAAACTCGGCGGCATGCACAAGTACGACTCAGACATAACGATGAAGTGGGTGATGTTCAACATAGAGTTAGGCCCTATGTCGAACACCCGGAGTCCATAGTGATCTAAGACCTCCCTAAAGAAAGGGTGACCCGGAGGACGGAATCCTCGGGTCACGTGCTCTACGAAGCAGATTACCTCGTTTTCTGCGGGTGTGGGCCGGGTCTCATTACCCGGTACTCTCCAGTGAATGTCCTTTTGAGAAGGGAGTATTCCTAATTCGGCTAGTTCGTCCAGCTTAGCTTTTGTGGCTGTCGAACGCCCCCAGTTGGCGGATATAGTTGGGGAAGTCCTTGACTGGGTCGATTGTTTTCCTTGCCGTTTGGGAGCCATGGGATTAACCTGCAAAACACAAGAAAAAGAAGCACAGGGAATAAGACCCGGAAGTGTTGGATTGTCCGAGTATGAGGTATCAAGAAAGTATGAAGCTAAAAATTATCCGGGTATCACGCTATGAGGTGGAGATTACAAGGTGTCCGGGTGTTAAGTACAACAGTGGAAATTATTGGTCACTTACGTATGGAAAAGCATTTGGGGAAGATGGATGGTTGCCCATGTGTCTACTGCAAGCAAAATAGCTGGAAAAGGAGGGTTTTCCGGGTGTTAACGCGATAAGCGGAAAATCAAGGAGGAATGGATCTAGATGGGAAAGTTTGCGAGCGATTTTACAGGAGATTTGGTGATTAGTAATGGTAGGAGGATGAGTTGTAACTATCTAGCAGGTGGTTAAAGGAGTTGGCAAGCATCGAATCGATCTAATTTAGCGCAATCGGAAAAACGATTCACGGGTTGACCTAGATCCGATCCTGGATGAATTGAAAAATTGCGGGGCCAACTTAAAACGGCTGCAAGAGGCTTACCAGAGAGATTGGAGTCTAGCGCGACGGCGGCGAGAGGCGTGGCTCGAATGCCCCTTTGCGGCTCTTGGCGCGGAGAACGAAGGTGCGGCAGTCTAGCGCGACGGCGACGCGAAATGGTTCGAGGGCGAGCGCGGCCGGCGGCGACTTGGCTTCGATGACGAGCGTAAGCTCCTTGCGGTGGCGCTGCGAGGGTGTACGGAGCAATGAAGGAAAGGGGAAGCTGAGGTGTAGTGATGGGTTTGAGGTTACCCTCTGAGTACTATTTATAAGGCGAGGGTGGTTCTATCTCAACGGCCAGAAGCCGGAAATCGTGGGGTGATGGTTATCCACGTGGATTCTGCAAGATATGCGCCAAGTATTGGGCAAAGCATCTGGACAAGAGAAAGAAGGAAATCCACTCCGTGATATCAGGGTCGGTTATCGAGTATGGGATTTTGGCATTTTTATTAGGGTTTGGACCTGGAAAATTAAACCAAAGAGTTTGGGGAAAGCCCGGGTTAATATATGTCCACCATGGAGTTAGGCCTAGCCACTTGTCAAAGCATCTTAACCCGGCCTCCACATGCCTATGTGTTTGATATATTTGCAGGGAATAGCAAGCGCTTCAAGGAGGACCTATGAAGCCCAGGCTATTCTGGGGACTACTGATGGGGGGATGATAACCCGGTAGGCCGAACTCCAAGGAGTAACCCGGCCCAAAGGACGCTGTGCAGGATCCGGCTAAGGATAAGGAAACCTGTAAAGGCCCAAGCTTGTAGGCCCAGTAACCCGGATTGTGGGTTATGGTAGAAGAAAGTTAGGGTTTGTACGCCGTGTCCGGGTAGGATCCAGGATGCGCCTTGAAGAATAAGCCAGGGGGTACGGGTGCTTTATAAACCGACCCCCAGGTCTAGTTTAGGTAGAGATCTAAGAACCCTAGCAGTATCGATTTGATATCGAGTATCCAGTGTATACAAAGGTCGAGTTATTATCAGAGATTCGGCGACTTTGACCGCCGGCTACTAGATCGAGTTGCATCATGCTTTCCTTTGAGCTAAACTCTCTCCCAAACGCCTGTGTCGACTTGCCCCAAAATCAGTTACCCCTGGTAACATCTGCCGTGATTATCCCACGACAGTATGGGTTCGTCCCATTCAGCCGCACGAAGCCGATTCCGCGGGTACGTTCTCCTTCCTTCGCTTTCTGTATACGCACTCCGAGTAGAAAACTTCCTCTTCTCGCCGCAACTAGCAATCGCATTCTGTACCGAGTAGAGTACTTAGCAGAATTGCCTAGGATTAGTGTGCTTTGTGCCTGCACGCCTTGTCGGGTAACCTACTCGGGAACAATTCTTAGGCTTAATATGCTTGATGCCTGCACGCCTTTCCGAGTAGGATGTTCAGTAAGTTTGCCTAGGCTTAGTGTGCTTTGTGTTTGCACGCCTATCCGAGTAGGATGCCTTCCTGCTACCCGGCTAACATGTGATACTTCTCCGTTCTTCAGGTCCTCAATCGCCAGCTTATGGAGAGCTGCGAACGTTTCGAAGGCAATTGGTTTGCTGATCGAAAGGAGGACGACGAGGCCTCTTTCGAGACCGCTGACCAGATCAACCTCCCTCACTCCCCCACGATGGAGAGGCAGCGCGTAGAATCGTCTCTCCGCGACTGGTCCGAGGAAGAAGATGCAGGTAATTGAACGGTTACTTTGCTTACTTGCGAGAAGCACTAATCCATTGTTTATTGTTTCTGATCCGCTCCTCTTCTTTTCTTGAATCCACAGATGATGTTGATGAAGAGAACGAGGGTGAGGACGAAGACGAGAACGAGGGCGACAGGGCCCTTGACGTCAACCCTCTATCTGTCGCTGCTCCTGTTACTCGCAAGCGAACAGGTAGTGGCGCCCACGATCCCCCCGCCAAGAAGAAGAAGCCAGCCGAGAAGAAGAAGACGACCAAGGCGGTCGTGAAGAGACCGAGGCGAAAGATCCCCTCCACCACCGCGTAAGTTTCTTCTCGGTTGTCTCCCCTCTCGTATTGTACTGTTTCTTCTAATCCTTTTCTGATTTCCGAATTTCCTTTTCTCTACAGACCTCCCTTGGATGCGAACGCTGCTCTCGCGCCTGACCAGGCTAAGAAGCCAGCTGCCCCGGTTATCAACCTCGACGAGGACGAGAACGATGCCGCCAACGCACAAGCAAAGGCCACAGAGGCCCGAGATGCAGAGCTGGAGCGGCAATCCCGCGCAGAGTCAGAAGCGTAGGATGTCGCTCACCAGAATAGGCCCCCTTCTCCTCCGGCCAACACTGCCGAGGAGACTCAAGACCAAGAGATGCAGGATGACGCCGCCCTTGAGCGGCCAGAAGCTGGACAGGAGCAGCCAACCACAGGAGCTGCTGGACAAGTAAATCCCGCTGCCGAGCAGCGGGTAGAAGATGCCACCATGACGGATCATTATCCACTGAGCGATGCGCAATCAGGCGCCGCGCAGAGTAGCGCCCAGCCAGATGCCGCGCAGAGTAGCGCCCAGCCAACTGGCGCACCAGATAGCGCACCCCTGGCGCCGCTAACTGACCAAGGCAGCGCCCCGACAGACTCCTCCTCTACACAGCACACCAAGGCTACAGCCAGCCCTCCGGCTAAGCCGAATACAAGGAAGAACGCCCACGATATCGCAGAGAAGGAGGCAGCCGAGAAGACAGCCGCCGAGAAGGCGAAGGCCGAGAAGAAGGAGCCCGAGAAACAAAAAACCGAGAAGCAGAAGAGCGAGAAGCCAACTGCTCAGAAGGAGAAGGCGATGAAGCAGGCTTCCGCGCTGATGCCGCCGCCATCATCGACTGGCCAGTCCGGTCAGTTGGTGATCCGCGATCCCAGTGCGGTCGCTGCTGCGACTGCTGCCGCCGCCGCTGCCGCTGCTCAACCTCGCTTCCCGGACTACATGGTGCAGGTTAGCCAACAACGCCAGATCGACTTTACCCCTAAGGATAAGAAACTTGCTCTTCAGAAGGGAAGGAAAGCCTTGGCAGTGAACTCCGCGCTCCAGGCTCCAAACCAAGACAAATCCATTTCCATTGCTTCTCGCGGAGTTCAGGACCAGACAATAACATCTCAGAGCCTTGAGCAGGTACTCGACACGATTGGCTTAATTGATGCCAAGTGGGACAACTAGCTTCTCGGCACATACAAATGGCATGGCCTTGGCCTGGGCGAGATTGACCACATGCGGATTGATTGGAACAAGGTGGATTTGGGATACAAGCCCATGACCGTCTCCACCGACACTGCCACTCTCGCCGCCAAGATGTTTCTGCATCGCAAGAACGCCGAAGATATCGAGCAAGCTTACGCAGTAAGTCTTAACTTGTCCTCTCCGAGTTGGATTTTTCTTCTCTCCTATCTGTCTTTATTTTCCTTTACCATCACCCAGTCCCCGAGATTCTGGCCGAGTAGGCGGATGCTCTCCCGAGTAGCCGCCTTCTCGGGTTGAATCTTCACTTCTTTGTCTAACTTGATTTCCTTTCGCCTCTCAGGATAGCGTTCTGAAGCGGACCAATCTGCATCGCCAGCTTCTCTGGAACCATGCTATCGCCAGGAGGCGAATTGCTGCACTGGAAAGAGAGAAAGCAGCTGCAGAGGCAGCCGGCAAGAATGCGAAAGATAGCACTCTGAAGCTGTCTGAAGTGGAAGGTACGCTCTTAGCCGCGCGGTTCTTATGTTTTTTGTTTACGCCCGCTTCTGCTTTCTTTTGCGCTAACCATTCCTATTCTGCAGAGAAACTGAAGGCCTTAGCTGAGGAGCACGGGAATTTCCGTGCGTTTGTGGAGAAAGCCGAGACCACCATCAATAGATTAGAAGGTGATTTGCCGTCTTCTCGGCCTGATTCTTGTTTCTTTTGCTTCTCTGCTTCTCTGCTAACCTTGTTTGGCTCTCCGCAGAAGATCATAAATTGTTTGTTGAAGAACACCAAGACTGCCTCAAACCTGAAGAAGTGCAGCAGCAGTTGTCCAGCCAGGTCGTTGAGCTGGTGAAGGAGCACACTACGGAGATGGAGAAGCTGCAACTCCAGCTGCAGAAGGCACTCCAGGATGCTATCAATCTTGGCGCCGAGAGGGACAGAGTGATCGCCGAGAAAGCCAAGGCCGAGACAACATTTAACGCCAAGGTGAAAACCCTCGAGCAGGAGTGCGAGGTGCTGAAAAAGGCCAATGCTGGGCTCTTTACTCAGACGGATACTCTGCGCCAGATCCAAGATAGGCATATATCCAATGAAGAATCCTGGAGGACCCAGCTGCAGGAACTGCGCCACGAGTTGAATCGTAAGTTTTTCTCCTTTCTGCATCTCTTCTTCTCGGTTCCATCTCTTCTTCATGGTTCTATCTCTTCTCTGATTTTGTTACTGAACTCCTCATTTGTTTTTGCAGAAATCTTTCCTGACATTGTGTCTTCCTGCGCGCCTGCTTTGGCCAAGGCCCAAGCAGCACGCGCTGAGAAGGGCGAGGCAGCTGATACCAGGGCCGAAATCGAGGACAGCATGCTGGTGATGCAAGGCCAGTTCGAATGCCTAGCCGGCGTGGGCACCGATCTGGTGCGCGTAGGCTTCGAGCTCCATAAGCTATTCTGGCCTCAGGATCCTGCGCCCACAACCATCCGGGGCCTTGCTTTCAAGCTGCAGAATGTGAAGGCCGAACTGAAGAAATGGCGCGCCTCGGGAGCTCGGGCAGGTGCTGACTTGATGCTTCTCTGCATCGCCTCTTGGTATGAGAACCTGAATATGCAGATCATCCGCGGGAAGCGCGACAATTCCAAGTGGGAGAAGGATCCCAGCTGTGTGACCATGCGCAAGCTCATCGCGTACGAGGTTGCGGAGTGCGCTGACACTGCAGAATTCATCGACGGCCTCCCCGAGCCCGACACCGAGATGGAGGAGGACGAGGAAGGAGACGATGAAGCAGAGACAGATTCCGACTTGGACTTCTTCGAATCCCCTGGAGGCAAGGCCGGGAAGGGGAAGAGTATCGCCGTCGCGAGTAGCGATGAGGAGTACGAGCATATCGACACCGCCGCCCTCGGATTCGGCACCTCATCAGGAGCCGCTCTCGACGACACGGTACTCCCCCATGGCCAAGCATCTGGTTCTTCTTCAGCCCCAGGGCCTATCTCGGTGGCCACGGCCACTTCTGACCAGGTAGCCACCGAGCGCGACGTCGAGATGGAGGAGTCCGCCACCGTCCAGTCGGAGGCGGATGCGACCAACGCCAGCGCCGAAGAGGAAGCCGCGAAGACAGTTGCTGCCAGCTCGGAGGCGGAGGCGACCAAGTCCACCACAGAAGATGAAGCAGCCAAGGCCAGCACCGACAACACCGCTTCCTCCACATGATTTTATCTGCAAACTTTTGGCTTGAACACTTACCAGATCCCCGGGATGCCGGGAGCAAATGTATCAGACTATTCTCATTTTGCTTGCTACTCAGTTTTTATTCACACTTGTTTATTTTCAAGTTAATCAATTTGAGCAACGCTGGCTCGATGCCCGGTTGTGTTTCCATGCGAGTCCCCGAGTAGCATTTCTTATTCACTCTTTCTTTTCGTCTTATCTCTACCCGCAGTTTACTGCTTTATTGGTATTCGAGTCACAAGAGTCCAAAGGCAGAGTTGCAAATACTTAGCCACCTAGAAAACAATCATAGTAACGCAACCCACCACTTAGCCGAAAAGAAAGTACAAGCAACAGTAGTAAATGACACCCTAATCGGTTCCTGCACTCTTCCTTTTCTCAGTAATTTTTCTTGTGCTCATTGACCTTGTGCTTGTTCTCTTGCTTGCCATGAAGCCGGGTTTCGGACAGCAGCAGAGTCGAAGAGTTGGCATGTAGGTTTAAACACATTACTCAATATGCTTATGAACTTTGAAGCAGAGCAACCGAGTAGGCAAAGAGTAAAGCCGAGTAGAAACATTTAGAGCAATTTGGACGAGGGCAGTCCCCGAGTTCAATTTCAGATTGCAAAGTAGAAATTAGGATACATACACATTTTGCTCACGAATGAAAGCGACGGAGTAGAGCTACATTCCAGGGACGCTTGGATTCCTCTCCAGCTTTGTCTACCCTGTTCTTCCGGGATGGCTGTAAGTCGACTAGATAGTATGCATCATTGTGCAAAGCCTTGCTCACAATGAAGGGTCCTTCCCAAGGAGGAGAGAGCTTGTGCATCCCGGCTGTGCGCTGCACGAGCCTAAGGACCATGTCTCCTTCTCGGAAAACCCTTGGGTTCACCTTTCGGCTATGATAGCGCCGCAGGTTTTGCTGGTAGATAGCCGAACGTGACAGAGTCAGCTCTCTTGCTTCTTCAAGCAGGTCAACGTCGTCTTCTCGAGCTTCTCTCGCCTCCACCTCAGTGTAGAGGGTTACTCAGGGGGAGTCATGCTCTAAGTCTATTGGCAACACGGCCTCAGCCCCGTATACCAAGAAGAATGGAGTGTAGCCGGTTGACCGGTTAGGGGTAGTCCTTAGACTCCACAACACCGCTGGCAACTCGTCTAGCTAACACCCAGGTGTTTTCAGTAGCGGCTCAATCAGCCTTGGCTTTATACCGGCTAGCACCATGCCATTAGCCCTTTCAACTTGCCCATTTGAGGCCGGATGCGCGACTGACGCAACGTCTAGTCGGATATGCTTGTCTCTGCAGAACCGCACCATTGCTCCCTCAGCAAAGTTAGTGCCATTGTCCGTGATGATGCTGTGCGGGTAGCCGTATCTCAGGATCACATCCTTCAAGAAACTCACAGCAGTGGCTCCATCGCACTTCCGAATAGGCTTTACCTCTATCCACTTGGTGAATTTGTCCACCATGACCAAGATATGAGTCATGTTGCCTCTAGCCGTCTTGAAGGGACCAACCATATCCAAGCACCAAACAGCAAATGGCCAAGTAATGGGAATGGTTTTCAACTCGGAAGCGGGCATGTGAATCTTACTTGCAAACATTTGGCAGCCGTTGCACTTCGTCACGATGTCTTCAGCTTGCTTCAAGGCAGTGAGCCAATAGAAGCCATGCCTAAAAGCCTTCTTGACTAATGCCCGAGAAGAGGCGTGATGCCCACATTCTCCTTGGTGTATCTCTACCAGAATTTCTTCTCCTTCTTCGGGTGACACGCAGCGTTGCAGCACACCAGTGGCACTTCTCTTGTGCAGCTCATTTCGGAATACGGTGTATCCCTTGGATCTTCTTTGAATCTGCCTTGCAGCAACTTCGTCTTCTGGCAGAGTACCGTCCTTTAGAAAGGATAATATGGGCATAGCCCAACTTGGTGTCTCCCGCGTAGGAAACACTGGTTCGTCCAATTCCATAGGAACGGGTACTTCTTGCTGCTCTGGGGGGTTAGGAGCACTCCTCTGAAGTCCAGAACGGTTAGCGAGAACTTCCTCAATGAATGCGACAGCTTCTGGGTCGAGAGGGGCAGTCCCCGAGTAAGGAATGGCAGTCCCCGAGTAAGGAATGGCAGTCCCCGAGTAGGGAACGACAGTCCCCGAGTAGGGAACGACAGTCCCCGAGTAAGGGATGGCAGTCCCCGAGTAGGGAACGGCAGTCCCCGGGTTCTGTGAAGCATTCTCCCAGTCAATCTCCATGGGCTCAGCCTCCTCGCTTGGCAGAGAAGGAACAAAGATAGACTCCGAGTTGGGGGATGGCTTGATAGATGGCTTCCTTAAATGCTCCAAGGCAATTCCCGCCGGGATGTACTGCCGAGAAGACCCCAACTTGGACAGCTCGTCTGCTGCTTCGTTCTCTGCTCGGTGGATATGTTGGAACTCGCAGCCTTCGAAAAATCCCGTCATTGACTGCACCAAGAAGCGATAGGATGCCATGTTGGCATCTAAAGCATCCCAAGTGCCAGAAACTTGCTGCACCACCAGATCAGAGTCACCATAGCATATGATACGCTGCACGCCAACCTCCTTGGCTACTCGCAAGCCGTGCACCACGGCTTCGTACTCGGCAACATTGTTCGACGCCTTGAAATGTATCTGTAGCACGTACTTAAGCTGATCTCGCTTGGGTGACGTAAGCACTACGCCAGCGCCAAGCCCTTCCTTCACCTTGGAGCCATCAAAGTGCATCTTCCAATAGTTGGAGACTGGAGCAGGAGGTTCATATTGCACCTCGGCCCAGTCCACAAGGAACTCCGCCAGAATCTGCGACTTGATGGCTTCTCTTCTCGTATACGAAGGAGCGTACACGGCCAGCTCGATTGCCCACTTGGCTACTCTTCCACTCGCCTCCTTGTTGCCCATGATATCCGAGATGGGAGCAGAGCTCACCACAGTGATTGGATGCTCCTGGAAATAATGCTTCAGCTTCTTAGCGCCCAGGTACAACCCATAGGTCATCTTCTAATAGTGCGGGTAATTTTGCTTGGAGCTTGACAGCACTTCGCTGAGATAGTACACGGGGCGCTGCACACTCTTGCCTTCTTCTTCTCGTTCCACCACAATCACCACGCTTACTACTCGGTTAGTAGCAGCAATATATAGCAGCATAGGCTCCTTGGGTAGCGGACTAGCCAAGATGGGAGCGCTACCCAGCATTGCCTTCAGCTCGTTGAATGCCACATCTGCTTGCGGTGTCCAGACAAACTTATCACTCTTCTTCATCAACTGGTAGAGAGGCAGGGCCTTCTCGCCCATTCTGCCGAGAAAACGGCTCAGAGATGCCAAACAGCCAGTAAACTTTTGCACATCCTTCAAGGATCTTGGCAAAGACATGCTCTCAATAGCTTTTATCTTTGAAGGATTGGCTTCAATGCCCCGACTAGAAACCAGAAAACCGAGTAGCTTTCCAGCTGGTACGCCAAAGGTACACTTACTCGGATTCAGCTTCATTTTGTACTTGCGTAGGTTAGCAAAGTTTTCCTCAAGGTCGGCAAGCAGAGTATGTGTTTTATTCGTTTTGATGACAATGTCATCTACGTACACCTGCACATTCTTGCTGAGCTGATCATGCAAGCATTTCTGCATGCATCTCTGATAGGTTGCACCCGCATTCCTCAAGCCAAAACACATGACACGATAGCAATAAGCCCCGTATGGGGTAATGAAAGCAGTCTTTATTTGATCAGCAGGGTTGAGAGCTATCTGATGAAAACCCGAGTAGGCATCAATGAAAGACAAAAGCTCACAACCAGCAGTGGAATCGATAACCTGATCGATGCGAGGCAACGGAAAAGGATCCTTGGGGCAGGCCTTGTTCAGGTCGGTGTAGTCGACGCACATGCGCCATGCGGTGGCAGATCCTCCTTCTTCTTCTCGACCATGACCGGGTTGGCTAGCCAATCCGGGTGCAGTACTTCCACGATGAACTTGCTTATCAGCAACTTGGTGATCTGGTCTCCGATAGCCTTCCTCCTCTCATCTCCGAAACGGCGCATAGCTTGCTTCACCGGCTTGGCGTCTGGACGCACATGCAAAGAGTGCTCAACCAACTCCCTCGGGACACCTGGCAGATCTTCATTGGACCAGGCAAACACATCCCGATTCTCACGGAGGAAGTGGATGAGCTCGCCTTCCTATTTCTCCGACAACCCGGAGCCAATGATGGCTACTCGGTCGGGGAACTCGGGGTCTACCTGGACCTTCTTTGTCTCCTTGGAAGCCTGGAAAGCAGTGCCATGCTGGGTACTCGGCACCCCTTGTCGGCCTCAATCACCATCGATTCTGCCAGCTTTGAGCTAGCAGAGGCACACTCCATGGACTTCTTGTAATCGCCAGCAATTGTGATCACGCCATTGGGACCAGGGATCTTCATCTTCAAGTTGGCAGTGTGAGTGGAGGCCATGAACTTGCTCAAAGCAGGCCTGCCGAGTAGAGCATGGTATGGGCTCTGATGGTCAACCACTTCGAACTGCAGCCTCTCTGTGCGGCAATTCTCCCGGGTGCTGAATAGCACATCTATCCATACTCTGCCCATCGGAGAACAAGAAATCCCCGGCACAATGCCATGGAAAGTGGTCTTGCTAGGTTGCAGCATGTTCTCGCCAATCCCAAGCTTCTCGAGTGTATCCTTGTACACGATGTTGATGCTGCTGCCGTTGTCGATTAGCACCTTGCTGAACTTCACATTCTTCTCGGGCCCCAGGAAGGTAGGATCCAGCACCAAGGCATAGCTACCCGGGTTGGGCATCACCTTGGGATGATCAGCTCGGGACCACGAGATCTCCACATTGCACCAGTGCATGTAGTGCGGAACAGCAGGGATCACGGCATTGACCTCCATGGCACGCCTGTGCTGCGATTGCTTGTCGACAGGCTCAGAAGTGAAGATCATGTAGCTCTCGTGCTGTTCTTGGTACTGGTTTCGGCCCCCATCATCATTGTTGCCATTGTTGTTGCCTTGGAAGTTGTTGTTGTTGCCTCTGTTGTTGAAGTTGCGGTTGTTGTTGTTACGGTAACGCTCGTTGTTGAAGTTGCGGTTGGCTCCTAAAGCCACTTGGTTCACATTCTCTCTTCTCGGGAAGACGGGAGGCCGAGCTGCGGGTGCACGAGCAGGCTGAACAGGAGCATTCGCGGCTGGCAGGGGAGGAGGAGGAGGCAAGCCCTCATTCCTGATCAGATCCCACCATTCGCACTGCCGAGTAGTGTGGTTTGCTGGCCTTGAAGGGTGATGAGTGTGGAAACTGCACGGGCCCTCCTTCATGTCATCAAAGACAAGCTTCTTAGCCGGCTCCGAGTTGCCGCTACCCGACTGAGGAGCCCGGTATGGCTTCTTGTTGCCTTGGCCCTGGTTCTGGTTGCGCCCGTATTGTGCTCCAGCAGGTTTTTGCCCTTGGCTGCTCCCGGCTCCAATTCCCACAGCGTTTACCTCCTCGGGGTCATACCGAGTATCTAATCGGTCACCCCTGCGCTTGTTGCGGAACTCATTGCGCTTGAAACTTCTTCTCGGCTCGGGGGAGTCTATCAGTGGCTGAGTAGGATCACCAAGCGCGTACTGGTCCGCTATCTTGATGGTCTCCGCCAGAGTGTTCGGCATCTCCCTTTGCAACCTCTGCCACAACATGCTGCCGTGCTTGCACCCTTGCGCAAACCAAGTAATGGCCCGCGCCTCGTTCACACCCTCACAGGTGTTCCGCAATGTGCTCCACCGAGTAAGGTACTCGCGGTCTGTCTCGTCTTCTCTCTGTCGGCAAGCCGACAACTGCTGCGGCCTATTCGGTCTCTTGTAGGTGCTGGTGAAGTTGCTGATGAACGCCTCCGAGAAGTCCAGCCAGCAGTTAATGCTGCCCTTGGGCAAACCATTGAGCCAAGTGCGAGCTGGACCCTCTAGCATTTGCGGCACGTAGCGCACAGCCCACCTTCTGTTGCCACTCGCGATGTGAACCACAGTGACGTAGTCGTTGAGCCAGTCTTCTGGCTTGGTGCTGCCGTTGTAGTTCTTGGTGCCCCTTGCGAGCTGGAAGTTCTTCACGGAAGGCTCGTTCATGATGCGCGGGCCAAAACATGCAGGACCAGGAGGCCCCGTGTTCTCTAGCCGCGCAGACAGGTTGATCCGATCCAGCTTGTACCGAACATCTGCAGGCTCCAACACGCGGTCTCCTACTCGGTCCAGGATGTCATACCCGGCTAGCCCCATAGCCGAGTTGCCGTCATCGTATCTGTCCTCCTCCATGGCCACAGGCTGCTCCGCCAGGTTGGCTACTCGGTCAACCGCACACGGCTGAGCAGCAGCTGCCTGGCGAGGCCTCTGCCGAGTAGGCTGAGCAGCCTGCTGCCGAGAAGTACCCGGACGATCTCCTCCTCGCGCCTGGCTTTGAGCTTTATGGGCTTGAAAGCCTGCTCCAGCAGAGTTGTGTTTCTGGCCGGACTGACGCGGCACAGCTAACTGTTTCGCGGCGTCAGTCGGGTCGTACACCTGCAGTTGCCTGTTTCCACCCAAGGTGCGACTGCGGTCCTTCTCGCGACTGGGGTGCGGAGATGAGGCCTGATCCATAGATCTAGCCGCATGCGAGTGCACCACCTGCGAGCCGCCAGCACCTGGGTTTGCCTTCCGGAACTCCTCATTCTGCCTTGCGGCCTCCAACACCAACTCATTGAGACGTTCTTGCTGCCTAATGCGCGCGTTGCCGTCGAGTCGAGGCAACTCGGTGGCTACAGCCTCTGCTGCTCTAAGTGTCTTTGCGGGGGTGCTATACCTAGGCCTGTTGGAAGTGTTTGCGGTGGCAGACTGACTAGGAACCTCTCCAACTGTCACCATCTCGGCGCCCAAGTTGCGCCGAGTAGCACCTACTTTGCCAGCTCGCCTAGCGACTGGCGTGAAGCCATGAGCCTTGTTGTACTCGTTCTGATCTAGGCTAAGCTCTAGCCTAATCCTATCCAACTCCGCCTCCTCGGCAAGAATCTCCTGGCGTTGCCGCTCGAGCTGCTCCTTCATGTTCAAGAGCTCGAGGTCGGTAGGAGGCACTAGGCCAGTTCTTCCTGCGGACGCAGGGATGGTCGGAGTAGTGGAGAGGGGGATGCGGTTGCTCTCCTTCTCGTAGGGCTTGTGCTGCTTCCCGGCAGCGCTCGAGCCAGCAGGGTCGTCGACGACGGTCGCAGTGCCAGCAGCACTCTTGCCGGCGTCCGCAGCCAGGCCAGCCACCATCACCTCAACGCTGTCCGCGGAAAAGCGCGTAGGCCTTCCGCGAGCAGCAATGACGGCAGGAGGATCTGCCGCGACCAGCACCTCCTCTGGAAACTTGTCGACGACGGCGGTGGCGACGTAGACAAGGTGCGAGCCGAAGGAGATCACCGTGCCGCCCTCCGGCATGCCCTTGCCGGCGAAATCGCCCGCGTTGTCGGTGACGAAGTCGAAGGAGCCGAATCTGTGGACAAGGCCACAGACCACGCGCTCCGCTGAAGAAGATCCCGTCCGAACAGAAACTCCAGCCAGCGCCGCTGGTTGCCCCACGGTGGGCGCCAACTGTCGTGGTGGTGTCACGGCAGATGCCATAGGATGGCTAAAGATGTGGGGACGATGGACGCTGGAGGTATTCGGGGAGGGATCACGCGACGAGTAGCCGCGTGAGGTAAGAACTAAGCACTGCAAACAACACGATCTACCCAGGTTCAGGGCCCTCGTGAGGAGGTAAAACCCCTACTCCTGCCTTTCTTTGTGTATTATGATGTCTCTCCGAGTAGCCACAGTACAATGGGTCTTGCTACCGAGTAGCCACACTCCTCTCTACGTGAAGAAATAGGTCAAGAACTTAGGGTTTCTAGGGTTCTGGTGTGCGATTGCGGGATCGTAGGGTGTGTCCTCGCGCAGGAGGCGGCGGGGCACCTTATATACACGGTGCCCAGCCGGATACGTCCAAACATGGACAAGTGTCGACATAGTGTGCACATCGTACTTCTTCCGAGTTCCCGCTGACAGCTTTGCTTCCTAATCTTGGTTTCATCTGGAAAGTCGTTGGGCAAAACCAAGGGGACAGACTGGTATCACTGTGCCAAACACAGAGTAGGCCCCCCTTATCCTGCGACGGCCTGCTTCCATGCTGTCACTGTCAGGCAGGCCGGTCCCAGATGAACAGTGGTTCGAATGCTGCCAAGTACGGACTCAGGATACGCGGGATCCTGTGTCAGAACGGCTCCTTTGACTTTCTGGCCCGAGTAGGTTCCCGCCAATTTTACTCGGACCAACTCTTCTACTCGAATGGACAGAGCTTGGTTGAATTCTTCTTCTGGTCATCTTTCTGTAAGACCGAGTAGCAGTCGACCGGGTAGCAAGTTACCGGGTAGGCGGCTACTCGACCAAACTTCTACTCTGACCCTTGCCTTTACCACTTGCCTTTACCCTACTCGGGGGTAACCCCCGACACCCGTCCCTCACAAGGTAAATCTTGCTTGGTTGCCCTATTATTTCTCATGTTTGTTCTCCTCGGAAGAACAGTAGCATTCTCGATCTAGAGTGTTATATCAGTTCACTGTAAATATATGTCAACTACTTCAATATTTTCTAAATGATACTTGAAAATTTCATCTGTAGTCAATGTGTTTTTACAAATGATGGCTTGGCAAAATAGTGTAATGATAAATTATGTTTCTCTTCCTCAGGATCACCCTTTGAGTTATGCACGACTTGCAGTTGGTACAGTACAGGTCATGAGTTTTTTGCGGGTCCAAAATCTTCTCGAGATTGTACTCTTCGATCTTGGCCTGAGCCGTGATATGCTCATTCTTGTTGATTTCAGCTCTGAAATTTTCAGTTTTGTCTATTTGAAATTTTCAATCTTGTACGGTATCTCAGATTTGACCACATTAGAGACCTGGTGTGAACCATCCAAGTGTGATTTATTTGAGAATTTCAGTTTTCTCGATTCATATCATGGTCAGATTTGGAACCATGGGAGACTTGGTGTGAACCACATTCTAACTTTTCATTGCTTGAACCGTGTTTAATTTCTTAAGCATTGTTATTTTTGTGTGCTTCAAGCTCTTTGCCTTTTGAGTCTCAGTTGTATCCTCATCCTCTTCAGGACCAGATCGTGTCGGTTCCGTGACCAAGTATTTGGAACTTCAATAATGATTATGATATCACGAACTGAAAACCAAAAGTGAGCAATATGAGTAACGTCTTATTTTATGTTCTTGGAATCAGCCTGGACCGCAAACGATCCACCCGAGATTAGACCGAACAGTTTCTTTCTATCTGCACATCCTGCTTTTAATGTAAGTGGACATAGTTTATGTAGGCGTGCAGTCCTCAAAATCAATGTTGAGGTAATGAAGTAGACTGACAATTTGGAGATACACCAGGAATGCATTTCAATACTGTGATTTTGGTTGTCCCAAAACAAACCTATTGTGTAGTGTCTTCACTCAATCTGATGTGCTGATGTTCTTCTAATTTCTGTAGCGTGATTTAACGGATGTGTGTTCAGGAGAGAGGTTGAGGGACACGGCTGGTTCAGGTACTAGCTGCAACAGAGATAGGGTAATGTATTTTGGTTCATCTTCTCTTGCTCAACTTTTTTTTTGTATTTCAGAGCTACCTGGGCGGTCATGCTTGGCTGAGATTTTGAAGTATTCTATATTTATTCAAAGTCGATGAGGAAAAAGGTTAGAAGACAGAAAAAACTAATATATTTCTCTCTTCCTCTCATGTCGTGGTGTAAAATCAGAAAAAACTTTTGATGATACAGGTGGGCTGTTTTAGAGGTTATGCTTGGCTGAGATTTTGCTTCTATCTGAAGCCTGGAAGTATTCTATATTTATTCAAAGTTGATGAGGAAAAAGGTTAGAAGACAGAAAAAAACTAATATATTTCTCTCTTCCTCTCACGTTGTGGTGTAAAATCAGAAAAAACTTTTGATGATACAGGTGGGCTGTTTTAGAGGTTAATCTCTCATGTTGTGGTGGAAGTATTCTATATTTGTTGTGAGATCAAGGTGATTGGGTGCTCTCACGTTTGCCTCCGTTCGTCCACCTCTCCTTCCTTTGGTCGATTTGCCACCAAGGCGGCTATGTACATATCTCTGCCTCTGGAATGTGATGTTTGCGATGAGCTTTAGCTGGATCCGTTACATAGGCTTTTTTTAGTGTGCAAGTGCTACTGCGATCTGCTCTTTAATTTGATCTGGAGGCCTTGTGGAAGTCACCCTTGTTACATGTTAGTTACTTCTAATTCATCCAAATTGGCTCAAAACCATGCATGGCTCTTGTTCTTTGTGTTGCTTACATGTCTTTTTACAGGATCCAATTCTTTTCTCTGTCTTTTACCTTATAGGATCCAATTATTTTCATGTGTAGGCTAGAGGGTGGAGTTCGCCTTCTGATTGTTTGTTCATTCTGCACAATTGCAAATAAATTCAGGGTTACTGTGAAGCTATCAGACACTTATTTCTTGCAAAATTTATCGAGATGAAAAAACGGTTGCTTACTTAGAGCTTCTCGAAGACCTATTTAAGTGGTATCAGCTGACCGATAATTAAACCAGTTGCATCTATATCATGATTCTAATACATTGTTGCGATTTTTTCTTCTAAACTATCAGCTATGTGGAAGCCAGTATTAGTTATTAGGAATATGATGTTCCTTTATTTAATTTATTGGCGTACCTAGAATGTTGGATGGTGTTCAAAACCATCATCTTTTTTAACAGACGTACTTTAAGATTATTGTAGTTGATACAGTACATATAAAGTTTGGTTAGCCATTATAAGGTCCATTTTACAATTTTCTTTTCTTTGTGTCTTTGGAATCTACAGTAAGGTGAATGGTTCAGAAAATAGTCGCATCACAGCAATTTGGTTTTCTTGGTCGTCCAAAATCTAAAAACTGGCATTGGAAACTATGACGTCAGGCCAGAAAAGACGTTACTAAGTTCCTTGCATCTCAAATTAACCTTCTTAGATCCAGTAGACGGCGTGAAAATCTGTCAGTACTGAATGTTCTGTTTTTGTGTGTGTTTACACAATCATTTCAGTTCTGACCCTCTATATATTCTGCTGCACTGTATGTTCAAGAAATCGACGTAGGCGGACCTGTTGCTGCTGAAAAGGTACCGTGAGGATCCCAGGTTCTCTCTCTCTCCGATTCCCTTCTTACTAATGATTCCTGGCTATCGTTATCAGTTTATCACGTTTTTTCTTGCTTTTGTAGTTAGGGGTAGCTATGGTGAATATTGATTGATGAGGATTTTGGTGTTTGAGCCCAGATTAATCGTAACTGGAGGGGATTGGTGTAGGTAAATTCTTTCTTATTAGAGAGTTGTCAAATGATATGTATTTTTACAAATAGAGGAAATTTATTAATAGACGTACACATATAAGTTGTGGCGGGGACTTTACATGATCAATGTTTGATACAGGAGAAGCGCAAAGTAATACTTCAGTGACATGGAAAGTGATGGCTGAAAATGAACAGGTTGATCAAGAAGTGAACTCTAAAAAGGTATTGTTTGTCTTGCTAAGTTCAATAGTTATGTATTTTCCGTATTCACGTGCTAGGCATTCATCAATTGTACTGCTATTGCAGGTGTCTTTCTTCAACTAGGACTTCGTTGGTACATTATTGGACAGTCCACTCTTTTCTACCTACCTTACGCAATACAAATGACCACCCTTTTGACATTCCAGACCTGCTTTCCTGCCAATCCGAACGACAAATCAAGCTATATTGACTATTTCTTTCTGAACATAAGTATGCTGATCATGTTAATTTCAGTCCAAACAATAAGCAATTATATATATCCCATTGCATATGATTCGTATGGCCTCTTGGCTTACCATTTTCTGCGTTGAGCCTTGGTTTGGTTTTCCTACATATCACTATTTTAGAATCAATCATACGATAAATAACTCAGTAAACTTGGTAGACCAAACTGTTTTTTATTTACAAGCGACTATAGTGTCAATACTCTATAAACCATAATTATTACCATATGAATGTTATGCATTTCTATATCACCGACGGTTTCTGCAACATGTTCACTGTTTCGATGCTATTATATTTAACCCGTACTGGATTATTTGTAGCGTACTATATTGGCACACTTTTACTACCTTGATTAGGTTTAGACAAAGTCTGAACCCAGATAGCCGCCCGCTTTATTTCTGTACAACGATTGTACATAGTAATTTGTTTAGTCGGAAAACAACAGATTATGGGCATTAATTAATTGTATTGGCAGTACAGAACAAGAAAATTCAGTTAACAGTGTTAGCAACAATTTTATTGCAGTTCAACGAAACGGGAACAGAAAATTGTGAAATTTTGCATGGATTTAACTGTTACCTGAATGTCCGTACAAAATTTCAGTGTTCGGAATTTGTTTATATATTGTTCGTGCAAAATTTCAGTTGTTACCTGAATGTCCATGTTCTGAACTGTTAAGTGAATGTACAAGTTTAATTTTGTTCAAGTCTCCCAACAAAGAAATTTTTGTGCTACTAAATCTTTGTAGCGTTCACTGAATGTATTTACTGAAAATATGCATACTTTGTAATGTGTTCAATTTTCTGCTGCTGAAAATCTGAACTGTGCACTGAATGTCCATATTCAATCTTCAGCTACTAGCCTGTATTGTTAACTGAACTCTCTGTTCTTCTTAGCCTGCAGTTATCTAACTGAAGAAATTGGATTATGAGTCATTCATACTAGCGCCAAGGACGCCCCCTTTGTTGAGGGGTCGAAGAAACGAAGAGGGTCATTAGAGGAAGCAGAACAGGCCTCCAGCCTATTTTATCTCCATAGTCATCCAGCCCCGTCGATGTCCATATGGTTAATGGAGGATCTCTTTGATCAAACATATAGATCATGTCTCTGCTGACTAACTTAAGTGTACTAAGCAAAACTTATGTATTTATGCCTACCATTTCCATGTATGTGTGTCTCCTTTTTTTTCGAGACGTGTGCGCTTCCTATAAACCTTATTGTAACTGGTGTCCAATCATCCTATGTTGTGTTATGTCGATATCTAAATCAGTAAACTTATCCCTACTAAGATTGTTTGCTTCAGCCAAGGTTTGGGAGGTTTGTTCCTTTTATATTCTTTACATGTATCGTGTGCTCCTAACTGTTTCTTGTTATTTTCATGAAAAGACTTACCAAAGAAGTAACCACTGTTCTCCATTCTACCATTTTAGGCTTTTTGTTACTAAATGTTATCACTACATGTGGAGTTATTACCATCTGATGTATATATATGAAACATCTTTTCATATCCGATTGACTGGTGCGTAAAACATATAATAATTACAGCCACAATGTTTTCAAGATCTACGGGCGCGTGGCAAGCCCCCAACAACAAATAAGGAGGCATTTATTGGGTAAATCTGCTATAACAATCAAGTTCCTATACTAGGCGACTAAGTTTGTTAGAAAGATGTGTCTATCGACCATAATAATATTGATATCTCTATATTGTTGAATCATTTGCACGTGCTTAAAATGAAGACCGCCAGAAAACCACGCCCATATATCACTGTGATTTCTTGCATTTTGGACTACTAAGTCTCTTATTACTGGATTTAAGTTCCTTTTTTCAACTTTTTGTAAGTAAAACAATGTCATCTCCGTATTGAAACAAATGTTTGCTATTAACATTATCTCGATATGTTTGTGCTACTACTTTTTTATATTAGATATGTAATTTGTACCTTAAGAAATTACCTATCTTATTATTAACGTATACAATATACGAGGATCCCGGGCAAAATAGTTTAGAATTACCATGTGGTGCGCGGCAAGCCACGCTTTCGAAACTAGTGTTCAAACAAGCGCACAATGGCGGATGAGGCAGTAGCACACTATGCTGTTCCTGCTCGCTGTGCTTCCAACAAAAGGCCCAAGCCCCAAGGTAAGATGGATGACAGGAGAAAGAGCTAGAACAGAGCCAGCTAGCTAGCATGATTATCATGTTCGCTGGGTTTTTTTTATTTTTTTTTGAACAATGTTCGCTCGGTTAATCACCGCGACGACAACAGCAGGCCCAAGATAAGATGACTTCCAAGAAAATGCAGAACATATAGGCAGAGCAGAGGCAGACAATAGCGAGAACAGAGTGCCAGCTCAGCTTGATTTCATTTAATCTAAAAAATATAAAATGATTTCTTGGGTGAGCATTGTAAAAAAAAATATCAAAAGAACATTTTTAAAAAATCTTCATTTTTCGATTAGTTTTGTTGAGTCATGTTCTGTAAGTGCACATACAATCTTTGACCCGGTTCAGCTTTTGGCAAACCACGTGTATATGTTTTACATGTAGTTGGGATTGAAGTTTCCTCCAAAATGACTTTGCGAGCAGGATGTTTTCAAGTTCTTCGGGTTTTTTTCGAGAAGGGGGAGGGGGAATCCCCACCGGTTATTTGTTTCATTCATCGAAAAGTAGCTTGGCGGGCCATGTTCTTACAACAGATAGAAATTTCACAGGGGGATACAAGGGAGGATAAAACAACTAAAGCACAAAAAAAAGACAACTAGAAACAAAAGAGAAAACACAAAGGGAGGGGAAAGTTCTTCGTCTGATTAAGTTTATTAGATTTGTTATAATAATATACATGCATACACACCTTTTGGCATTGAGACATGTTCTTGTAACTTTTCCTTGTTAGGATGTACTAGTAAATATGCCCGTGCGTTGCTACGGACGGACGGACTCCGTATAATTTTTTAGCGTCAGTTACCGTCTAATTTAGCCCGTTTAGCATTATAATGTGTTGTCGGAAGAATATAAAATAATATGAATGCATTAATGGTAACATCCACACGATATTACATATCTAAACATGTTTGTAAGCATTACAGAAAGACTTCACTAATGTGAAGTGTAACAGCCCAAGTATGAAAACCTACCAATTAGAATGTTTGATTTATTGTTGTTAAGGTATTGCATCATGTCATCATATTGTTGCATTTGTTCCTTTTGTTTTGCATCTGTTATTCTTGTTTTCACAATGAAACTCAAACAATTTCAAATGCCTTGTTTTCATACTTGCTCTGTTACAACTTTTGGAATAAAGATAACAAATAAAAACAACCCAATTGTTCTCATTTTATTTCCATGCTTAATCAACAAATAGAATGGTGGTTTTATTTCAATTAAACAATTCCAAATTGCTTTCAAAATTCAATCAGAAACATTCAAACAGCACCCAAAGGCAACTTATAAAATCAGCATTATAACCAAACCAATTGTTCCATTTTAATCATTAGGGTTCCCCCTATTAAACATGTTGATTTTAATAAAAACTAAATAAGAAGCATTTCTTTCAAATATTGACTTAACTTACAAAACAGTAAATAAAAATTAATCTTTTGAAAAACCAAACTTGGCATTATTTTCTTTTAACCTAACTAGCTAACACTAATTTTTCTAAAATTTCTATTAACCTAAAAGCCTTCTTTTTCTTCCATTTTGGTTTCAGCAAAAAAAAAAAAATGAAACAGAAATAATAAAAAGAAAACTGTTAAAGGGGGGGAGAAAACTAAGCCCAGCCCAACTTCATTCTTCTGGCCCGGTACCTTTTTCCTTCTGTCGCTGTCTTCCTCCTCGCGATGACGTCAAGCGTACGAACCCCTCACCCACCGTGCGATCTCTCCTCCCTCGCTCGATGGCGCGCCGTACCGAGCTAGGGATCCCCATAAAATGGCCACCTCACCCCTCTGCCCTAGGAACCTCTCCTTCCTCCTCCAGCCGCCGCCAAAATCGCCTCCTCCCTCTCGGAAGCCCCTCCCTACTGCTATTTCTCCTCTCTGTTGTTTCTGCACCGGTCCATGGCCGGCGTTCGTGGAGGATGGAGCGGCGGGAGTGGTCGACGACAGAGCCCCGCGAGCGCGGGAATGGATTCTCCAACTCGCCATCTTCCTCCTGCTGCCCGTGGAGGGACCTGAGCCGCCCCCGACCGTCGTCTAGCTTCCCCGATGTCGCCGCCGGCGAGCTCTGCCATGCACCGTGAGCATCCACCCCGTCTGCCTCCATGTCCTCTCTATGCACCTGTCCGCCTCCGCACACAAGAACGCACCGCACCACGACCTCCTGCACGCCTCCACGGTGATCCTGCAAGACCACGCACACTCCAGTGCACAGCAGCAGCGCCGGCCGGCGATCGTCGTGGCCTCCGCGTTCGTCAGTCAGCGTTCGGTGCCTCTGTCCGTCAGGTTCAGAGCGAAATTCAGTTAACTGTCGTAGTTCTACCATATCTTCCGTCAGTATTCTATCGTATCACAACCACACGATTAGCCGCACTGGTAGCACCCACCGGCGCGCAGCGCAGCGACCCGGGGTCGATCCCCCGCGGGCGCAACCATTTTTCGTTTTTCTTCCGCGCGCAGGGGCAGAGGCCCACCAGTCGGTGGCCCAGTGTGCCACCTCACCGCGCACCCGCCACGCTGGCCAGTGGCCCACGGGCAGTGGCTGCGGGTAGGTTAACCCGCGGTAGATTGGCCCCTAGAACCAAAATGCCAATAAAAATTGTTTTATAACTCCAAAAATTAAAAGTAAAATATGTGCACTGATCCAAATTACATTATCTATCTTTTGGTACCAATTGTTTCCTGTTTTGAATTTTCAAAATGCAATTCAAATTTGAATTCCAATAATTCAATTGTAATTTGCAACAATTCATAAATAATTCATACTAATTCCAAATAAGGCAAATAAAATATGTTTTCCATACCATTTTGCATAACCTATTCAAATATAATTTTTGTTTCCTGTTTTGAATAATTAAAATTGCCTAAACAATTTAAACCTTGTTTAATTCAATTAAAATTGCTAATTTCATAACTTGCTCAAATTTAATTATTTTTAAACATGTAAAATATGTTTTCAAACCAGAAAAACCTAACCTTTCCAAATATGAACTTGGGTTAATATTTTGAACAACAAAAATTCAATTAATATTCCTATTTGAATTAATTCCCATTTAAAACTTGTTTAATATTGTTTAAATCATAATAAATTCATCCTACCTCCTATTTCAATATTTGAAACATGTAATCCAACTAAAATTTGATGTTCTTTTCAAATATAAACTTTGTTATTTGTTTTGAGCAACTTAACTTGATGAACACAACAACTACTTGTATAACATCATTAAGTAACCAAAATTTCCCAACTTAAAAACTAAATTCTTAACTTGTTATTTGTCATTCCAATTGCATCTAAAGTTGTTTACTTCTTGTTATCATCATGCATGCATCATGCTAATTCACTTACACATGATGTTTAGTTGTAGAACAATTATTTCAACCTTAACCATGGGCTTTCCATATGCAATCCAATTGCATATGGGTCCATTTAATTTGTGTTATCATTCCAACTAGTTTACTTTGGGCATCTATTAACATGACATGCATCATCCCATGTTTGTGCACCTATGCCATGTATTGATTGTTCGTCTCTTTCGATTGTGTGTTTGCTTCTTCTCGCTTTAGACGACGACGTTGAGACCGACGAGACGTACGGTACCCCTTCTAAGGATTTTAGCTCAGTACCAGGCTACTGGGTTTTGCAGGCAAGTTATCACTCACATGAATCATCGAGTTCTCTTCCACACTTGTTGTCGATACTATCATTTTGTCTATTTCTGCTAGCCCTATGAATCGATGCTTGTTCTCCGAACCCATCACATGATATCTTGAGCCATGATATTGCCTCACCTCCATACCTACAGCCATTGCTTGTGCCCGTTCTTATCTAGCATGCTTAGGTTTGCTCTTGCTCGAGTCTGTTGCCGGTTACTTCGTTTACTATGTTATTATTATCGTTACCGTACCGGGGGCTCGAATGTTAATCAATCAATCCTGTTAATGCTACTATTAATAATAATTTGATGATAAGGCACCGGCAGGAGGCCCTAAGTGGTTTTGAGGCCTGCTAGTGTCGACCCTAATAGGAAAAGGGTCTTGTCTACTGATCCATGATGAGCGCACTACCCGCATGTGGGAAGCGAGTATGGGCGCCCCCCTCAGTTCGACTTGATTCGCATCTCTTCCAAACCGCCGCACTTAGTTCGGGTGTTCCATTTGCTGCATCATATGCAGGTACGAACCCGAGGCCAGGGTGGAGAATTTTTGTAGTCGGCATTTAGACGGCGTGGTCTTCTAGTGCTATGAGGGTCCTTCTTTTCTTCGGGGGGCTCGATTAGCCGCGCACGCACAGCACGCGGTGTTTTGGGCTTGATGCGAAGAACGGTTGGATTGTGTTGAGTGCCCCGCTTGGTGGGAGGCATCCCATCTGGCGGGATATTCATACGTGTACGGCCAAATTGGTGCAACCCTGCAGGGATAAATCTTCTCGAGAAGCCGTGTTTTCCGCGGTTATGGATTACTTGGTGAAAGTACTGGCTAACAAGTACTCAGGACAACTTAAACATAATGATTAACCATGTTACACCCAATGTTTAATAACTTGACTAGTAATAGGTTATTCACACAATAACTTGACTCATCTTTAATTCAACGGTGTGAGTTGTCCTTGGATTGCTTCTTCGGATAAGGGGCGAGATCCAGGATGGGTTTTGGTTGAAGTTACCTTCCAGTTGGTTACAATTCCTCGATCTTATCTTTTCTGTTAGCTGGAACTTATAGTTATCTTCTGTAGTTGGTTAGAGCAGCCCGCGGCAGCTTTTATAATACCTATTCCTTCCGTTGATCCCAAGCATCTATGCTTGTGTTGACGGGTAACTCTTTGATGAAGTGTGAGTCTTGCTTGCCAGTACTTGGATGTACTGACCCCGTTGGGGCTGTGGTTTACGCAGACTACGACTACGGCTATGATGATCACCAGGATGGCTACTTCGTGGAGTTCGACGAGACTGCAGACGAGTAGATAGCGGACCCGGGCAGGATCCGAAGACCTACATGGATGGGCTTCGTCTTCTTTATTTTCCCCGGCTTCTTAAGCCATTTGGATTTGTCTGTACTCAGACACCGTTGTTTGCTTCCGCTGATGTAATGAATGATATGTTGGGACATGTGTCCTCTGAATGAGTGTTTTGCTATTGTCTGCCTTAGTGAAGGCTATTTGCAATATTATTTCAATCTTTTGTGTCTTAGAGACATTTTGTGTTATCATTCTGTTTAACGCTGTTGACGTACCCTGCGTGGTTGATATGAAGTACGTCGACAGTAGTGCCTTAGGTTTCTAGTGGATAGTTTACATCGACGATGGAATAGCAGGGCTTGTGTTGTCGCGCATAAGCGCAGGCCTACCAGGAAGCTGGGACGTGGGAGCAGTTATGCCCCATAATCCAAGCACCTGCTATCCAGTTCGGCCCGATGAGTATCCCCTAGAAATCAGGGTGCGACAAATGGTATCAGAGCCTGTCTGCCTGTAGGATCCCTTTTTACTGGTCGCAGTTGAGTCTAGAAACTATTTTGTAGCTATATAGGAAAAATGAAACGTGAGAGTAGGAATTATGTTCTTTTTCTTCTTTCCCCACCCTCCCTCCGTTTTTCTGGTAAGGAAGTGCAACGTTGATTTTTCCCTTCTCATCTAAACTTTCAAGTTAGGATTTCACGTGTTTTGGGTTCTCTGTAGTACCTCAGAAGTTTTGTTCTCGTTTTCCCGGGTGTTGCTTCGTTATCCTGTTCTTTTAAAGAACCCTTCGTCCGTTGAAATCTTGTTGTTGTTTCCACTTCAATTCTTCTACCGGCGTCTAATAAAAGTTTCCCCGTTCATCTGCTAAACTCTATTCCAGCTAAAGTGTTGTTTCATACCGGAGCATCACATTCTTTTGTTTCAAAGATCTTTTACACAACATACAACCTAATTGTGGTTCCACTAAGCAATCAAATCACCGTTCACTCTCCGGAATCTCAAATGTTGACTTCCAACATAAGTAAGGACAATCCAATTCTAATCGGAGGCCACATATTCCTTGCTTCTCTCATACCACTTGGAAATTCTGACATTGATGTCATTCTTAGTATTGGATTGATGTCAATAACTCTGTTCCACCATTCTAGCCAGATAATCTATTCTACATATGAATCAAGTTCCATTCAGCTATACACCCTCGTTACAAAAACCTCTTCCTTCAATTGAAAATGTTCCGGTGGTTTGCTAATTCCCTGACGTCTATCCAATGTGCACGATGTGTTTCACGTGTCACAGCTCAAGAGGATCTTCCCAAGAAGTATCCGGACCTTTTCTTTTCTCAGTAGGAATCTCGGGGCACGATTCCTTCAAGGGGGGCGTTTTGTAACAGCCCAAGTATGAAAACCTACCAATTAGAATGTTTGATTTCTTGTTGTTAAGGTATTGCATCATGTCATCATATTGTTGCATTTGTTCCTTTTGTTTTGCATCTGTTATTCTTGTTTTCACAATGAAACTCAAACAATTTCAAATGCCTTGTTTTCATACTTGCTCTGTTACAACTTTTGGAATAAAAATAACAAATAAAAACAACCCAATTGTTCTCATTTTATTTCCATGCTTAATCAACAAATAGAATGGTGGTTTTATTTCAATTAAACAATTCCAAATTGCTTTCAAAATTCAATCAAAACATTCAAACAGCACCCAAAGGCAACTTATAAAATCAGCATTATAACCAAACCAATTGTTCCATTTTAATCATTAGGGTTCCCCCTATTAAACATGTTGATTTTAATAAAAACTAAATAAGAAGCATTTCTTTCAAATATTGACTTAACTTACAAAACAATAAATAATAATTAATCTTTTGAAAAACCAAACTTGGCATTTGTTTTCTTTTAACCTAACTAGCTAACACTAATTTTTCTAAAATTTCTATTAACCTAAAAGCCTTCTTTTTCTTCCATTTTGGTTTCAGCAAAAAAAAAAATGAAACAGAAATAATAAAAAGAAAACTGTTAAAGGGGGGGAGAAAACTAAGCCCAGCCCAACTTCATTCTTCTGGCTCGGTACCCTTTTCCTTCTGTCGCTATCTTCCTCCTCGCGATGACGTCAAGCGTACGAACCCCTCACCCACCGTGCGATCTCTCCTCCCTCGCTCGATGGCGCGCCGTACCGAGCTAGGGATCCCCATAAAATGGCCACCTCACCCCTCTGCCCTAGGAACCTCTCCTTCCTCCTCCAGCCGCCGCCAAAATCTCCTCCTCCCTCTCGGAAGCCCCTCCCTACTGCTATTTCTCCTCTCTGTTGTTTCTGCACCGGTCCATGGCCAGCGTTCGTGGAGGATGGAGCGGCGGGAGTGGTCGACGACAGAGCCCCGCGAGCGCGGGAATGGATTCTCCAACTCGCCATCTTCCTCCTGCTGCCCGTGGAGGGACCTGAGCCGCCCCCGACCGTCGTCTAGCTTCCCCGATTTCGCCGCCGGCGAGCTCTGCCATGCACCGTGAGCATCCACCCCCTCTGCCTCCCTGTCCTCTCTATGCACATGTCCGCCTCCGCACACAAGCACGCACCGCACCACGACCTCCTGCACGCCTCCACGGTGATCCTGCAAGACCACGCACACTCCAGTGCACAGCAGCAGCGCCGGCCGGCGATCGTCGTGGCCTCCGCGTTCGTCAGTCAGCGTTCGGTGCCTCTGTCCGTCAGGTTCAGAGCGAAATTCAGTTAATTGTCGTAGTTCTACCATATCTTCCGTCAGTATTCTATCGTATCACAACCACACGATCAGCCGCACTGGTAGCACCCACCGGCGCGCAGCGCAGCGACCCAGGGTCGATCCCCCGCGGGCGCAACCATTTTTCGTTTTTCTTCCGCGCGCAGGGGCAGAGGCCCACCAGTCGGTGGCCCAGTGTGCCACCTCACCGCGCACCCGCCACGCTGGCCAGTGGCCCATGGGCAGTGGCTGCGGGTAGGTTAACCCGCGGTAACAAAAACATTTTCCTGCACGTTCTTTTTAATCAAGGTCCTTTAAAATTGCAGATTGGCCCCTAGAACCAAAATGCCAATAAAAATTGTTTTATAACTCCAAAAATTAAAAGTAAAATATGTGCACTGATCCAAATTACATTATCTATCTTTTGTTACCAATTGTTTCCTGTTTTGAATTTTCAAAATGCAATTCAAATTTGAATTCCAATAATTCAATTGTAATTTGCAACAATTCATAAATAATTCATACTAATTCCAAATAAGGCAAATAAAATATGTTTTCCATACCATTTTGCATAACCTATTCAAATATAATTTTTGTTTCCTGTTTTGAATAATTAAAATTGCCTAAACAATTTAAACCTTGTTTAATTCAATTAAAATTGCTAATTTCATAACTTGCTCAAATTTAATTATTTTTAAACATGTAAAATATGTTTTCAAACCAGAAAAACCTAACCTTTCCAAATATGAACTTGGGTTAATATTTTGAACAACAAAAATTCAATTAATATTCCTATTTGAATTAATTCCCATTTAAAACTTGTTTAATATTGTTTAAATCATAATAAATTCATCCTACCTCCTATTTCAATATTTGAAACATGTAATCCAACTAAAATTTGATGTTCTTTTCAAATATAAACTTTGTTATTTGTTTCGAGCAACTTAACTTGATGAACACAACAACTGCTTGTATAACATCATTAAGTAACCAAAATTTCCCAACTTAATAACTAAATTCTTAACTTGTTATTTGTCATTCCAATTGCATCTAATGTTGTTTACTTCTTGTTATCATCATGCATGCATTATGCTAATTCACTTACACATGATGTTTAGTTGTAGAACAATTATTTCAACCTTAACCATGGGCTTTCCATATGCAATCCAATTGCATATGGGTCCATTTAATTTGTGTTATCATTCCAACTAGTTTACTTTGGGCATCTATTAACATGACATGCATCATCCCATGTTTGTGCACCTATGCCATGTATTGATTGTTCGTCTCTTTCGATTGTGTGTTTGCTTCTTCTCGCTTTAGACGACGACGTTGAGACCGACGAGACGTACGGTACCCCTTCTAAGGATTTTAGCTCAGTACCAGGCTACTGGGTTTTGCAGGCAAGTTATCACTCACATGAATCATCGAGTTCTCTTCCACACTTGTTGTCGATACTATCCTTTTGTCTATTTCTGCTAGCCCTATGAATCAATGCTTGTTCTCCGAACCCATCACATGATATCTTGAGCCATGATATTGCCTCACCTCCATACCTACAGTCATTGCTTGTGCCTGTTCTTATCTAGCATGCTTAGGTTTGCTCTTGCTCGAGTCTGTTGCAGGTTACTTCGTTTACTATGTTATTATTATCGTTACCGTACTGGGGGCTCGAATGTTAATCAATCAATCCTGGTAATGCTACTGTTAATAATAATTTGATGATAAGGCACCGACAGGAGGCCCTAAGTGGTTTTGAGGCCTGCTAGTGTCGACCCTAATAGGAAAAGGGTCTTGTCTACTGATCCATGATGAGCGCACTACCCGCATGTGGGAAGCGAGTATGGGCGCCCCCTCAGTTCGACTTGATTCGCATCTCGTCCAAACCGCCGCACTTAGTTCGGGTGTTCCATTTTCTGCATCATATGCAGGTACGAACCCGAGGCCAGGGTGGAGAATTTTTGTAGTCGGCATTTAGGGCGGCGTTGTCTTCCAGTGCTATGAGGGTCCTCCTTTTCTTCGGGGGGGGGCTCAATTAGCCGCGCACGCACAGCACGCGGTGTTTTGGGCTTGATGCGAAGAACGGTTGGATTGTGTTGAGTGCCCCGCTTGGTGGGAGGCATCCCATCTGGCGGGATATTCATACGTGTACGGCCAAATTGGTGCAACCCTGCAGGGATAAATCTTCTCGAGAAGCCGTGTTTTCCGCGGTTATGGATTACTTGGTGAAAGTACTAGCTAACAAGTACTCAGGACAACTTAAACATAATGATTAACCATGTTACACCCAATGTTTAATAACTTGACTAGTAATAGGTTATTCACACAATAACTTGACTCATCTTTAATTCAACGGTGTGAGTTGTCCTTGGATTGCTTCTTCGGATAAGGGGCGAGATCCAGGATGGGTTTTGGTTGAAGTTACCTTCCAGTTGGTTACAATTCCTCGATCTTATCTTTTCTGTTAGCCGGAACTTGTAGTTATCTTCTGTAGTTGGTTAGAGCAGCCCGCTGCAGCTTTTATAATACCTATTCCTTCCGTTGATCCCAAGCATCTATGCTTGTGTTGATGGGTAACTCTTTGATGAAGTGTGAGTCTTGCTTGCCAGTACTTGGATGTACTGACCCCGTTGGGGCTGTGGTTTACGCAGACTACGACTACGGCTACGATGATCACCAGGATGGCTACTTCGTGGAGTTCGACGAGACTGCAGACGAGTAGATAGCGGACCCGTGCAGGATCCGAAGACCTACGTGGATGGGCTTCGTCTTCTTTATTTTCCCCGGCTTCTTAAGCCATTTGGATTTGTCTGTACTCAGACACCGTTGTTTGCTTCCGCTGATGTAATGAATGATATGTTGGGACATGTGTCCTCTGAATGAGTGTTTTGCTATTCTCTGCCTTAGTGAAGGCTATTTGCAATATTATTTCAATCTTTTGTGTCTTAGAGACATTCTGTGTTATCATTCTGTTTAACGCTGTTGACGTACCCTGCGTGGTTGATATGAAGTACGTCGACAGTAGTGCCTTAGGTTTCTAGTTGATAGTTTACATCGATGATGGAATAGCAGGGCTTGTGTTGTCGCGCATAAGCGCAGGCCTACCAGGAAGCTGGGACGTGGGAGCAGTTATGCCCCATAATCCAAGCACCTGCTATCCAGTTCGGCCCGATGAGTATCCCCTAGAAATCAGGGTGCGACATGAAGTATATTCGATTATCAATTAAGCTGCTAAAATTTGGTTTTTAAATTGGGTCTATTTCGATTCTTAGCTACGGTCCTAAAATTAAAAAAATGAATAAGCTTGTATTATTTCCGAAGATAAACACATAATTTAATAATCATCTTTTCTTAAACGGTATCATAGGCTTATTTGCTCCTGTTAGTTTCGGGAAAATAAAAAAAATAAAAACTTTTCAAAAAATTCCAAAAAAAACCACAGGTAAATATGAGTATGTTTCGCACACCCGTGTAACTTTCCGGAAATAAATAACATTGTGGCCGCCCTGTGAAAGAAGACAACATTCTGACAAAAATGATATCCGAAATTTTGAATTTCAGATCCGTGATTTTGTCTTTTTTGCATAGGTAAGCCATAATGTTATTTCGTTACGAACATTCACACAAATGTAAAAAACATGTTCATCTTTGCCTTAGATTGTTTTGGAATTTTTTGAAAAGTTTTAATTTTTTATTTTTTTCGAAATACCGGGAGCATATGAGCCCGGACTCCAAAACGCCACTCATGCATCTATATTCTCTCTCTCATCTGAAAAAAATCGTACATTCAGACTACAAATGCATCTCACTTTCCCCTATCTTCTCCCCTCGCAGCGAGTCACTCTCTCCCCCCAAGATCCTCACCGCTGCGCTCGGCTGCGCTGTCCGCCCTTGCTCCGTGCCCGACGAGGTGCTCCTCCACGCGCATCCCCCCTCCCCCGCCCCTCCATAGCATCGCCCCGCCTAGGCATCGTTTGTGGGGTTGGGGATTTCGCGGCGGCGGCAATCAGCGACGATGGCGCGAGGAAGCCTTGAGGAGGGCGCGAGACCAGCGTGATTGTCTGCTCCATGTAGGTGGTTGTGAGTGGCAGCGTGCATATGTAGAAAGGAACGGAAATGGAACGGCGGCGTGGTTGATTGCTCCAGGGTCGAATCCTTCTCTACCAGCGCAAGCTCTCAAACCGGCCGCCATGGGAACGGTGAGGAATCAAGCGCACCTCCTTCTTCTACTCTGTCTGGTGCTCCATCCATGGATTCTGCTGCTCCAATCAGACCTGACCAAATAGCTTTGTCTGTTTGCAGGAGTGGTCCAGGCACACCCGGTTCAGCCTCCGGGTCGAGATGCAGTGCCGGTGCATGGGGTGAAGGTCGTGAAGGCCGTAGGTTCGCGCGTGCGTTTGGGGAAGTGCTGGGGACATGAGCGAAGTTTCTTCCACTACCTCGACAACTTCCATCTTTGCACATTCACGGGCGGATTTCTGTCTGGACCATCGGCTTCTTGCCTTTAGAGTAAGTCTGATTGTTTTACTCCAAACGTCTTTATGTCTGTTTTTGTATTTAGGATGCTCATGTTCTGTTCAATCAATTGAGATGTCCCATGAAACTATGACAAAAAATTAAACTACCGCAAGTCAAAACCCATGTGAAGAAGCACCGGTGGTGTGCCTGTGCAAACTGAATCTAAAGTTCAAACGAGCAGCTAGGTAAACTTCCACTAAATGGGCAGCTCTCTCTTTGTTAGCACATCTTAAATTATTTACTCTCAAATGAAACAGGACATTTGCAGCACTCAAATTTTTCCCTATGAAAACCTATTTTACAATAACAGGATATAAGAAAAAAATAGTTCAAGATCTGTATGGACATCCTATTCTGCAACCATAAATTATCAGCTAGCCATGTCTTGCACTACTGAATGTCATCGGTATCTCCAACTCGGCAAGATCACAAGCTGGTTCCCTACAGCTCCTCTCGCAACCTCTTCAAAGAGTGTGAACTCCTCTTCCTTAGATGTGTCATCATTTGCCATGACAGCTTATCTGATTCATACTCTTTATGATCCAGCTTTATGCTCGAGGACACTTCTTCTTTCCACCACTAAGCATCTATGAGGACAATAAGCGTGTGATGGATGTCGTGAAATGTGAAGCACATGTATGTTACTTGACTCTTCTTTATCTTCTAACGTTTCTTTGCCTTTTCTCTGTTCAACACACTGCATATAAGAGAATGGTTTGTAGCATCAGGGGGTCCGGCATATTTTCACATCAACTATTATTTTTTTACTTCATTCAGGATCTATTGCTGAACAAACTTCTCGGAGAGGATTTTCTAACTTTGGAAGAAAGGTAAAGCAATGTCTCTAGCCTTTTATTGGACTAGCAGCAAACAGTACGCTCTGTTATATATTCAGTTACGTGGTACCACATATGTGTCTTTTCTCTGCATTATAGTGCAGATTATAATTTAATATGATGTTGTCTCATCTAGAAAATGTCTGGGACCTATATGAAACATGTATTCTGCAATTATTTCTAGTTACTTACAAATTCATGTGCTGCAGGTAGATACTTCGCTGGGTAAGGAACATCGTTTGCAGCAACACTCGTGCGAGAAAACGTGCAAGGATTGCAGTCTACAATAGAACATCTGCACTTGAAACATTGGTTAGTTCTACTCCAAATTGTTAAAAGTTATGTGCACCAAATATCTTGATTGTTCACCCTCAAGTCTCAACTAAACATTTGTGACTTTTTTCATATTAGAAAAGTAGCATCGCAAAAACCAACATTGTTTTTAAAATACTAATATTCACACTATTGGATGTTTCTATATTACATCAGATATGTTTATCTCACAAATTTCAAAATATTGGAGCAAATGATGTTTCATTTAGGATTCACAAGTGGTGCTTCATCACAGTAAAAGCGATTACCAACGTCCTGTTGCAGGCGCGAGATCAGGTACTGCTGAGCAAGAGTTCCGTTGCTGGGGCATCGCATGGCAATGTCGAGGTAGGGCAGAACTTTGTGGTTTCCATCAAGGGATTCCATACATTGTTATATGGATGCCGCATGGCTGCGCATTGGACCATAGGCCATCCCGGATAGGTGTTTGTACAGGAGTTGAAGTCCATTGATCGGGAATTTTCTTTTTGATCTCGGAACAGGCGAGCAACATTGGTGCGCGACCGATCGTGGACCTGTTTGTCCATCGTGGCCTCTTTTTTCTTTTTGAAATTTGTCCATCGTGGCCTTTTTGTTTTGTATCGGTGCAACATTGGTGCCCGTGAACCTATTTGTCCATCGTGGGCTTTTTTATGTACAAAACGATCCGTGGACTCCGGGACGAGAGAGACCGTGGCTGATTTTGTTTTCTTCCAGATCCGATTTTTCTGGCGTTGGATTCAAGCTACCGAACGGTTTTCTCTGTTTTCGTAGCGAGCGCAGCTCTACCCAACGGTTTTTCCGACGTACGTACGGTCGTTAGCGCGTACTATATATTTTGTTTGCTTCCAGATCAGATTTTTCTGGCGTTGGATTCAAGCTACCGAACGGTTTTCTCCAGTTTTTTTAGCGAGCGCAGCTCTACCCAACGGTTTTTCCGACGTACGTACGGTATTGTCGTTAGCGCGTACTATATAGTTAGGATAGGATTAGGATTAGGATAGGATGTATACAACCAATAGAGTTACTTGCTAATGTACTCCACGTCCATAAATAAGTGGACATAGAGAATTTTTTAAGACAAATTATGCAGGGAATAGGAAATGGATTGGGAAGGTGCAAGCCACCACTAGGTAAAAGATGAGGAGATCATAGGTTGAATGTTATTGGGCTTGATTCCAATATGATACTCTCTCCGTCCGGGTTTAAAGGTCAAAGGTCCTCCGCGTAGTTCTAGGTCATCAAATTTACGAATTTAAAATAAGACATATGTAACAAAAGATATATCATTAGAAAATACAGAATTTGTATTTTTTAACCATCTAATTTTTATGTTTTATAACTTAAATTATGTTTGTCAAATTAACAACCTAGGGACACGCGTAGGACCAATAATAAACCCGGACAGAGGGAGTAAGAGAGAATTATTTTTTTACTACTTGCAATTGCATTGAAACTTTCATAGATTTTGAATTCTAAAGGTCCCAGAATCTCCGTGTTTCTTGATTTACATCTATTGGTTGGAGAACACCAATAGCTGGACCATGATTCAGTACTCCTGTCTCCGTCCATCAGAGCATGGTTAATAATATAGCCGGATGCTGGTTATAAGCTTTTGCCATGTCATCTGAAGTCAACTTATAGCCAACATGTATAATACACTACTGGAATTCCATATTTCGCCGAGTATCATAAATACACGGCGAAGGAGAGAAAATACTCGGCAGTATCTTTGCCGAGTACTAAACTCGGCGTACAAGACTCGGCGTCCATTAGCTCGGCAAAAGAGAGTACGCCGAGTGCCAAAGCACGGGCTGCTCGGCGACATCTTCGCCGAGTCTTTTACAACCACACTCGGCGAAAAAAAGTTCTGACAGCCCCACGTCCAAGTCCACAACGGAACGGACCATGCACCTTTGCCGAGTGTTCGTATCCAAGACACTCGGCGAAATAATTTCACCGTGGGAACCAGCAAGCCGCCACGTGTGTCACTTTGCCGAGTGTCCCACTCGGCGTAGTGATGACCAGAGGAGCTACCACGAAGCGCCACGTGTGCCGGCTTTGCCGAGTGTCACACTCGGCGTAGAGATGACCAGAGGAGCTACCACGGAGCGCCACGTGTTCCTCTAGTTGCCGAGTGCCTTCTTGGCACCGCTCGGCAACAAAGTGTGCCGAGTGCCAAACAATGACTCGGCGGCTCCTATGTTTGCCGAGTGCCAACAATCGGCGTATAGGCATCCAGAGGAGCTACACTGGCCAGCCACGTGTCCCATGTTCGCCGAGTGTCACACTCGGCAACGATCCTCTCCAGGCGCCCTGGCTAGCCCCTGGCAACGGTGTTTGCCGAGTGTTTCTGGGCCACTCGGCAAACACCGTTGCCAGGGGCCAACCTGGGCGCCTGGAGGGCACCATTGCCGAGTGTAACACTCGGCGTATGTGCCATTTGGTCCTACGCCGAGTGCAACACTCGGCATACTTACCATTTGGTTCTGTTTTACTGCTGCATTTTGCTCAAATCCCTGCAAATGAAACCAATTTTGACCAATTTTGATACAGAGACAATTTTGGCTCACTAGAGCACTCAAATCACATACATAGCACATAATATTCATCCAAATTGATTGCGCATAATATTCATCCAAATGAAACTCACATATCATCGCAAATATTCATCCATACATAACAATCATCACAGAAAATATTCAGACTACAAAATATGTTCATCCATACATAACAACACTCCGGCAAAATATGTTCATCCATACAAAGCTTCATTGTTTCCTTAATGCAAACCTACAAGTGAACAAGCAAAATGATTAGGTTTGAAAAATGTAAGTGAGCATGAGAAGCAAAAAAAATGAAGAAGCATGAGAAGCAAAAGAAATAAGAAAAATGGTATACTAACCTAGCATCACTGCGGCGTCTTGGAGGTCGATGTCTCGGCATCTCCGGTGCCCGCTCCTTGCGACATGTGGGATCCCTGCGATGCATTCCCCCCCTATGAACAACCGCATTAGTCGAGAGAAGCTAAATAGTGTTTCATTGAGCAAGTTCAGGCCAACTTACAATGTTGAAGTTGAGTGGAGGGAGCTCAGGTAGAGGAGGAGCAGACGGACCCGCTGGGATAGCTCGCATCCTCTGCAGTGACCAAGTGATCGATCCGTGAGTTAACATGCGTAAATCGATGAATAGAATGGAATAGAAATGTGTCTTATGTGTGAAAACCGGTACCTCGAGCATCGCCGCCATGAATGCCTGCTGGGAAGACAACTGGTTCTCCATCATCTGCATCTTCTCTTTTGACTCCGCCGCCTCTCTTTTGCTTTGTTCAAGTTCAGCCTACGGTATGTGAAAATGTCATTAAATATGCAATGCAAGCATGTATAGAAAGCGAAGATAAGACTGACCAAGGAAATTGTTTGTGTTCATACCTGAAGTGTGGCGACGGCAGTCACTCCTGGTCGTGGGCGGCGCTCAATAGACGGCGATGAGCTCGTCTGGCCGGCACGGATGTGCGAGAGCGATGGAGTACCTGATGTGTCGAAGGCACCATCGGCAAAGGCAAACCGGCCGTTCTTCCGACCCTCTCCCGCCAACAGAGCGACCCTAGGGTCATAGGGGGTCGTCAGTGGGTCGGCGTCGGGGCCGTGCACCTCCTTCAACTTCTCGGTGTACTTGTCCCACTTCTCGCCGGTTTGGGGGTTGATCCATTGCTTCTCAACAGGTACATCCGGCTTCAGGACCTTGGGCCTCCGGGTCTCACAGAATGCCACCATGCGAGTGATGACCCTGCCCTTCTTTGCTTTCTACAATTCAAAGAAAAATGATCAGCACAAACTCTCATCTTAAGAATGAAGCGGCGTATGGAATTATTAGCAAAACAATTCCTTACCTCTCTCTGGACGCGGCCGGTGAGGGTGAGGCCGCCTTGACGGTGTCCATCACCAAGCATAAGGCGCCGCTCCCGGCACTCGGCGTGCTGGTTCTTGTATGCGTCGCTCGTCCACTTCTTGACGATCTTCTTGAAGCAAGGCATCTTGTTGGCCAGCCACTGAGGAACCACCTGTTAACAAAAACAATCCATATGAGTAGTTCTTTGCCGCAGCAATGTATGGATTAAAAAGAAAATGACGCCATTACCGCTAAGTATTGCACCGCTGACAGGTGTATCTGTCGTGCATCCGTCTTCGTCAGCTTGGTGTTCATGTGCTTCGCGTAGAACTTCACCACGCAAAGCACACGTGCCTCGTATAGCATGTCGCGGATGAGCTTCTTGGCCATTCTAATGAGCACCACCGTGGCCTTGTCCTCCATACCCGGGGCGCAGGTGAAGTACTCCTACAACCATTAAGCATACGATAAAGACATTAGAAGGATATTTAAAGAGAAGTACACATGTCAGCGGTGAAGACAAATACATACCCAGAAATCGGCGACCACTCGGAGGCCCAAGTGGCCATACACCCGTCCATGCTTGTCCTCCACGTCCGCGACCCTCTCATAGTCCTTCCAGGACCAAGCTGGCTCCCGATTGCCGTTCTCCAACGTGACCAAGCCAGGGTAATACTTCTTGCAAAGAAGCCCCAAGATGCCGCTCATGGTCCGTGGTGGTGGAACGTCCCCAAGCCACTCCAACGACCTGCACAAACAAGTAGAAGAGTCGGTGAGATTTCGATGACATAAATAAGGCAGAAACAAAGTAAATTGTAATTACAACAATGTCCACTTACTTATCTCCGTCGACGGTGACAACTATGTCCTTGAAGGGGTATGGAGGCTTAGGGAGCCTAGATGTCCCTCGGAGCCAAACTTTTTGGCCGGGGGGTGCCACTTTCCCTAAGTCAGGGAGAGGGTGGGCAAACAAGTCCTCGGGCTCGTCCTCCGGATCCGACACCTCGACATCCTCCTCACCACCATCCTCTAACTCCGCTGAAGTGTATCGGTAGTCGTCCTCGGAGTCCTCCTCCTGCTGCTGCTGCTGCTCCACGTGCTCCTCCTCCGGCTGCTGCTGCTCCTCCTCCGAGTCCTCCTCCTCCTCCTGCTGCTGCTGCTCCTCCTCCTCGGAAGAAGAAGAAGAAACGTGGGCGAAGGGACTACGTGAGCGAGTCACGAACCGCGTACCACCTCCCCGGCCTCTGGAACATGCTCTGGAAGACGAGGGCGCGTCCACATGCTTCTTGCGCCGGATTCTCCCTATCTCCACTCGGCTGCCATCCTCTCTTCTAGCGTACAGAGCTTCCACTTGCGCAACTTTGCTCGCGGTCCGCTTCACCCCTTTTGGCTTGGCTTTCGGGGCCATGCTGCACTAACCTGTTATGAAAATGAGGGGTCCCGATTAGTACAAAGTGATAAAAAATGTCAAGTAATAGTCGAAATGCAATTAATGTTGTAAATAAAAATACTAATGATACCAAGCATAAGAAAACTAGAATAAAAAAATGCTAATGATAGTTGAAAGGCAATTAATAGTTGAGAGGCAACTAATATTTACAAGGCAATTAATAGTTGAAAGACAAGTAATAGTTGTAAATAAAATACTAATGATATATACCAAGCATAAGAAGACTAGAATAAAAAAATGGTAATGATAGTTGAAAGGCAATTAATAGTTGAAATCAAACTAATACATAACAAGAGTGAAATTAAAAAAAATATTACAACCTTGTGATTAGTCTAAGCACCATGACAAATGTCAGGATTTTAAGCGCAAGTAATGTAATAGAAATAAGAAGTTCGGAATAGAAAAATATTACAAGCTATAAGTTTCGAAGTGACACACAAATAGTGAAAACTAAATGCTAATTATACATTCACGATTACATAATTGGAACACAAATGGTTCAGAACCCATTGTCTAAATCCTTGGGATCATATCTTGGACCGGGATCATCGTCATCATCGCTATCACGAGTATACCACCACTCTTCCATGTAGTTCGGTGGTGGACCTCTCGGCTCCTCGACATCAGGCAAGTGGAGACGCTCAAGTAGTTCCACGTCCTTAGAGTTAAGAACGGATGGATCGTCGCCTTGCCCATTATCGACTCCCATGCCGACATCATCATCGTCGTCTTCTTCCATTTCATCAATTGTGGACAAGTCGATGATGAACTCGCCGGTGAGCCCATCGTCTTGATAGAACTCTCCCTCATATGTGTTGGGGTTTATGCGCTGGTGGTAATCGTCATCGTTTGGAGGAGGTGGTCTATTACGCGGTGGAACTGTGATCACGACATCCCACCCTTGGAGGCGTTTCATAGTTTTGCATGGGTAGGGGAGATAGAAGACTTGGGTGGCATGTTGTGCAATGATGTAGACATCATCTGACCCATAGACAGACGCCCGATCAATTTCGACCAAACCAATGGCAGGATTCCGTCTCACTCGGCTCGGATCAAACCAATGGCATTTGAATACAACCGGATTCTTCGTGCCAAAATGGAAGTCCAGCTCATACATTCCCTCGACCATACCGAAGTTATCACCACCGGCGTGGGTAAATACCCCGAAATTGTTTGTCTTCCGGTTGGGCCGTTTCTCATCGTAAGAACGGGTATGGAAGCGATACCCATTCACATCGTAAGACTTAAATGACTTCACGGAGTAGGTGAATCCCCGGGCAAGTTGCCTCAACTCATGACTCATTTCCTTGTCGGTTAAAGCCTACATGTTCAATACGAGAAGTTCGGTCAATAAGTTCAAGCTAAGATCGCCGTAATATGTGGCTTGCGCTAGAAACCATGTAAGAAAGGAGATTACTTTTGCGGCGAACCAACTAATAAAACCACCGCCTCCTTTGCCACCCTTCTTAAAAAGGTCCGACTTCTCGGCGTAGGTAGGTTCTCGCGGATGATGTTTCCAGGTTTCTTGCTCAAATAACCTAAGTGTGGGATCAACAAGAAGGGGAGTTAGACACAATTTGAGGGAATGAAAGATTGTGAAAATTAGGTGTTGAGCACTTACTCAATGTAGGGTTTTACTTCCACCGTGTTCTTCAAGACACACGAGAAAATAGCCGTCCATTGTTCATGTGAGTCTATTTGCTCTTGCTTCGCGCCACTTGATCTGCCGCCGAGCCCTGCGAGTATGCTAAGCTCTGGTGCATCGGCGGGGTCGGAGTCATTATTGTACCGAGAAACCGGATTATGACGAGTGGGAAGACTGTCATGATAGTATTTTGTCGTGAAGTTTGCCACCTCCTCGTTGAGGGTTGCCTCACATATGGATGCTTCTATGCGACATTTGTTGGTGCTTTTCTCTCGAAGTTTCTTTTGCTCTCTCTCGGTTGAAAACATCCAGCGGTACTGCACAGGGCCCCCCAATCGTGCCTCTTCCGCGAGATGCAAGAGCAAGTGTTGCATCAGATTAAAGAAACCGGGAGGAAAGATCGCCTCTAGTTCCACGATTAGCTCGGCGGCCTGTTCCTCCAACTTTGCAACCACATCTCTATCTAATTCCTTGGCACAAAGCTGACGAAAGAAAAAGCTCAACTTGGCTAGCACTAGCCAGATTTCCTCGTCAACATAGCCTCGAATCATGACGGGCAAAATCCGCTCAATCCATACGTGGTAGTCATGACTCGTGAGCCCCGTTATCCGCAGCCCAGCGAGATTCACTCCCCTCATTATATTAGCTGCGTACCCGTCAGGGAAGAAGAGGCAGTCCAAGATCCACTGGAGAATTTCTTTCCTTTGGGCCCTCGTCAGGCAGAAAGGGGCCGGCGGCTTCGTCCAGGTCTTTTTGCTTTTTGTGGGTTCCTTCAAGTTTAGATGTTTCCTGTAACAAAGCTCGGCTTGATCGACTCTTGCCTTGACGTTATCTTTCGTCTTCTCAAGATCAAAAAGTGTTGACCAAAGGGCCTCAGCGATATTTTTTTCAGTGTGCATGACATCAATGTTATGTGGAAGAAGAAGATCCTGCATGTAAGGGAGCTTCCACAGGCATGAGATGTGAGTCCACTGGTGCCACTCTCCATACCCCAGAAAGCCGGTCCCCTCGGCATTGAGCTGTAGACTATCTAGCTGAGCCTTGACGTCTACACCGGTCATCAAAGTTGGTCGTGGCGCATCGACAGCTACATCTTTCATCCACTTCTTTGTGTTTCTCCTGTATTTGTGACCAGGACGAAGGAACTGTCGATGTTGGTCAAAGCATGAGTATTTGCCACCCTTTTTCAGCCAAAGAAAAGTCACGGCTTGGTAGCACACCGGACAAGGCCATTTCCCATGAGTACACCAGCCGCAGAATATCGCGCGAGCCGGAAGGTCATGCAGTGAAGTGAAGTACCAAACATACATATCGAAGTGCTTCTTTTCTATGGCATCGTATGTCCGTACCCCGGTGTTCCAGGCAATGAGCAGACCATCTACCAGCGGCTCCATGAACACCGACATGTTCTTCCCCGGATACTCAGGCCCTGGAATTATAAGCGACAGGAACATGTTCTGCCGTTGCATGCACACGCCGGGGGGGAGATTCATCGGGATAACAAACATCGGCCAACAGCTGTATGAGGCGGATGTCATGCCATATGGGTTGAAACCATCGGTTGATAACGCAACTGCTACACTCCTAGGGTCACCCGCTTTCTTCTTATGTTTGCCAACAAAGTCCTTCCATGCTTCACCATCAGACGAATGTATCATCTTCTCAGGACGGTACCTCCTCCCATCTGACGGCCATCTCATCTGTTTTGCAGATTCCTCGGTCATAAAAAGCCTTTGGATCCGTGGTATGAATGGAAGATACCGAAGGATCTTTTTGGCGACTGTGAGCTGCGTCTTCTGACCATTACCATCGTCCACCTCCAGATACCTAGAGGCCCCGCATTTGACACAGTACTTTGTATGCTCGTGCTCTTTCTTGAACAACATGCAGCTCTTTGGACAACAATCTATCTTCGTATACGGCATCTTTAGGGAACCGAGGATTTTTTTCGACTCGTACATGTTTTTAGGAAGATGGTGTACCGGCGGCAGGAGGGTGGCAATAACAGTCAGAAATGCATCAAAGGCGGCTATGCTTACATTGTGCTGGCTTTTTACCGCCATTAGCCGACCGATGGCATCAAGTTGAGAAACTTGTGTATGCTCGTGCAGGGGTTTCTGTGTCTCAAACAACGTGTCATAGAACTCTTTAGTGCTATCATCGGCATCGTCAGGGGCATCTCCCTCGCCGGTTTGATTTTCAGGTGCTTGTGCATTAGTGAAATCCTCTAACGTCCTATCAAAACCGGTATCAAAATCGGTCGCCGCATGCTGAGTGAGTGGTGCCACCTTCTTTGTCTTCTTCTTCCGGCGTACACGCTCAGTAGACTCGCCATGGTACACCCAACAGTAATAGTTTGGCATAAAACCATACTTCCCAAGGTGATCAGAAATGATTGTCCTCGGTTTCTCTGTCATGTTACGGCAACGACTACACGGGCACCAAACATCAGACGAATCATCAACTCTAGCAAATGCAAATTCCAAGAACTCGTCTGTCTTTGTAACCCATTCCATTGTCATCTCGGCAGCACTCGGTCGGCCACTGTACATCCACTCCCGGTCCTCCATATCCACACTGATGAATGCTCAGCCAGATCAACATATGTTTCAAATTTTAACAAGTTGTTTCAATTATTTAGAACATTACAAGTTTTACGCGTTGAATGCAGTCCTACATGTCTACTAGGTAAAGATAGGTCCTAATCCCACCCGAGGATGTGTAGTTTGTGTTTGTTTTCCATTTCTACTCCTATCCAAGACAGATTTCGGCAGCACCTCCCCGCTGTTCTCCTAATACACGTCTCGACCACGGGGGTCGAGAGAATGTGTACTCGGAAAACAACAGAGAGGCGCCACCGAAATCTGTCTCGGATAGGAGTAGAACATGGAAAACAAACACAGCTACACATCCACGAGCTGTCCAAAAACGTGGACAATTCGAAACAGTCGCGGTTATAAAAATATAGATCTTTGTATATAAATATATACAAAGAGTTCTATTTTTATAACTACAACTCTTCCGAACGGGAGACGCCTAGGGTAACGCGACTAGTTTGGTGATCTACACAAGAAAATCTAAAGATCGATTAAGGAGGAGGTTTTTACCCTCAAAGCGTGGCCGGGTGTCGACGAAGATGATCGCAGACGCTCCTGGCCTCAACCTCAGCAAACCCCCGCCTCACCAAACCCCGCTCCTGGCCTCAATCTCGATCCATGTCCTGCAAAAAGTAAATATGTAGTGTTAGTGTCATCTTATGACTGCATACTTGTTTTCCTCTTGTCGGCTCATATAGTTGCCTGATATTTCTCTTCAAAAGAAATATCCATGTAATCTAATGGTTCTGAAGCAAATCGTAAAAACTTGCAGTGGGATTTTTTAACCTACTGTGTTACCCTTATAAAAGATTATGTTAAGCACAAGCACTGTATAGCAACACTGTAAAATGAGATGTAAAGGCATTTTTCAGTGTACATTGAGTTAGACTAGGAGTACTGGTACTGCACATCTACATTTTTCATTTGATTCATTTGTTTACAAGTTACAACTAATAAGGCTGAGAATTCACTGGCTCCATCTATAATATATATGACAATGAGAAATTGATGTTGTTAAGCTAACACTAACAGCCCCTAAAACTAACACTAACAGACCCTATAACTAACAACTAATAAGGCTGAGATTTCTTCTTGTAAACTTGCAACTGCAGCAGGTACGATAGGAAAGCGGATTCATGTAATTTCTCCAGAATTACACTCAACCATTACATGACGTCACTTTAAAATAAAAGGTCAGATGTACCAATGACGGCAGCCTACAAAACACTTAACATATGAAACCAATAAACATAGAAAGTACAAGGGAGGGGCATGAAACTATCCAACATTGTTAGATTGCATACTAGCACAACATTGGCACTCCAAAATTGTCAACAACAGTAATCTAAACAGGTCTCAATATAAACTAGAATTCTTTAAGAGCAATGCAATTTATAAAATCACTTTAAACATGATCAAAAAGCACAAAATGGTTAGGCATTGGAGCAACAGCGATCCTGCCCCTTAAGAACATTCAGAGGCACACAAACTAATCGCATATAAGCCAAATGAGGGCTACTTCTTCCCAAGTACCAACAAACAACCACAAAATGGAGTAATGCAGAATAAACCAGAGAGGCAATGGTAAGCAGAACTTGTTTAAGCTATCTGATCAAGTTCAACAAAAGGGAAACAGCAGTCTTGAGAACAATAGCTGCTTAAACATCAGTGATCATCCAATTCACAGACCCAATAGCTTATAAGCCAAATGGGGGCTACTTCTTCCCAAGTACCAACAGGTAATCACAAAATAGAGTAACGCAGAGTAATTTTTTGCTCATCAGATTGAAAACAAAACGCAGAGTAATGCATAATCCATGCTCATCAGAGTAACGCAGAGTCACTGTCTCCGGACTCCGGTACCAGCTAGCTAGGCCAGCACCCTCACATGGATACATGAATTACACACCACCTAATGCCCCAGATGGACCACATTTTGTGACAGGTGATGGCCTCCAAAATAAAGGCATTCAACCAAACATGATTTCTTAGTACATTAAAAGTATGCTACTGCCCTTTATTACCTGCCAAATCAAGATTCTTCTTCTAAGCAAATCATACTTAGTTCGTTACAAGTTAGTTAGCTTGGATAATCTTGCATACTATTATACAACCATAGCGAGTAGACAGCAAAGGAAGCAAGCATGCCTCAACATTCCATCTCCAGCTTATGTATTTTAGTGATATAACTGCAGTTAACCTGAAAGAATGTACTACTCCTTAGGTGGTCTGTTTAAGTGTGTCCCTTTTGACGAGGGTCGATCAGATTGCTGTTTCAACATTTCTTTCCTAGAAGTACACCACATAATTGGGAGTAAAGTTGATTTGGTGTCACAGTACATAACAACTCTGTTTGTAGCCTCAAGTTTCAAGCAAGCATTCATCTAAGCCGCATGCTAAATTGTACGATTATTATTCATGTTCAGTACGCACACGTACAAGACTCTATATTTTTTTTTGGCAAAATAGAATTCTAAGGTAGGATGTCTTTAGCCTGACCGGACCACCAAAATATAGAGTGAACGCGAAGCTAGTGCTCTTCATTTGTGAATGTAAAGGCAGCCACCCATGAGCCAATATGCATAATTTTTTGCTGATTGAAATCTACAACACACATCAAATGCGTGCTCATCAGATTCGAGGAACAGAAATTCAGAGAACATCTATAGGTGATAAAAATTCAAGTGGAATCTAGCGTACATGTTCTTTACATCCCCTAACCGAAACTACCACTAACAGCCCCTAAAACTAACCTAAACTAAAGCAAATCACGGAATCGAAGCAGCAGCATCACGGAAGCAGCAGCAGCAGCAGAATCAGGGAAGGGAAGAATCGAAGAGACTTACCTTGATAGATCTTGCTATCGGCGGAGAGGGGAGGACGGGGAAGAGCTCGGGGAAGGGGGCGACGCCCTGGCCTGGGGAAGGGGGTGAGCTCGGGGAAGGCGTGGATGGCGGCGCAGGAGGAACATGGAGAGCGTCGGGGCAGTTTCTTCCTCGGCGGTGACGAGATGCGCCGCCGCTCCTCTGCTTCTTCGGGAGGGAGACGCGCTCCGGGGACGGCAAAGGTATGGTGGAGGAGGGGAAGGCTGCGGGGAGGAGGGAGAAGGGCCTGGCGGTGGCTCGGTGGGCGGCGGCAGGCGGCAGCGACGGAGACGGGTGGTGGCGGCTCGGGGGATTTTTTGGAGGGGGAGTAGCTAGGGCGCGGCAACGAAAGGGAAAAGAGAGGGGGGGAAATTTCGCTAAGTACTTTCTCTGCCGCCTAATCTTTGCCAAGTATCACTCTCTGCCGAGTGCATATTGTCGGGATACTCGGCATAGTTTGCCTGTAGGTTTGCCGATTCCCTCAATGCCGAGTGCCACATACTAGAATACTCGGCAACGTATTGGCCAATTTTAGTTACTTTCACCATTGGTCACTGTTTAAATATACAAAAAATAATATATTCATTAATATTAGTTCATATAGCATATATTCATTAATATTAGTTTTAGGCGCCATCCCGACAATCCGGATCGAACCCATGTGCTCACACCCGGAAATTCTCGGATCTACAGATACAGGAGCCCGGAGGGGGTAGCAATGTGAATATATTTGCATGGTTGTGTTCTATTGGACCCTACAAAGTGATAAAACAAGATCACAACCCACCCCTACATGTGTTATGGCCTCACCGACGTCGGATTCTCTCTTCCGGGTTCCAGGACTGCTCACACCCCGAAACTCCCGGATCTGACGTAACGGGGGGAATATTGCAAGTAGGTGGGCCCTACCATTGTCAAGGGTGTTCCTTGGGCCTAACATGACACAACCAAGCAACTAGTTCCACTTTGCTACCCACTTCCGGCTCACGCAGAGGGGGCTGGACGTCGGTTCCGTCTTTTTCTACACCGGGGCTAGGGTATCTCACGTAGAGGGGATCCGGAGCGTCGGGATCCCACCTAAACCAATGTTTTGCCATTCCATGTGTGTTAGATTGTATCATGGGTGTTGGGTGCCAAAGATACCATCACTCTCTGTGCCGGGGCCTCACCGACGTCGGATTCTCTCTCGCGGGTTCCAGGACTGCTCACACCCCGAAACTCCCGGATCTGACGTAACGGGGGGAATCTTGCAAGTAGCTGGGCCCTACCATTGTCAAGGGTGTTCCTTGGGCCTAACATGACACAACCAAGCAACTAGTTCCACTTTGCTACCCACTTCCGGCTCACGCAGAGGGGGCTGGACGCCGGTTCCGTCTTTTTCTGCACCGGGGCTAGTGTATCTCCGGAGAGGGGACCCGGAGCGTCGGGATCCCACCTAAACCAATGCTTTGACATGCCATGTGTGTTAGATTGTATCATGGGTGTTGTGTGCCAAAGATACCATCACTCTCTGTGTCGGGGCCTCACCGACGTCGGATTCTCTCTCGCGGGTTCCAGGACTGCTCACACCCCGAAACTCCCGGATCTGACGTAACGGGGGGAATCTTGCAAGTAGGTGGGCCCTACCATTGTCAAGGGTGTTCCTTGGGCCTAACATGACACAACCAAGCAACTAGTTCCACTTTGCTACCCACTTCCGGCTCACGCAGAGGGGGCTGGACGCCGGTTCCGTCTTTTTCTACACCGGGGCTAGGGTATCTCACGTAGAGGGGATCCGGAGCGTCGGGATCCCACCTAAAACAATGCTTTGCCATGCCATGTGTGTTAGATTGTATCATGGGTGTTGGGTGCCAAAGATACCATCACTCTTTGTGCCGGGGCCTCACCGACGTCGGATTCTCTCTCGCGGGTTCCAGGACTGCTCACACCCCGAAACTACCGGATCTGATGTAACGGGGGGAATCTTGCAAGTAGGTGGTCCCTACCATTGTCAAGGGTGTTCCTTGGGCCTAACATGACACAACCAAGCAACTAGTTCCACTTTGCTACCCACTTCCGGCTCACGCAGAGGGGGCTAGACGTCGGTTCCGTCTTTTTCTACACCGGGGCTAGGGTATCTCACGTAGAGGGGATCCGGAGCGTCGGGATCCCACATAAACCAATGTTTTGCCATGCCATGTGTGTTAGATTGTATCATGGGTGTTGGGTGCCAAAGATACCATCACTCTTTGTGCCGGGGCCTCACCGACGTCGGATTCTCTCTCGCGGGTTCCAGGACTGCTCACACCCCGAAACTCCCGAATCTGACGTAACAGGGGGAATCTTGCAAGTAGGTGGGCCCTACCATTGTCAAGGGTGTTCCTTGGGCCTAACATGACACAACCAAGCAACTAGTTCCACTTTGCTACCCACTTCCGGCTCACGCAGAGGGGGCTGGACGCCGGTTCCGTCTTTTTCTACATCGGGGCTAGGGTATCTCACGTAGAGGGGATCCGGAGCGTCGGGATCCCACCTAAACCAATGTTTTGCCATGCCATGTGTGTTAGATTGTATCATGGGTGTTGGGTGCCAAAGATACCATCACTCTCTATGCCGGGGCCTCACCGACGTCGGATTCTCTCTCGCGGGTTCTAGGACTGCTCACACCCCGAAACTCCCGGATCTGATGTAACGGGGGGAATCTTGCAAGTAGGTGGGCCCTACCATTGTCAAGGGTGTTCCTTGGGCCTAACATGACACAACCAAGCAACTAGTTCCACTTTGCTACCCACTTCCGGCTCACGCAGAGGGGGCTAGACGCCGGTTCCGTCTTTTTCTACACCGGGGCTAGTGTATCTCACGTAGAGGGGATCCGGAGCGTCGGTATCCCACCTAAACCAATGTTTTGCCATGCCATGTGTGTTAGATTGTATCATGGGTGTTGGGTGCCAAAGATACCATCACTCTCTGTGCCGGGGCCTCACCGACGTCGGATTCTCTCTCGCGGGTTCCAGGACTGCTCACACCCCGAAACTCCCGGATCTGACGTAACGGGGGGAATCTTGCAAGTAGGTGGGCCCTACCATTGTCAAGGGTGTTCCTTGGGCCTAAGATGACACAACCAAGCAACTAGTTCCACTTTGCTACCCACTTCCGGCTCACGCAGAGGGGGGCTGGACGCCGGTTCCGTCTTTTTCTACACCGGGGCTAGTGTATCTCCGGAGAGGGGACCCGGAGCGTCGGGATCCCACCTAAACCAATGCTTTTCCATTCCATGTGTGTTAGATTGTATCATGGGTGTTGTGTGCCAAAGATACCATCACTCTCTGTGTCGGGGCCTGACCGACGTCGGATTCTCTCTCGCGGGTTCCAGGACTGCTCACACCCCGAAACTCCCGGATCTGACGTAACGGGGGGAATCTTGCAAGTATGTGGGCCCTACCATTGTCAAGGGTGTTCCTTGGGCCTAACATGACACAACCAAGCAACTAGTTCCACTTTGCTACCAACTTCCGGCTCACGCAGAGGGGGCTAGACGCCGGTCCGTCTTTTTCTACACCGGGGCTAGTGTATCTCACGTAGAGGGGATCCGGAGCGTCGGTATCCCACATAAACCAATGTTTTTCCATGACATGTGTGTTAGATTGTATCATGGGTGTTGTGTGCCAAATATACCATCACTCTCTGTGCCGGGGCCTCACCGACGTCGGATTCTCTCTCGCGGGTTCCAGGACTGCTCACACCCCGAAACTCCCGGATCTGATGTAACGGGGGGAATCTTGCAAGTAGGTGGGCCCTACCATTGTCAAGGGTGTTCCTTGGGCCTAACATGACACAACCAAGCAACTAGTTCCACTTTGCTACCCACTTCCGGCTCACGTAGAGGGGGCTAGACGCCGGTTCCGTCTTTTTCTACACCGGGGCTAGTGTATCTCACGTAGAGGGGATCCGGAGCGTCGGTATCCCACCTAAACCAATGCTTTGCCATGCCATGTGTGTTAGATTGTATCATGGGTGTTGGGTGCCAAAGATACCATCACTCTCTGTGCCGGGGCCTCACCGACGTCGGATTCTCTCTCGCGGGTTCCAGGACTGCTCACACCCCGAAACTCCCGGATCTGACGTAACGGGGGGAATCTTGCAAATAGGTGGGACCTACCATTGTCAAGGGTGTTACTTGGGCCTAACATGACACAACCAAGCAACTAGTTCCACTTTGCTACCCACTTCCGGCTCACGCAGAGGGGGCTAGACGCCGGTTCCGTCTTTTTCTACACCGGGGCTAGTGTATCTCACGTAGAGGGGATCCGGAGCGTCGGTATCCCACCTAAACCAATGTTTTGCCATGCCATGTGTGTTAGATTGTATCATGGGTGTTGGGTGCCAAAGATACCATCACTCTCTGTGCCGGGGCCTCACCGACGTCGGATTCTCTCTCGCGGGTTCCAGGACTGCTCACACCCCGAAACTCCCGGATCTGACGTAACGGGGGGAATCTTGCAAGTAGGTGGGCCCTACCATTGTCAAGGGTGTTCCTTGGGCCTAAGATGACACAACCAAGCAACTAGTTCCACTTTGCTACCCACTTCCGGCTCACGCAGAGGGGGCTGGACGCCGGTTCCGTCTTTTTCTACACCGGGGCTAGTGTATCTCCGGAGAGGGGACCCGGAGCGTCGGGATCCCACCTAAACCAATGCTTTTCCATTCCATGTGTGTTAGATTGTATCATGGGTGTTGTGTGCCAAAGATACCATCACTCTCTGTGTCGGGGCCTGACCGACGTCGGATTCTCTCTCGCGGGTTCCAGGACTGCTCACACCCCGAAACTCCCGGATCTGACGTAACGGGGGGAATCTTGCAAGTATGTGGGCCCTACCATTGTCAAGGGTGTTCCTTGGGCCTAACATGACACAACCAAGCAACTAGTTCCACTTTGCTACCAACTTCCGGCTCACGCAGAGGGGGCTAGACGCCGGTCCGTCTTTTTCTACACCGGGGCTAGTGTATCTCACGTAGAGGGGATCCGGAGCGTCGGTATCCCACATAAACCAATGTTTTTCCATGACATGTGTGTTAGATTGTATCATGGGTGTTGTGTGCCAAATATACCATCACTCTCTGTGCCGGGGCCTCACCGACGTCGGATTCTCTCTCGCGGGTTCCAGGACTGCTCACACCCCGAAACTCCCGGATCTGACGTAACGGGGGGAATCTTGCAAGTAGGTGGGCCCTACCATTGTCAAGGGTGTTCCTTGGGCCTAACATGACACAACAAAGCAACTAGTTCCACTTTGCTACCCACTTCCGGCTCACGCAGAGGGGGCTAGACGCCGGTTCCGTCTTTTTCTACACCGGGGCTAGTGTATCTCACGTAGAGGGGATCCGGAGCGTCGGTATCCCACCTAAACCAATGCTTTGCCATGCCATTAGTGTTAGATTGTATCATGGGTATTGGGTGCCAAAGATACCATCACTCTCTGTGCCGGGGCCTCACCGACGTCGGATTCTCTCTCGCGGGTTCCAGGACTGCTCACACCCCAAAACTCCCGGATCTGACGTAACGGGGGGAATCTTGCAAGTAGGTGGGCCCTACCATTGTCAAGGGTGTTCCTTGGGCCTAACATGACACAACCAAGCAACTAGTTCCACTTTGCTACCCACTTCCGGCTCACGCAGAGGGGGCTGGACGCCGGTTCCGTCTTTTTCTACACCGGGGCTAGGGTATCTCACGTAGAGGGGATCCGGAGCGTCGGGATCCCACCTAAACCAATGCTTTGCCATGCCATGTGTGTTAGATTGTATCATGGGTGTTGGGTGCCAAAGATACCATCACTCTCTGTGCCGGGGCCTCACCGACGTCGGATTCTCTCTCGCGGGTTCCAGGACTGCTCACACCCCGAAACTCCCGGATCTGACGTAACGGGGGGAATCTTGAAAGTAGGTGGGCCCTACCATTGTCAAGGGTGTTCCTTGGGCCTAAAATGACACAAACAAGCAACTAGTTCCACTTTGCTACCCACTTCCGGCTCACGCAGAGGGGGCTGGACGCCGGTTCCGTCTTTTTCTGCACCGGGGCTAGTGTATCTCCGGAGAGGGGACCCGGAGCGTCGGGATCCCACCTAAACCAATGCTTTGCCATGCCATGTGTGTTAGATTGTATCATGGGTGGTGTGTGCCAAAGATACCATCACTCTCTGTGTCGGGGCCTCACCGACGTCGGATTCTCTCTCGCGGGTTCCAGGACTGCTCACACCCCGAAACTCCCGGATCTGACGTAACGGGGGGAATCTTGCAAGTAGGTGGGCCCTACCATTGTCAAGGGTGTTCCTTGGGCCTAACATGACACAACCAAGCAACTAGTTCCACTTTGCTACCCACTTCCGGCTCACGCAGAGGGGGCTGGACGCCGGTTCCGTCTTTTTCTACACCGGGGCTAGGGTATCTCACGTAGAGGGGATCCGGAGCGTCGGGATCCCACCTAAACCAATGCTTTGCCATGCCATGTGTGTTAGATTGTATCATGGGTGTTGGGTGCCAAAGATACCATCACTCTCTGTGCCGGGGCCTCACCGACGTCGGATTCTCTCTCGCGGGTTCCAGGACTGCTCACACCCCGAAACTCCCGGATCCGATGTAACGGGGGGAATCTTGCAAGTAGGTGGGCCCTACCATTGTCAAGGGTGTTCCTTGGGCCTAACATGACACAACCAAGCAACTAGTTCCACTTTGCTACCCACTTCCGGCTCACGCAGAGGGGGCTAGACGCCGGTTCCGTCTTTTTCTACACCGGGGCTAGGGTATCTCACGTAGAGGGGATCCGGAGCGTCGGGATCCCACATAAACCAATGTTTTGCCATGCCATGTGTGTTAGATTGTATCATGGGTGTTGGGTGCCAAAGATACCATCACTCTCTATGCCGGGGCCTCACCGACGTCGGATTCTCTCTCGCGGGTTCCAGGACTGCTCACACCCCGAAACTCCCGGATCTGACGTAACGGGGGGAATCTTGCAAGTAGGTGGGCCCTACCATTGTCAAGGGTGTTCCTTGGGCCTAACATGACACAACCAAGCAACTAGTTCCACTTTGCTACCCACTTCCGGCTCACGCAGAGGGGGCTGGATGCCGGTTCCGTCTTTTTCTACACCGGGGCTAGTGTATCTCACGTAGAGGGGATCCGGAGCGTCGGTATCCCACCTAAACCAATGCTTTGCCATGCCATTAGTGTTATATTGTATCATGGGTATTGGGTGCCAAATATACCATCACTCTCTGTGCCGGGGCCTCACCGACGTCGGATTCTCTCTCGCGGGTTCCAGGACTGCTCACACCCCGAAACTCCCGGATCTGACGTAACGGGGGGAATCTTGCAAGTAGGTGGGCCCTACCATTGTCAAGGGTGTTCCTTGGGCCTAACATGACACAACCAAGCAACTAGTTCCACTTTGCTACCCACTTCCGGCTCACGCAGAGGGGGCTGGACGCCGGTTCCGTCTTTTTCTACACCGGGGCTAGGGTATCTCACGTAGAGGGGATCCGGAGCGTCGGGATCCCACCTAAACCAATGCTTTTCTATGCCATGTGTGTTAGATTTTATAATGGGTGTTGGGTGCCAAAGTTACCATCACTCTCTGTGCCGGGGCCTCACCAACGTCGGATTCTCTCTCGCGGGTTCCAGGACTGCTCACACCCCGAAACTCCCGGATCTGACGTAACGGGGGGAATCTTGCAAGTAGGTGGGCCCTACCATTGTCAAGGGTGTTCCTTGGGCCTAACATGACACAACCAAGCAACTAGTTCCACTTTTCTACCCACTTCCGGCTCACGCAGAGGGGGCTAGACGCCGGTTCCTTCTTTTTCTACACCGGGGCTAGGGTATCTCACGTAGAGGGGATCCGGAGCGTCGGGATCCCACATAAACCAATGTTTTGCCATTCCATGTGTGTTAGATTGTATCATGGGTGTTTGGTGCCAAAGATACCATCACTCTCTGTGCCGGGGCCTCACCGACGTCGGATTCTCTCTCGCGGGTTCCAGGACTGCTCACACCCGAAACTCCCGGATCTGACGTAACGGGGGGAATCTTGCAAGTAGGTGGGCCCTACCATTGTCAAGGGTGTTCCTTGGGCCTAACATGACACAACCAAGCAACTAGTTCCACTTTGCTACCCACTTCCGGCTCACGCAGAGGGGGCTGGACGCCGGTTCCGTCTTTTTCTACACCGGGGCTAGGGTATCTCACGTAGAGGGGATCCGGAGCGTCGGGATCCAACCTAAACCAATGCTTTGCCATGCCATGTGTGTTAGATTGTATCATGGGTGTTGTGTGCCAAAGATACCATCACTCTCTGTGCCGGGGACTCACCGACGTCGGATTCTCTCTCGCGGGTTCCAGGACTGCTCACACCCTGAAACTCCCGGATCTGACGTAACGGGGGGAATCTTGCAAGTAGGTGGGCCCTACCATTGTCAAGGGTGTTCCTTGGGCCTAACATGACACAACCAAGCAACTAGTTCCACTTTGCTACCCACTTCCGGCTCACGCAGAGGGGGCTAGACGTGGGTTCCGTCTTTTTCTACACCGGGGCTAGTGTATCTCACGTAGAGGGGATCCGGAGCGTCGGTATCCCACCTAAACCAATGCTTTGCCATGCCATGTGTGTTATATTGTATCATGGGTGTTGGGTGCCAAAGATACCATCACTCTCTGTGCCGGGGCCTCACCGACGTCGGATTCTCTCTCGCGGGTTCCAGGATTGCTCACACCCCGAAACTCCCGGATCTGACGTAACGGGGGGAATCTTGCAAGTAGGTGGGCCCTATCATTGTCAAGGGTGTTCCTTGGGCCTAACATGACACGACCAAGCAACTAGTTCCACTTTGCTACCCACTTCCGGCTCACGCAGAGGGGGCTGGACGCCGGTTCCGTCTTTTTCTACACCGGGGCTAGGGTATCTCACGTAGAGGGGATCCGGAGCGTCCGGATCCCACCTAAACCAATGCTTCGCCATGCCATGTGTGTTATATTGTATAATGGGTGTTGGGTGCCAAAGATACCATCACTCTCTGTGCCGGGGCCTCACCGACGTCGGATTCTCTCTCGCGGGTTCCAGGACTGCTCACACCCCGAAACTCCCGGATCTGACGTAACGGGGGGAATCTTGCAAGTAGGTGGGCCCTACCATTGTCAAGGGTATTCCTTGGGCCTAACATGACACAACCAAGCAACTAGTTCCACTTTGCTACCCACTTCCGGCTCACGCAGAGGGGGCTAGACGCCGGTTCCGTCTTTTTCTACATCGGGGCTAGTGTATCTCACGTAGAGGGGATCCGGAGCGTCGGTATCCCACCTAAACCAATGCTTTGCCATGCCATTAGTGTTAGATTGTATCATGGGTGTTTGGTGCCAAAGATACCATCACTCTCTGTGCCGGGGCCTCACCGACGTCGGATTCTCTCTCGCGGGTTCCAGGACTGCTCACACCCCGAAACTCCCGGATCTGACGTAACGGGGGGAATCTTGCAAGTAGGTGGGCCCTACCATTGTCAAGGGTGTTCCTTGGGCCTAACATGACACAACCAAGCAACTAGTTCCACTTTGCTACCCACTTCCGGCTCACGCAGAGGGGGCTGGACGCCGGTTCCGTCTTTTTCTACACCGGGGCTAGGGTATCTCACGTAGAGGGGATCCGGAGCGTCGGGATCCAACCTAAACCAATGCTTTGCCATGCCATGTGTGTTATATTGTATCATGGGTGTTGGGTGCCAAAGATACCATCACTCTCTGTGCCGGGGACTCACCGACGTCGGATTCTCTCTCGCGGGTTCCAGGACTGCTCACACCCTGAAACTCCCGGATCTGACGTAACGGGGGGAATCTTGCAAGTAGGTGGGCCCTACCATTGTCAAGGGTGTTCCTTGGGCCTAACATGACACAACCAAGCAACTAGTTCCACTTTGCTACCCACTTCCGGCTCACGCAGAGGGGGCTAGACGTCGGTTCCGTCTTTTTCTACACCGGGGCTAGTGTATCTCACGTAGAGGGGATCCGGAGCGTCGGTATCCCACTTAAACCAATGCTTTGCCATGCCATGTGTGTTAGATTGTATCATGGGTGTTGGGTGCCAAAGATACCATCACTCTCTGTGCCGGGGCCTCACCGACGTCGGATTCTCTCTCGCGGGTTCCAGGACTGCTCACACCCCGACACTCCCGGATCTGACGTAACGGGGGGAATCTTGCAAGTAGGTGGGCCCTATCATTGTCAAGGGTGTTCCTTGGGCCTAACATGACACGACCAAGCAACTAGTTCCACTTTGCTACCCACTTCCGGCTCACGCAGAGGGGGCTGGACGCCGGTTCCGTCTTTTTCTACACCGGGGCTAGGGTATCTCACGTAGAGGGGATCCGGAGCGTCGGGATCCCACCTAAACCAATGCTTTGCCATGCCATGTGTGTTATATTGTATCATGGGTGTTGTGTGCCAAATATACCATCACTCTCTGTGCCGGGGCCTCACCGACGTCGGATTCTCTCTCGCGGGTTCCAGGACTGCTCACACCCTGAAACTCCCGGATCTGACGTAACGGGGGGAATCTTGCAAGTAGGTGGGCCCTACCATTGTCAAGGGTGTTCCTTGGGCCTAACATGACACAACAAAGCAACTAGTTCCACTTTGCTGCCCACTTCCGGCTCACGCAGAGGGGGCTAGACGCCGGTTCCGTCTTTTTCTACACCGGGGCTAGGGTATCTCACGTAGAGGGGTTCCGGAGCGTCGGGATCCCACATAAACCAATGTTTTGCCATGCCATGTGTGTTAGATTGTATCATGGGTGTTTGGTGCCAAAGATACCATCACTCTTTGTGCCGGGGCCTCACCGACGTCGGATTCTCTCTCGCGGGTTCCAGGACTGCTCACACCCCGAAACTCCCGGATCTGACGTAACGGGGGGAATCTTGCAAGTAGGTGGGCCCTACCATTGTCAAGGGTGTTCCTTGGGCCTAACATGACACAACCAAGCAACTAGTTCCACTTTGCTACCCACTTCCGGCTCACGCAGAGGGGGCTGGACGCCGGTTCCGTCTTTTTCTACACCGGGGCTAGGGTATCTCACGTAGAGTGGATCCGGAGCGTCGGGATCCCACCTAAACCAATGCTTTGCCATGCCATGTGTGTTAGATTGTATCATGGGTGTTGGGTGCCAAAGATACCATCACTCTCTGTGCCGGGGACTCACCGACGTCGGATTCTCTCTCGCGGGTTCCAGGACTGCTCACACCCTGAAACTCCCGGATCTGACGTAACGGGGGGAATCTTGCAAGTAGGTGGGCCCTACCATTGTCAAGGGTGTTCCTTGGGCCTAACATGACACAACCAAGCAACTAGTTCCACTTTGCTACCCACTTCCGGCTCACGCAGAGGGGGCTAGACGTCGGTTCCGTCTTTTTCTACACCGGGGCTAGTGTATCTCACGTAGAGGGGATCCGGAGCGTCGGTATCCCACCTAAACCAATGCTTTGCCATGCCATGTGTGTTAGATTGTATCATGGGTGTTGGGTGCCAAAGATACCATCACTCTCTGTGCCGGGCCCTCACCGACGTCGGATTCTCTCTCGCGGTTTCCAGGACTGCTCACACCCCGAAACTCCCGGATCTGACGTAACGGGGGGAATCTTGCAAGTAGGTGGGCCCTATCATTGTCAAGGGTGTTCCTTGGGCCTAACATGACACGACCAAGCAACTAGTTCCACTTTGCTACCCACTTCCGGCTCACATAGAGGGGGCTGGACGCCGGTTCCGTCTTTTTCTACACCGGGGCTAGGGTATCTCACGTAGAGGGGATCCGGAGCGTCGGGATCCCACCTAAACCAATGCTTCGCCATGCCATGTGTGTTATATTGTATCATGGGTGTTGGGTGCCAAAGATACCATCACTCTCTGTGCCGGGGCCTCACCGACGTCGGATTCTCTCTCGCGGGTTCCAGGACTGCTCACACCCTGAAACTCCCGGATCTGACGTAACGGGGGGGATCTTGCAAGTAGGTGGGACCTACCATTGTCAAGGGTATTCCTTGGGCCTAACATGACACAACCAAGCAACTAGTTCCACTTTGCTACCCACTTCCGGCTCACGCAGAGGGGGCTAGACGCCGGTTCCGTCTTTTTCTACATCGGGGCTAGTGTATCTCACGTAGAGGGGATCCGGAGCATCGGTATCCCACCTAAACCAATGCTTTGCCATGCCATTAGTGTTAGATTGTATCATGGGTGTTTGGTGCCAAAGATACCATCACTCTCTGTGCCGGGGCCTCACCGACGTCGGATTCTCTCTCGCGGGTTCCAGGACTGCTCACACCCCGAAACTCCCGGATCTGACGTAACGGGGGGAATCTTGCAAGTAGGTGGGCCCTACCATTGTCAAAGGTGTTCCTTGGGCCTAACATGACACAACCAAGCAACTAGTTCCACTTTGCTACCCACTTCCGGCTCACGCAGAGGGGGCTGGACGCCGGTTCCGTCTTTTTCTACACCGGGGCTAGGGTATCTCACGTAGAGTGGATCCGGAGCGTCGGGATCCCACCTAAACCAATGCTTTGCCATGCCATGTGTGTTAGATTGTATCATGGGTGTTGGGTGCCAAAGATACCATCACTCTCTGTGCCGGGGACTCACCGACGTCGGATTCTCTCTCGCGGGTTCTAGGACTGCTCACACCCTGAAACTCCCGGATCTGACGTAACGGGGGGAATCTTGCAAGTAGGTGGGCCCTACCATTGTCAAGGGTGTTCCTTGGGCCTAACATGACACAACCAAGCAACTAGTTCCACTTTGCTACCCACTTCCGGCTCACGCAGAGGGGGCTAGACGCTGGTTCCGTCTTTTTCTACACCGGGGATAGGGTATCTCACGTAGAGGGGATCCGGAGCGTCGGTATCCCACATAAACCAATGTTTTGCCATGCCATGTGTGTTAGATTGTATCATGGGTGTTGGGTGCCAAAGATACCATCACTCTCTGTGCCGGGGCCTCACCGACGTCGGATTCTCTCTCGCGGTTTCCAGGACTGCTCACACCCCGAAACTCCCGGATCTGACGTAACGGGGGGAATCTTGCAAGTAGGTGGGCCCTACCATTGTCAAGGGTGTTCCTTGGGCCTAACATGACACAACCAAGCAACTAGTTCCACTTTGCTACCCACTTCCGGCTCAGGCAGAGGGGGCTGGACGCCGGTTCCGTCTTTTTCTACACCGAGGCTAGGGTATCTCACGTAGGGGGGATCCGGAGCGTCGGGACCCCACCTAAACCAATGATTTGCCATTCCATGTGTGTTAGATTGTATAATGGGTGTTGGGTGCCAAATCTACCATCACTCTCTGTGCCGGGGCCTCACCGACGTCGGATTCTCTCTCGCGGGTTCCAGGACTGCTCACACCCTGAAACTCCCGGATCTGACGTAACGGGGGGAATCTTGCAAGTAGGTGGGCCCTACCATTGTCAAGGGTGTTCCTTGGGCCTAACATGACACAACCAAGCAACTAGTTCCACTTTGCTACCCACTTCCGGCTCACGCAGAGGGGGCTAGACGCCGGTTCCGTCTTTTTCTACACCGGGGCTAGGGTATCTCACGTAGAGGGGTTCCGGAGCGTCGAGATCCCACATAAACCAATGTTTTGCCATGCCATGTGTGTTAGATTGTATCATGGGTGTTTGGTGCCAAAGATACCATCACTCTCTGTGCCGGGGCCTCACCGACGTCGGATTCTCTCTCGCGGGTTCCAGGACTGCTCACACCCCGAAACTCCCGGATCTGACGTAACGGGGGGAATCTTGCAAGTAGGTGGGCCCTACCATTGTCAAGGGTGTTCCTTGGGCCTAACATGACACAACCAAGCAACTAGTTCCACTTTGCTACCCACTTCCGGCTCACGCAGAGGGGGCTGGACGCCGGTTCCGTCTTTTTCTACACCGGGGCTAGGGTATCTCACGTAGAGGGGATCCGGAGCGTCGGGATCCCACCTAAACCAATGCTTTGCCATGCCATGTGTGTTAGATTGTATCATGGGTGTTGGGTGCCAAAGATACCATCACTCTCTGTGCCGGGGCCTCACCGACGTCGGATTCTCTCTCGCGGGTTCCAGGACTGCTCACACCCCGAAACTCCCGGATCTGACGTAACGGGGGGAATCTTGCAAGTAGGTGGGCCCTACCATTGTCAAGGGTGTTCCTTGGGCCTAACATGACACAACCAAGCAACTAGTTCCACTTTGCTACCCACTTCCGGCTCACGCAGAGGGGGCTAGACGCTGGTTCCGTCTTTTTCTACACCGGGGATAGGGTATCTCACGTAGAGGGGATCCGGACCGTCGGGATCCCACATAAACCAATGTTTTGCCATGCCATGTGTGTTAGATTGTATCATGGGTGTTGGGTGCCAAAGATACCATCACTCTCTCTGCCGGGGCCTCACCGACGTCGGATTCTCTCTCGCGGGTTCCAGGACTGCTCACACCCCGAAACTCCCGGATCTGACGTAACGGGGGGAATCTTGCAAGTAGGTGGGCCCTACCATTGTCAAGGGTGTTCCTTGGGCCTAACATGACACAACCAAGCAACTAGTTCCACTTTGCTACCCACTTCCGGCTCAGGCAGAGGGGGCTGGACGCCGGTTCCGTCTTTTTCTACACCGAGGCTAGGGTATCTCACGTAGGGGGGATCCGGAGCGTCGGGACCCCACCTAAACCAATGATTTGCCATGCCATGTGTGTTATATTGTATAATGGGTGTTGGGTGCCAAAGATACCATCACTCTCTGTGCCGGGGCCTCACCGACGTCGGATTCTCTCTCGCGGGTTCCAGGACTGCTCACACCCTGAAACTCCCGGATCTGACGTAACGGGGGGAATCTTGCAAGTAGGTGGGCCCTACCATTGTCAAGGGTGTTCCTTGGGCCTAACATGACACAACCAAGCAACTAGTTCCACTTTGCTACCCACTTCCGGCTCACGCAGAGGGGGCTAGACGCCGGTTCCGTCTTTTTCTACACCGGGGCTAGGGTATCTCACGTAGAGGGGTTCCGGAGCGTCGGGATCCCACATAAACCAATGTTTTACCATGCCATGTGTTTTAGATTGTATCATGGGTGTTGGGTGCCAAAGATACCATAACTCTCTGTGCCGGGGCCTCACCGACGTCGGATTCTCTCTCGCGGGTTCCAGGACTGCTCACACCCCGAAACTCCCGGATCTGACGTAACGGGGGGAATCTTGCAAGTAGGTGGGCCCTACCATTGTCAAGGGTGTTCCTTGGGCCTAACATGACACAACCAAGCAACTAGTTCCACTTTTCTACCCACTTCCGGCTCACGCAGAGGGGCTGGACGCCGGTTCCGTCTTTTTCTACACCGGGGCTAGGGTATCTCACGTAGAGGGGATCCGGAGCGTCGGGATCCCACCTAAACCAATGCTTTGCCATGCCATGTGTGTTATATTGTATCATGGGTGTTGGGTGCCAAAGATACCATCACTCTCTGTGCCGGGGCCTCACCGACATCGGATTCTCTCTCGCGGGTTCCAGGACTGCTCACACCCCGAAACTCCCGGATCTGACGTAACGGGGGGAATCTTGCAAGTAGGTGGGCCCTACCATTATCAAGGGTGTTCCTTGGGCCTAACATGACACAACCAAGCAACTAGTTCCACTTTGCTACCCACTTCCGGCTCACGTAGAGGGGGCTAGACGCCGGTTCCGTCTTTTTCTACACCGGGGCTAGTGTATCTCACGTAGAGGGGATCCGGAGCGTCGGTATCCCACCTAAACCAATGCTTTTCCATGCCATGTGTGTTAGATTGTATCATGGATGTTGGGTGCCAAAGATACCATCACTCTCTGTGCCGCGGCCTCACCGACGTCGGATTCTCTCTCGCGGGTTCCAGGACTGCTCACATCCCGAAACTCCCGGATCTGACGTAACGGGGGGAATCTTGCAAGTAGGTGGGCCCTACCATTGTCAAGGGTGTTCCTTGGGCCTAACATGACACAACCAAGCAACTAGTTCCACTTTGCTACCCACTTCCGGCTCACGCAGAGGGGGCTAGACACCGGTTCCGTCTTTTTCTACACCGGGGCTAGTGTATCTCACGTAGAGGGGATCCGGAGCGTCCGTATCCCACCTAAACCAATGATTTGCCATTCCATGTGTGTTAGATTGTATCATGGGTGTTGGGTGCCAAAGATACCATCACTCTCTGTGCCGGGGCCTCACCGACGTTGGATTCTCTCTCGCGGGTTCCAGGACTGCTCACACCCCGAAACTCCCGGATCTGACGTAACGGGGGGAATCTTTCAAGTAGGTGGGCCCTACAATTGTCAAGGGTGTTCCTTGGGCCTAACATGACACAACCAAGCAACTAGTTACACTTTGCTACCCACTTCCGGCACACGCAGAGGGGGCTAGACGCCGGTTCCGTCTTTTTCTACACCGGGGCTAGTGTATCTCACGTAGAGGGGATCCGGAGCGTCGGTATCCCACCTAAACCAATGTTTTGCCATGACATGTGTGTTAGATTGTATCATGGGTGTTGGGTGCCAAAGAGACCATCACTCTTTGTGCCGGGGCCTCACCGACGTCGGATTCTCTCTCGCGGGTTCCAGGACTGCTCACACCCCGAAACTCCCGGATCTGACGTAACGGGGGGAATCTTGCAAGTAGGTGGGACCTACCATTGTCAAGGGTGTTCCTTGGGCCTAACATGACACAACCAAGCAACTAGTTCCACTTTGCTACCCACTTCCGGCTCACGCAGAGGGGGCTGGACGCCGGTTCCGTCTTTTTCTACACCGGGGCTAGGGTATCTCACGTAGAGGGGATCCGGAGCGTCGGGATCCCAACTAAACCAATGCTTTGCCATGCCATGTGTGTTAGATTGTATCATGGGTGTTGGGTGCCAAAGATACCATCACTCTCTGTGCCGGGGCCTCACCGACGTCGGATTCTCTCTCGCGGGTTCCAGGACTGCTCACACCCCGAAACTCCCGGATCTGACGTAACGGGGGGAATCTTGCAAGTAGGTGGGCCCTACCATTGTCAAGGGTGTTCCTTGGGCCTAACATGACACAACCAAGCAACTAGTTCCACTTTGCTACCCACTTCCGGCTCACGCAGAGGGGGCTAGACGCTGGTTCCGTCTTTTTCTACACCGGGGATAGGGTATCTCACGTAGAGGGGATCCGGACCGTCGGGATCCCACATAAACCAATGTTTTGCCATGCCATGTGTGTTAGATTGTATCATGGGTGTTGGGTGCCAAAGATACCATCACTCTCTCTGCCGGGCCTCACCGACGTCGGATTCTCTCTCGCGGGTTCCAGGACTGCTCACACCCCGAAACTCCCGGATCTGACGTAACGGGGGGAATCTTGCAAGTAGGTGGGCCCTACCATTGTCAAGGGTGTTCCTTGGGCTTAACATGACACAACCAAGCAACTAGTTCCACTTTGCTACCCACTTCCGGCTCAGGCAGAGGGGGCTGGACGCCGGTTCCGTCTTTTTCTACACCGAGGCTAGGGTATCTCACGTACGGGGGATCCGGAGCGTCGGGACCCCACTTAAACCAATGATTTGCCATGCAATGTGTGTTAGATTGTATAATGGGTGTTGGGTGCCAAAGATACCATCACTCTCTGTGCCGGGGCCTCACCGACGTCGGATTCTCTCTCGCGGGTTCCAGGACTGCTCACACCCTGAAACTCCCGGATCTGACGTAACGGGGGGAATCTTGCAAGTAGGTGGGCCCTACCATTTTCAAGGGTGTTCCTTGGGCCTAACATGACACAACCAAGCAACTAGTTCCACTTTGCTACCCACTTCCGGCTCACGCAGAGGGGGCTAGACGCCGGTTCCGTCTTTTTCTACACCGGGGCTAGGGTATCTCACGTAGAGGGGTTCCGGAGCGTCGGGATCCCACATAAACCAATGTTTTGCCATGCCATGTGTGTTAGATTGTATCATGGGTGTTGGGTGCCAAAGATACCATCACTCTCTGTGCCGGGGCCTCACCGACGTCGGATTCTCTCTCGCGGGTTCCAGGACTGCTCACACCCCGAAACTCCCGGATCTGACGTAACGGGGGGAATCTTGCAAGTAGGTGGGCCCTAACATTGTCAAGGGTGTTCCTTGGGCCTAACATGACACAACCAAGCAACTAGTTCCACTTTGCTACCCACTTCCGGCTCACGCAGAGGGGGCTGGACGCCGGTTCCGTCTTTTTCTACACCGGGGCTAGGGTATCTCACGTAGAGGGGATCCGGAGCGTCGGGATCCCACCTAAACCAATGCTTTGCCATGCCATGTGTGTTATATTGTATCATGGGTGTTGGGTGCCAAAGATACCATCACTCTCTGTGCCGGGGCCTCACCGACGTCGGATTCTCTCTCGCGGGTTCCAGGACTGCTCACACCCCGAAACTCCCGGATCTGACGTAACGGGGGGAATATTGCAAGTAGGTGGGCCCTACCATTGTCAAGGGTGTTCCTTGGGCCTAACATGACACAACCAAGCAACTAGTTCCACTTTGCTACCCACTTCCGGCTCACGTAGAGGGGGCTAGACGCCGGTTCCGTCTTTTTCTACACCGGGGCTATTGTATCTCACGTAGAGGGGATCCGGAGCGTCGGTATCCCACCTAAACCAATGCTTTGCCATGCCATGTGTGTTAGATTGTATCATGGGTGTTGGGTGCCAAAGATACCATCACTCTCTGTGCCGGGGCCTCACCGACGTCGGATTCTCTCTCGCGGGTTCCAGGACTGCTCACATCCCGAAACTCCCGGATCTGACGTAACGGGGGGAATCTTGCAAGTAGGTGGGCCCTACCATTGTCAAGGGTGTTCCTTGGGCCTAACATGACACAACCAAGCAACTAGTTCCACTTTGCTACCCACTTCCGGCTCACGCAGAGGGGGCTAGACACCGGTTCCGTCTTTTTCTACACCGGGGCTAGTGTATCTCACGTAGAGGGGATCCGGAGCGTCGGTATCCCACCTAAACCAATGCTTTGCCATGCCATGTGTGTTAGATTATATCATGGGTGTTGGGTGCCAAAGATACCATCACTCTCTGTGCCGGGGCCTCACCGACGTCGGATTCTCTCTCGCGGGTTCCAGGACTGCTCACACCCCGAAACTCCCGGATCTGACGTAACGGGGGGAATCTTGCAAGTAGGTGGGACCTACCATTGTCAAGGGTGTTACTTGGGCCTAACATGACACAACCAAGCAACTAGTTCCACTTTGCTACCCACTTCCGGCTCACGCAGAGGGGGCTAGACGCCGGTTCCGTCTTTTTCTACACCGGGGCTAGTGTATCTCACGTAGAGGGGATCCGGAGCGTCGGTATCCCACCTAAACCAATGCTTTGCCATGCCATGTGTGTTAGATTGTATCATGGATGTTGGGTGCCAAAGATACCATCACTCTCTGTGCCGGGGCCTCACCGACGTCGGATTCTCTCTCGCGGGTTCCAGGACTGCTCACATCCCGAAACTCCCGGATCTGACGTAACGGGGGGAATCTTGCAAGTAGGTGGGCCCTACCATTGTCAAGGGTGTTCCTTGTGCCTAACATGACACAACCAAGCAACTAGTTCCACTTTGCTACCCACTTCCGGCACACGCAGAGGGGGCTAGACATCGGTTCCGTCTTTTTCTACACCGGGGCTAGTGTATCTCACGTAGAGGGGATCCGGAGCGTCCGTATCCCACCTAAACCAATGTTTTGCCATGACATGTGTGTTATATTGTATCATGGGTGTTGGGTTCCAAAGATACCATCACTCTTTGTGCCGGGGCCTCACCGACGTCGGATTCTCTCTCGCGGGTTCCAGGACTGCTCACACCCCGAAACTCCCGGATCTGACGTAACGGGGGGAATCTTGCAAGTAGGTGGGCCCTACCATTGTCAAGGGTGTTCCTTGGGCTTAACATGACACAACCAAGCAACTAGTTCCACTTTGCTACCCACTTCCGGCTCAGGCAGAGGGGGCTGGACGCCGGTTCCGTCTTTTTCTACACCGAGGCTAGGGTATCTCACGTAGGGGGGATCCGGAGCGTCGGGACCCCACTTAAACCAATGATTTGCCATGCAATGTGTGTTAGATTGTATAATGGGTGTTGGGTGCCAAAGATACCATCACTCTCTGTGCCGGGGCCTCACCGACGTCGGATTCTCTCTCGCGGGTTCCAGGACTGCTCACACCCTGAAACTCCCGGATCTGACGTAACGGGGGGAATCTTGCAAGTAGGTGGGCCCTACCATTTTCAAGGGTGTTCCTTGGGCCTAACATGACACAACCAAGCAACTAGTTCCACTTTGCTACCCACTTCCGGCTCACGCAGAGGGGGCTAGACGCCGGTTCCGTCTTTTTCTACACCGGGGCTAGGGTATCTCACGTAGAGGGGTTCCGGAGCGTCGGGATCCCACATAAACCAATGTTTTGCCATGCCATGTGTGTTAGATTGTATCATGGGTGTTGGGTGCCAAAGATACCATCACTCTCTGTGCCGGGGCCTCACCGACGTCGGATTCTCTCTCGCGGGTTCCAGGACTGCTCACACCCCGAAACTCCCGGATCTGACGTAACGGGGGGAATCTTGCAAGTAGGTGGGCCCTAACATTGTCAAGGGTGTTCCTTGGGCCTAACATGACACAACCAAGCAACTAGTTCCACTTTGCTACCCACTTCCGGCTCACGCAGAGGGGGCTGGACGCCGGTTCCGTCTTTTTCTACACCGGGGCTAGGGTATCTCACGTAGAGGGGATCCGGAGCGTCGGGATCCCACCTAAACCAATGCTTTGCCATGACATGTGTGTTATATTGTATCATGGGTGTTGGGTGCCAAAGATACCATCACTCTCTGTGCCGGGGCCTCACCGACGTCGGATTCTCTCTCGCGGGTTCCAGGACTGCTCACACCCCGAAACTCCCGGATCTGACGTAACGGGGGGAATCTTGCAAGTAGGTGGGCCCTACCATTGTCAAGGGTGTTCCTTGGGCCTAACATGACACAACCAAGCAACTAGTTCCACTTTGCTACCCACTTCCGGCTCACGTAGAGGGGGCTAGACGCCGGTTCCGTCTTTTTCTACACCGGGGCTAGTGTATCTCACGTAGAGGGGATCCGGAGCGTCGGTATCCCACCTAAACCAATGCTTTGCCATGCCATGTGTGTTAGATTGTATCATGGGTGTTGGGTGCCAAAGATACCATCACTCTCTGTGCCGGGGCCTCACCGACGTCGGATTCTCTCTCGCGGGTTCCAGGACTGCTCACATCCCGAAACTCCCGGATCTGACGTAACGGGGGGAATCTTGCAAGTAGGTGGGCCCTACCATTGTCAAGGGTGTTCCTTGGGCCTAACATGACACAACCAAGCAACTAGTTCCACTTTGCTACCCACTTCCGGCTCACGCAGAGGGGGCTAGACACCGGTTCCGTCTTTTTCTACACCGGGGCTAGTGTATCTCACGTAGAGGGGATCCGGAGCGTCGGTATCCCACCTAAACCAATGCTTTGCCATGCCATGTGTGTTAGATTATATCATGGGTGTTGGGTGCCAAAGATACCATCACTCTCTGTGCCGGGGCCTCACCGACGTCGGATTCTCTCTCGCGGGTTCCAGGACTGCTCACACCCCGAAACTCCCGGATCTGACGTAACGGGGGGAATCTTGCAAGTAGGTGGGACCTACCATTGTCAAGGGTGTTACTTGGGCCTAACATGACACAACCAAGCAACTAGTTCCACTTTGCTACCCACTTCCGGCTCACGCAGAGGGGGCTAGACGCCGGTTCCGTCTTTTTCTACACCGGGGCTAGTGTATCTCACGTAGAGGGGATCCGGAGCGTCGGTATCCCACCTAAACCAATGCTTTGCCATGCCATGTGTGTTAGATTGTATCATGGATGTTGGGTGCCAAAGATACCATCACTCTCTGTGCCGGGGCCTCACCGACGTCGGATTCTCTCTCGCGGGTTCCAGGACTGCTCACATCCCGAAACTCCCGGATCTGACGTAACGGGGGGAATCTTGCAAGTAGGTGGGCCCTACCATTGTCAAGGGTGTTCCTTGTGCCTAACATGACACAACCAAGCAACTAGTTCCACTTTGCTACCCACTTCCGGCACACGCAGAGGGGGCTAGACATCGGTTCCGTCTTTTTCTACACCGGGGCTAGTGTATCTCACGTAGAGGGGATCCGGAGCGTCCGTATCCCACCTAAACCAATGATTTGCCATTCCATGTGTGTTAGATTGTATCATGGGTGTTGGGTGCCAAAGATACCATCACTCTCTGTGCCGGGGCCTCACCGACGTTGGATTCTCTCTCGCGGGTTCCAGGACTGCTCACACCCCGAAACTCCCGGATCTGACGTAACGGGGGGAATCTTGCAAGTAGGTGGGCCCTACAATTGTCAAGGGTGTTCCTTGGGCCTAACATGACACAACCAAGCAACTAGTTCCACTTTGCTACCCACTTCCGGCACACGCAGAGGGGGCTAGACGCCGGTTCCGTCTTTTTCTACACCGGGGCTAGTGTATCTCACGTAGAGGGGATCCGGAGCGTCGGTATCCCACCTAAACCAATGTTTTGCCATGACATGTGTGTTATATTGTATCATGGGTGTTGGGTGCCAAAGATACCATCACTCTTTGTGCCGGGGCCTCACCGACGTCGGATTCTCTCTCGCGGGTTCCAGGACTGCTCACACCCCGAAACTCCCGGATCTGACGTAACGGGGGGAATCTTGCAAGTAGGTGGGCCCTACCATTGTCAAGGGTGTTCCTTGGGCCTAACATGACACAACCAAGCAACTAGTTCCACTTTGCTACCCACTTCCGGCTCACGCAGAGGGGGCTGGACGCCGGTTCCGTCTTTTTCTACACCGGGGCTAGGGTATCTCACGTAGAGGGGATCCGGAGCGTCGGGATCCCACCTAAACCAATTCTTTGCCATGCCATGTGTGTTAGATTGTATCATGGGTGTTGGGTGCCAAAAATACCATCACTCTCTGTGCCGGGGCCTCACCGACGTCGGATTCTCTCTCGCGGGTTCCAGGACTGCTCACACCCCGAAACTCCCAGATCTGACGTAACGGGGGGAATCTTGCAAGTAGGTGGGCCCTACCATTGTCAAGGGTGTTCCTTGGGCCTAACATGACACAACCAAGCAACTAGTTCCACTTTGCTACCCACTTCCGGCTCACGCAGAGGGGGCTAGACGCCGGTTCCGTCTTTTTCTACACCGGGGCTAAGGTATCTCACGTAGAGGGGATCCGGAGCGTCGGGATCCCACATAAACCAATGTTTTGCCATGCCATGTGTGTTAGATTGTATCATGGGTGTTGGGTGCCAAAGATACCATCAGTCTCTGTGCCGGGGCCTCACCGACGTCGGATTCTCTCTCGCGGGTTCTAGGACTGCTCACACCCCGAAACTCCCGGATCTGACGTAACGGGGGGAATCTTGCAAGTAGGTGGGCCCTACCATTGTCAAGGGTGTTCCTTGGGCCTAACATGACACAACCAAGCAACTAGTTCCACTTTGCTACCCACTTCCGGCTCACGCAGAGGGGGCTAGACGCCGGTTCCGTCTTTTTCTACACCGGGGCTAGTGTATCTCACGTAGAGGGGATCCGGAGCGTCGGTATCCCACCTAAACCAATGTTTTGCCATGCCATGTGTGTTAGATTGTATCATGGGTGTTGGGTGCCAAAGATACCATCACTCTCTGTGCCGGGGCCTCACCGACGTCGGATTCTCTCTCGCGGGTTCCAGGACTGCTCACACCCCGAAACTCCCGGATCTGACGTAACGGGGGGAATGTTGCAAGTAGGTGGGCCCTACCATTGTCAAGGGTGTTCCTTGGGCCTAACATGACACAACCAAGCAACTAGTTCCACTTTGCTACCCACTTCCGGCTCACGCAGAGGGGGCTAGACGCCGGTTCCGTCTTTTACACCGGGGCTAGTGTATCTCCGGAGAGGGGACCCGGAGCATCGGGATCCCACCTAAACCAATGATTTGCCATGCCATGTGTGTTAGATTGTATCATGGGTGTTGGGTGCCAAAGATACAATCACTCTCTTTGCCGGGGCCTCACCGACGTCGGATTCTCTCTCGCGGGTTCCAGGACTGCTCACACCCCGAAACTCCCGGATCTGACGTCTTTTTCTACACCGGGCCTAGGGTATCTCACGCAGAGGGGACTAACATGACACTTGAACACACACCACTACGATTATTTTTGAATTTTACGACTAGATTGAAATTCCAAGGAAGAGGGATACACGACAGTGGATCTAAACATTCTAGGATACATGGACAAACCATTTGTCCCAGCCATCTTGTGGCTCAGGTCTAGTCATACTCCTGCCTAGGCGTATAATACATGTACTCGTAGTCGTCGAAGTCGCCACCGCCGTCGTCGCTGTCGTCGGATGGGGGCTGAAATTTCGATGGGGGAGCACGCCTGGACTGCGGGTAGCGCAGGCGGGGGTTATCGCCGTTCCTTATGTAGTTCATGACGCCCTGGAGAGTCCGGCCGCGCCACCACAGCCGACGACCAGCCTCGTTGAAGTTCGAAGGAGGCGGGCCGTCCCCCTCGTACCTTGCGAGCGCCCTCTCACGCCGATTGAAGAAGAAGACGTCCCAACCTGCGCGGTAGTTGGGATCCCATTAGGGATACGTCCGCTGCGCCGGTGTCAGCTCGAAGTAGTAGTGGTTCGTGATGGCCGCCCGGCGCGCCAGACCTCGAGGGACGGGAGGGACCGGCACGCCTCCGGCGCTCAGCATCCACCCGGCGGGGACGCCGTACCCGGGAGGGCAGGGGTAGTTCGAGGCGCAGAGCTCCTCCGCCTCCGAGCAGGTTATAGTGGGTACGGTGGAAGACATGGAAGAGTTGGCACGAAGAAATGGAAGAATGCTGGGTTGTAGATATGTGCTAACCAAGCTAGATGCATGTGTGTTTATATAGTGAGAAATGGAGGGAAGAAACACACGGATCGTGTGTTTTCTTCGAGGTCTTCCGAGCCGTCGGATCTTTCAAGTGATTGTGAGCCGTTGGATCCAATGTGTGCACACGGATTGTGTGCTTCTTTCACTTCTTTGCCGAGTGTCATGTCACGGGGCACTCGGCAAAGTCTCAAACACGGGCGGGAAGAAGTAAAATTTGGTCTGCTGTTCTATATGCCGAGTGTCACATCACGGGGCACTCGGCAAAGTTTCAAACGCGGGGCGGGAAGAAATGAAACTATGGACTGACGTACATATGCCGAGTACCACCACGGGATACTCGGCAAAGATTCAAAATATGGGCGGGAAGAAACCGCGCGGAACCAAAAGGATTTTTGACAAAATGTATGCCGAGTCCCCGTCCCAGGGACACTCGGCAAACATTTGGTCAAAAAAAAAGATATCGTTGCCGAGTCCCCGTCCCAGGGACACTCGGCAAAGTAGAAACCACTGTCCTACAGACTCGAAAATGCCACGTGTCTTGCCTCTTTGCCGAGCGTGCCCTTTGCCGAGTGTCCTTGAGGTTGTAAGCCGACAGTTTAGTCTTTGCCGAGTGCTGGAAGCAGGGCACACACGGCAAAGATAGTTAGTGCCGAGTGTTCTCTATTTGCCGAGTGTGACAGAAAATGGCGACTCGGCAAACGGTGTATACGCCGAGCATTTGTTATACGCCGAGTGTTCCCTTGGTCTTCTCGGCTTTCCGTCGTATACGCCGAGTCTCCCGTGAATTGGCACTCGGCGAAAATTTGTAGACTCGGCAGCATTGGATTTTTCAGTAGTGATAGTTGACTATGTAATGTACTAATTTATTAGTACATGGCCCACCTTCCACTCTCACAAAGTGACTATGAGCAGGTGCAAGAGCTTGCTACTATCTTGTAGCCCGCTTCTCTTCTCTCTCATATTCTCTCTCGTCCAACTAAGCATGGATATATTATTTAATTGCTTATAACCCGCTTACGTGATCTTATTGTACTTGCTCTCAGTACAAAGAAGCGGCGGCATTTCCCAACATCACTCAGTCCCACCAGTTGCAATTTGGCTCTCATCCAAGGCCCACCAATTTTTTTGTTAAAATAACTATGTCGGCCAACTTCCTTTGCCTCTCCCCCTTCCTCTCTTGCAAGAACTATAAGGTTGGTTTCATGTTTGCTCTTTTCTACTTGTTCTACCTTTTTATAAGGTGGTTTCATGGTTCGGCTCGCCCACGAAACATGTGTTTTTGGTACTTTGTTATCTTTTTTCTTAACTACCTCACCTAATGTCGATTGCTTCCTCTGTACCCTGTCCCTATTATAAGATGTTGTTTAAGACGTTTTGTTAGCTAAAAAACCTGTCAAAACGTCTAGGGAGTATTTATTGAGGCCACGAGCATGTGAGGGCCATATCTAATTTCTAATTTCTCTTCTGAAGTTTTGGTGTTTCTCTTTATGAAGCTTCAATGCAAGGCAATGTGCTCTTATAAAGCTTAGGCTGCCATTGCCTCATGTTACTCGAAGTGCAAATGCACGGTAGCCAAGTGCGGAGAGGATAAATGGAATAAGTATTAAAATCACCCAATATATTTTGTACACATTTCAAGGATGATGGATTTACCTTCATCGGATAGAGAAATGTTCGTCATTTGACAATAGTAGTTCTTTCTTGTGCCAAAATAGTACTATTAATACTACTATGGGGCAGCTCGTTGAGAAGAAACAATCGTGAAAAACTAGACATGTGTACAGAATCCGATAAAATCAACAATTTTCCATGATGAGAAAAGTATTTTAAGGGAAAAAAAAGTGAATTAGGACAGGAGAGAGAGCACTCCTGGACCAGGCATGATGAACAGCAACCAACGCAGGCCAATGTAGCACCTAAGAGCAACTCTAGCCGACCCCTGATATCCTGCAGAATTGTAAAATAACCGTCAGTTTTTAGTTTTGCATGAAAAAAGTTCCAAAAGACACTACATTCGATCCTGGCCATAGTGCTTCCATCCTCGCCAGTGCCAGCGATCGATTCCGGCTATACCTACCGTTTTCGCTCAGTTTTAACATGGAACCGCTCCCGCCTGCACTCACTTCTCAGCTGATTAAGGTTAGGCGGAGATCGCCGACGACCCCATGGTCTTCTCCCGCAAGCCTCGAGGAGCTTTTACCCGGCACCGTGGCTGGACGTGACTCCGTCGTGGTCGTCTTCTCTCCTCCGGCCATCCTCCGGTTCAGCCCCGACCCGACGTCGAGCACCGCCTCCATCTCGGTCTGTCGTCCGCTCGGCCACCCGAGTCGTGGAGTTCTTGAAGTCCGCCTTGGAGTTGTAATAATAGCGCGGCAGGTCAGCTGGCTCTTGGATTGGATCAATCCATCAATTGGTTCTAGTAGTACCTCAACACGTATCGGATTGGATCAATCGATAGGTTTTCTCGTACTTGCGGAAACATGGCTTTAGGCTGGTGCCAGTGGGGGCTAGAAGCCGGGCGGTATCGCCCCGGCTCGGGCGAGAGCGAGGCGGGACGGTAGGCGCGGGCGGTGGCGCCGTCGCCCGGCGGTAGCGCCTGCTACCGCCCGCACTAGCGCGTGGAGGGGGGCGGGAGGGGGCGAGAGCGGGCGGCGCGTTGGCGGCACGGGGCGAGAGGGGGAGTGTGATTTCCTCTATGTGAGGAAGACGACGGTGACGTCAGCGACGACGTCATCCTTTATTTTTCTTTTTATTTCTGTTTTAAGATTAATTTATAACTTTTGTTTTATAACCTCAAATGACTTGAAATAAAATTCTATATTCTTGAATTTTCACATACTTTTCAACAGTACCATTTTGTAAACTTTTCCACATATTTATATTTTTGAAGTTTGAATTATTTCCAAAATATCTATATCTATACCTCTATACCTAATAATAAAGTCGTTAAGTCTTTCTTGGTTTGGTTTGGTAGGTCATTAAAACTACCCCTAAATTTACACACAAATTACCCACCATGCCACTAGAGAGTTGTACCCGTTTCACTGCTTGATTTTGTCCGCCCGTCTCTTTTTACGTACCGAGTCTAACTCTGCATTCAGCCTCCCTCTGAATCCGGAGTCTTCAAGTCAAAAAAAAATCTGTAGTCTTCAGCAAGAACGTAATGCAGTCGTTACATAAATAGGCCTCCAGATAGCATCGGACAGGCGCAAGGTCAACACAGAGGAAGCTGAGGCCATTATATCCACGAGGAACAGCGCCACCGAGGAAGATAGTCGCTGCAGATTTTCATAGAGTGGGCCTGAAATCACCGCTCCTACGGACATGATATTGCCCAAGAAATCTGGTGGTGCACGGAGTACGACCAAGAAGCAGAGAGTACGACCAAGAAATCTGGTGGCTCTCCTCAACCAATCCAACTAGGCCAAGCGGTGGCAAGGATCCGCCTCCGCGACGACCACCGGACCAAACGGAGCGCGTCCGGCGTAACAACGTCCGGGCCGAGGCTGCAACACCTCGCCGTGATCGAGGGTGGTGGCCCTTCGAGCCGGGGGTAGGTCGCCAAGCACCCGTGTGGAGCGGGTGACCGGCCACCCACGTCGCGCACGGAAAGCTACATCGGAGACCCCTTCAATCCATGACACTCCCTGCCGTGGGTCGCCAAGCTCGCTGTCACCAGAAATCGCGTGGAAGCTATACGCTCTACATTTGCACTTGCTGGCTGGACCGTGGAGGACGCACCAGCTGCTGCCCACTTGATCGTTGGTACTGCAGAGGCCGCACCTTCTGCCAGAGCGCGTTGATAGTGACAGGACATCATGCAGACGGTATCCTTGCAGGCCTGCTCGGTCTCGGTCGTCGGGACAGGCCGGAGGCTGCACCCGTGCCTACGTGTCCGGCTGCCCCCTTTACTCTGTGTGACCGCGTGGATGTCAAACCATCTACGGGTGCGCTCAATCTAGAACTGTACCACATCCTCACGAGCACAACGTCGATGAACATGTTTCTTCGGTCTACTTTCCTGCTTTCTGAACACCTCAAGCATTCCATATGTCCTAATGGTCGTGGGAAATCATTAGTCCAAATCTTACTGTCAGTCAGTTGTTGAGATCTTACGTCAATCAACTGTTAAACATGGAAGCATTGATTATTATACATCACAACACTTCTTGTTTTCTTACAAGGTAGAAACTTAACTGGAATTTCTTGTGGCTCCCGAGCTCACCGGATTTTGCTTTTTGCAAAAAAAAAAAAAAAAAAAAAAAAAAATGCCTTTGAGTCGCGAAAAATTCTGAAATCTAATGTCTCAAGTGATTTTCCTATGTTTATGTTGCTCCGTCAGAGTACAAATAGGTCCCAACTCAATCGGGCATTTAGATTTTTTTTTTCGTAACTAAAAAGTACACAGCTGAGATTTGCTTCAAAAATTGAAAGTCCATACCTTAGTTTAATTTGTAAACCTTTGGAAATGAACTGAAAATATGATCTTCCGAAATCAGTTAATTGGGCTTATAGTGAAAACATCAAGTATGTGTATTTATATCCGAGTATCTGCCCATGTGACATGTGTTGTGTGTGTCTGTGTGTGTGTTTTTTTTAGCCCATTTTGTTTCTAAATTGATGGTAGAAAAATGATAATAGAAATATAACTGAGTTTCCACCATCGCAATACTCTACATCCTCTATACATCAATTTTTTCCCGTGCAAATTATAATTTAGACATTCTCTGCAACCGGTAGTAGCCGCATCGGCAACATGCGCCAATTTAGGACGTGAAGAACGATGGTCGTAGTGGACGTGAAGGGTTCGAAAACCTATTGCAGTCATGAAGGAGCCGCCATCAATTGGTAGTTGTCGCGGAAGACAAGAGCACCGGCTGCGATGGTGAAGGTAGTAGCGGTCATGGGTGAAACAGGCATTGCCTGTCAGGGATGTAGTTACGCGAGGTTGCCAATGGATAAAATTTACATATTAGTTACATATTTGCTACGGATAACAATCCGTAGCAACGCACGGGCAATTTTGCTAGTAAAATAATAAAAATGTAAAACTTAGTCAATTTAAATTTTAGTGACATTCTATTAGTGGAATATTATTTTTAAAGGTCATTACCACTTATTTTCATATTTACTTGTAAGACATAAGTGATTTATTAATAGCAATTAATGTCATTTTTTTTAAATAGAAAAACTAATAATCATTAAAATGGCTTAATAAAATAATTTTCTTGCATTATTTTGAATGTTTTAATCTGAAAAATAAATGTTGATGTGGAGGAGAGAGAAATGCTGATGTGGAGAAGAGAGAAGTGATAGTGGAGACTATAACACGTGTACCGACACTGTGCCGTGAGAGTTGGGTGAGAGTAGGATGATAGTGAGGGGAAAAACTGACGTGGCGGGGCTATAACCCGTGATGCACTGGCACCAGCCTTAGTCTCGGTTCGTAAGGGTCTCTAGTCCCGGTTAAGAAATCGGTCTATTCCGGCCTGTAAGTAATAACTACAGTTGACAGGTGTATGTGCATCTGGATTATCTAGATGCATGGGTGTCTGATGCCTCACGTACACGTGCTGGACACTAGTAGTAGAGAATAGCCACGTATGCAAGCTAATGGCCGAGAGAAATGTACTCGATTAATTTGCCTGCACCTAATTAAACAAGGGATTTTAAATCCCATTTCTCACTTTCTTTTCTTCAGGTTAATTAACAACACAATACATATTATTCTTGTATAAATATATGAGTACACTTTAGTACTCTACCAGTATCACTAGTACAGATCGATCCTTTTAATGATCATGCAACGCAACCTACAGTACCCAGCAAACGAGCAGAGAATTTTGCAAATTGCAAGCTATGTTCAAAGTTGGAGCACTTGCACAAACGGATAAACTGGAGCCGACAGCCAGCCACAGCCACAATACACAACATAACCATGACTCATATTGCATATTGACAAGGTAAAAAAAATACATATTGGCTCATAATACACAGCTGTTTTTTTATTACCTCTTGGGAGTTCCTTCTGCTTGTGGACGTGAGGCTGGGACTACGGTTTCGGGACTAGATCCCCCTTCCCCCTCTAGTCCCTCTTTTTTCTAAATCCGGGACAAGAGAGCTCTGCGTGTGGGCGTCCGCTGCGCGTCTAGCGGATGACCTCTAGTCCCAGGTTGTAATACGACCCAAGACAAGAGACATCACCACGTGGAAGCCTCTGCCTATTCCTTTTTTCCACCTTTTAATAAATTTTTTTAATACTACAAATTCTTGTAAAATACATGATTAATTAATTATAAATCAGAAAAATACATATAGTACATCAAAATGTTCATAAAAAATATCTATGTAATAACAATATAATTTATTCTTTATGAGAACCGGTACTAGAGCCTGTCGATTTGGTTACATTGTGATCACAACCGAGAATAGATCCTTACAATTTGATTACAGGGAGATCACTACCGGGACTAGAGCCCATATATTCAATTACAAGTGATCATCAAAATAATACCTGTTTTGTGCAATTGTATTTTTTCTTTGGGTTTACTACGTGGTTCATAAAAAATCTTGCAATTTCCTCCGCAATCCTAGGAACCGCTCCTTTGGTTGCAGCTTCTTCCGCAATCTATCCAACTATGAAAGAATGAGATCAATATGAATATCAATCATCATAACAATGACACTCAACACAATTAATTGATGGTAATAAAATAAAATTGTTTCACTTAATTATATCCATGTCGATGGGTTCCGCTCACTGACCTCGCGGCGAATCCACACGCAAACAAAGTATCCACATAAATTTTGGCTGCCTCTCGTACTAGGATGAAAATATATAGAATTCAATCCAAATAATAATAATCAAGCATGATGTAATTAATGTTATTACAATCAAAGAGATGCGCGGAGCTAGCTCATATTACTTACCTTGACATGATGAAAACTAAGCTTTGCTTCAAACTCACCGGGTGTCCTCTCGGTGATTTTTTTTTCAAATCCTACACGGGAAAAAAATGAGTTATTGGTCAATAACTTGCTATCTCAGGAGCCCGATATATTGCAATAATGATTGAAATTACCTTTGAAGCGCGTCTAAAATGATTTGGTACGCCTCCTGGTGTTTCACCAATGAGTCGTGGATTTCAACTCTTCCGGAATCAACTTCAATGATTAGCAGAATGTAATGAAATCTACGCACGTTTATAAACATCGGTAACTCCAGTTACACTTAACTTAATTTGTACAAGACGGTAACAATCTTACTGGAAGTTGTAACGCAACAATATCTTCTTTTTGCAATGTTGCATCGCACGCTCTGAATCTTAGCCTTGGCGTACCTCTCTAGAAACTATGCATTCATTCGTATTTGGTCAATGAACCAATGTCAAAGATTCCTTTTTGGGTACATCCATCACTCTTCATTCTGCATAATAGCATATATAGTGAGCATAATTAATTACAGGCAATGAACGAGCTGAGATAAAGACATTATTACAGAAATAAATGGATTGAATAATCACTTACAGACGATAGGTACTTATGAGACTGGGGTCGAGAGCGTCAATCTTGTATAACATATAGAGTTCTTCGAGATGAATTTGTGCCTCGTCTTTACCCGCGAAATGATCTTCTGTAACTTTCATAGGGATGGATTTTAGCCCTTTCTTTGTTACTCTCAAGTACCACTCACGCAGTCTTCGCATTTTTGTTGGCGGAAGATCGATCTGATTAGGTGGAAGCAGAGGCTTCCCATATTCCCATTTCCGTACTGGTGCATCCAAGTAGGTGGGGATATCTGCGGCGCCATCCATAGTTTGAGAAATAGTAATACCAGATTTTGCAGCAAATTCCACCGCTAAGCTCGTAGTAGCTTGATCAGGTAACACCCTGAGCGGGGAGATCGACTGTTTTGCCTGTTCTCCGAGCTGGGCAACGTCCCTTTTCCTGATGGCACTACTTCTTCTCGTCGTGTGGGAGCTAGCTGAGCTCCTCAAAATCCGTGAATAGTCATGTAGCAAATTCATCTGAATTTTGGATGGTTGCTCAATAAAGCTCTTATCCCACTTTATGGTTTCCGGAGAAAATGTTTGCTTTTCCTCAGGCTTTCTCGGTGCAAGCTATTTTTTCACGTACGCCTTCACGACCAATGCAATTTCCTCCTCAGTCTGGTCGTAAGGTCTAATGGGAGGATCCGGTGGTACTCTTGCGAGGGGCTCCTGTCAGTGTCCGTGTAGGTTACCCTTCGACGAAAAAGTGCGCCTTAGTGGGCGGATGCGGCGGAGTCGGCTGACGCGGCAGCGGATATCGAGATGGGCTTGTATAGTGGTGTTCGTCCCTCTCGTCATCACGTGGATATGGAGGTGCTGAATCGCGAGTCGGAGGAGGCAGTTGTCGCCTTGGCGCCGAGCCTGGAAACACAATGTATTGTTTGCGCCCTAGAATGCTACCACCTCCGACCTCTCCTAGTATCCTCTCATCTTAAGGTCCAGGGACGTCAGGTTCTTTTGATTCGTATCCTGGAATAAGCTGATCTACACTTACATGACCATATCCATTTGGAATCGGCTTGCAATTCCATTGTGTTGTAGATTCACAAGTTAAACCAAATCCGTCTGCCGCCTTCAAAGATAAGTTCCTTGCTCCCACATGTATCTCACAAGTTGTCTTCTCCATGATATCATACACGGGGTAGCAATCCATCGGTGCCTCATCAGCAACAACCCCCGTGGGAGCCACGCTGCTTCTATGCTGAGATGGGGTGTCTCCTTCACTATTTTGTTGCGGCTGATGGGTTGACCCTTGCTGAAAAACTTATTCTATTTGCTTATAATGGCTCCTTAAGAGAGCAAGTAATTCTTCGTGGGCCCTTTCTATCTTGTTCAACCGGTCTTCCTTTTCCTTCTCCTTTCTCTTATTTGGCTTCTCTCGGTTTCTATAAGATTCAACGTCCTCGGGAAACCCAACCTTTCACGCCGTATCTGCTCCAAGGCTTCGTGTTCGTCCTGGTTTTTCAAAATTCCCGAGCGACAGTGTCCCCTCGTCATTTTCTCTATTGGGAATAAACTTTCTCTTTTCGATGGCTTTGATTGCTTGAACATCTGCTTTCTTTTCTACAGAAATTGGTTTCTTTTCATCTACTTGTATCTCCCCTCTTTACGTGTCATACTTCGCCCCATGGATAAGTGTCCAATTCCTTACCCTACGGGGCCAGGCCTCTGTTACTGGAGTGACCCATTTCTCCCGCATGGCGTCCTCCGTTTGTTCCCACTTAGGATTCGCAGTTCTGTAGCCACCCGAACACATATTATGAGGATATATCTTTTTGTTTGCATTTTCCTCATTCTTTGCCGACTTTTCCTTAGCTTTTTATGAATCCTTGTACTCCAGAAATGTGTCCCGGTGAGGCCACTGCCTCTCTAGTGTGCCAGTGAAATCTAGAGATTTTTATCTTTGACATAGTCACGGTATAATTTGTTCTTGTAGTTCATGAATTGTTTAGCCATCTTCTTAAGAGAAAAATGATTAACTTTTTCCCTCATCTTTATTGTCTCTTCGATAGAATCCAAGACCGGTAGGGTGAAATGTGCAATGAGCTTGGCCCAAAGGTCATTTTTCGCTTCCCCCGAGACATAAGTAACTCCCTCCAGGTTTGGTGGCTTATATCATAAGGTTGTGCTTATCGGGATGTTGTCCATAACAACAACTCCGCATTGATGCACAAACTTTGTTGCGTTCTTCTTGGGAAGCAACGGTCTGCCATGTGGATCGACAGACTACTAATGTCCAGCATGAGCCATCTTCTTGGCGGTTCCGTACAAGGGCGAACATATCCTCTTCATTGACTCCGTTGTTGTTGAAATGATCGTCCATTTCTTAACTATAATAAAAAAATATACATAAAACAATGTTAGCATTAGCGGAATAATTCAAAGTAGCGGAGTAATTCAAAGTAGTGGGATATTACAACATAGTGGAATATTACAACATAGAGGAATAATTAAAAGTATCGAAAGAATTAAAACTAGCAGAACAATTTAAAGTAGCGGAATAATTCAAAGTAACACTAATACATCGATATCACGAATAATAATTCAGTTACATATAGCTTGGGTCTATTTTTATTTAACCATAATACATCGAACTAGCTTTGACCGTGTCCTCAGCCGCGGGGTGCTGAGTTGCGCGTCCACGGATACGGAACCCTAACAGGTTCATATCTCACGTGGTAAGGTTACATCGTATAATCGTCTAGCTATCGTATAATCCCAGTGCTCGTCCTCCTCTCTGATACACTGACGTACCACCTCCTGGGGGACGACTCTCTCTACACTGACCGTGCCACACGTCATCTCCACCAAAGAAGATCCACGTCGACGACGTCACCCGGATTTTTCACCAAGCTGTGTGTCCCGGAAGGAAGAACATCCCAGTGCCAGCCCGGCGGGGCCCAGTTACGGATATCGCCCCTTGGGTCCAACAGGGACATCGTCGCCAAGAAAAATAAAATAAAAACACAATATATGTAACATAGCATTATTAGTTTGATCTAGGGACTTAACAACAATTGCTAGACGAGCAAGTTTGAATTAAATTGGTAAAATTTCTAGACTTGGCACACTAACATGTCCACGAATATTTTTTGCAAAGTGATATTAAACTAAAACCTAAACTAAATACAACTAATAATCAAACTAACACCTAAATAACTAAATACAACTAATACATAAACTAATTTCTATAAATATCTAAACCTAAATAAAACTGAATATAACTAATTTGTAAACCTAATAAACTAATAATACCCTACTAAACTAATTTTCTATAAATATCTAAACCTAATAAACTAAACCTAATAAACCTCAATATCTAATAGACCAAATCACCAATTGTTTAAAGTTATCAATTTGAACCTAAAATATTTGAAAACTAAAATATTCATCCATTTTAATCAATCATATTCATCAAATTTAATCGATCACACAAAAAACCTAAATAACTATTTAAACTAACATGAACTAATATTCAATAACACTAAAGATTAGCATGAACTAATTAAGAATTTTTTTTAAAAGGAGGCAAAGAGTAGGGTATACCTCTGTTTGTACGTGTCGCCGGTGTGCAGGTGGCCGGAGGCAGGGGTGCCGGCAAGGTGAGCAGAGCAGAGAGGGAGGGTCGGGTTAGAGCTAAGAGGGGGTCTCCGGGGCAGAGGGAGAGGCTACGCCTGGGGAGAAGAAGCATGGAGGATGTCGCGCGGCGGCGTGGATGAAGTTGCAGGGGCAGCGGGAGGAGAAATATGCACCGCGTGGGGAGGAAGATGCGTCGCGGCGGTGTGCGCGGGCGGTGGAGGATGGCGAGGCACGGTGGCGCAGCCTTTCAGGGTCGATGTCGTTGTGGCGCGGCCCTGCATCTGTTCGTGTCCCGGCGCGGAGGGGAAGACGCTGATTTTATAACCTCCTCTAGTGGCACCAACCGAGACTAGAGGGTCCTGGATGGTGCCATGAACCGGGCCTAGAGGTGTTTTAGGGGCAGTTACAGTCGGGCGCGCCCAAATGCACCTCTAGTCCCGGTTTATGGCACGAACCGAGACTAGAGGTTTTTTTTGCGTGAAAGCCCAAATTCCTATGTTTGAATTGAATTTGAAAAGTGTTTGAATATGAAATATAATAACTTATGCATACTTTCGAATCTGGAAAAAAGCCAACATGAAAAAGTGTTTGAATTTGAATAACTAACCAGAATCCATTCTTTGTTTTCTAAAATAAATATTCTAACCATTCAAACTAATAACAATTTCTGTCGGTTTCAAAAAGAAGCCAAGACGGCGGGCACGAATCTTTGTAGCTAGGGGTTGCATACTAAGAAACTCTTGGTGTATCTCTGATGAAATAGGTAGTTGTATACCTAAAAATTATTTTTCCAAAAAATCATGAGCAAACTACGATGGACCTGTAGTTCAAATTTGACACGTTTCAAACTAAATCGAAAAAAATTATGTTTTTCAAATGAGGTGGATGGAAACCTTTTCAGAGGCAACGAATTGGTTATTTGTGCATATAACATGGTTTAGTATTTTAAAAATTGTACCTCTCAAGTTTTGCAATATTTTTGTGGTTGGTCGTTAAAAAAAATCATTTTTTGCACTCGAAAAATGGATTTTTTGTATAATAAAAAGGAAATATTTGTCCGTCAACATTGGCCGTGCTTCCAAGATCAATGTTTTTTTGTAGAATATGGGCACATTTAACAAATTATGCCATGGATGTGGCCGTAACACCCGTCATTTGGCCTGAAAGCCAAGAATCTTTGCAATATAACTGTCACGTAGAATGTTTAATATACTATTACACATAACTAAAATCCACATCTAGTGTTTTGGTTTTTTGGTGCGCCATAACCATGGAGCATATTCACCAATTAACAGGAGACATGGGTCATCCTTAACTTCGAAGGGCAGAATTTCATGAAACTTATCATAATCTTATGTCATGCCTGTCTTGTCCTCCACTCCCACGTCGTTTCTTTTCCCTAAAAGAACTATGTGGCGCTTTGAATCATCGTGTAATGTATTCTTTTGCTTATTTATTCTTTTTCTCGGTTTAGTAGACATGTCCTTCACATAGAAAACCTGAGCCACATCATTAGCTAGGACAAATAGTTTGTCTAGGTACGCAAGATTGTTGAGGACCACTGTTGTCATTCCGTATTACTGGTCTACGGCTACCCCTCCTACTGTCAGCTGTAACCATTTGCACCATAACATGGGGACCTTAAAAGTAGGTCCGTAGTCAATTTCCCATATTATCCTCTATGTAACCATAGTATGTGTCCTTTGACCCATTGTTGGTTTATTGCATCAAAGCGGACACCACTGTTTTGATTGGTGCTCTTTTTATCTTGGGCGGTCATGCAATATGTATTCCCATTTATCTTGTACCCTTGGAAAATCCATATAGTCGAAGATGGTGACCTGAAAACAAGTACAACTGATCTTCAACAGTGTTGTTGTTGTCCAGATGTGTTTACATCCAACCACCGAAAGTCTCCATGTGTTTATGTCTAATCTAGGAGTCAAGCTTCCCTGGTTTTTTGAGCGTACAATATCCATGTGTTCCTCGATATATGGAGCCAAAAAGGTGGAATTTTGTAGAACTGTGTAGTGTCCTTGAGGGAAAGAATATCCGTCCCTACATATTAGTGATTTCCTCCCTAGAGTGCCTTTTCCACACAGTCTCTCCTCATGTCGCAATTAAGGAAGACCAATCGGCTTAATGTCAGGAAAAAAGTCAACACAAAAATCAATGACCTCCTCTATTCCATAGCCTTTGGAGATTCTTCCTTCTGTCCTAGCACTGTTTTGAACAAATTTCTCCAAGACTCCCATGAACCTCTCAAAAGTGAACATATTGTGTAGAAATACTGGACCAAGAATGTTAATCTCTTCTACTAGGTGAACCAGGAGATGCATCATAATATTGAAGAAGGATGGTGGGACCACCAACTCAAAAATAACGAGACATTGAACCACATCCTTCTATAACCTTGGTAGATTTTGTGGCTCGATTAGTTTCTAAGAAATTGCATTGAGGAATGCACATAGCTTCACAATGGGTAGTCAAACATTTTCCTGTAGAATCCCCCGTAATGCAATCAGAAGAAATTGATTCATAAGCACGTGGCAGTCATAAGACTTTAGGTTCTGGAATTATTTTTCTCTACCATATTATTATTCCCTTTATGTTCGATGAGAAGCCATCCTTAAATGTCCTTTATCCGTCCTCATTGGATGCAGGTCGTTTCGGTCTTCCATATATTGATGGTCGTGTTGGGCTTCCGGGGTATCTTTCATTTTCTCATACATGCCAAGGAAGCCTAACAGGTTCACGTAAATATTCTTGGTCACGTGCATCACGTTGATTACAGAGCGGACTTGTAGGACTTTCCAATATGGTAGCTCCCAGATTATTGATTTCTTCTTCCACATTGGAGCGTGTCTGTTAACGTGATTCTGATTGACTGACATGACCCTTTCCAAATTTTACTATTTCATCCAAATCCTTGACCATAGAAAATCTATCATCACCAGTACGGCGGACATGCTTATTCCGGGTATCTTCCTCACCTTTGAAATTCTTACTGCCTATCCTTCTTGCGAGATGTCTAGGTGGAAGAAATCGATGATGCCCCATGTACACATTCTTCTGACATTGTTCCAAATATATACTTTCAGTATCATCTACACTGTTTGTGCATGCTTGTATCCCTTGTTTCTCTGTCCGAAAAGGTTACTAAGAGCATGCCAATCATTGATGGTTACGAACATCAGCGCTCGTATGTCAAATGGATGTTGCTTCTGCTCAACCCACACACGTACACCTAGTTTGTCCCACAACTGTCAAACTTCTTCAACTAATAGTCTTAGGTAAACATAAATGTCGTTGCCCGGTTCCCTCGGGCCTTGAATGAGCACTGTCATCATAATGAACTTCCTCTTCATGCACAACCAAGGAGGAAGGTTATAGATACATAGAGTTATAGGTCAGGTTCTATGACTACAGCTCTGCTCCCTAAAAGGATTCATGTCATCTGTACTTAGACCAAACCTTAAGTTCCTTGCGTCATCTGCAAAGTCCTTGTACTCTCTATTGATTTTTCTCGACTGCGACCCATCAGCCGGGTGTCTCAACATCTCGTCTTTCTTGCGGTCTTCTTTGTGCCATCGCAACACTTTGCATGCTATTTGTTCCTAAACAAACGTTTCAACCGTGGTATTATAGGAGCATACCAAATCACCTTGGCAGGAACTCTCATCCTGGGGGCTGGCCCTCAACATCACTAGGGCCATCTCGTGCGATCTTATACCGCAATGCACTACATACCGGGCATGCATTCAAATTCTCGTACTTCTCACTGCGGTAGAGGATGTAGTCATTAATGCATGCATGTATCTTCTGCACATCTAATCCTAGAGGGTAGAGAACCTTCTTTGCTTCGTTTGTACTCTCAGGCAATCTTTTATCCTTTGGAATCTTCTTCTTCATTATTTTCAATAACTTCTCAAATCCCCTACACCAACCGAAGAATCAATGAAGAAGCTCAACCACTCATGTTGCATTGCATAAGAGTTTCTCATTACCCACAAAAAAATATTTTAAAGGTGGTAGCCACCCAGTAATAATTGAAACCAAATAACTCAAACTTATCTTTCTTTCTAGACTTCCCAAATCTCGGGACGAGATTTCTTTTAAGGGTGGTAGTTTGTAACATCCCTGATTTTTGGAGAAATTCAAAAATCAAAAAATTGAAACCTTTGTTTTCTCCTAATGCAAGTCACCAAAAACAAATAAAACACAAAAAAGTAATATCTTGACATTTCCAAAGTAGGGGAATACCCTAAATATTTCTCAAAATAAAAGATTTATGTAACGTAATTATTTCCCTCTTTTAGTAGACCATTCCATAAAATGTTCTCCTTAACTATATGTTTTCCCAAATATTGTTTTCAACTTCTATCCATCAGTAATAATTCATCTTTCAATTATTTGATTAATAAAGATATTTTCAAAGACAAAATTAAATATATCATTTTTCAATTACTATATTAATATTTTGGTGCTAAAATGGTTTCCATAAAACCCTTCCTATTTAAAAGTAGGTATTTAACTTAGAGAAAACAATGTTTTCATTCGTGAAAATCTCTGATTTTATTTGACCAATTATTTAATTATTTTTTTTCCATTTTTTAAAATGGTATTAAGTTGGTATTAGTAAATCACTCATAGTTTTAAAATATAAAATATGAAAATGGGTTGAAATGGTTTCTAAATTTAGAATTTGACTTATGTTTTCGTAATTTTTAATAAAACCTTAAACTTTAATTACAATGGTATAAAGCACTATTAGTGTTATTTCATATTTTCAAATTTGAAAATTTCAAAAGTGTTGGAAACAACCCATAATCGTTTTTTCAAGATAATTTTAATTAAAGAATTTTGAAATTGGATTGAAATTAAATGGACTTATAAAAGGAGCAGATATGATTTAAATGGAAAAAACAGAAAATAAAAAGGAATATGACACGAGGTGAAGTCAACTTCCCTTCTACCTCGCTAGGGTCTCCGAAAAGTGGTCGATCCCAAATCCAATTTCTTGCGGTAAAGGAAGTGATTATTGGCCCCGACCCTACCCCTATAAAGCCCCAACATTACTCTCTGTTATCCCCACTAATCCCCTCACGAATTTTGCCGCCAGGCCGCGTATTCGTTCGCCGGATTTGGTCCTGCCGCCACAGTAACTCCTCTTTTCCGGCATCTTCCGGGAACAACGCCGCCCCCTTTTTTCCTCTTCCTCTCTCCCTTCACGTGCGCACCTCCCTTACCCGTTCTTCAAATTTTATCGTCGCAGATTTTGCCTAGTCGTGCAAGAAAGTGTGTCGCTGGAGTCCCGAGAATGTTTTCTTTCCTAAATGCGAGACCCACCGGAATGCCTCCCTGCCGTTTTCCGAGAACCAAAGAACCACCGCGTCGCCATTTCCGGCCAGCTCGGGCCATTGCAGTAAGGCATCTTCTTTGTGACCGTTGGATCTTAATCGCACGACCTTTATTAGCCCACTTAACTCTGTGGCACAAATAGATTTGAGTCGTCCCCCCCCCTTTAGATCCAAGAAACCAAAGTGATCGATTTGGCCGAAGCGGTATAAACCAATCACATGCCTCCTTTCAATATCCCTCGGATTGAGCTATGTTCTAGTTTTGCAGAAAAGCCCCCCAACTTATAATTGCAATAACTTTTGAACCCATTGGCTAAATTAAATTATATTGTGCTTTTTGAAATCAGCACAATGTGTAGAACACTTTAGAATTAAAAAAAAATCACTTTTCATACGTGAACACACTTGTGAATGTTGAATCTTTGTAAATCGTGATTTGATGATAAATTTAGATCTTTAACTCCAGATACAAAAAATTCGACTTTTTAAAAGCCCTAAATAAGTAAACTCTCGTAGCACTGGCAAAAATTAAAGTTAAATATTTAAATGTTTGTTCAAATTTAAATATGGTTGTTTGATTTTTTTTAACATAATTTAAATTTTAGAATTCCAAAAAAAATTAACTAAATATTTTTGTGAACCTTAGGACATATATTATCACAAACTACTGTCCAAAATAATCTTTGAAACAATTTAAGTTTTACTTAGAATTATAATGGCCAATGTGGTAATTATAACACATAGTAAATTCTATAAATATTTTCACCATGATTCCTTTAGCAATTTTGTTCTAAATACTAACATTAAACTAGAGAGACCAAAACCTAAGCCCTTGGATGCCTTGGACCATGTACATGTAATTTTGCTCAAGATAACCAAGTTTAGTTTTGTTCAAGACTTAGAATTATTTTTACAAGTGAGATGAGAGTTTTTACCAAGACTCCAACAAGAAACTTTTCATCATGAAGCACAACTTCAAAAGAAGCCAGCTTCAACTTAAGAAGAATACTATCCCAGAAGATGAAGAAAAAGAGGAAGAATTTACAAGTCCCTTTTGAAGGAACTCTAACAATCTCATCTACTTCTTTTATTCTATATGACTAAGTCCCTAAATCATAGATGAGTGCTTCAAATTATCTTCTTCAACTCAATAAGGAGTGCCGCGAGCAAGGAGATTGAAGGACATGCATAAAAGCCTTAGCCATCAAAAGCAACTCAATGAAGCAAAAGAGGACTTAGAAACACAAGATAAAAATATATTTGACCAAGAATTTTGTGTGATCTTTTTTATCAAAGACCAACCTTAGTCACAAATGGCAAACTCTAACTATAATCACTTAGTTTATTTTTTCCATGGAAATTAATTGTTATCACATGTTTCCCTCTTGCATATTAGAGTAAATGTGATAAAACTTAATGAAACTCTTGGAACTTCCTTGATAAGTATGATCATTTATGTTTATACTCTTCTACCTCAAGACTTGACCAAGCTATAGCCTTTTGCTATACAGTAAACCCAATCACAACAATTCCTTTGGTAGGATAAATTGTGTGTTAAGTTTGTTGATCATTATACTTTGTTTCCTTCTTTTGTCATTGCTTGTTTATTGTTGTTTACTTGTATTGTTTAGATTGTACATAGAGAAACGTTCTTTTGTGAAGAAAGTGGGTGAATCAACACCAACTTCATAGAGGAAAGTAACACAGCATCCATACACCCATTTTTTTCTATATGCATGGAATAGAGTTTTGAAGTAGTGTGCATGAAAGGTGTTTTTCTCTCAGTGTTATGCTATGCAAAACCCTACACTAGTAGAGAAACCCTCTCTTGTGGCGCACCAAAAAGAGATTCTGTGGCGCACCCCGGGGCCACAGGGGTGCGCCACAGAACTCACGCCACAAAAATATTTTCTGTGGCGCACCAGTCACGTGCGCCATAGAAATAGTGGATTCTGTGGCGCACCAAGCCAGTGCGCCACAGAAATAGTCGATTCTGTGGCGCATCCCCTTCTGGTGCGCCACAGAAATTGGTGCGCCACAGAATTGTCCCATGGTGCGCCACAGAAACATCTGCAATATTTCGAAATTTAAATTGTTTCTGGTATAAATACCAGCAATATTACAGGATTTATACAGTTTGAATACAGGCAGTGATATTTCACAAATATATAAACATATAAGTGATATTTGACAAAGATATAAGTCACACATTACTCGATAATAACATAATATACAATAGTGATCCATAGTGCAAAAGTATCAAATTTTGTTCATCGAACATCATCGAACATAGTGATACATAGTCAAACATCATCGAACATGCCACCACATAGTTCATCGAACATGACACCACATAGTTACTCGATAAGGCCTAAGCTAAGATGAAATAGACTACAAGCACGGCGACGATGGTGATCAAGAACGGTAGCTTGATGGAGGTCTTCATCTTGTTCTTCTGTTTCGACTGGTGGTCCCTCCACTTAGCAACCGCCTCGTGTCTAGTCTCGTATCCTTTATAGCAGTTGCCGCTGAACTTGTCGACCTGTGCTTTGCAGTCCTTCCACTCGTCATAGACTCCTGGAACCCGACCCTCGAACACCACGTAGTACGTCATCTATATAGATAGACACAAAGCATATTAGTAAGTACTAGCTGAATGCCAAAACCACAGAATATAAATTATAACTGGAGAGATGGATCAAATAGTTGTCCTAATTTAGACAAAAGATGTCAAACATAACCGCGTGTGGTTTCTATTCATACAACAAGATTTATCAATTCTCTACATGGAATCAAAGAAATGACCATGCATACATCGAGAGACATTGGTGTATTAAGAGGGAGGCACAAATAAGCATACAATCACCTCAGTCTGGACTCTTAAATAAATGTTTTAACCACGTCCATATAGGTGCATCCTTCTGACATTTCTATGATATGGACCTTGGGAACACAAAACTTTTACATACGAGAAGGAAAATACACAACTTTGCATGTCCATATGCTAAAAAAGCCCTGCTTTCCTCCGATCGTCAAAAAAACTTAGCTCAACTTAGCTCACTGAACAGATACAAGTGTGTTCTGTTCTTACCCACCCCAGGCATAGTAATATAACAAATGTGCCTTTTAAACTAAAAGATCCATCCATGTGTTACCTGCATGGCTGCATCACTGCCGCTGCTCAGCAAAGAATTAATACTACAATAAGGTTTGTGGAGGTAGCAGATATAACAAGTGTAAACCAGAATGGATATGATGAAGAACCAAGTGTTAAGTGGGCAGCAGTCAATTAACAGTTTCAGCTACAATACATTGAGTTAAAACATCTAGTTCGCGCCACAGATATTCAGAAGTCCATGCAGAAGGATATTGAAGGGGATCCACTAATGTATATACTCTCAATACTTCCCACTGGATACACTGAATTTGTACTAGCCAGACTCGACGATATGCTACAAACATAATAGTGAAATGTATTATTTGAGACCCTTTAACTAACTGTTGGACAGGGTGGAAAATGCTTAGCTGCAAAATAGGATTGCAAGTATAGATTATTAAATGACAGGAAAATTCGGGATGTACTAGCTTTACTGCGAAAATCCAACCCGAAGTGATAGCAGGTTGACAGATTATGCACCAGAAATGTAAACCTTTTCATCTATGATGAGTATAACTATGTGCTCTAAGCTGCATTCGTCTACCCATTTCTTAATCGCAATGAGGAAAACTATACACCTTTTATCAATTGCAGGGGCAGCTGGAAATATTTAACTTATGACGTGCTAGTGAAAATAATGAATTGTTGCAGTGCGCTAGCAAATAATTTGGAAACAGAAAATTTTAAGGCTGTGCACATTGCAGAATCATCTGACCCCAAACTTTCTTATTTCCAATATGCCTGTTAAATTAACATGGCATGAGGATGAACAAGTTGATAACCAAACCAGCATTTCTTCTCTACGGAGTGCTGTAATGGACATAACATGATTCACGACGAATACGAGAAGGGTTTCAGAGTTAAAGTTACAAAGGATATTGGGTTGGAAGAAGACTTAAGTAAACTCACACATGCCATATTTCTCAATAACATCATGACGAACGTAAGGATATGGAAATCACTTTCCTTTGACACGGAAATGGGCAACAATTTCGCAGTAATCAAGTCGCTTTTAGCTCCCACAAATTTGGTAATATAACCTTGATAGTTGTGTCTCATTTTAAATTTCTCTTCTCATTATCATTACATTTCTCTCTAACTTCTTTGAGCTCCTCTTTGTTGGGTCTGTTTCAGGGTGAAGATGTATGTGGCATCTGTGTTAAACAGGACGGGGGCTGTCTTCCTTCTTTGACAGATCAATTACAATCGATTAAACTTAATCAGTCTCAAGTGGATGCTATTGAGTCTGTGATCTCAGCTGTAGGATGCAGGCATATGAACCTCCTGAAGCTTATATGGGGTCCACCAGGTACCGGAAAGACCAAGACTGTTATTGCTCTATTGTGGGCTTTGGCGTCTATGAAATGCAGGACTCTTACTTGTGCTCCCACTAATGTTGCTGTCGTTGGAGTTTGCACTCGTTTCCTTCAAAACTTGAAGGATTTCAGCGGGCACATTGAAGAAAATGGTTTATCCCTTAATCTTGGAGATGTCTTGCTATTTGGGAACAAGTATAACATGGACATCACCGAGGATCTTCAGGAAGTCTTCTTGGATTTTCGTGTGGACGAACTTGTTGAGTGCTTTTCATCGTTGTCTGGATGGAACTACAGAATGGCTTCCATGGTGTCCTTTTTTGATGACTGCGCTTCACGGTACGACATGCTTCTTGAGGATGCCGAAAAAAGTGATCATGTGTGCTTTCTGGACTTCGTAAAGAAGCAATTTGATATGACAGCAGTAGCTCTTAAGAGATGCATAGTGAATTTGTGGGTTCACCATCCTTCAGAATTTGATGCTGGCATGGGATTGGAGCGCCGGCTTCCGACGGCACGACCGGTGCCACCGCAGCTGCGCTACAGAGATGGAACCTTCAGAAAGCATGACAGGGACGGGGTCGGCTGCATAGCAGGAACAAGGAGAAGCGGAGGGCTGCTAGTCGTGGGTGGGGAACTGTTTTTTCCTTCCTTTTCTCAATGCTAGTTCGTGGGTTGAAAGAGGTTTTGATCACGTGATCTTTTTGCGTGCAACCGATTTTTTTTAGTACGTCGCTGTAGCGTGGAGGGGTGTACGACCTACCATGGGACACGGACACCACTCACTGCCCTTTAATAGTAGAGATAATGCAAAAAACAACTAAGTCATATATGTTCACAAAAAACAACTAAGGAAACAAAAAATAAACATCAAAGATATACAAACATAAAGCTAGCTAGGCCTAAGTTAATTTAGAGCAAACAAATAGTAGCTAGCTAGGAGTTTAGAGCTAACTAATAGTAGCTAGCTAGGCCTAAGTTTAGAGCAAACTAATAGTAGCTAGCTAGGCCTAAGTTTAGAGCTAAACTAATATAGTAGCTAGGCTTATATAAGTTAAGCAAATTTTGTTAAACAAACTAATAGTAGCTAGCTACGCACACCTCGATCAACGATACCTCAACTGGAGCGGCGCCGGAAACGGCTTATATAGGTCCTTGGTCATCCACGTCCTACGATCAGCCTGCCGCTCTAGGCGTTCCTGGATATCCCTCTGGCATAACCCTATGGGTTGGTGCAAGGACCCTCCCTTTTTGGTGACATCTTCAATGATTATCTCCGACAACTTGACTTTGATGCGATGAAAATCTTGCATAAGATCTTCCTGTGAGATTTCCCCCGCCATTTTGTTGGACCAGTCTCGGAGTCTAGAAGGATGATTCAAATTGTTTGCATCGCGGACAATCCCTTTGAGGTGATGGAGGGCATAGAAGGCCTCTTTCGTTCTCCAAGCCGGCTGCTTGATGCAGGGGAACTCGGTCACGTGCCTGAACCCGTATTTGCCAGTAGCCGGCCTGATACATTCTTGTTTCTTTTGGAATGTGCCTCCATTTTGGGCGTAGCCATTGATAGCCTCATCGAGAACACCCCTTATTCTGGTGTAGTCTTTCCTCTTCGTCACATTCGACGAGTCGAAGTATTGGGCAAGTGAAAATTGTGGGCAAAGCACGATGAGTGTGCAGTATGTGTCCCTGCTCAACACATGCAATTGAATCCAGGATAAGCAATGGATGAAATCTAGAAAAAAAAAACATTAGCTAAGACGATCGCGAGACTTACTCGGGGAAGACAGGCAAAAGAATGTCCCTCTTGTTCTCACTGTTTGTCAACATGAAGCTCTCGAGGTACTTCACTGCCTTGGTCCGTGTACTTGATCCTTCCTCCAGCTGGCTATCACGCATGTAGTAGGGATCCGCTACCATAACGTTAGGGGGTAACTCTCGCTGGATCTGATCTAAGCATTGAGCGCGTATAGGCGGACCAAGTTATAGTCCAGCCGTCTCGAGTGAAACAGATTGAAGATATCCTCATACGCTATGAAGAACAGTCCCGCGGGGTCTTCATTGACGAAGTCCGGGCCCTCTGGCACCTTGACCGTGAACACAGGGTAATTTGGAAACTTGTCTTGAAGAAGGAGGCCCTCTAGCATCACGATAATGTGCTGCAATGTGAGCATTGGTCCAGTTGCCCCCTGTATCTCGTCCGGACCCAGTATCGGTTTCCCAGCTTCATGCAAGCGGGTCAAGCCATCCTTACGGGGTCGTACCACGGCGTCGGCCAAGATCTTAGTATGCTGGACCTTTTTAGCAGGTCTCTTCCTAATCTTCTTGCTGGCGGTGGCTTGATCTGCTGCGGGAGCTGGGGGTGAGGGAGCTGGGGGTGCGGGTGCTCGGGACGACCCTACGATTGTCTTATGCAGTGTGCTAGGGCTGAATACTGTACCCTCCGGGTAGGTCAGGCGCTGCGTGACTTCAGTACGTCTAGGTTGATCGTCGTGACTGCGGAAGGCTTCATCGTCACGATTCATATCAGGCATGTACCTATCTTGGCTGTAGCCCGTGTTGAGGTAGGCATTGATGTCGACATTATCATCGTAATGATAGTCTTCAACACCGGCGGCTCCAGCAAACTGGTTGTCCACGTCCTTTGGTGGTGACGGCGGCACTAGTAGAAAACAGGGCATTGAGCCAAGCCCAATGGAACCGGATGTGATACAAACCGGTTCAGAAGGGTCTGTCCCTGGGCCCCACCCATGCAGCAAAATGGCCGCAAGGCCTTTAGGACCGGTTTGTAACACAAACCGGTCCTAAAGGCCTTGCGGGCTATTTGCTGCTTGGAGGGGGGCCCATGGGCAGACCCTTTAGAACCGGGTTGTATCACAAACCGGTTCTACAGGATTTCTCATTTTTTTCATCCGTTGCGGGTCCCGCTGTCATATCCTTTAGAACCGGTTTGTAACACAAACCGGTCCTAAAGCCCTCCCCTAAACCCTACATACCACCCCGAGCTCAGCTCATTTTTTCCAGCTCGAGCTCAACTCCATTTTTGCTCTCTCCTTCCACTTGTGAGGTCTAATCCATCCCCATTTTCTCCACCATTTGTCAAGATTGTTGGTACCCATCGGTTCTACGGTTAGCATCAACGTTCCCTCTTCCGGCATTGCAGGTTTTGCTTGTTTTCTTGCTCATTTCATTTTTGTTGTGCTAGCTAGGTGTTTGATGAAATGCCTAGCTAAGCTAGAATTTGTTATTCATTTTGTTATGTATACAAATTGATGCAATTTGAGCTCAAAATTAATTATGATTTGTATGATTTACGTATTTACTTCTATATAATTTTCTAGAGCCATGGATTTGATATCCGTCCCCGTTGGCCCTCGTCCAGTCTATGATTCGGATGTGGTATATTATCTTTTTTCACTACATATTTTCATTTCCTGATTATACGACAATTACTTACGCCGACCAACTTGACATAGATATTTTTATATAGGAGGTAGTGGAACCGGAAATGCCAATCGACCCTATTGTTGAGAAGTTATACTTAGTTGAACAAGAAAATATTGGCTTGAAAGAAAGATTGAAAAAAACTGAAGAAAGGTTGGAAAAAACTGAAAGAGAGAAGATGACCTTGGAAAAGGTTCTTGCCGGTGTCGTCGATGGTCACAAGAGCGAGATTGACGCAATGCGCCTGAAGATTAGAAAGATTAGGAAATATGCAATTAGTAAAGAGGCTTGGTATCATTATGTCGTCGGGTCAATTGTTACCTTTGTTGCGATTTTGATCGCATTTGTTGTTGTTTTTAAATGCATTAATTAGAGAGAGTTTTTATGGATGGTTTCAGTGTGTATTTTTCTGAGAACTATATATATATGTATGGTCACTATACGCTAGTTTGGTATTAACGTGTGATGAACTTTTTGTATTAATTAATTAATTTAGTCATAATGATTTAGCATAATGGTTGTTGATAAATTTATATAATGCAGATGAACCGGCAATGGATGTACAGTGATCGACGTCGTCCCGAATTCCTTAATGGCATGCATAGTTTTCTCAATGTGGCTGAGAAAAACAGGCAGAATGGATTTATTTTTTGTCCATGTAAAAAATGCCAGAATAAGAGGAATTTCCCTAGCTCAAGAACCATACACACCCACCTGTTGCAAGAATGCTTCATGCCCAGTTATTTTTGTTGGACCAAGCACGGAGAAAGAGGGGTTATAATGGAAGACAATGAAGAAGAAGAGGATAATGATAATTATCCTATGTTCGATGAACACGGTGATACTGAAATGGGGGAAGACGGGCCTGAACTTGAGGACATTGTTGATGAGTCTGATGATGATCTTCGTCAGGTCATTCGTGAAGAACAGATAAACTGCGCAAGTGAAAACGAGAGGTTGAAGTTGGAGCGCATGTTAGAAGACCATAAAAAATTGTTGTACCCAACTTGCGAAGATGGCCAGAAAAACTGGGCACCACCCTTGAATTGCTGCAATGGAAGGCAGAGAATGGATTATCTGACAAGGGATTTGAAAAGCTGCTGAAAATAATGAAGAAGATGCTTCCAAGAAATAACATGCTGCCCTGCAGTACATACGAAGCAAAGAAGGTTGTCTGCCCTCTAGGATTGGAAGTGCATAAGATACATGCATGCATCAATGACTGCATCCTCTACCGCGGCCAGCACGAGAATTTAAATGCCTGCTCGGTATGCGGTGCATTTCGGTATAAGATCAGGCGAGATGACCCTGGTGATGTTGAGGGTGACGATCGCCCTAGGAAGAGGGTTCCTGCCAAGGTGATGTGGCATGCTCCTATAATACCACGGTTGAAACGTTTGTTCCAAAACAAAGAGCATGCCAAGTTGCTGCGATGGCACAAAGAAGACCGTAAGGAAGACGATATGCTGAGACACCCCGCTGATGGGTCGCAGTGGAGAAACATCGACGATAAATACGAGGACTTTGCACATGACGCAAGAAACTTAAGGTTTGGTCTGAGTACAGATGGCCTGAATCCATTTGGGGAGCAGAGTAGCAGCCATAGCACCTGGCCCGTGACTCTATGTATCTATAACCTTCCTCCTTGGTTATGCATGAAGCGTAAGTTCATTATGATGCCAGTGCTTATCCCAGGCCCGTCGCAACCCGGCAACAACATTGATGTGTACCTGAGGCCACTGGTTGATGAACTTTTAGAGTTGTGGGCTGACGAAGGTGTACGTGTGTGGGACGAGTACAAACAAGAGGAATTTGACCTACGAGGGTTGCTGTTTGTTACCATCAATGATTGGCCCGCTCTTAGTAACATCTCAGGACAGTCAAACAAGGGATACAGCGCATGCACACACTGTTTAGGCGAGACAGAAAGTATACATATAGGCAAGAATGTGTACCCGGGGCATCGTCGATTTCTTCCAGACAGGCATCCCGTAAGAAAGAAAGGAAAGCATTTCAAAGGCGAGGCAGATACACGGAGGAAGCCAACCCTCCCTAAAGGTACTGATATATATGACAGGGTCAAAGATATAAAAGTAATCTTTGGAAAGGGTCCTGGCGCACAATCTGTTCCAAATGACGCCGACAACCACGTAGCCATGTGGAAGAAGAAATCTATATTCTGGGAACTACCCTATTGGAAATTCCTAGAGGTTCGCTCTGCGATCGACGTGATGCACGTGACGAAAAATATTTGCGTGAACCTGCTAAACTTATTGGGCGTGTATGGGAAGAAGTCGAGAGATACACCAAAAGCACGGCTGCACCACCAACGTATGCACGAACGAGACGACCTGATGAATCCAGAGAATTTCAAAGGTCCTGCCAGCTACGCTCTTACCAAGGAAGAGAAGGAGATCTTTTTCCAAGTCCTGAGTAGTATCAAGGTCCCGTCTGGCTACTCATCGAACATAAAAGGAATACTAAACCTGGAAGAGAAAAAGTTCCAAAACCTTAAGTCTCATGACTGCCACGTGATCATGACCCAGTTACTTCCGATTGCATTGAGGGGGCTTCTGCCAGAAAACGTGCGAGTACCCATTGTGAAGCTATGTGCATTCCTCAATGCAATTTCTCAGAAGGCAATCGATCCAGCAACTCTACCAAGTTTACAGAAGGACGTGGTCCAATGTCTTGTCAGCTTCGAGTTGGTGTTCCCACCAACCTTTTTCAATATTATGACGCACCTCATAGTTCACCTAGTCCAAGAGATTTCCGTTCTCGGTCCTGTATTCTTACACAATATGTTCCCCTTTGAGAGGTTCATGGGAGTCTTGAAGAATTATGTTAGAAACCGTGCTAGACCAGAAGGAAGCATGGTCAAGGGCTATGGAACAGAGGAGGTCATTGAGTTTTGTGTTGACTTTATTCCTGACCTGAACCCGATCGGGGTTCCTCAGTCGCGCCATGAGGGGAGACTGCGTGGAAAAGGCACACTAGGAAAGAAATCAACAACATGTATGGACGAGCAATCTTTCAGTCAAGCACACTACACAGTTCTAGTTAATTCCAGGTTGGCGGCTCCATATATCCAGGAACACACGGATATTTTACGCTCGGAATATCCGGAGCAACCTGAAGATTTCATTGCTAAAGAACACGCGAAGACTTTCGGAGGTTGGTTGCAAAGACGTCTGATTAATGACAACATTGTTGCTATACTTGTTGGCCAAGCAACCATCTTCGACTGTATTGACCTTTAAAGGGTACGAGATAAATGGTAACATATTTTACACGGCAGAACAAGATAAAAAGAGCACCAACCAAAACAGTGGCGTCCGGTTTGATGCAAAAGACGACAACGGGCAAAGGGTCACATACTATGGTTACATAGAGCAGATATGGGAACTTGACTACGGACCTTCCTTTAAGGTCCCTTTGTTCTGGTGCAAATGGTTCAACCTGTCAGGCGTGAAGGTAGACCCGAAGTACGGAATGACAACAGTGGATCAGAAGAATCTTGGGTACGGCAATGATCAATTCGTCCTAGCCAATGATGTGGCTCAGGTTTTCTATGTGAAGGACATGTCTAGCAGACCGAGAAAAACAAAAGATAAGGAAACGAATACATCAGACGATGAGCCAAGGCGCCACATAGTTCTTTCAGGGAAAAGAAACATCGTGGGAGTCGAGGACAAGACAGACATGTCAGAAGATTACATTAAATTTGATGAAATTCCTCCCTTCAAAGTCAAAGATGATCCTAGCATTCAGTTAAATGATGAAGATGTTCCATGGTTACGGCGCAATCAGAAGAAAGGCAAGAAGAAAAATAGAAACGGATCGTCCCTTTAATAAAGGCAAGAAGAAAAATAGAAACGGATCGTCCCTTTAGTACCGGTTGGGGACACCAACCGGGACTAAATGGGTTAGGGTTTCGTTTGGACCAATCAGATAGAATCACACGGATCGTGTGTTTGTTTCAACCACTTGTGAGTCGTTGGATCCGGGGTGTGTTTCTTTCCAGCTGTTGTGAGCCGTTCGATCAGGGCTACGTTGTGTTTCTTTCGAGCTGTTGTGAGCCGTTGGATGAGATGTTTCTTAACCGTTGGATCAAAACCCTAGCTCAACACTTTGTGAGCCAGAGGACCCTATATATAGCCCAGCTTCATACACCGTTCAGTTCATCTCTCCCAAATACAAAACATCCGGATTCGCCAGCATACGCCCCGCGGTGCATTTGGTATGCATATATGCACTCAGTAGCCACTGCGGGGTTGTATACTGGCGATACCGTTTGTTTTGTTCTACACCCTCCTTTAAGGTTTGATACATCATATACTCAGTTCATCGAGCAAATACAAAACATCCGGATTCGCCATCATACGTCCGGCCGTGCATTCGGTATGCATATATGCACCCAGTAGCCACGGTCGGGCTGTATGATGGCGATACCGTCTGTTTTGTTCCACACCCCCCTTAAGGTTTGATACATCATATACTCAGTTCATCGAGCAAATACAAAACATCCGGATTCGCCGTCATACGTCCAGCCGTGCATTTGGTATGCATATATGCACCCAGTAGCTAGCCACGGTTGGGCTGTATGACGGCGATACCGTTTGTTTTGTTCTACACCACCCTTTAAGGTTTGATACATCATATATTCAGTTCATCGAGCAAATACAAAACATCCGGATTCGCCATCATACGTCCAGCCGTGCATTTGGTATGCATATATGCACCCAGTAGCCACGGTTGGGCTGTATGATGGCGATACCGTTTGTTTTGTTCTACACCCCCCCTTTGGAAACAGAAAGAAGAAGAAAAAGAAATGTGCGCCCCCCCTGTACAGGCCTTTAGGACCGGTTGCCGTTAACAACCGGTGCTAAAGACCCTTTCGCACCGGTTGCCGTTAACAACCGGTTCGCCGTTAACAACCGGTGCTAAAGACCCTTTAGCACCGGTTGTTAACCGCAACCGGTACCAAGAGGCAGACAGAAGAAGTCACGGTATGGCAGTCACGTATTCAACATCAACCAAGAAAGGCAAGCGTAAGATTGTGATGAAAGGTTGACAGAGGGAAATACTCGCGATATATGTATGTACTTTTTAAAAGTGAGAAACAAAGTACCAGCGGGCTAGTATACCAATCGCTAAATCAATCTACATGTATGGTATCTCGCTAAATCAATCTATATATATGTATCCACGATATATATGCTCGATGTATCACTTGCGCTCTCACTTCTCGTTGCCCTCATTACCCACCCTAACTTACCACAGGCGCATAGACTACAATATGCGCCTGGGGTAACATTAGTGCAGGCGCATAGACAAAATATGCGCCTGGGCTAAGAGCTATACCACAGGCGCATAGTGTGTAATGTGCGCCTGGGGTAAGTGATCAGATTACATTAAATTTGATGAAATTCCTCCCTTCAAAGTCAAAGATGATCCTAGCATTCAGTTAAATGATGAAGATTGACGGGGGGATGGTAACCCGGTATGCCAAGCTTCAAGAACAACCCGGCCCAAGGGACGGTGTGCAGGATCCGGCTAAAGATAAGAAAGCTTGTGGAGGCCCAAGTTTGTGGGCCCAATGACCCGGATTAGGGGTTACTGTAAAGGAAAGTTAGGGTTAGCGTACCGTGTCCGGGTAAGATCCGGGGCGCGCCTTGTAGAATAAGCCAGGGGGTACGGGTGCTTTATAAACCGACCCCCAGATATAGTTTTAGACACAGATCTAAGAACCCTAGCAATATCGCTTGGTATCGAGCATCCAGTGTAATCCCAGAATCGAGTTATCATATCGAGAATAGAAATCCGGCGACTTCGATTGCCGGCTGCCAGATCGAGTTACCCCATGTTTTCCCTTGAGCTAAACCCTCTCCCAAACACTGGTGTCGACTTGCCCCAAGATCAGTTACCCCTGGTAACATCTGCCGTGATTATCCCACGACAGTTGGCGCCCACCGTGGGGCCTGCGTCCAAAGGTGTTTACATCACGGGAGAAGCTCGGAAGAACATGGAGAACCTCGTCGTCGGTGAGATCTACGACGACCACGAAGGAAAGAAGATGGTGGACGATTCCGGCTGGGGGCCGGAGTCGGATCACCTCGAATCCGGATCTGTCGTGACAATCGGCCGAATCAGCGTCTTCATCGGCATGGTATGTACCTCTGGCTCGGTTCCTGACAATTTTGAATCTGATCCTGTATCAGGGGAGGCTGCGTACGCCCAACCAGATAGAGAAGAGTCAATCGGAACGACCAACCAGGCAAAGGAGCCCATTATACAGTGGGGACAGTCGGAGGAGCCGGCATGGACCCCGCGCGACCCGAGCAATGGAAAGGATGATACTGAATCCATCAGGGACTTGCTGGAGGACCGGTACAAGGAGGAGAACGGCGAGGAAGAGCAACGCGAATTTACGCCGGATATCATGCGCCGGGTTGCAGTTTACGCGGCTCCCGCGGCCAATCTCAACCAAGAAAACGCAGCCGCGGCACCAGTCGGGGCGGCTCAGGCAGTGGCCCAGCAGCAAGGTACGGTTAATCCGGTCTTGGTCCGGGTCGATGGAGAATCGGCATCGGTCACCAGTCGCGCAGCAGACGAGGAGCGACACGCCAATATGTTTGGGTTCCAAGCAAATCGGACACCAGGGGCGGGTCCCTCGAATCCACGTCACCCGGCCCTGTTCGATAATAATTTGATCTTGGACCCTACGGTCCTGGCCACAGTTATTACCCCAGAAAACGCGGCAGAGCGTGTAAGAGACCTGGACGTGGCTCGCCGTGCATTGGAGCAGCAAAGAAGGCAAGTAGAAGCAGAAAAACAAGGGATGGCTGCGCGGCAGCGCGAGTTGGATGATTTAGAAACCCGGCTCCGAGAGGAAACGACTAGAGTACATCAAAGGCACCAAACAAGGTTACCAGCATTGGGTGGAGTTATAAATCCGGCTGCGCTGTTCATCACACCTCAAGATCAGCCGATCCCGCCGGTGAACCAAGGGACCGCACCGCAACCGGCGACAGGAACACAGCCGGCAAATGTACCAGCCGGGTTACCTTTGCCACAGACTGGGGTGACAACCGGCAATACCCTACCACCACCACCATCACGGTTCCGCACACCAGCAGGTCATTACAACAATCCCATGGACAACGTGTACGCAGCAACGCTCGCATTGAACCAGATTCCTGTGGGAGATTCGCCTCATGCAGAAGGAACCCGGCGAGCGATCGATCTGCTACACACCGCGGTAGAACAGCAAGCCAATTATCCGTATCACAGAAGCGGAATGCATGGGACGCCGTACGCCAGTCAGCAACAGGGCAATATCCAAACAAGTTCGGCACGACGGAGGGAAGAGCAACAACAGATGCCGCCCCCACCTCGTGCCCAGGCAGTACCAGCAGCATCGGCAGCACAGGCTGTTGTGGATAGCTCCAGGGCCCGGAGAGCCGGGGCCGGGTCTGTGGTGCGCGGATTGCCAGTGGCACCACGCCCCGCTGTACCGCCGGCTGGGTCACACGCTTCCAGAATAAGACCAGCTTCAATCGTCCTCGCAGGACCAAAATGCCTTTCGGATGACATCAGAGCTGAACCTTACCCGGAAAAATTCAAAGAGCCGGGAAAAGTGGTGAATTATGAGCCGACCATGGATCCAGCATGGTTAAGCAGCTATGAGATGGCAATGTCAATTCGCAACGCGTCCGAGAATCTCCAAGCCAAGTTCATGTACTTGATGATGTCAGAAGGAGCGGCAAAGTTATGGTTCGCCAATCTGCCGGAAAGATCGATCAAGTCCTGGGAAGAATTGAAGACCGCATTTGTCAAGCATTTTCATGGAACATGCAGAAAGTTGTTCACTATTGACGACTTAGAACGATGCGTTCAGAAGAAGGGAGAGTCGGCGCGCAGTTGGGTGCGCCGGGTTATGGAGATACTTCACTCATCCACAGATATTCAGCCCAAAGATGCGCTACAGGCTATGGCAAAAACATGCAAGTATGTCCCTCTAGTACAAAAGTTAACTCGCATGAAGTCTAGTCGGAACGCTTCAGAAGTTACGATGGGGGAGCTGATGGATGCATGCAATAAGCACGCCGCAACGGATACTACAGAGGAGGAGGCTGACGATAAAAAAGCAAAGGAAAGTACAAGTAACAGCGGAAAAACCGGCAATGGATCAGCACCGGGTAACAATGGAAACAGCCAGAACAAGCGCCCGTTTGAGGGGGGTTCCGAGTTTGTCGCCAATACAGAAGCCGGGTATTCGAGACCCAGGGCAGAAGGAAATTTCAATACCGGAAATCACAACGGAGGAAACTACCAAGGGCCGCCCAGGCCGAATAACAATTGGGACATCTTCAGAATGGCGTGCCCAAAACACAGCAGGAACGGTAGGCCGGCTAACCACTCCTTGGAGCAATGCGCCGACCTGCAGAGATGGAAGAACGAAGAAGTGAACAGGGCTATGCGAGGTACAGGTCGAGGGGGAGGGCCAGGTCCAGGTGGAAACCCTGGCAATGGTCCACCCCCAGCCGGTAACCCGGCAGCTGGAAACCAGGGCAACAACCAAGGGGGAGCTGGAGGTTTCCAGGCTAACCCCAAACAATTGGGCCAATACCACGTGCATACCACAGGGGGCTATAACAAGGATAAAAAGATATTAAAGCAAGCGGTCAACTCAGTTTCATCAGCTGTCCCGAGATACTTGAGATGGTCAGAGCAGGAAATAACTTGGAGCAGAAGGGATCACCCGGACAGGGTGGAACACCCGGGAGTCCTAGCACTAGTAGTTGCACCGCAGGTCAATGGATATGAGCTGAAAAAAGTTCTGATGGATGGTGGAAGCAGCATCAACATACTGTATTGGGAAACCTTCCTACGCATGGGCCTCAAGGAGTCTCAGCTGCAAAAAAGCTCAACAATTTTTCATGGGATAGTGCCGGGTCACTCAGCGTGTCCCGAGGGAAAGGTCGCATTGGAGGTAGCTTTCGGGGAGTCAAAGGATAACTATCGAGTTGAGTGGCTCACCTTCGAGGTAGTCAAATTCCGAAGCCCTTATCACGCATTGTTCGGAAGACCGGCTTATGCCAAATTCATGGCTAGGCCATGCTACGTGTATCTGCAACTAAAAATCCCGGGTCCCAAGAAGACCATTACCATACATGGAAATTGAGACATAGCCGCTGAATGCAATGAAGGAGATGCGGCAATGGCCGAGCAGGCCTGCAGAAAAGAAGAACTCAAGCACTATCGGTCTCAAGCAGACCCGGAGGACAGAACTACATCAAAAAGGCCGAGTACTGAAGGCGAAAAAGCAAAATCCAAGGTAACGCAAGATGTTAAAATGGTGGCCTTAATTGAAGATGACTCCCCCAAGCAATCCGCCGTGAAGGAAGAGGCTATACGGCCACTCACAACCAGCCAAGTCATGGAAACGCCCCACCCGGGTTGGCTAGCAAACCCGGTACTCATCAGGAAAAGATCCAACATATGGAGAATGTGCATTGGTCAAGCCAGACCGGGACCGGTGCTTATGAAGAACTAAACAATGTAACGGGCAGCAGGTTTCAGCCGCGCTCTTTTCCTACCCAGGGTACCTAAGGGGACTGGAAGGTTTTTAATGAGGCGGCCTGCTGATCCAAAATTTCAAGTATCAATAAAGAGATGATTATCAAGTCCTATATCATTACATCCTGATTACAAGTAAGTAGTATCCATGCAACATCAGTAATTCAGTATCATTAAAAGCATCGAGTGCATGTAGGTCTTGGGGGTTGGTTGCTCAAGTAACCAGCCACTAACCCTAATGACCCGGCCTAGATGTCTACAAGTTGTAAGGGCCGATTACTCGCAAACGAGTACGGCTGCAATCTTATAACTGGGCAAAGAAGCCAACTTTTCTTGACTTTTCTTACTTAAGCTCGATGTGACTCGCACTAAAAGTGGCATGATTCGTTCGCTTATGATTACAATCAGCCATGAAGCCCAATGGGACTTGCCTGACCCTGTTTTCGTATAGATGTAACAACATGGTATCCACGCGAAAGCCGGCTTATAGTATAAGATAGTCAAAAGGGTCATCTAAACCACAAGTTTATGCAGAGTACAAGGCTAATAGCCGGAAACTCAATGACTATCAAGCATAGCTTCAGTACTTACACGGGATGGCCTTAGGGTTCCGACTTGGTAAAAAATAATTTGTCCTCTGAGAAAGGCCACGCCCCCATGACTCGTACTTTGGGTCATGGGGACTGGGGACTTCAAAACAGAAACAAACTACTTGGACATCAAGATTCGAACGGCCCTACCATCCGAGTCTTGGGGACTTCAAGAAAAGTCCACTTATCAAAGCCCCTGGTACTTGGAAAAACCGAGTCTTACGAAGGGAGCTAAAAAGAGAGTCGGGTATCAAGAAGAAGTTCAAAAGAACAGACAAAATAGCACGATTATCAAAAGGCCGGGAAAGCTGCAAAAATATGTCACGGACTAGAAGTACATTACAAGTTATGGCATCGGTATCAGAGATGCACATGCGCACCATCAACAGAATAAATAATTCAAACGCAAAGGCGCCACGCGACCAAGGTATTATGATACTACTACCCTACTCGGCCTCCTGAGTGCGTTCTTCCGGGTCTCGCTCCTGGGCCTGCTGCTTAGCTTTCCCGGCAGCGCCACCCGGACTCACCGCGCCAGGGCGGATAGGTGGAAGGACAGCTGGTGTAGAGGCAGACGGCCCCGATCTTAACTCGGCCTCCCTCTTCGCAGTTGCCTCCCTCTTCTTGGCCGAGTGATCAGCCCACTTCTCCAAGATGACAAAGGGCGGGGGTGCTTCCTCTGTGATAATTTTGCTATCGGCGTCATACGCACTCATTATCGTGTTCAGGTCCAAGCTATCGGCCAAAGCAGTGGCCGAGGGGCGCATTGCGGACTGAATGGCTTTGAAATCTTTGGGTGTAAATTTGGAGCCATCCGCATTGAATTCGGGAAACCCGGATATTATCTTCGCCGGGTCAAGCTTCGGAAAGAAGGCGTTGGCCAAGGTAAAAGCCCGGGTTATACCAATGCGGCATGACGAGCGTTTCCAGATTTCAATCCAGCCAGGCACAGTGGAGCAGGCTTGGATGAGGTTTTCTTCACCCGGATATACTTCCGTGGGCCACTTCATGGCATCCAATATAAATTTTGTGCCAGCAAAGAAAGTCCGGAGCACAGTCTTTAGGGTCCTAGCCTTGGCAATAGTATCTTCCTCTGGAGTTGCAAGGTTGGCACCTACAGTTGAAACAGAAGCAAGAAGGTATCAGTAATCCAGAGTAGCGCATAACAAAAAGCATGAAATTAGTTGGCAAACAAAAACTTACTAAGTAAGATCTGATAAGTATCGGTGACTTGATCCGATAGTTTCTTCAAATCGGTCTGAGCGGTATGGCACTTCTTCTTGTATTTGGAAACATCCTTCTTCAAAGTTTTCATGTCATCCTCAAGAATTTCTCGTCGTTTTATCTCGGCAAGAAGGAGTTGTTCGGTCTTCAGTAAAGTTTCATCAGACCGGGTTATCTGTGCCTGTAAGTAGAAAAGAATGCAAGCACCAGTTGGATGTTATGATAAGATAAATATGGCGTGAAGTACCAAGCATAACTTTTGCAAGTCATACTCGGAACTTGGGGACTAGATATGCAATATGAGATGACAAGCGCTCTTACCTGGTGCTCTGCAGCCATGCGCTCTAAAATCTCGCTCTCTGAAGCCTTCATGGTCAGGAGTGTGTTCATCAGTTGATCAAAAGTATCTTTATCCGTATCAGAAGACCCGGGGCCTTGGAAATTCCGAGAAGAGGTTTTCTTCTTAGAGGGAGGAGGAACCCGGGTCATTTGTGCGTTGGAATCCGACACTCCTTCCGCATCTAAGGTTGTGGCTTTTTTCTTCTTGCTTGCATGGGAAGCAATCGGATAGTCGGTTTCTTGCGTGTTCGGTTTTATCGGCGATGTTTGTTTTTCACCGCTAGACACGGCTGTAGTCTTATCAGCCGGGCTCCCTTTACCCGGGCCCTCGTCTTCCATATCCTCTTGGTCGCTAATAACGACCGTGGCCCTGTAGATGTTATCAGGAAGCAGTTAAATGTGCTCTCAGGAAAGGATGATGAAGTGTGGGAGAGCATCTGGAAGGGGATCTTACCCGGTGTTCACCGCAAAGTCGCAAGGAAACCCGTCATCAGACTCGGGAGAGGCTGGAAATTGCCAAGTTAGGCGTCATGTAGGAATGGTTCAAGGAAAATGTGCTGACCGAGAAAAGACAGAGTAATTACCAGCCTGCCGAGTGGGGGTCGATGAAAAACCCGGGTTAAGGGCATCGTCACCCGGGTGATTTCGAGTTGACCTACGCTTGATCATGGGCGACTCCTTCAAGAATGGCCAGTGGAATAACATCAAGATAGCTCAGGTATATCATTAAGGTAGTGCGAATTGAATGCGAGGAGGGGATATGAAACCTTGGAGGTGGCTCTTTGGGCTTTTCTTTTGGATCCGACTTTGATTGTCGGCTCCAGTTCTTCCTCGTCGCTGGCGGATTCTACTTTGCCATCAGAGTCTTCTTCCTCGTCATCTTCTTGTTCTGAATATTATCAAAGTTATTGTTGGAAATGAAGGGGTTATGGTGAGTTCAAGGGAATCGAATAAAATTCGGAGAGTACCTTCGTCCGAGTTAACAGTTTCTTGCTCCTCTGGACTTTCGGAGCTAGGGGAGGCATTGGTTTTCCAAAAGTCATCATCAGCCTGAAAGGCGTTAGTGCAAAGGTTATCAACTGTATCAAGCGGAAAGAACGAAGGTAAAAGCATCAAAATCGGGTTTTCACCTTAGGGGCTGGGTTCTCAAGTGTGAAGGGCTCTAATCCGGATATGTTCCGGATTACCTCGAGCTTTTCTGTCAAAAAACCCTTGATGGTTTTATGAGTGTCGCCAGCTGCGAAGATGTTGTCGGAGTACCGGAGCGGATCTGAAGGTTCCCCTGAATACTCGCACATCAACTTTGTGCGGATGGAATTGGGCTGAATCCTAAAGTCGACCCAAGTCTTCACCAGGTTGAGCCCGATGAGGCCTTGGGCTGTAAGAGTGGCGATTTTGGCTAGTAAAGGTTGAATTGCCTCCCTGTCCGAGTCAGGGGCGAAGGCACTAAACTTATCAGAAATATCAAGAAGACCCTCCGAATAACCCGGCAGTTTCTTTTGGCCGGGTGGGGAAGTGTCTTGGCAGTAGAAGTACGAGAGCTGCCAATGCTTGACATGGGAATTAAGGGTGAGGGGTGGCATTAAAGAGTTTTTGCGGCGCTGGATTGAAACCCCGCCGCATGCGAGAAGCGCCCCATCACCGCTTTCGCGGCATGGTTTGCATTGAAAAAGCTCGGTAAAAAGAGCTAGACTTGGCGAGGTGCATAAGTAAGATTCGGAAAGGACAATAAAATGGGAAATATTTAGCACAGAATTGGGTCCGATATCAAAGACGTGAAGGCCGTAATGGCTAAGGACGTCACGGAAAAAAGGGTGACCCGGTGGTCGAAAACCCCGGGTCACATGCTCCACGAAGCAGATTACCTCATCTTTTGTAGGGGTGGGCCGGGTCTCCTTACCCGGCACCCTCCATTGGATATTTTCCTGAGGAGGAAGAATTCCCAGTTCCACCAGCTCTTCCAACTTGGCCTTTGTAACCATAGACCGCGCCCAATTGGCGGAAATGGTGTTGGTGGCCTTGGCCTTGGTTGGAGTTTTCCCCTGTTTCTTGGGAGCCATGTGGTTGACCTGCAAAGTACAAAATAAGAAGAAAATTAAGACATGGAAGTTGCGAACCGGCCAAGTGTAGGCCGGATAATATTGAGGTATGAAAAATTGCGGGAGATCCGGGTGTTAGCCCACAGAGCGAAGTTCGAAAGTTCCGGGTATCAGGTATTATGGCGAAAATTATGAGATCTAAATGGTGAAGAAGCTTTTTGAATACAATGGACGGCGGCCTAAGCGCCAAACGTGAGTAAAAGGGACTAAAAAGAAATGGTCCAGCCGGGTGATTGAGGCAAAGGCGGAAACTTCAGAAGAGATTATGGGCAGCCTAATTCGGCCTAGCCAAGAAATCCGTGGCGGATGGATTTGGATCTAATCTGAGGAGGAATTCAAAGGTTGCGAGGGCAAATTAATGGATGTAAAAGGTTTACCGGAGGAGATCTGAGGGAAGCCTTGCGGAGGCAGATGGCGCAGGCCTGGTGTCCCTTCGCGGTTCTTGGTGAGCCGGATGAGAATTCGCCGGCGGATCTTGGCGGCGGCGCGGGGCGAACGGTGGCGGAGCGCAGCCTCCGGCCGATGGGTTCCGGTGACGTGCGCGGAATTTCCGTGGTGGCGCTTAGTGAGGAAGAGAGCTCAGAGGGAGAAAGGAATGGAGTGGAGGAAATGAGCCGTTAGGGTTGGGTCGTCCCTAAGGGGCTTTTTTATAGTGCAAATGGATAAGCTTGGCTCAGTGAACAGGAGCCGGGAGTCACGTAAGTAAACGGCTATTAATTTGAGTTTTGGCGAGATATGCGCCAAGTATTGAACAAGGCATTTGGGTAAAAAGAAGAAGGAAATCAACCCTGCGATATCGGAGTGATTATCGAGTATGGAATCTTGACGTTTTGGATCGGGAAATTAAAAAATGTTTGGAGGAAAGGCCCGGGTTGCTGTATGGCCACCATGGAGTAAGGCCTAGCTGAATATCAAGACATCTTAACTCGGCCTCCATATGTCCGTATATTCGACATCTTTGCAGGGAATAGCAAGTGCTTCAAGGAGGATCTATGAAGCCCAGGCTATTCTGGGGACTACTGACGGGGGGATGGTAACCCGGTATGCCAAGCTTCAAGAACAACCCGGCCCAAGGGACGGTGTGCAGGATCCGGCTAAAGATAAGAAAGCTTGTGGAGGCCCAAGTTTGCGGGCCCAATGACCCGGATTAGGGGTTACTGTAAAGGAAAGTTAGGGTTAGCGTACCGTGTCCGGGTAAGATCCGGGGCGCGCCTTGTAGAATAAGCCAGGGGGTACGGGTGCTTTATAAACCGACCCCCAGATATAGTTTTAGACACAGATCTAAGAACCCTAGCAATATCGCTTGGTATCGAGCATCCAGTGTAATCCCAGAATCGAGTTATCATATCGAGAATAGAAATCCGGCGACTTCGATTGCCGGCTGCCAGATCGAGTTACCCCATGTTTTCCCTTGAGCTAAACCCTCTCCCAAACACTGGTGTTGACTTGCCCCAAGATCAGTTACCCCTGGTAACATCTGCCGTGATTATCCCACGACAAAGATGTTCCATGGTTACGGTGCAATCAGAAGAAAGACAAGAAGAAAAATAGAAACGGATCGTCCCTTTAGTACCGGTTGGGGACACCAACCGGGACTAAATGGGTTAGGGTTTCGTTTGGACCAATCAGATAGAATTATACGGATCGTGTGTTTGTTTCAACCGCTTGTGAGTCGTTGGATCCGGGGTGTGTTTCTTTCCAGCTGTTGTGAGCCGTTCGATCAGGTCTACGGTGTGTTTCTTTCGAACTGTTGTGAGCCGTTGGATGAGATGTTTCTTAACCGTTGGATCAAAACCCTAGCTCAACACTTTGTGAGCCAGAGGACCCTATATATGCACCCAGTAGCCACTGTCGCGCCTCGAGCGCTTCTTCTCCATCCCTCTGCACCGTCGCGCTTCCACCATGCCTCCGAAGAGGAACAGCACCACCGGTTTCCACGGCGTCCGAGCACGGCAGAACGGAATGTTCAGCGCAGATATCCGTTGGGGGGACGACCGCATCCCCCTCGGCACCTTTGCGACGGCGGCAGAGGCAGCCCGCGCCTGGGACGCGGCGGCCTGGCGCCTCAACCGCCCGCGGTCGCTGATGAACTTCAACGACTGCCACACAGTCTGGGAAGCGGAGGCCAGGGCGACGAAGCCACAGATCATCACTGCCGCCGACCACCTCCACCTCCGCCACCGCGCGTTTCAGGGCCTAGTCGACGCCAGGGAAGACCGCGTCGTCCGCGAGTATTATCGGAACAACCCGAGGGAGGAGAGAGCCGACGAGGAGCTCTGGCAGACCCGCGCGGGTCAGCGGGCGGAGCGCCGCCTCGAACGCCACCTCGCGTTAGATGCGGCTCGGGAGGCGAGGACGAGGGCGCTGCAAGAGCTTCGTCGGGCCGACCGTGCCGGCGAAGTCTGGGCCTCCGACGATCCGAGGTGGGGGCCTATCTCGGACATACCATCATGCACCTCCGATGATGACGAGGAGGTCACCGACGAGTTCGGCGACGATGATGACCCGGAGGAGGTCACCGACGAGTTCCCCGACGACGACGGCGAGGAGTAGTGTTCGTCTGTTTTCCCTTTTTAATAAAAGAATTTGTATTCCGGCGACACTGCGATCGCTAAATCAATCTGTATGGTATCTCGCTAAATCAATCTATATATATGTATCCACGATATATATGCTCGATGTATCACTTGCGCTCTCACTTCTCGTTGCCTTACTCATTACCCACCCTAACTTACCACAGGCGCATAAACAGCAAAATGCGCCTAGGGTAATTTTACCGCAGGCGCACAGTCAAGAAATGCGCCTGGGATAAGAGATTTACCGCAGGCGCATTTTGTGTAAAGTGCGCCTGGGGTAACTGATCACATATACAGAAACAGTAGTTTTTCTGTTTTGTTTTCTTGATGTGTTTTTGTTTGTTTGTTTTGAAATGTGTGTTTGACATAATATAGAAATAGTATAGCTAGAAATTAATATAGAAATAATATCCATTACATAATAATATATACATTACATGATAATATATCCATTACATACTAATATATCCATTACATGCATATATCGAACACAAGATGCGGTACACAAACAACATCTATGGATCCGTCGAGTAGAAGCGGAACAACTAGTAGGAGACGTATGCATCTATGGCTGCATACGTGATGTTGGTCCAGTCCAGTCGGTTCTTCTCCCACAACCAGTGATTCTTCGAGGGGAAATCAGTCTTCATGGTTTCGTAGCCCTCGTGGATGAAGTAAGTTGCCATGAGAGCCATCCCGGTCTTCGGCCTGTTCAAATCAGCAAAATGGATAAGATCCTGAAGATCAATGTAGTGATCTTCAGGTATCACAATACCCAAGCGCATCAACTTCGGATGGTCTTGCGTGTTGTCAACGCTGCAAAAGTCATACCCCTTGTTGACAAGAAAATCAACAAGTGCCGGAGAATGCTTTGAACTACTGCAACAACAAAAATTTGATACGTGTACGTGTTAGATATATGGCAACACATGTATTCTTCACATGCAACAAACAAATCGAAGATGCAAGATTGTACGTGTGCGTTACCTTGACCATTGGAAGACCAAAACAGCCTCCTTGAATGCAATCTGGATGACTGCAACATTCCGTTTATCCGCCGTATACTCTAAATCAAGCCCGAAAAACCGGTGTTCTTCGGGAGAGGAGAAATACAGATTGGTCAAATACCCAAGAGCACCGGGGAGCTCCTCGCAATTGTTGGTGTAGAACACGTCGAGACTTTTGCCTCATGGTGTGGCCACATCATATCTCTTAGAAACTTCAGCCATGGTGCTTAGTGGAAGAAGATCAAGAGAGGAAGAAGAAAAGACAGAGGAAGAAGAGAAGAAACAGAGACTCGCGATCGCACACTGTAGCAATAAAACCGCCGCGCGCGGGAGGCGAGCGGTTTGTATTAAGACCTTTAGCACCGGTTGCTAACACAAACCGGTGCTAAAGGCCTGTAGTGGGCGCGCAGTCTGGGTGTGGCCCCAACTACAGGCCTTTAGCACCGGTTTGTGTTAGCAACCGGTGCTAAAGACCCTTTCGCACCGGTTGCTAACACAAACCGGTGCTAAAGGCCTGTAGTGGGGCGATATCTCCACACTTGTGAAATTTTGTGCTCATTTCTTTCGCGCGTCTTCTCCTCTACCTACGGCGAAGCCCTGCGCGCTCCGCCTCGTCGCCGTCCGTCCGCCTCGTCGCCGTCCGTCCGCCTCGTCGCCGTACGCCTCGCCTCGGTCCGCCGCGCCTCCGTCGGCCTCGCCTCCGTCCGCCGCGCCTCGGGCCGCTCTCTGTCTCCGTCGCCGTCGATCCCCCGCGCGGCCCCGCGTCTGTCGCCTCCGCGGTCGCCGTCCGCCTCCGTCGCGCCGTCCGCCTCCGTCGCGCCGCCGCGCCGTCCGCCTCCGTCCGCCTCCGTCGCGCGTCCGTCTCGCCTCCGCCTCCGCCGCCCCGCCTCTCGCCCCTCGATCGCCGTCGCCCCGTCGCCGGCCACGTACGGTAATTAAGTTTTATTTCGTTTTTTTAATTTTGTTTTAGTGTTAGAGTTTTTTTAGAGTTATTAGTTAGATTGTTTAGTGTTAGATTGTTTTTAGAGTTAGTGTTAGTGTTAGAAATTTTTAGATTTAATTAGTGTTAGATTTTTTTAGAGTTATTAGTGTTAGTGTTAGAATTTAGTGTTAGAAATTTTTAGAGTTAGTGTTAGATTTTTTTTAGTGCTTTATTTTGTTTTTTTTCAATTTTGTTTTACTGTTAGAATTTTTAGAGTTAGTGTTAGTGTTTAGTGTTAGAAATTTTTAGATTTAGTGTTAGATTGTTTTTAGAGTTAGTGTTAGTGTTAGAAATTTTTAGATTTAGTGTTAGATTTTTTTAGAGTTATTAGTGCTAGTGTTAGAATTTAGTGTTAGAAATTTTTAGAGTTAGTGTTAGATTTTTCTAGTGCTTTATTTTGTTTTTACAATTTTGTTTAGTGTTAGAATTTTTCTGTTAGAATGTTGTGTTAGAAAATTTCACTAAGTTAGTGTTAGAAAATTTCAGAAAGTTAGAATATATATATAATTTCAGTAAGTTAAATTTTTTCACTAAGTTACCATATTGTTCCTGTTTAACTTTCATCTTATTTCTGTTATATTTCTCAATTTACTATTTTTTACTAAGTTAGAAACACTAAGGTATTTTACTTAATTATGGAATATTTACTTAGTCCGGGCAGGTTTTTAGTTCATGTCTTTGTTGGACCCGCCGGGGGATGTCCGGGACTGGGCCCCGCCAGGCTGGCATTGGGAGCTCCTTAGTACCGGGGCACGCGGCTTGGTGAGAAATCCGGGTGACGTGGTCGACCCGGATATTATTTGGTGGCCATCGCGTGGGCCACGCTCGGTGCGGAGAGAGCCGGCCCCTGAGGAGGTGGTACAACAGCGTATCAGGGAGGAGGACGAGCACGTCCGTCGCTACATGTAATTGCTCGATAGGCAGTATAGGCAGTATAGCAGCAGTTGGTCGATTATTCGGAGGGTTCCTTGCCACGTGAGCTATGACCCTATGAGGGTTCCTTATCTATGGATGCGTAGCACCCGTGACTCAGCACCCCGCGGCTTAGGACCCGGTCGGAGTTAATTATTTTGAGAGATGTCACGAGACTATGTATAAGTGATATTATTCGATCGTGATGTATTAGGGTTAAAAAAATCAACCCGAGCTATGTAACTCTTGGTGTGTCCAGAACTATTATTTCATTAATATGTCCAGAACTATTATTTTATTACCGTCCGATGAAATAATTTCGCCAAGTGCCCGATGAAAATTTCTCTAAGTGTTCTTCATTTTATAAATTTTACTAGCAGGTGTTGAGCTATGGATCCCCAAGAACCTGCACATGATCCGCACGCCGATCAGCTCGCGGGAATGGGTGAGGCGGAGAAGGAAAGATACATGCGCGAGATGATTTTTAATAATGCAACGGCCATATATCGTGATGACGACGATGGACAGGCGTTTAGCAATCAATTTTTGAACGACTCCGGTGACGGAGATGAGAATATAGAAGATGTAGTAGATGATGACGACGACAACGTCGAGGATGAAGAAGTGCCCTCCAGAACAAACTCTGCGAATGTATATCTCAAGTCACTGTTCACGCAACAATTAATTTGTATTGCACTTACTAACGAATCATTATTTTCCCATTTAGGCGCCCTCCGGAACAGCTAGCGCAAGTACTGAGACAAAGTCGAAACGAGGCCCGGCCGCAAGGTTGAAAGATACCGTAATCTTCCCGATCGATACAGTTGCTGCTGATGGCAAACCACTCCAGCCCCCAGAAACTTATCGCAAACTCGTAAATCAGTGCGGAGTTATTGTAAGAGATCTGGTCCCGATCAACTTAATAGAATGGAATAAGCCGAAGACCGGGGCCAACGTTGGAGCTAGTTATGTCGATGAAAGATTGAAAAAAATTCTTTGCGAGACGCTATGGCTAAATTTCAGCGTAGCGAGCGATAAGAAGAAGAAAGTCGAGAAGTGGGCTTTGAAGAAGATGGCCACACAATTCCAGAGGTGGAAGAAAGAACTGTGGAAGAAATATAAGGAAGAAGATCCAGTTTTCACTGGGAACCTAGTGAAGATAAGAGACGCTTGGGATGAATTTAAGGCGTACAAGAAATCGGGTGTCTTTGCATCCCGATCGGCCAAAAATTCGGCGAATGCGAAGAAGAAGCAATATCACCATATTTTGGGGTCAGGTGGCTACAAGACTGCCCTGCCTAGGTGGCGAAGCTATGAAAATGCGCTTGTGAAAAGAGGTATCATTCCACAGACACATGACTGGCCCGATAGGTCCAAGTTCTGGTTGTTCGCGCATGGGGCAACGTTGGATCCTGAGACTGGGATGATTGTTTCTCAGGGACCATGGTCGGAGAAAATAACAACAGTCGTAGCAGAGCTAGAGAAGGCAATAGAAGCTGTTCGAAAAGGAACTTTTGTTCCCGATAGAGAGAACGACGAGCTGACGAGGGCACTCGGGAACCCCGAATAGTGGGGACGAACACGAGGCTTTGGAGCGGATACCCCGTGGAGAGATGGGTTTGCAGCGGACATTGCCACTTACAGAAGCCGTGATGGAAGCAAGAAAAAGGCGAGTGAACGGTTATCGACATTAGAACAAAAGGTGGAATTTCTCATGAAGAAAGGGGGACACCCTTTACCTGAGACTGAAGAGGAGGTAGAACATCGTCCTGCTTCTGATCAGCTGCAAATAGAAGACGATCATGCCGTCCCATCTCAGCATAGAAGCAGCGTGGGTTCCACGCACCTGCAGCTGGAAGACGGTCGTGCAGTCGAACCGTCGGCGCCTCACTACCCCGTGGATGATATCACGGAGAAGACAAACTGTGAGATACATATGCCAATGGGGAACATATCCTTTAGGGTGGCGTCAGGCTATGCTTTACCGAATCAACCTGGAGCAACCTACCATGGTGGTCAGATTCCAGCATCCCATGCTCGTGTAGGGTTGTCAACAATTACGCCGGGATGCCAGTCAATTGAGCTCAGTATTCCTGGAGGTGAAGGCGAGAAGACACTGGGAGAAATGGAGCTTGGTATCATCTTGTGGAATAAGAAACACATCGTGTTCCCTAACTCGGCGCCAAGGCCACCGACTCCTCCAGGTACGAATGCACCATACATCCATCAATTACTGAATGTTGCACCACATGTAAGCTTATTTTTAATAGTTTTTTCACTTTCGTACAGAGAATGCACGACCTCCAAGTCCACCCCCCAACGAACCTCCAAGTCCACCCAACAACGAAGATTGGCCGGAGCCCGAGGCCGAGGGTCCATCGCCCATGCACTCCCGTGAGCCGACGGATGCGCCCACTACGGGTACGACAAAGCGGAAGCTGCAGTTCAGAAGAAACGGGACTCCTCCCAAGAAGAGACCAAGGAAATCCAAGAAAGTCGAGAGTCCCCCTAAGTTACCAGGCTTGATGACTCAGGAGGAACTAACCAATACAGTGAAAGCCAAAACCAAGGTATGGTTCGCACAGTTTCCCCATAAGGCCCCTCCAGACCACTGGAAGGAATCTCTGAAGGACATCCCAAAGTGGAAAATTGAGCGGACCATCGACAACTTATATTATCCTGCACCGCCGCCACCGCCGCCCCTTTCAGACTATGAACGGTACATTGAAAAGAAGCACGCCGCACAGATGAAGCAGGCGGAGGAGATGAAGCAGGCGGAGCACCCGAAATGCGGGAAACAAGTTCCCCAGCTCGGACAACAAGAAGTACGGTCAGTTGCCCCACTCAAGGTGTTATCTGACCAGGCTTCAGTGTCCGGTCCACGCATGGGCGACGCGGGTTACGCTATTGCTGATGTGGTATATACATACAAGCGCGGGCACCCTCTGGTCGAAAATCCTAATGCTCTAACAACCCAACTACGGAATTTACATGATTGGTACTTGGAGGCCGCAAGGCAGCAGAGAGACTGTATCATGGCGACAATTCAGGATCAACACTACTTCGGAGATTACGGTGTCGAGATTGGGTTCGATGATTTCTTCCAGATGTACAATCAACGTGCCCTCGACAAGTCTATCCTCAGCTGCTATTGTCTGTAAGTGATTTAATTGTGTAATTTAATTATTTAGTTAAGCTCGCGTTCATAGCCCGTATAATTATCACTCACGACATTCTTTTTGTACGCTACTATGCAGAATGAAGATTCGTGAATGCATGCTGGCAGGAGTCTGGGACTTTGGGTTCATTGACCCGTATTCGTATCATCAAAACACAGTAGAAGTGTTCAACAAGGATACACCGGATGATTTGCTAAGGTTCTTGAAGCGACAAAGTACCAAAAAAGAAAGACTTTGGCCCTACGGATTCAAGTGAGTGTTACTGTCTTGTAGACATTCCATTTTGCTTACCTGATGTTAAGTGTAATTGATGAGTATGCATGACTGCGTGTGTACACGTGCGCAGCGGCCACTTCATATTGTTCATCATTAGAATCGATAAAGGACAAGTTGAAGTCTGGGACTCGTTAACCTGGGGAGCTGACACATGGAAGAGCCCGCGTCAGATGCTTCAAAAGTATATATATATATCGGCCTCTTTCGTTCATCGGGCTCTTTTTCGTTCATTCCCTGATATCAAGTAAGTAATAATTAACTCTTCTATCCATTTTTCTTTTGTCGCCCAGGGTTTGGCAAATGTTCATCAAGGAAGAACCCGGTACATGGGCAGACAAGCTCAACTTTCAGATTAACAAAGTAAGTAGTACTACGTACCCTGATTTAAATACCATTACCATTCTCTTGATTATTATTAATTTGACTGAATTATGTTTCTCGTATATAGAAAGTCCCGCAACAACCACAGGGAACTGATTATTGTGGATACTACGTTTGCGAGTTCATTCACAGGACGATCAATGAGAAATCCCGTACTACCAGAACTCTAGAGGTACGTAACCGGATCTTCACAACTTTATTTATGTTGCCATTAATTATGTTTAGTTTTGTTCATAACTTAATTGTTTTCATCTACTTCTTTTCAAGATGGCACGAAAGCGGGCGCAGCTCAAACCAATCGACCGTTGCAAGGCTATTGCAGAGGAATTGGCAGGATTTCTTCTCACGCAAGTCGTAGCAGAAGACGGAGAATTTTTCCATCCTATGAACCAATTATAGCTAGCTCCCTTCTCTATGCAAGTATACAACTATTCAAAACGAACTTCAGATTATGTAATTCTCCGTCGATTACTTCGTGTTACATGTATATATATGTATATATGTACTACTATTTGGTGCATCAACATTTAACCGCAAACAGAAACGGAAACACTAAACGGAAACCCTGAAAATACTGAACACGCCCTAAACCCTAAACCCTAAATACGGAATTGGAAACCCTGAAAAGAAAAGAAAAAAAAAAAGAGAAAAAAAAACTTTAGTACCGGTTGGTGTTACCAACCGGTTCTAAAGGTCCTCCGCCTGCGCGCTCTCTTCGGTGCCCACGTGGAGGCCTTTAGAACCGGTTGGTGACTGACCGGTTCTAAAGGGGGAGGGGCTTTAGTCCCGGATACGTAGCACCGGTTTTGTATCCGAGTCCAAAGGCTCTTACAAACCGGTGCTACTGGCCTGTTCTCCACCAGTGCGGCTGTGATGCCGGCGGTTGAGGCACAACTGCTTTTGATGATCTTTTGGCCGGTCGTTGCGGCATATTTCCCAACAACACTTTGTGCCTTGTTGTGGTGGCAACAACCGCCGGTTCCTTCTGGGTGGTGGTGGCAACAACCGCCGGTTCCTTCTGGGTGGTGGTGGCGACGACTACTGTTTCCTTCTGAGGGGCGGCGGCCTTGGGTGCTGTCTGGAGGGCTCTTTGCTTCGTGGGCCGGACGATCTTATTCTGCGGGGCCATAGGGGATGTGGCGCCGGTGTTGCGCTTGATCACAAGACCCCCCCCCCCCCAAGACGAATCTGGCTCTTCGGCCATTGCATCACCCAAGTCGTGCACTCTCCAAGTACCAAGTTGTCCTCCTCGTCGCAGCCTGGAGGTTGAAAGGGGGGGAGGACGTCGCGATACTCCGGCACTACATTGACCAACTTCACCTTCATCACGTTCTCGTCCATTCGAGAGTGGTGCATAGTGCGTTGCATGGGTTGTATAATAGTGCTGGTAGCAACATCCACCAACTCTCCGCCGGGCACCACACGATGCAGGAGTACGCAAGGTTCGTCCTGTTGGGCAACATACCAGGCATCATGAGATGACAGTCATCTTGAGAAGGCGTAGTTAGATCACGACTAACTAATTAGTTACCTTTGTGATGGCGTCAAGCTCGGCGGGTGTCGAGACAAGGGCGACGGTGCCGGCGGCCGGCCCATCATTCTTCAGCATTGCTGCCGAAGGGGGCGGCGATGTGACCAGAAGGAGTGGCGCCGGCGTCTGGGGGGTCAGCTGTTGCGGCGGCACTTGCTGGTTCATGCTTGAGTTGCTGCCGACGAAGGTGGGCAGATGGATCGGTCCAATTTGACCCCCCGCATTCCAAGAAGCTATCCCCTCCATCAGCCCAGGGGGGATGACTTCCTTGAGCCTCTCATCCACTAATCGGTTGAGCGTGTCGGGGTCCACCTCTCTGCTCTCAAGTTTCTTCTCTAGAGCCGCCATCTGCTTATTCAGCTCCGCGACCTCATGATCATCCTTAGTCGATGTCGTCTTCCTCTTCTTTTTTGACTTGGCATCTGCTGAGTAGTACTCGGCTACCTTCATGTTTAGCCCAAAGCCGGAGATACGGCCAGCTGACGTCGGCGGGGCATCCAACGGCCTTTTCTTGTATGCGTTCGTCGCTCTGTTGAAAGGCGTGTCCCACCGACTCGTTGACCCTTCGGACGAGTCAGATTTCCGCAACTCCCTCTCCTTCAGACAAAAGGAAATTAAGGTGAGCCCATTATCTAATTATTAGATCAATGCAATATACATGTACTTGAGATATATGTGTCCTTACCAAATGTTTCTCAAATTCCTTCACGTCCTCGTCTTTCGTCACGAATTCCCCCGTCTTCCAGTTTAAGAAGTACCGGGATCGGACAAAGTTCCTAACTTGTATATCCGTGATTTTGTGCCAGGGGTTATCTTTTCCGAGACGTTCCATCTCGCGGTCCTCCTTCTCCCAAATAGGTTGTTTTCCTCGGTAACCACCGCTTCCGAGATGTTGGTGCCCTATGTTTTGGTCCCGCATATCCTGCCACCATTTTGTCCATTTTTTACACTCCTCGGTGTTCAAGTACGCCTTAAATATCTCGAAATCTTCTTTATGAAGCGTCGGGTCTTTTCGACTGATCTCCTCCCAGCTTTTACCTTTTTCAATCTTCTTCTTCACCCGGGATTTCCAGCTGCTCAACGCGGTGCTCATCTTCGTGATGGCTAAAGAGTCCACCTGTTTGTTGAACGGCTCCGGGAACGTGTATTGCTGGTGAAGCTTCTTCAGAAGGATTTCGACCAAAGCCTTGTTGTCGTCGCTTCTAAGGTCAATCGTGTTGATCGACATGCTTTCCCGCACGATGCACCCTAGCTGCATGCCGTACCCTGAGGAAACAGCTCGAGGCGCCAATGGTAGGCCACTCGGCGAGACCTCGGTGATTGTATCGGTGACATTCGCGACCACTTGCGGCTTACGATCCTTCCTTGGGGCCCGGGGCTTCTTATTCTTCTTATCAGTCATCGGGGCGGCGTCGCCGCTACCACCAGCCGCCGTGAGGTCAGTGCCGCCACCATCGGTGCTGTTATCCTGGTCCTCTTCCTCCAAGTACCCCCAATCAACGTCCTCCCGGTCCTCTTCCTCAATTCTGGTTGCAGCGTGGGCATCCCAGCCCTCTTCCTCGGCACCGGCTTCGGGCACGGACCCGTGCTTGGAAGAGCCAGACATGTTTCTGTAATAACATTCAAATTTGAGTTTTTGAGTTGGATTTCAAATTATTCAATATAAACTATTTCGTTATCATTCATGTATTTTTCTGTGCAGGTTATATCTGCTCGCGATGGTGGTGCTAAAGTCGTCAAGGTTCATGACTTGTAACTCTCCTCTTGTAGTTATGGTGGAAACATGTCAGATATTGAACAATATATTAAGATTATAAAATTTTATCAGACACTATTAAATATTTTACTTTTCTATGATCATTATGATTCTGTCTGAACCAGCAAAATGTAGTTATTTGATCAGGTGTACCCAGTTTCAGTGATGGGTGGAGAGAGCTGTATGTCTGCTCTAAAGAAACCATTTCCTCTTCTACCCATGGTTCCTTCTCAGGGAATTGCCCTTGTCTAATACTCCTACAATGCTATTTCCCTGCTGAAATATTTTGAGTGAAGAGGAACTGTTCTAAGTAAATTGTAATGACTGAACTGCATCGTCTAACCAGCTACGGTATGGATTGTAATGACTGAAGTTCAGTAGGTTGCAACACCTAGCACATGCTTCAACACCCACACGAGCAGTCGCAGACGCGCCTAAGGTAACCAGTACTACAATACTAACTCACCACACACATGATTATTATCAATGCACTTCACAGTCTACACCTGGAAAGGCAAAGGCAGACTCACTCTCAACAATAGGCAGTAGCTAGCTTAGCTAAGCTAACCCCCACGAACAGCCCACACCCCAATCTGCTAGTATTTCAAAACAGTTATTCTACAAGAGGAGTGTAAATGTAAATATTGTAATAATTAGTGAGCTGAAATCCATGACCATCAGGTCAGCCTTTTCCACATGGCCAAAAGCAAGATCATCAGATTAACTATTACATTGCCTCCCATAAGAACAAGAATGTATGTTTTATATCGACAGATGAATTCAGCTAAGAACAAAAGGAGTAAAATATATTTTTGTGCCCCAAGTTTGGCATGTGAAAATATAAATCACACCATTTAACAGAAATGACATTGTAGGAGAGATGTAACAGAAATGTACTAAGTCAAGAACAGAATTCCATCTTCAGTCATTAGTGAAAATATAAATCACACCATTTAACAGAAACCATTTCATGGCTAATAAGTCAAGATCAACTAGGACGTATACCAAAATGTACTAAGTAAAGAACATAATTCAGTCATCAGTTTCCGCAACCAAAGGAGGGCAACACCAATATCCTTCTTAGTTTTTTCAATGTTTCTTAGACTAGTTGGTTACTTTGGTACATCATATCTTAACTGCAAAATGTTTTGGTTGATTATAAAAGCGTGACAAGGCAAAAGTGGTTCAGACACTGCTATTTGTGACTGGGATAAAGATACTGCTCCAGACACTACTTGATGCATAGTAAGGAAATCAAAGGGCATTAACTTCTTTTTGGGGTGCAAAACAACAGACCTTAATACTGAAACTTAGTAAGTTAAACTAAAATTTATAAGTTGTACACTCTATTAGCTAATTTTCATATGAAACTATTATTGAAACACAAATCCAATACACACACAAAATCATTTTCCTATGAAACTACTAAGTATAAAATTCATAGAAAATTTGGGCATGACCTATGCTATTTTTCCTATGTCTAGGAGTGCCAGAAATTCGCTCGAAAGGAAATGAATCAACTTCCTCGCGAAACATTGGCATCTCAAAAAGAAAAAACCTGCACAAAATTCCCAAAACGTCGAAATCTTCCTCTCAAGATCATACACACTTTAATATTCCTTTCAATGCTCCTAATCCAAGCACAGCAATGGTTGAGATCAATGAAACAGAGATTACTATTGTACAGTATGATCTTCTCAATGATACCTGACAGAACAATGATCAAAGTAGAAGTAACGCTTAATAAAGCAAGAGGTCGAATAAATTTATATACCTGACAGAACACACCATTACAGAGCTAAAAACAGTTGTGGAGCAGAGCGAGTGAATTTTATTATCTTCTCAATGATCAAAGTAGAAGTAACGCTTAATAAATAAAAACATCCCTGTAGTGTTGTAAACATTGTAGTTTCCACAGCAAACGAACAACCTATTCTAGATTAATAGTCAGTTGATGTTGTACTAGTATTTAGACATGGCGAATCACCGAAACATCACCCATGTTGCATCAAGATATGACTAATTACTCCAATATTTGATCTCACGAACAGAATTTTGAAATTAAGAAAAGAACTAAAGTAGAGATAACTCATGGATCAAGGTTCAATTTTCAGTACAAGCAACAATATTTGGTCCCGTGGTACCTATTATACTACAAATCAAACAAGAATGCCGCAACTATGGATGCTTTCAGGTTATTATGGGCATCAAGCACTCCAGCTACCAAACAGCGCAAACATCCACAAGAATGCAGATGGAAATTGGCAAGGGCTAGCATAATGGATAAGGAGGTGAACTGCGACCTGGACAGTGGCACGTGGACGGCGGCGCCTAGATGGAGTCGTGGACGGCGGCGCCTGGACGGAGTCGTGGACGGCGGCGCGTGCACGGACTCGCGAGGACGGCCGGGGCGCGTGGACGTAGTCGTGGACGGGGCGCGTGGCGGCGCGTGAACGGCGGCCGGCCAGCACCTGCTCCTCCACACTTGCTCCTCCACACGGGTCCGGCGAGCGCGATCGAGGGAGAATCGAAGAAGTTAGGGTTCGTCGCGCGAGGGAGAAGGAGGGGAACAAGCGAACGCGTTCTTCGAATTTTTTGCTAAGTGTCGAAGATTAGCGCGCGGGGCCACATGTCATCTCCTGAGAGACATATTCTGTGGCGCACCTTGACCGCGTGCGCCACAGAATTGCTAGATTTCCATAGCGCATCGTCTATGTAGTGCGCCACAGAATTTCTTGGGCACATTCTGTGGCCACGTGCGCGGGGCCACACGTCATTGGCTCGAAGATATTTCTGTGGCGCATGGATTAGATGGTGCGCCACAGAATTGCGTGGATAGATAAAAAAAAGACGAAACGCTGTGTACTGTCACAGATATCTATACTAGCCCCATTGGTTTAGCTGTGAAGTAAATAAGTCTAGTGGAATTGGTTCGAATCTTGGGGTTGCCCCACTTTTTTTTAATATTTTATTATAATTATAATTATAGAAAGAAAACATTAAATTACAATTAATTAAAAAAAGAAGTGCTTGTCTGACATACATACATGCACATATATAAAGAAATGCTTGTCTCACATACACATGCACATATATATATATATATATATATAGAAAGAAGTGCTTGTCTCACATACACACATACACATGCATGTATATACACACAAAAATTTTCTTAATTTGTCTCGATCTCTTCCGATCTATCTTAATTAGCGTCTCTTTCCCTTTTTATTGGCGACTGGATACTTTATACCGGCCACCTTGAGATTTCTTCGCGTGAACGGACAACCGTGTGTAGGTAGGGATGTCTTCCTTCTTACTTTACCAGTAGTAGGCATGTCGAAGTGCTTGTCGAACTCCTCCTCGATCTTCGGATCACCGTTCTTGTCCAAGTCTTCCTCGTTGGCGTCTCCTTCCATTCCGATGATGCTCCTCTTGCCCCTCCTCACGAAAACACGGCTAGGCCTTGACGGGTCGGTGATGAAGAAGCATTGGTCAACTTGGCTAGCGAGTACCCATGGCTCATTTTTCGCGGATGCGTTCTTCGATTTGGCATCGGGTATAACCATTGTGGTGAAATACCGTCCTTCTTTCTTGACATTCTTGGCCCATCTCACACGGAACATTGGCACCATCGTCTCTCCGCAGTAGTTGAGCTCCCATATCTCCTCGATCTTTCCAAAGTATCTTTCTTCCACATTAGTCTCGGCATCGCCATATCATAGCATAGTTACTCCTGAGTTTTGATTTTCGCTACTCATGTCCTTGTCCTCGGTGGAGAATCTGTAACCGGAGATGTCGTACCCCTGATAGGTCCTTACGTTCTGCCCGGGGCCCTGCGATAAGATGTATATGAGTTTTTCATCTTCCGTAGAAGGCATTTTTCTCCGTGCTTCAATCAGTTGACTTTGCTTGAACCAACGCGTGAAGCCGGAGTTGTGCTCTTTGGTTACATCTCCCATCTTGCTCGACCCGCCCATTTCAATATAATTCTGATTGATTAAGCTTTTGTGCTCTTCCACGAAAGGCTCGATCAACTTTAAGTGTTGTAGCGCGACCCGGTGAGCCCTATCAAAGTCGTCGCGTCGTTTTTGAATGCCGACATGGACGTCGCGGCAGCCCTCGCGGTGACCGACTCCGTTGAGTCTGCCAAGGTGCGTCCTGGTGGACAAACCGACATCCTGATCGTCTTCGGTGCTTAGGTAATTGTCGCAGAAAGAGATGCACTCGTTGGTTAGAAATCCTTTGGCCATGCTTGCGTCTGGACGGGCCCTATTGCGAACGTATCCTTTCAGGACACCATTCTGCCTTTCCATCGGCATCATGTAGTGCAGAAACGTCGGGCCGAGATGCCTGATGTCATCAACGACATGGAGAAGGAGATGTACACATATATCACAGAATGCCGGCGGGAAGTAAATCTCGAGCTCGCATAGTATCACCATGATCTCATCCTGTAGCATCTTGAGCTGCCTCACGCCGATCGATTTCCGGGTGATAACGTCGAAAAAGTTGCAAAGGCCAAACAACGTATCACGGACATGCTCGTCCATTATCCCTCGGATCGCAACAGGAAGTATCTGCGTCATGAGCACATGACAATCGTGAGACTTCATCCCGGTGAACCTCTTCTTCGCTAAGTCCAGATATCTTCTTATACTTCCTGAGTATCCGTGAGGAACTTTGACTTCTACGAGGCACCTGAAAAACTGCTCAAGCTCCGGCGGACTCAATGTGAAGCAGGCAGCGGGAAGCACCACGGTGGTCTTCTTAGCCTTTTTGCGGGGAGGACGTTGAGTCCATTCCGTCTTATCCTCATCGTCATCATAATCATCACTATCGGCGGGGACCTGTAGATTTTTCCTAATGCCAAAATGTTTTAGATCGTATCTTGCTTTCAGCCCATCCTTGGAATTCTCCGAATTGCAAATAGTGCCAAGCAGACTCTCCGTAACGTTCTTCGTAATGTGCATCACATCAAGGCTTTGAGGCGCGTGGAGGACCGGCCAGTACTCCAAGTCGTGGAAAACAGACCTCGCTTTCCATACACCCAGCAGCGGCTCTGGCTTGGGTCGTTTCTTTCCCGGCGAAGGGCACTCGTCCCAATTTTTCATAAGCTCGTCGATTTCTTCGCTGCTCCTCGTGCGCGGGGCTCCATCGGGCTCGTCTTTACCATTGAACAACTCACCGCGTTTTCTCCATGGGTGATCCAGGCGAAGCCACCTTCGAGCCCCTGGGTACACGATTTTCGAAGACCCAGGATCCCTTGGTAGCTGGAGATGCGGGGTCCCGTCCATGCACTTCACGCAGCCGCAGAATCCGTGGCCGACCTGGGCAGATACATACGCGTAACCAGGATAGTCTGTGACCGTCGTCAGCAACGCGGCTCTCATATGGAAATAATCTCTAGTGTACGCGTCCCACGTACGGGGGTGGCGTCTTCCACAACGTGTCTAACTCGTCTTTCAGCAGCCCGAGATACAAATGCATGTCGACACCTGGTTGTTTTGGCCCCTGGATGAGAATACTCAAGTGTATGTACTTTTGCTTGGTGCACAGCCACGGGGGTAGGTTGTAAGGCCATACAAACACGGGCCAGCTGCTATGTGTGCTACTCTGGTTGCCGAACGGATTGAGTCCATAGGTGCTCATACCCAGCCTGACGTTCCTCGCGTCGCCCCCAAAACTCGGGAAAGCTATGTCCAATGCTTCCCACTGGGCAGCGTCTGCAGGATGTGTCATGATATAGCCCTTCTCCGGATCTTCTTCCGGCTTCTCCCTTTTCGCGTGCCATTGCATGAGCTTTGCTTCCTTAGGGTCCACGTAGTACCGTTGAAGACGGGGAGTGATAGGAAAGTACCATACCACTTTTCGAGGAATTTTCTTGTTGTTGGTTCCACACTTGTATCGTCCGTGGCCGCACTTCGGACATGTGATTGTGTCCTTGTACTCCCCCCGATAAATTACACAATCATTGATGCATGCGTGAAATTTTTCGTGAGGTAGGTCAAGAGGGCACACGACTTTCTTAGCCTCGTTGATACTGCTTGACAATGTGTTCCCCTCGGGAAGGCGATCGTGCCAGAATTTCAAGTTCTTGTTGAAGCTCGAGTCGGTCCATTTGTTTTGCGTCTTCATCTTCAGAGCAGCAAGCGTTACATGCAACCGCGTATCCTCGGGGCGGCACCCAGGAAACAACGGAGTCACCCCGTCTATCTCCATTTGTGCCAGCTTGGCTTTCTCCCTAGCTGCAGCCATGTCGTTGCTCGTCTCCTTAAGCAGCAGATCCTGAACATGAGAGTCCCACAAGGCCGAAATTAGCGGGGTCTCCGTGTTCTCGCCTGCATCGTCATGTCGATCTTCTCCGCCGACATATCCTTCTTCATGATGATCTTGTTCGCCGTCATATCCTCGCTCGCCCTCCTCTTCGTTCACAACTTTTGCTGCCGGCGGTGCCACGTGGTTGCGGTCGTCAAAGAAACCGCGTCTGAGAAGGTGCTCCTCCAATTGTCCGGAATCAGGGTCAATCCAGCGCACGAGTTTGCATGATCGACACGGGCATCTTATCTGCCGCCTGTTGCACCGAATCATGTCCGCCTTCGCGTCTTTTTTGTATCTAGCGATTCGAGCAGAGCTCATTTCTAGTACCATGGTTGCCTGCACAGACACATAGAGAGCAGAAAATTAGAACCACAACATGCATGCATAGTCGCCGGAAAAATTCGGCATGACCTCTCCTATAAGTAGGACATATGGGGTGCAAAAGTTTGCCGAAATGGAAGTGAATCAACATTTCGGCAAACATCCATGCACCATGACCGCGCCCGCACGCGCGACAATCGATCGGTCCACCTGCACATGCATGACAAACACCCATACACATCGATCGATGGCCACACGAGACATATGCACCTCCAACTATACTCACCTAGTAGATTCGATACCGACACGCGAAAAGAGCGAGGAGAGGGAGGGACCGGAGTATAGATGCAAGTAATTAGGCCCCCCCCCCCCCCCCCCAACAACAAGAAACTTCACCAACAATTATACATCGAATAAATAGGTTCACCTACCTAAAAAGGAGAATTAAATGTGTAAAAATGGAGTGGAGAGAAGGGGGGGGGGCGAGTGAGCAACATCCACTTGGAATGAAGTGAGAAGGGGGGAGAGAGAGGGGGCTGCCATCTTTATGTGCACAGTGCGCATAATTCTGTGGCGCACCAGTATGCTATTCTGTGGCGCACTGTCCTGGTGCGCCACAGAAACACCATATTCTGTGGCGCATTGCGAGAGATGCACCACAGAATATGGTGTTTCTGTGGCGCACCAGGAGAATGCGCCACAGAAGTTGCCCTTTCTGTGGCGCACGGGTTAGGATGCGCCATAAAACTATGGCCTCTGACACCCAACCCAATGATTGGGGTGGGCCCCGCACACTTTCTGTGGCGCACATCTAACAAATGCGCCACAAAAATGGGTATTTCTGTGGCGCACCCATGGCCATGCGCCACAAAATAATATTTCTGTGGCGCACCAAATCATGATGCGCCACAGAATCCATTCCATAGAATGGCATTTCCCTACTAGTGCTAGTAGTGTGTATCCACCATTACCCTTGTTATTTTTATAGCCTTAGAACTTGTAGATGCCTTGTTTTTCATGAGCTATGTTTATATATTTGAATATATGATTTTTTTCCTTCATTATGTAATGGATATGATATGCTCAATTGATTTTATCTAGTATAATCTTCTGGAGTCACCTTTGTCCCATGGTGCCACGATGACGGTGCGGGTTCCGTGTGTGACTCGATGTACCATAGATTAGAGAGATACTTATCATGAACTCACTAGTAGGAAAAAGCTCATCAGAAGCGTGTGAAAATCACTCATCAGAAGCGGGTCGAGACACGCTAATAGTATAGCGCAGCTGGTATTACTACAGAAAGTGTACCGAGTTTGCACGCTCCCAGTAAGTCATGTATCGGTAGCGTGTCCCCGAATCCACACGCTTCTCGTACTTTGTCGAATACACAGCGTGCTGACATGCACACACGCTACGGGTAACTTATAGACGAGAAGCGTGCTTCCTTCCTGGTACGCTTGCAGTATTATTTTATGGCATTAAAAGAATCTGCGATTTATTCTCGTAACCCCGTGTTGCCATACCCCATGCCTCGTGTCATCGAAGCAAAGAATAAAGCAATATGATATATAAAACGATAAGTCATATTGGGCACTACTATATATTCAGAGCGATTTCACACCGAACAAAAGGCATGTTCTAGCACATATATACTTTTTAGTTGTTACATGCTACGACACCCCTAGTCGTCCGCATGGTTAAACTCTGTGGTTGTGCTGATCACTTGATTAACTAGAAAAGAGGTGATCTCCCCTCGAAGCATTCCTAGAATGTCCGCTGGCAGTGGTGCCCTATCGATTTGCGGAAGCTATATATAGGTAAATTAAGTCATGTCAAAACCGGATACAAGTAAGAAGAATATTTCAGTAAATGGAAATGATGTGTATTGCTTACTGTACACTACTAGGAAAAGGCCTTTCTGTGGCGCACCAAAATGGGATTCTGTGGCGCACCTAGGGGCCAGAGGGGTGCGCCACAGAATTCACGCCACAGAATTTTTTTCTGTGGCGCACCGAGGCCGTGCGCCACAGAAATGTCAATTCTGTGGCGCACCTCAGCCGTGCGCCACAGAAATTTGCAATTCTGTGGCGCACCAAGGGGGGGTGCGCCACAGAATTTTTTTTTGAATTTCAAAAAAAAAAAGGCGGCCAGATCTGGCCGCGGGAAATTTTCGAAATTTCGAAATTTCGCCGGATTTCGTCGGATGCTCGCCGGAGTTGGTCGGTATGGGGGTCACCGGAGTTGGTGGCGAGGAGAAGGAGAAGCTCGCCGGAGGTGGTGGTGGTGGTGGTGGTGGAGGAGGAGGAGGAGGAGGAGGAGGAGGAGTAGGAGGAGGAGGAGGAGGAGGAGGAGGAGAGGTGGTGGTGGAGGAGGAGGAGGAGGAGGAGCTCGCCGGAGGTGGTGGTGGTGGTGGTGGTGGAGGAGGAGGAGGAGGAGGAGCTCGCCGGAGGTGGTGGAGGAGGAGGAGGAGGGTGGTGGTGGTGGTGGTGGAGGAGGAGGAGCTCGCCGGAGGTGGTGGAGGAGGAGGAGGAGGAGGAGGGTGGTGGTGGAGGAGGAGGGGTGGTGGTGGTGGTGGAGGAGGAGGAGGAGGAGAGGTGGTGGTGGTGGTGGTGGTGATGGAGGAGGAGAGGAGAGGAGAGATAGAAGATGAGAAGTGGAGGAGAAGTGGAGGAGAGAAGGGAAGAAGTGGAGGGGAGAGGGAAGAAGAGGAAGAAATTTCGAATTCTGCCTCCAAATTCTGTGGCGCACCCCCCCTTGGTGCGCCACAGAATTTTTTTTTTATTTTTTTTTATTTTCTAGTCAAAATCTTAAAATGGCCATAACTTTTGTTCCTTTTGGAATTTGGCGATTCTAAAAAAAGCTCACAGGCCGAAAAACTGCTCACAGTCCAGATATCTTCTTATACTTCCTGAGTATCCGTGAGGAACTTTGACTTCTACGAGGCACCTGAAAAACTGCTCAAGCTCCGGCGGACTCAATGTGAAGCAGGCAGCGGGAAGCACCACGGTGGTCTTCTTAGCCTTTTTGCGGGGAGGACGTTGAGTCCATTCCGTCTTATCCTCATCGTCATCATAATCATCACTATCGGCGGGGACCTGTAGATTTTTCCTAATGCCAAAATGTTTTAGATCGTATCTTGCTTTCAGCCCATCCTTGGAATTCTCCGAATTGCAAATAGTGCCAAGCAGACTCTCCGTAACGTTCTTCGTAATGTGCATCACATCAAGGCTTTGAGGCGCGTGGAGGACCGGCCAGTACTCCAAGTCGTGGAAAACAGACCTCGCTTTCCATACACCCAGCAGCGGCTCTGGCTTGGGTCGTTTCTTTCCCGGCGAAGGGCACTCGTCCCAATTTTTCATAAGCTCGTCGATTTCTTCGCTGCTCCTCGTGCGCGGGGCTCCATCGGGCTCGTCTTTACCATTGAACAACTCACCGCGTTTTCTCCATGGGTGATCCAGGCGAAGCCACCTTCGAGCCCCTGGGTACACGATTTTCGAAGACCCAGGATCCCTTGGTAGCTGGAGATGCGGGGTCCCGTCCATGCACTTCACGCAGCCGCAGAATCCGTGGCCGACCTGGGCAGATACATACGCGTAACCAGGATAGTCTGTGACCGTCGTCAGCAACGCGGCTCTCATATGGAAATAATCTCTAGTGTACGCGTCCCACGTACGGGGTGGCGTCTTCCACAACGTGTCTAACTCGTCTTTCAGCAGCCCGAGATACAAATGCATGTCGACACCTGGTTGTTTTGGCCCCTGGATGAGAATACTCAAGTGTATGTACTTTTGCTTGGTGCACAGCCACGGGGGTAGGTTGTAAGGCCATACAAACACGGGCCAGCTGCTATGTGTGCTACTCTGGTTGCCGAACGGATTGAGTCCATAGGTGCTCATACCCAGCCTGACGTTCCTCGCGTCGCCCCCAAAACTCGGGAAAGCTATGTCCAATGCTTCCCACTGGGCAGCGTCTGCAGGATGTGTCATGATATAGCCCTTCTCCGGATCTTCTTCCGGCTTCTCCCTTTTCGCGTGCCATTGCATGAGCTTTGCTTCCTTAGGGTCCACGTAGTACCGTTGAAGACGGGGAGTGATAGGAAAGTACCATACCACTTTTCGAGGAATTTTCTTGTTGTTGGTTCCACACTTGTATCGTCCGTGGCCGCACTTCGGACATGTGATTGTGTCCTTGTACTCCCCCCGATAAATTACACAATCATTGATGCATGCGTGAAATTTTTCGTGAGGTAGGTCAAGAGGGCACACGACTTTCTTAGCCTCGTTGATACTGCTTGACAATGTGTTCCCCTCGGGAAGGCGATCGTGCCAGAATTTCAAGTTCTTGTTGAAGCTCGAGTCGGTCCATTTGTTTTGCGTCTTCATCTTCAGAGCAGCAAGCGTTACATGCAACCGCGTATCCTCGGGGCGGCACCCAGGAAACAACGGAGTCACCCCGTCTATCTCCATTTGTGCCAGCTTGGCTTTCTCCCTAGCTGCAGCCATGTCGTTGCTCGTCTCCTTAAGCAGCAGATCCTGAACATGAGAGTCCCACAAGGCCGAAATTAGCGGGGTCTCCGTGTTCTCGCCTGCATCGTCATGTCGATCTTCTCCGCCGACATATCCTTCTTCATGATGATCTTGTTCGCCGTCATATCCTCGCTCGCCCTCCTCTTCGTTCACAACTTTTGCTGCCGGCGGTGCCACGTGGTTGCGGTCGTCAAAGAAACCGCGTCTGAGAAGGTGCTCCTCCAATTGTCCGGAATCAGGGTCAATCCAGCGCACGAGTTTGCATGATCGACACGGGCATCTTATCTGCCGCCTGTTGCACCGAATCATGTCCGCCTTCGCGTCTTTTTTGTATCTAGCGATTCGAGCAGAGCTCATTTCTAGTACCATGGTTGCCTGCACAGACACATAGAGAGCAGAAAATTAGAACCACAACATGCATGCATAGTCGCCGGAAAAATTCGGCATGACCTCTCCTATAAGTAGGACATATGGGGTGCAAAAGTTTGCCGAAATGGAAGTGAATCAACATTTCGGCAAACATCCATGCACCATGACCGCGCCCGCACGCGCGACAATCGATCGGTCCACCTGCACATGCATGACAAACACCCATACACATCGATCGATGGCCACACGAGACATATGCACCTCCAACTATACTCACCTAGTAGATTCGATACCGACACGCGAAAAGAGCGAGGAGAGGGAGGGACCGGAGTATAGATGCAAGTAATTAGGCCCCCCCCCCCAACAACAAGAAACTTCACCAACAATTATACATCGAATAAATAGGTTCACCTACCTAAAAAGGAGAATTAAATGTGTAAAAATGGAGTGGAGAGAAGGGGGGGGGGGCGAGTGAGCAACATCCACTTGGAATGAAGTGAGAAGGGGGGAGAGAGAGGGGGCTGCCATCTTTATGTGCACAGTGCGCATAATTCTGTGGCGCACCAGTATGCTATTCTGTGGCGCACTGTCCTGGTGCGCCACAGAAACACCATATTCTGTGGCGCATTGCGAGAGATGCACCACAGAATATGGTGTTTCTGTGGCGCACCAGGAGAATGCGCCACAGAAGTTGCCCTTTCTGTGGCGCACGGGTTAGGATGCGCCATAAAACTATGGCCTCTGACACCCAACCCAATGATTGGGGTGGGCCCCGCACACTTTCTGTGGCGCACATCTAACAAATGCGCCACAAAAATGGGTATTTCTGTGGCGCACCCATGGCCATGCGCCACAAAATAATATTTCTGTGGCGCACCAAATCATGATGCGCCACAGAATCCATTCCATAGAATGGCATTTCCCTACTAGTGCTAGTAGTGTGTATCCACCATTACCCTTGTTATTTTTATAGCCTTAGAACTTGTAGATGCCTTGTTTTTCATGAGCTATGTTTATATATTTGAATATATGATTTTTTTCCTTCATTATGTAATGGATATGATATGCTCAATTGATTTTATCTAGTATAATCTTCTGGAGTCACCTTTGTCCCATGGTGCCACGATGACGGTGCGGGTGCCGTGTGTGACTCGATGTACCATAGATTAGAGAGATACTTATCATGAACTCACTAGTAGGAAAAAGCTCATCAGAAGCGTGTGAAAATCACTCATCAGAAGCGGGTCGAGACACGCTAATAGTATAGCGCAGCTGGTATTACTACAGAAAGTGTACCGAGTTTGCACGCTCCCAGTAAGTCATGTATCGGTAGCGTGTCCCCGAATCCACACGCTTCTCGTACTTTGTCGAATACACAGCGTGCTGACATGCACACACGCTACGGGTAACTTATAGACGAGAAGCGTGCTTCCTTCCTGGTACGCTTGCAGTATTATTTTATGGCATTAAAAGAATCTGCGATTTATTCTCGTAACCCCGTGTTGCCATACCCCATGCCTCGTGTCATCGAAGCAAAGAATAAAGCAATATGATATATAAAACGATAAGTCATATTGGGCACTACTATATATTCAGAGCGATTTCACACCGAACAAAAGGCATGTTCTAGCACATATATACTTTTTAGTTGTTACATGCTACGACACCCCTAGTCGTCCGCATGGTTAAACTCTGTGGTTGTGCTGATCACTTGATTAACTAGAAAAGAGGTGATCTCCCCTCGAAGCATTCCTAGAATGTCCGCTGGCAGTGGTGCCCTATCGATTTGCGGAAGCTATATATAGGTAAATTAAGTCATGTCAAAACCGGATACAAGTAAGAAGAATATTTCAGTAAATGGAAATGATGTGTATTGCTTACTGTACACTACTAGGAAAAGGCCTTTCTGTGGCGCACCAAAATGGGATTCTGTGGCGCACCTAGGGGCCAGAGGGGTGCGCCACAGAATTCACGCCACAGAATTTTTTTCTGTGGCGCACCGAGGCCGTGCGCCACAGAAATGTCAATTCTGTGGCGCACCTCAGCCGTGCGCCACAGAAATTTGCAATTCTGTGGCGCACCAAGGGGGGGTGCGCCACAGAATTTTTTTTTGAATTTCAAAAAAAAAAGGCGGCCAGATCTGGCCGCGGGAAATTTTCGAAATTTCGAAATTTCGCCGGATTTCGTCGGATGCTCGCCGGAGTTGGTCGGTATGGGGGTCACCGGAGTTGGTGGCGAGGAGAAGGAGAAGCTCGCCGGAGGTGGTGGTGGTGGTGGTGGTGGAGGAGGAGGAGGAGGAGGAGGAGGAGGAGTAGGAGGAGGAGGAGGAGGAGGAGGAGGAGAGGTGGTGGTGGAGGAGGAGGAGGAGGAGGAGCTCGCCGGAGGTGGTGGTGGTGGTGGTGGTGGAGGAGGAGGAGGAGGAGGAGCTCGCCGGAGGTGGTGGAGGAGGAGGAGGAGGGTGGTGGTGGTGGTGGTGGAGGAGGAGGAGCTCGCCGGAGGTGGTGGAGGAGGAGGAGGAGGAGGAGGGTGGTGGTGGAGGAGGAGGGGTGGTGGTGGTGGTGGAGGAGGAGGAGGAGGAGAGGTGGTGGTGGTGGTGGTGGTGATGGAGGAGGAGAGGAGAGGAGAGATAGAAGATGAGAAGTGGAGGAGAAGTGGAGGAGAGAAGGGAAGAAGTGGAGGGGAGAGGGAAGAAGAGGAAGAAATTTCGAATTCTGCCTCCAAATTCTGTGGCGCACCCCCCCTTGGTGCGCCACAGAAATTTTTTTTTATTTTTTTTTATTTTCTAGTCAAAATCTTAAAATGGCCATAACTTTTGTTCCTTTTGGAATTTGGCGATTCTAAAAAAAGCTCACAGGCCGAAGGCGAGTGAGGTTGGGTTCCTTTTTATCTCTAGTTTTTTTTAATATCTTGATCATTTTTTTTCGACATCGTATGCAAAAGTTATGGCTATTTTACTTTTTTTATAAAACTTTTGCTCAGAAAGTCGAAATTCATATTTCAAAATATGATTAAAAAGTAGACATTAAACTCTCCGTGCATCTATAAGGGATTTATTTTTTGATGCTTTTTAGACCTCCAACTCTTCCGTCAAAAACTAGAAAAGGCGTTCCCGGGGGGGGGGGGGTGGAGTTGGTGCGTGAGGGCATAATTTTTTCGGATGGGAATTCTGTGGCGCACCTGGCAGTGGTGCGCCACAGAAATGTCATATTTCTGTGGCGCACTAACTACCATGCGCCACAGAAAGGGACTGTGACAATCATTGGTGTGGCCCCCAGCTAATTTCTGTGGCGCACCCCCATCCCGTGCGCCACAGAATTCCTCTTTTCTGTGGCGCACCACGGTCCCGTGCGCCACAGAATGTCTCTTTTCTGTGGCGCATGCCCACCCGTGCGCCACAGAAATATATTTCTGTGGCGCACCAAGAAGCCATGCGCCACAGAATCTGTTCCATAGAAAGGCACTTCTCTACTAGTGGTAGATGCAGGATTCGGTGCCATGATGGTCAAGTGTCGGGCAACATAATATCCACATAAGCTGGTACCTATAGGCTGCTCGTGGCACTTAGATAACATAGAAATAACCATATTATTCGGAAAATATATTACACATATGTATGCATACATGTTCAACTGTTGTTGGAAACTAATAGTAACATTAAAGTGATGAGTAAGCGTGATGGTGCAGATCTTGCACTCGTTCGGATATCCCAAGAGGAGGGTGTGATGAGCACAGCGGTAGGAGTTTTCCCCTTAGTTAAGAACCAAGATTATCAATCCAGTAGGAGAAGTAGGACCTTCGGAAGGTTGATGCCACTTACGTTGGTGTTGGCGCTTCACCGGTGTCAGCAACAACGCGGAACCTGCACACAACACAACCAAACTACTTTGCCCCAATGGTATAGTGAGGTTGTCAATCTCACCGGTATTGCTGAAAACAAAGATTGGACGTAATGTGTGGAAAACAGTTGTAATTTTGCAGAAAGTAGAGAGAGCAGGAAATTGTTGTGGTTTGTTTAAGAGTGTGAAAATGGACCGGGGTTCATAGGTTCACTAGTGGTGTCTCTCCATAAAAATAACATGCTCGGTCAAGAAATTACAGCTTGGCAATTGACAAATAAAGGTTGCACCGTAGTGCACATTATAACATGATGATTACTATGATATTTAGTGTGGGCATTACAACAAGATACATAGACCGACATCCATCTACATCTATGACTGATAATCCACCCTCAGGTTATCATCCGAACCCCCTTAGGTATTAAGTTGCAAGCAACAGATAATTGCATTAAACAAAGTGTGTAATGTAAGCAATGATTATACACGCTAGTACTCTCACCGTTGTTTCCTCCCTAATGGCAACAACACATCCTCCCCTTTCACGTTTTTGTCACTCGAGCAAGGAAACAAGGAGGCATGAACCCACTTGTCATGGGATAATCACGGCAGACGTTACCAGGGGTAACTTATCTTGGGGCAATTCGACTCTGGTGTTTGGGAGAGGGTTTAGCTCAAGGGAAACCATGGGGATAGACGATCTGGTAGCCGGCAATCAAGTCGCCGAGTCTCCGATCTGAATATATTATCTCCACTCTCGTGTTACAAAGGATACTCGAATAGCTAGTAAAACTCGTCAACTTGTGTCTAATCTAACCCTAGGGGCCGGCTTATATAATATCCGGCCCCCTGACTTCCTATCCAAGGCATATTCGGAGTCCTACCCGGGCACTGCTTACAAACCCTAAGTTTCCTTATCGGAACCCACAATCCGGGTTACGAGACCTATACTATTGGGCCTTCTAGAAACTTTCTTTCCCTAGGCCGGGTCTTGCGCAGCTCCCATTGGGCCGAGTTACACCTTGGCGTTAGCCTACCGGGTTATCATCCCTCCATCAGTAGTCCCCAGAATAGCTTGGGCTTCACGGGTTCCTCCTTGAAGCGCATGCTATTCCCTGCAAAAATAACAAACACACAAGCTCAAAAAGGCCGGGTTAGGTTGCTTTGATAAACAGCTAGGCCTAACTCCATTGGTGGTCCATATAGCAACCCGGCTTTCTCCGAATCCATCTTCACTTCCCGGGTCAACAATCCGAGAAAGACACAGAAGACCCGGCTTGCTTTGCTCGTTAATTAGTCTGGATATCGCGGAAGTGATTTGCTCTGATTTTTTCCGGATATCGCGCACGGGTACTTAACGCCTATCCCAAAAATTCCGGACGGGTAACCCTCCCGAAAATTTTGGCTCCCGCTCACTTAACCTAGGTTTCCCCACCCGCACCTATAAATAGGTGCCCTAGGGGGTAACCTAAACCTAACGTTCCATTTCCTCACCATCTCCTTCACCTCCCAGCGCTCTTCCGCTCGAGCTCGCCACTGCGCCACCACGGAGCCCGCGGAAGCGCCGCCGGAACCGAGCCGCCGCTGTCTGCGCTCGTCCTCGACTCGCGCCACGCCGCCGTCAGCCTCCGCCGCCGCGCCCTCGAGCTGTCCGTCGAAAGATCCCGCAGGCCACCGCGGCTGCGCCATTTGCCTCCGCCGCAATCTCCTCCGGACCTCTCCAGTAAGCTTTCTTCCTCCATGAATTTTACCTTTAACCTTGCTCGATCTAGGTTAGATCTGAAATCGCCCGTAGACAACCTTCTTGCCATGGATTTTATCTCCAAGCTCACCCGCACTAGGTTAGATCCAATCCGCTCTTCTAGATAACTTTCTTGTTCCGCAATGATCGGGTAGTCCACGTTCCATTTCTTCCCAACTAGTATGTAAGTTAGATCAATAGTATAACTCCGTCAATCATGGTCACAAATTTCTCGGTAAATTTCTAAGTCTAGATCCAATCTGCCAAAGATTTTCTGCAACTGCTCTTTGATACTCGGATAACCTATAGTTTCCGGATCTTTCAGCTGCTTATACTCTACGCTTTTCACCTCTGTTTTGTAGACTGCACTCATGGCACCCAAGAACAAGGGGAAACAGCCGGCGAAAGCAAGGCCGACTCAGTCTATTTCGGCCAACTGGGCAAGGTCCACCGTGACCAAGGCGAAGCTAGATGAGCTTGCCGAGTCCGGCGTCCTCCCTTCCCAAGAGGACATCCTCTGGCGAGTTCCGGGTGATGAGACCCGGCCCACCCCCAATCCGAATGAGGTAATCTGCTTTGTTGAGCACGTGATCCGGGGATTTCGTCCCCCGGGTCACTCCTTTTTTCGTGAGCTTCTTAGCCACTATGGCCTCCGAGTCTTTGACATAGGGCCTAACTCTATGTTAAACATCACCCATTTCATCGTCCTCTGCGGATCCTATTTATGTGTCCCACCAAACCTTGCTTTATTTCTCGAGTTGTTCCAATGCAAACCGTGCCGTGAAAGCGGTGACGGGGCCCTTTTGGCTTGCGGCGGAGTGTCGATCCAGAGGCGGAAAGACTCGCCGATGCCGACTCTGAGCTTAAACTCCCATGTTAAGCATTGGCAAAAATCCTTTTTCTATTGCCGGGACACCTCCCCACCCGGGGAAAAGAGATTGCCGGGTTTCTCCGAGGGCCTCCTCGATCTCTCCGACACTTTCAACGCCTTCGCCTCTGAATCGGATAGGGAGTCCATCCAACCTCTCCAATCCAATTCGCCACACTTGAAGGACCCGCCTCCGGCCAAGCGCAGGGTAACCCGGAACTCCCTGGGTGAGGATCCCCTCAACCCGGGTATCCCCACGTCCCCAGCTCGCCGCACCGGTACTTCCCCATCTCACCCTTCCAATTCACCTCAAATACATCCTTCCCCCAATCATTCGTTAGCCGGACAGTTCCGGGTCTCACTCTCAGATCCTGTAATAGCCTCGTCCGCGTCTAGCAGCGAGCTTCCGGCGGACTTCGTGGTGAATGTCGGGTAAGTTATGTTTCTTGCTTTTCGATATACCGGCACTTTCGATAACCTCCACTTATTACTACTAACTGTATCTTTTACTTTCCTTAGCGCCCAGGTCTCGATCAGTGACCCGGACAACATGGATACGGATAACAGGGAGACTGAAGATCCGGTTGATAATCTGAACGCCGCAACTGGCGGCGCTGAAGAAGACCAAGGACAAGACCCACTGACAGACTCGGCCAGGCAGAAATCCGGGTCTCCCAAGCTATCAGATGGACCTGGGAATGACGATGTTGAGGTCCTGGGCGCAAGGATGGGTACTCCCAATCCTGACACCCAGGCTACCCGGGTATCACCCCAAAGCCGGAGAAGACTCCTCCTCCGAGTGATCAGGCCGCCAGCTCTTCCGCTACCAAACATGAGGATATGAGCTTTGCCCAGATGCTTGATGCTCTGCACACCTTGAGAGCTGATGAAGAAAATATTTTAGAAGCCTTGATAGCCAAGCACGAGGTAAATCCGACTAATATTGCCTGTATATTTGTCTAGTCCCCAAGTTCCGAGTGAACTTATTGATAATTTGCTTGGAACTTTCATAGCATATCCGACTGATAGTTTGTTTTTTATACGACTAATATTCCTTGTGTTTCCACGCAGGCATACGTGGCCCATTCTGAGAAAGTGTCGGCTAAAACCACCAAACTCCTCGAGGTGGAGACGAAGCTGCGCGAGACGGTTGAAGGTGATGCCAAGAATACAGGGAAACTTGCAAAAAAATATAGAAAAAGAGCTCATGCTGCAGAGGACGAACTGACCAAGTTATCAGTCCAGATTGCCGATACTCACCGTGCCTTAATTGGTAATGATTCCCGACTCAATTTCATAACCCGGATTTTCATTCTGATAAACAGTCGGAGTTCCTTGCTTAAACCTTTATGTTTTCTGCAGGGCCGGATGACGAGATTCTGGATGAAGATGACATAGCGAAGCTGAAGATGATAAAGAGCACAATCCAGCAGCTCTGTGCCGGCACCAAATGGGTTCTGCAAGCCTTGAAGTGGCCGGGCACGTGACATGGTGGCCTGAACATGCTGCTTGATGCGTGTTCCACCATCCCCGAGTGGATCGAGCACTGGAAACGTTCGTCATGCCGGGTTGGAGTGACCCGAGGGCTTGCTTTGGCTAAAGAGTACTTTCCCAAGCTTGAGCCGGCAAAGCTCGTTGGCGGGTTTCCAGAGTTCAACCATGACGGCTCCAGATTCTTAGCCAAAAACTACAAGGCCATCCAGAAAGAGGTTCGTCACTCGGCTAGTCTGATTGCCGATAGTCTGGATGTCAGTCTGATAGTTCCACCATACGACGCTGAAGACAAGGCAATTAAGTCGGATCCTCCAAAGCCGTATGATATGCTGGCACGATGGAAGGCAGAAGGTTCTCAGCTGAGGGAGGAGGCCGCGAAGAGGAAGGCTGAGGCCGATACTGCACCTACTACCTCCACGCCGGTTGTTCCTCCTCCCGCGCGCGCCGGTACTGCTGCTGACCCGGATGCTGCTGCCGCCAAGACCGTTGAAGAACAAGTCAAGGACCAAGACCCGGCTGCCAAGGGCAAGGGCAAGATGGACGACTCGACCCAGGAGGCCGAGTGAATTTTTATCTGCTACCGTCTCAAACACTTTATTCGGCCAATGGGCCTTTAAAACAATTATTCTTTTGACAGTGCGCCTGTGCACTTTTTGATACTTCTATCCCGGTTTGTAATACGTTTAAAACCTTAATATCTTTCATGGCCCTTCTGGCCTTTGCGTAAATTTGATATTTCTTAACTTTGAGCTTTTTTCATTCCTGGTTTTCCGACTTTCGCTATAGTTCCTTTTGTGAGACTCGGTTTCCGGGTCTCATGGGTTTTGACGAGTGGACTTTTTCTAAGTTCCCAAGTCCCCAAGACTTGGATTTTTGGGTTTTCGAGCTGAATAGCTAGATAATTTGTTTATTTTTTCAAATTCCCAAGTCCCCAAGGCCCGAATTTCCGAGTCTAGGGTGTTGGGTTTTTTCAAAAGAACAAATTGTTTCTGCTAAGGCCCAAAGCCCAGAGCCGTTCACATAGGTTTGAAGCTATGCTTAATATACTCTGAGTTTCCGGCTGTTAACCTTGTACAATGCATAACTTGTGGTTTAGATGACCCTTTTGACCTTCTTCTACTATAAGACGGCTTTCGCGTGGATAATCAATGTTGCTACAACTATACAAAGACAGGGTCAGGCAAGTCCCATTGGGCATCATGACTGATTGTAATCATACGCTAGCAAAGCATGCCACTTTAGTGCGAGTCACATCAAGCTTAAGCAAGAAAAGTCAAGAAAGTTTGTCTCTATTGTCCGGTTATAAGCTTGCAGCCGTACTTATTACAAGTAATCGGCCCTTATAACTCAATGGCATCGTGGCCGGGTCTTTGAGTTTGCAACTGTGCTATTCAAGCAATCAGCCCCCAAGACCTAGATATATGTAATTTACTAGAAAAACTACTATACTAAGAACAATAAATAATACTTACCTGGAAGAAAAAACAGAAATACAACAGAAATATAAAAACTTAACAAAAAACACACAAAATGGAACAATATATTGTTTAACCATCTCTTTATTGATATGAGAAAAGTTAGGTCAGCAAGCCGCCTCATTAAAAACCCTCCAGTCCCCTTAGGTATCCTGGATAGGAAAAGAGTGCGTCTGAAACCTGCTGCCTATTACGTCGTGTAATTCCACTTGTGAATCTAACCTATTCTAGGTATAGTAGGGACGCAGCTGAGCCACGTTCCATGGTCTTTCTCTTTCTTGCATAGATGAAGTGGTATGAGCGGTATCATTAACAGTAGCCGACTCTTCCCTTGCATCTATCAAGTAATAAGATCCATTGTGCAGATTCCGGCTTATAATGAACGGTCCTTCCCATGGTGGGGATAACTTGTGTTTTCCTTCCTTTGACTGTACCAGGCGCAGAACCATGTCTCCTTCCTGGAAGACCCGGGTTTTGACTCGCCGACTATGGTATCTCCTCAGATCCTGCTGGTATATGGCTGATCTCTCCAAAGCTTGTTCCCTGTGCTCTTCCAGCATATCCATGGCGTCCTGTTGGGTCTTCTCGTTCTCCACCTCGACGTAAGCCGACACTCGAGGAGAGTCATGAATAATGTCACTCGGCAATACCGCCTCTGCACCATAAACCATAAAAAACGGTGTCATCTGAGTAGATCTGTTAGGTGTGGTGTTGATTCCCCACAACACTGAAGGTAACTCCTCAACCCATGCGCCAGCAGCCCTGATGCACGGGACGCGCAGTCATGGCTTTAATGCACGAAGTACCTCCTGATTTGCCATCTCCGCTTGTCCATTAGCCTGTGGGTGGGCCACTGAGGCTATGTCCAGGCGGACGCCATTGTTCCCACAGAATTTTTCCATCTCTCCCAAGGACATGTTCGTTTCATTGTCCGTTATTATGCTGTGAGGATACCCAAACCGATAGATAATCTTTTTCAGGAACTTGACTGCCGTAACTGCTTCACAATTTGTAACTGGCATAACTTCAACCCACTTGGTAAACTTATCAACAGCCACCAAGAGATGTGTCTTTTTGCAAGGTGACATGTGAAAGGGGCCAACCGTATCCATACCCCAGACAGCAAACGGCCAGGTTAACAGGATAGTCCGCAATTCCATAGACGACACATGGGTTTGGCGAGCGTACCTTTGACATCCGTCACACCTTGCCACCAAGCGCTCCGCGTCTGCTAGGGCCGTGAGCCAGAAGAAACCGTGTCGATAAGCTTTGGCCACAAGGGATCTTGTGGATGCATGATGCCCACAATCGCCTTCGTGGATCTCCTTCAAAATCTGCCGGCCCTCTTCTGGTGCTACACAGCGTAAAAAGACTCCTACTGCACTTCTTTTATACAGCTCCCCATTGATGATAGAATAGCCCTTTGGCCGCCTCAGAATTTGCCTTGCTAATACTTCCTGTTGTGGTAACTCGCCCCGTGATAGGTAGGCCAGAAACGACTCTGTCCACTCGGGAACAACACGTACTGTGGCCACGAGCTCCGAATCCGGGTCTTGGTTAGCCAGCTCTTCCTCAGACTCGGTTTTAACTGATGGCCGCCATAGCTCGTCCAGGAACACATTGGGTGGAACCGGCTCTCTGCGCGAGCCGAGTCTAGCGAGTGCATCTGCTGCCTCGTTTTTTCTTCTATCTATATGTTCCACCTCATACCCGGAAAAACACCCGGCAACCCTATCCACCTCTCTGCGGTATGCTGCCATAGTTGCATCTTTTCTATCCCAAGTTCCTGAGACCTGTTGTACCACCAGGTCCGAATCTCCATAGCATCGTATCCTCTTGATGTTCATCTCCTTGGCTACCTTCAGTCCGTGCAATAATGCCTCATACTCGGCCACGTTGTTGGAACAATCAAAGTGAATCTGCAACACGTAGCTCAACTTGTCTCCTTTGGATGATGTGAGCACCACTCCAACTCCTGATCCCTCATATTGCTTGGAACCATCAAAGTGCATTATCCAAGACTCGGAACTTGGTGTCATTGTGGGCATGCCTGTGTGAGTCCAATCATTAATGAAATCAACCAGAGCTTGAGATTTGATTGCTGACCTGGGCTCGTAGTTGATGTGATAATCTCCCATATCGATCGCCCACTTGGCTATCCTACCTGTTGCATCCGAGTTTCTGATGATATCCGACATTGGTATGGAGCTAACCACCGTTATGGGGTGCTCCTGAAAATATGGCTTCAATTTCCGGATGGCCATGAAGACCCCGAAAACCAGCTTCTGCCAACGTGGGTAGCGCTGTTTTGCCTCTGATAATACCTCGCTGACGTAATAAATCGGCCTCTGAACCGGGTGATCTTTCCCATCCTCCTTGCACTCAACAACAACCACTGCGCTAACTGCCCGGGGTCCGGCGCAACATACAGTAGCATGGGATCTTTAGGACCCGGGGCTGCTAAAACTGGTGCCTCAGATAACTGCTTTTTTAGTGCCTCGAATGCCTCATCTGCCTCTTGGTCCCAAACGAATTTATCGGATTTCCTCAAGAGCCGGTATAAGGGTATCGCCTTCTCTCCGAGTCTGGATATAAACCGGCTCAACGCTGCTACACACCCTGTAAGCTTCTGGACATGCTTCAGATTTTCCGGCTTTTTCAGACTCTGGATAGCTTTGATTTTGTCCGGGTTTGCCTCAATTCCTCTCTCGGAAACGATGAACCCGAGCAATTTTCCTGCTGGAACTCCAAACACACACTTTGTAGTGTTAAGTTTCATCTGATATCTTCTCAGATTCTTGAATGTTTCCTTTAGGTCATCAATGAATGTTTCTGCTTTCCTGGTCTTGATTACCACATCATCCACATAAGCATGAACATTGCATCCAATTTGGTCCTCGAAGCACTTCTGAATGCACCGCTGATAAGTTGCGCCAGCGTTCTTCAATCCAAAAGTCATGGTTTTGTAACAAAAGGCCCCAAAAGGGGTTATGAATGACGTTTTCTCCTAGTCTTCCTTCTTGAGCTTTATCTGATGATACCCGGAATATGCATCCAGGAAACATAATAGGTCACTTCCAGCCACTGCGTCTATGATCTGATCTATCCTTGGAAGAGCAAACGGATCCTTTGGGCAATGCTTGTTGAGACTCGTATAATCTATGCACATCCTCTACTCGTTACTCTTTTTCATCACGAGAACCGGATTTGCCAGCCAATCCGGGTGAAATACTTCCATGATAAAGCCGGCTGTTAATAGCTGAGCAATTTCTTCTCCTATAGCCTTTCTTCTTTCCTCATTCATCTTCCTCAGGCCTTGCTTCACGGGCCTAGATTTGGGATCAACATGCAAACTGTGCTCTGCCAACTCTGTGGGGATACCCGGCATATCGCTAGGCGTCCAAGCAAACACATCTTGATTCGAACGGATAAACTCCAGTAGTGCTTTTTCCTGCTCATTGTCCAGGTTAGATCCTATGGCGAATTGCTTAGAGGGATCACCTTCGACAAAGGCCACCATCTTGGTATCTTGTGCTGCTTTGAATTTTGCTCTCTCATCCTCAGTGTTCGGCCTCTTCAACGCTGTTCTGTCATCCGGGTCTACTTGAGACCGGTAATACTTGAGTTCTTCCTTCCTGCAGGCCTGTTCCGCCATTGCCGCGTCTCCTTCGTCACACTCAGCCGCTATAATCCGGTTTCCATGTATGGTAATGATTTGCTTAGGACCCGGAATCTTTAGCTGTAGGTATACGTAACACGGCCTGGCCATGAACTTAGTGTAAGCCATCCTTCCAAATAGCACGTGATAGGGGCTGCACAACTTTACCACCTCGAACGTGAGCCATTCAACCCGGAAATTATCCTTTGATTCTCCAAAAGCAACCTCCAAAGTGATCTTTCCCTCGGGGCACGCCGAGTGACCCGACACAATCCCGTGGAAAACTGTTGAACTTTTCTGTAGCTGAGACTCCTTGAGGCCCATGCGTAAGAAAGTTTCCCAACATAAGATGTTGATGCTGCTTCCACCGTCTATTAAGACCTTTTTCAGCTCATAACCATTAACTTGCGGCACGACCACCAATGCTAGCACATCCGGGTGTTCTATTGTTTCCGGGTGATCTCTTCTGCTCCATGTCACCTCTTGATCTGACCATCTCAGGTATCTCGGAACAGCTGAATTGACCGCATTCACTGCTCGTTTGAGTATCTTTCTATCCTTGTTGGAAATTCCTGTGGTATGTACATGATATTGTCCCAACTGCTTGGGGTTAGCTTGGAAACCTCCAGCTCCTCCCTGGTTATTACCCGGATTACCGCCTCCTGGGTTGCCTGCTGGGGGTGGGCCGTTGCCCGGGTTTCCACCTAGACCCGGTCCTCTTCCCCGGCCTGCACCTCGCATAGCTTTGTTTACTTCTTCGTTCTTCCATCTCTGTAAATCCACACACTGCTCCAATGAGTGGTTAGTCGGCCTTCCGTTCCTGCTGTGTTTTGGGCACGCCATTCTGAAGACATCCCAGTTGTTACCCGGCCTCGATGGCCCCTGGTAGTTTCCTCCGTTATGGTTTCCTCCATTAAAATTTCCTTCGGCTCTGGGTCTCGAAGACCCGACTTCTGTACTGGCGACAAACTCGGAACCTCCCTCGAAGGGGCGCTTATTCTGGTTGTTTCCATTGTTACCTCCATTGTTACCCGGCGCAGACCCATTGCCGGCTCTTCCATTATTGCTCGTGTTTGCTTTTGCTTTCTTATCATCGACGTCCTCTTCTGTGGTATCCGTTGCAGCGTGCTTGTTGCATGCATCCATTAGCTCTCCCATCGTAACCTCTGAAGCGTTCAGACTAGATTTCATGCGAGTTAGCTTTTGCACTAAAGGTATATACTTGCACGTATTTGCCATGGCTTGTAATGCATCCTTTGGCTGAATGTCCGTGGATGAGTGAAGTATCTCCATAACCCGGCGCACCCAGCTGCGCGCCGATTCTCCCTTCTTTTGCACACACCATTCTAGATCATCAATAGTAAATAACTTCCTGCATGTCCCATGAAAATGCTTGATCAACGCCGTTTTCAACTCATCCCATGATTTGATAGATCCTTCTGGTAGGTTGTTGAACCATAATTTTGCTGCTCCCTCTGAGATCATTAAGTACATGAACTTGGCTTGAAGATTTCCAGATGCGTTGCGAATCAACATAGCCATCTCATAGCTGCTTAACCATGTTTCTGGATCCATAGTCGGCTCATAATTCGCTACTTTACCCGGTTCCTTGAATTTATCCGGGTAAGGCTCAGCCCTGATGTTATCCGACAGACACTTGGGTCCAGCAAGATTAGTTGGTACTGGCCTTACTCAGGAAACATGCGATCCTGCGGGGGGTACGGCTGGACGTGGTACTGCTGCTGGTCCGTGCACCGCAGACCCGGCCGCGGCTCGCCTGGCTCTAGAACTATCCACAATAGCTTGTGCTGCTGATGCTGCTGGTGCTGCCTGAACGCGGGGAGGAGGCGGCATTTGCTGCTGCTCTGCCCTCCGCTGTGGTGAACTTGTTTGAATATTGCCGGTATTGCCGTGTTGCCGGCTGATATATGGCGTCCCATGCATTCCACTCCTATTATCCGGGTAATTAACTTGCTGTGCCACTGCTGTGCGCAATAGATCTATCGCCCGCCGGGTCTCCTCCGCATGGGGTGACTCTCTTACGGGGATCTGATTCAATGAAATTGTTGCTGCGTAAACATTGTCCATGGGGTTGTTGAAGTGTCCTAGCAGCGTGCGAAATCGTGATGGTGGTGGTGGTGGTGGTGCTGTGTTGCCGACAGCGACCCCTGTCTGCAATGTGGGTAACCTGGTCTGCACGTTTGCCGGCTGTCCTCCCCCAGTCACGGGCTGATGCACAGTTTCTTGATTCGTGGCTGGGATTGGCTGATCCTGAGGTGTGATGAATAGTGAAGCCGGGTTTATGACTCCACCCATTGCCGGTAATCTGGTCTGGTGTCTTTGATGCACCCTGCTTGTCTCAGCCCGGATCCGGTTCTCCAATGCGTCCAGCTCGCGTTGGCGTGTGGCTACCCCTTGCTTTTCTTCTTCCACATCTCTCCTCTGTTGCTCCAATGCACGACGGGCTACATCCAGATCCCTAGCGCGTGCCGCAGCGTTCTCCGGGGTTATCACCGTAGCTAGCACTGTGGGATCCAGGATCATGTTGTTATTGAATAGGGCCGGGTGTTGTGGATTTGAAGGACCCACCCCTAGCGTCCTGTTCGCCATAAACCCAAACATATTCGCCTGCAACTCGCTATCCGCTGCTCGGCTGGTGACTGAAGCCGACTCTCCATCAACCCGGGTTAGAACCGGATTTCCGTCAGCCGGATTTTGCTGCTGGTCCAACGCTCGCGCCGCTCCGACCGCGGCCGTAGTCACGTCCCCCTGATTGAGATTGTTTGCAGGGGCCGTGTAGACCGCGACCTGGCGCACGATGCTTGGTGAAGACTCATACTCTTCCTCATCACAGCTATCCTCCTCGTACCGGTCCTCCAGCAGGTGCAAGATAGACTCAGTATCATCTTCTCTCATGACCCGGCCACGCGGGGTTCATGCCGGCTCCTCCGGCTGTTCCCTCTTCGTGGCGGGCTCTTCAATCGGATCTACCGTCCCGACCGATTCTTCTCCATTCGACCGAACGCAGGTGGCCTCTCCTGACACAGAATCAAATCGAAAATCATCAGGGATTGAACCAGACGTACGTACCATGCTGATGAAGACGTTGACCCGGCCGATTGTAACGACAGATCCGGATTCGAGCAGATCCGACTCTGGCCCCCAGCCAAAATCGTCCACCATCTTCTCTCCGTCGGGGTTGGTGTAGATCTCGCCGATGACGAGGTTCTTCATGTTCTCCCAAGCTTCTCCCGTGATGTAAACACCCTTGGACGTAGGCCCCATGGTGGGCGCCAACAATCGTGGGATAATCACGGCAGACGTTACCATGGGTAACTTATCTTGGGGCAATTCGACTCTGGTGTTTGGGAGAGGGTTTAGCTCAAGGGAAACCATGGTGATAGGCGATCTGGTAGCCGGCAATCAAGTCGCCGAGTCTCCGGTCTGAATATATTATCTCAACTCTCGTGTTACAAAGGATACTCGAATAGCTAGTAAAACTCGTCAACTCGTGTCTAATCTAACCCTAGGGGCCGGCTTATATAATATCCGGCCCCCTGGCTTCCTATCCAAGGCATACTCGGAGTCCTACCCGGGCACTGCTTACAAACCCTAAGTTTCCTTATCGGAACCCACAATCCGGGTTACGAGACCTGATGGAGGGATAATAACCCGGTAGGCCAACTTCAAGGTGTAACCCGGCCCAAGGAGCACGATGCGTAATCCGGTTAAGGATAACGAAACTTCTGGAAGGCCCAAAGTGTGTAGGCCTCGTAACCCGGATTGTGGGTTGCGGTAAGGAAAGCTAGGGCTTGTAAGCAGTGTTCGGGTAGGATTCGAGTTGCGCCTTGGAAGGCAAGCAAAGGGGGGGTACGGGTGCTATATAAACCGACCCCTAGGTCTAGCTTTAGAGAGATCTAAGTCACAGCCATATCACCGAATATCGAGTATCCATTGTACATAAGAGATCGAGTTAATACATTGAGATCGGAGACCCGGCAACTTCATCGCCGGCTACCAGATCGAATCCCATCATGTTTTCCTCTGAGCTAAACCCTCTCCCAAACGCCTGTGTCGTCTTGCCCCAAGATCAGTTACCCCTGGTAACATCTGCCGTGATTATCCCACGACAGTTGGCGCCCACCTTGGGGCCTACGTCCAAAGGTGTTTACATCACGGGAGAAGCTCGGAAGAGCATGGAGAACCTCGTCGTCGGAGAGATCTACGACGACCACGAAGGAAAGAAGATGGTGGACGATTCCGGCTGGGGGCCAGAATCGGATCACCTCGAATCCGGATCTGTCGTGACAATCGACCGGATCAGCGTCTTCATCGGTATGGTATGTACTTCTGGCTCGGTTCCTGACAATTTTGGATCTGATTCTGTGTCAGGGGAGGCTACCTACACCCAGTCAGATAGAGAAGAGTCAGTTGGAACAACAGACCAGATAGAAGAACCCATCGCGCAGTGGGAACAGCCGGAGGAGCCGGCATGGACCCCGCGTGACCAGGACAATGGAAAGGATGATACTAAATCTATCCGGGACCTGCTGGAAGACCGGTACGAAGAGGATAACAGCGGAGAAGAACAGCATGAACTCACAACAAGCATAATACGCCGAGTTGCGGTCTACACGGCTCCCGCAGCCAACCTCAATCAAGGAAACGTGACCACGGCTCCGGTCGGGGCGGCTCAGGCATTGGCGCAGAGGCGGGATGCGGCTAACGGAAACCCGGTCCTGGCCCGGGTCGATGGAGAGTCGGCATCAGTAACTAGCCGTGCAGCGGACGAGGAGTTGCACGCAAATACGTTTGGATTCCTGGGAAACCGGACACCGGGGGCGGGTCCTTCAAACCCGCGCCACCCGGCCTTGTTCGACAATAATCTGATCCTAGACCCCACGGTCCTTCCTACGGTTATCACTCTAGAAAACGCAGCTGAACGTGTCAGGGACCTGGATGTGGCCCGCCGCGCATTGGAACAGCAAAGAAGGCAAGTGGAAGCGGAGAAACAAGGGATGGCTACATGTCAACGCGAGCTGGATGCATTGGAAACCCGGCTCCGAGAGGAAACATCTAGAGTACACCAAAGACATCAAACCAGACTACCAGCCACGGGTGGGGTTATTAACCCGGCAGCTTTGTTCATTATGCCTCAGGACCAGCCGATCCCAGTGGCAAATCAAGGAACTGCACCTCAACCGGCAACAGCGGAAACCCACGCGGCAAACGTGCAGGCCGGGCTACCCCCACCACGAACCGGAATCACAACCGGCAACGAGTTACCGCCACCGCCACCGTCACGGTTTTGCACACCAGCGGGCCACTACAACAATCCCATGGACAACGTGTATGCAGCAACACTCGCATTGAACCAGATCCCGGTAGGTTAATCGCCCCATGCAGAAAAGACCCGGCAAGCGATCGATCTGCTGCACACTGCGGTGGCGCAGCAGGCCAATTACCCGGATCACAGAAGCGGAATGCATGGGACGCCATACGCCAGTCAACAACAAGGGAATATTCAAACAATCTCGGCACGGCGGAGGGAAGAGCAGCAGCAAATGCCGCCTCCTCCCCGCGTCCAGGCAGCATCAGTGGCACAGGCTGTTGTGGATAGCTCCAGGGCTCGGAGAGCCGGGGCCGGGTCTGCTGCACATGGATTGCCTGCAGCACCGCGCCCAGCTGCACCCCTCGCCGGATCACACGTTTCTAGGGCAAGGCCGGTCTCAACCATTCTTGCAGGACCCAAGTGTCTCTCGGACAATATCAGAGCCGAACCTTACCCGGAAAAATTCAAAGAGCCGGGAAAAGTAGTGAATTATGAGCCGACTATGGACCCAGAAACATGGCTGAGCAGTTACGAGATGGCAATGTCAATTCGCAACGCATCCGAGAATCTCCAAGCCAAGTTCATGTACCTGATGATGTCAGAAGGAGCTGCGAAGCTATGGTTCACCAATTTGCCGGAAGGGTCGATCAAGTCATGGGAAGAGTTGAAAACCGCGTTTGTCAAGCACTTTCATGGGACATGCAGAAAATTGTTCACCATTGATGATCTAGAGCGGTGCGTTCAAAAGAAGGGAGAATCAGCACGCAGTTGGGTACGCCGGGTTATGGAAATACTTCACTCGTCCACAGATATCCAGCCCAAAGATGCACTACAAGTATGGCAAAAACGTGAAAGTATATACCCTTAGTGCAAAAGTTAACTCGCATGAAATCCAGTCGGAATGCGTCGGAGGTTACGATGGGAGAATTAATGGACGCGTGCAAAAAACACGCCGCGACAGACACTACAGAGGAGGAGGTTGATGACAAGAAGGCAAAAGCAAACACAAGCAACAGCGGAAGAACTGGCAATGGATCAGCACCGAGCAGTAATGGAAATAGCCAGAACAAGCGCCCATTTGAAGGAGGCTCCGAGTTTGTCGCCAATACCGAGGCCGGGTCTTCGAGACCCAGATCTGAAGGAAATTTTAATACTGGAAACCACAATGGAGGACATTATCAAGGGCCCCGAAGGCCAAATAACAGTTGGGATATCTTTAGAATGGCATGCCCGAAGCACAGCAGGAACGGAAAGCCGGCTAATCATTCCTTGGAGCAATGCGCCGACTTGCAGAGATGGAAGAACGAGGAAGTGAACAGAGCCATGCGAGGCGCGGGTCGAGGACGAGGCCCGGGTCCAGGTGGAAACCTGGGCAACGGACCACCCCCAGCCGGTAACCCGGCAGCTGGAAATCAGGTCAACAATCAAGGGGGAGCTGGAGGTTTCCAGGCTAACCCCAAGCAGTTGGGACAATATCACGTACACACTACAGGAGGCTCCAACAAGGACAAAAAGATACTGAAGCAAGCGGTCAACTCAGTTTCTTCAGCTATCCCGCGGTATCTGAGGTGGTCAGAACAGGAGGTAACATGGAGCAGAAGGGATCACCCGGATAGAGTGGATCACCCGGGAGTCTTAGCATTGGTAGTGGCACCACAGGTCAATGGGTATGAGCTGAAAAAAGTCTTGATGGATGGAGGAAGTAGCATCAATTCCTGTACTGGGAAACTTTTCTGCGCATGGGTCTCAAGGAATCTCAGCTGCAAAAAAGTACAACAGTTTTTCATGGGATAGTGCCGGGTCATTCAGCGTGCCCTGAAGGAAAAATTTCATTGGAGGTAGCCTTTGGGGAATCAAAGGACAATTATCGAGTTGAGTGGCTTACTTTTGAGGTGGTTAAGTTGCGCAGTCCTTATCACGCATTGTTTGGAAGACCGGCTTATGCCAAATTCATGGCAAGGCCGTGTTATGTGTATCTACAGCTGAAAATCCCGGGTCCTAAGAAGACCATTATCATACATGGAAATCGAGATATAGCAGCTGAGCGCGATGAAGGAGATGCAGCAATGGCTGAGCAAGCCTGTAGGAAAGAGGAACTTAGGCATTACCGATCCCAAGCGGACCTGGAGGAAAGGGCAACTTCAAAAAGGCCGAGCTCTGAAGAAGAAAAAGCAAAACCCAGGGCAGAGCAAGGTGCTAAGATGGTGGCCTTCATCAGGAACGATCCCTCCAAATTGTCTGGCATAGAAGAGGAAATCACATCGCCGTCTACAGCTAGCCGCGCTATGAGAACGACACACCCGGATTGGCTAGCAAACTCGGTACTCGTCATGAAAGGGTCTAACAAATGGAGAATGTGCATCGGTCGCGCCAGCCCGGGACCGATTATCGAAAAGAACTAAACAGTGTAACGGGCAGCAGGTTTCAGACGCGCTCTTTTCCTACCCAGGGTACCTAAGGGGACTGGAAGGTTTTTAATGAGGCGGCTTGCTGACCCAAACTTTGTCGTATCAATAAAAAAGATGGTTATCAGGTCTTATTACGGTCTTTGCTTCGATTACACGTAAGTATATTCAGTACTATCAATACATTATTACCATCAAGCATGTTGCATATATATAGGTCTTGTGGGGCTGGTTGGTCGAACAACAGTCGCAAACCCAAAGACCCGGCCTCGATGCCTATGAGTTATGAGGGCCGATTACTTGCAAGACGAGTACGGCTGCAATCTTATAACCGGACGAAGGAGCCAAGTTTCTTGGTTATTCTTACTTAAGCTCGATGTGACTCACATTAAAGTGGCATGATCTGTTCGCTTACGATTACAATCAACCACGCAGCCCAATGGGATTTGCTTGACCCTGTTTTTCGTATAGATGTAACAACATGGTATCCACGCGAAAGCCGGCTTACAGTACAAGATAATCAAAAGGGTCATCTAAACCACAAGTCTATGCAGAGTACAAGGCTAATAGCCGGAAACTCAACGATTATCAAGCATGACTTCAGTATTTACACGGACGGCTGTAGGTTTTCGGCTTGGTAAAGAGCAATTTGTCCTCTGAGAAAGGCCACACCCCCCTGACTCGTACTCTGGGTCATGGGGACTGGGGACTTCGAAACAGAAACAAACCGCTTGGCTATCGAAGCTCGAAAGACCCTAGCTTCCGAGTCTTGGGGACTTCAAGAAAAGTCCGCTTATCAAAACCCGTGATACTCGGAATACCGAGTCTCGTAAAGGGAACCAAAAAAGATAGTCGGGTATCGAGAATAAGTTTAAGAGTAAGAAAAGTGTTAAGATTACCAAAAGCCGGGAGAGGAACAAATATATCACGAACCAAAAGTGCGTTACAAGTCACGGCAGCAATATCAAGGGTGCACAGGCGCACCATCAAAAGCATGTTAATTTTCAATACAAAGTATCAGGTATCGCCCTACTCGGCCTCCTGAGAACGGTCTTCCGGGTCTTGGTCCTGGGTCTGCTCCTTAGCTTTTCCAACAGCCTTACCCGGACTTCCCGCAACAGGACGGACAGGTGGAGGGACAGTTGGTGTAGAGGTAGATGGCCCCGATCCTAACTCGGCCTCTCTCTTAGCAGTTTCTTCCTTCTTCCTGGCCAAGTCAGTCGACCATTTTTCCAGGATATCAAAGGGAGGGGGTGCCTCCTCCAGTATAATTTTGCCTTCAGCATCGTAGGAACTCATGATCGTGCCCAGATCCATTTTATCGGCTAAAACGGTTGCCGAGTGGCGTACTGCAGATTGTATGGCCTTGAAGTCCTTGGGTACAAACTTGGAGCCATCAGCTTTATATTCGGGAAACCCGGAAATTACCTTTGCCGGGTCAAGCTTCGGAAAGTAAGCTTTAGCCAGCGTAAAGGCCCGGGTCATTCCAATCCGGCAGGCTGATCTTTTCCATATCTCAATCCACCCAGGTACTGTGGAGCAGGCTTGAATAAGGCTTTCTTCACCTGGGTATACCTCAGTAGGCCACTTCACGGCATCCAGTATAAACTTTGTACCGGCAAAAAAGGTCCGGAGCACAGTCTTCAATGTTTTAGCCTTGGCAACAGCATCTTCTTCTGGGGCCGCAAGGTTGGCACCTGCAGTTGAAACAAAGGAAGGAAGTATCAGTAATCTCGAGTATCATGTAATAAAGTAAAGGCATGAAGATAGTCGGCAGCAAAAACTTACTAAGCAAGATCTGATATGTATCGGTGACCTGGTCCGATAGTTTCTTCAGTGCGGTCTGAGCAGTATTGTACTTCTTCTTGTACTTAGGAACATCCTTCTTCAAGGTTTTCACGTCAGCCTCAAGGGCCTCTCTCCGTTTTACCTCGGCAAGCAGGAGTTGTTCGGTCTTGAGTAAAGTCTCATCGAACCGGGTCACCTCTGCCTGTAAGGAATAAAGAACGAAAGTGTTAGCCGGGTATCACGGCAAGCCGAGTACTACATGAAGTACCAAGCACAACTTCAGCAAGTTATGCCCGGAACTTGGGGACTAGGTGTATACTAAGAGATATCAAGCGTTGTTACCTGATGCGCTGCGAACATGCGCTCTAGAATGTTGTTCTCTGAAGCCTTCATGGTGAGGAGAGCGCTCATCAGCTGATCAAAATTATTGTTACCCGAGTTAGAAGACCCGGGGTCGTGGAAACTCGGAGAAGAAGTTTTCTTCTTAGTATGAGACGGCACCCGGGTCATCCGAATGTCGGGGTCTGGTCCTCCTCTCGTGTCCAAAGTAGCAGCATTTTCCTTTTCGCTTGCGTGCGAGGCAATTGGATACCCGGCTTCTTGCCTGGCCGAGTGTGTTGGTGACGCTTGTTCGTCGCCAGCTGTGGCGAATGCATCATCAGCTGGCTTCTCTTTACCCGGGTCCTCGGTCACTAGTAATGGCCGTGGCCCTATAGAAAGTATAAGGGCGCAGTTAGCACATAATCATGAAAAAGACGGTGAAAGTATGGTATAACATCAGGAAAAGAACTTTACCCGGGATTCACCGCAAGGTCCGCAGGGAATTCGCTGCTGGAACCGGATGAAACTGAAAAATACCAAACAAGACGTAAGATTACCTTGAGAGGTAATGTTTTGGAAGGATTTTTATGTTTAAAGAAGGGTACGGTCAGTACCAGTGTACCGAGTTGGAAGCGATGAAATACCCGGGTTAAGTGCATCATTGCCCGGGTGGTTCCGAGTCGCCCTGCGCTTGGTCAAAGGCGACTCCTTCAGGTATGGCCAAAGGGGGTAATGCCATGGTCAGCTCAGGAATATTATCACAGGAACGCGAATTAGATGTGAGAAATTGATGCAAAACCTTGAAGACGACCCCTTGGGGTTTTCTTTTAGATCCGGCCTTAATTGCCGGTTCTGGTTCATCTTCATCGCTGGCGGACTCCACTTTGCCGTAAGCTTCTTCTTCCTCGTCTTGGTCTTCTTGTTCTGAAAGTTACCAAGGTTACAGTAGGAAAATGAAAAGTGGGATGCGACGAACTCAAAGGAACTGGTCACGTACCTTCATCCGAGTTAACGGCATCTTCCTTCTCCTCCGGGTTTCCGGAGTTAGGAGGAGTGTCTATCTTCCAGAAATCATCATCGGCCTGAAATGAAAGCATAAGAACAAGGGTTAATGGTTGTATCAAGTGAAAAAGATAAAGGTAAAATCGTGAAAACCAGGTCCTTACCGCGGAGGCCGGGTTCTCGAGAGTGAAGGGCTCTAATCCGGCTATATTCCGGATTACCTCGAGCTTCTCTGTCAGAAAGCCCTTGATTGTTTTGTTGGTGTCGCTAGGCGCGAAGCTGTTGGTGGAATATCGAATCGGGTCCGTGGTCTGCCCCGAGTATTCGCACATCAACTTTGCGCGGATGGAGTTGGGTTGGATACGGAAATTGACCCAAGTCTTAACCAGGTTAAGCCCGATGAGGCCTTGGGCCGAAAGAATGGATATTTTAGCCAATAAAGGCAGGATTGCCTCCCTGTCCGAGTCAGGGGCAAAGGCGTTGAAGGTTTCGGAGATGTCAAGCTGGCCCTCCGAGTAACCCGGCAATTTCTTTTCGCCGGGTGGGGAGGTGTCCCGGCAGTAAAAGTATGAAAGCTGCCAGTGCTTGACGTGGGAGTTGAGGGTGAGAGGAGGCATTAAAGAGTTCTTGCGGCGTTGGATAGAAACCCCGCCCCAAGCAAGAAGTGCAACGTCGCCGCTTTCGCGGCACGGTTTGCACTGGAAAAGTTCAACAAAGAGAGCCAAACTTGGCGGAGTGCACAAGTAAGACTCGGAGAGAACGATGAAATGGGAGATGTTTAGTACAGAGTTGGGGCCTATGTCGAAAATGCGAAGGCCATAATGGCTTAAGACGTCACGGAAGAAAGGATGACCCGGAGGCCGGAAGCCCCGGGTCACGTGTTCCACAAAGCAGATTACCTCGTTTTCTGCTGGAGTAGGCCGAGTTTCGTTACCCGGTACCCTCCAGTGGATAGTCTCTTGAGAAGCAAGAACCCCTAGCTCGACCAGTTCTTCTAACTTGGCCTTGGTGACTGAGGACCGCGCCCAGTTGGCGGATATGGAGTTTGTGGTCTTGGCTTTAACTGGCTGCTTTCCCTGTTTCTTGGGCGCCATGGGGTTAACCTAAAAAAGCGTCAGAGGAAAAGATATGAGGAATGAAACCCGGAAACTGTCAATTGACCGAGTATTGATAAGTGGCGTCAAGTTAACATGGAGGTTAAAAATAATCCAGGTATTACCCTGCTAAGCAAGGTACAAACTGTCCGGGTATCGCGCATTATTATGAAAGTTGTGGAATTTTATATATGGATAAGTGTTTGGGGATGATAAGTGGTTGTCCGAACATCTATTGTGAGCAAATGAGCCGGAAAGGGAGGACTTTCCGGGTGATAGGGGCGAGGGCGGAAAATTTGGGTGGCCCGAGCCCAGATTGGGAATTCCATTTCTAGGTTTGTGGTAAAATTAATGACTACAAGTGGTAGGAGAGTGAGTTGAAGTGTATATCTTATCTTTTGGGTGAGCTAGAGTGAATATTAGCGACCTAATTCGGCGTGACCCGAGAAATCACGGGCGGGTCGATTCAGATCTAATCCGAGGGGAAGTTAAGAAGTTGCGAGGGTAAATTAGTGGATGTAAGGGACTTACCGCAGGAGATTGGAGTGAAGCTTTGCGGAGGCAAATGGCGCAAGCTTGGTGCCCCTTCGCGATTCCTGGCGGGTAGGTCGGAGGTCTGGCGGCGGATCTGGGCGGCGGGGCGGAGCGCGCTGTGGCGGAGCGCAGCCGGCGACGGATAGGCTCCGGTGATGCGCGCGAGGTTTCCGTAATGATGCTCTGTAGGCTCGAGCTTGAAAGAAGGAAGGAAAAGGAATGGGGGAAAATGAGCCGTTGGAGTTAGGGTTATCCCTAAGGGCTTATTTATAATGGCTCGGGTGGAAAAACTCAGCCCAACGGGCGGGACCCGGCGATTGCGGGGTAATGGCTATCTATTTGAGATTTGCGAAATATGCTTCAAGTATTGAGTGGGACATCTAGACGAAAAACAGAAGGAGATTTTCTCCGTGATATCAGGATCAATTATCGAGAAAAGTACAGAGTTTCGATATTCTTATCAAGGCTTAGACCCGGAAAGTTAAGCAAGGCATCTGGAGAAAAGCCGGGTTATTATATGGCCACCATGGAATTAGGCCTAGTTATTTGTCAAAGCATTTTGTCTAGGCCTCCATGCATTGGTGCGTTTGATATCTTTGCAGGGAATAGCAAGCGCTTCAAGGGGGAAATCCGTGAAGCCCAAGCTATTCTGGGGACTACTGATGGAGGGATAATAACCCGGTAGGCCAACTTCAAGGTGTAACCCGGCCCAAGGAGCACGATGCGTAATCCGGTTAAGGATAACGAAACTTCTGGAAGGCCCAAAGTGTGTAGGCCTCGTAACCCGGATTGTGGGTTGCGGTAAGGAAAGCTAGGGCTTGTAAGCAGTGTTCGGGTAGGATTCGAGTTGCGCCTTGGAAGGCAAGCAAAGGGGGGGTACGGGTGCTATATAAACCGACCCCTAGGTCTAGCTTTAGAGAGATCTAAGTCACAGCCATATCGCCGAATATTGAGTATCCATTGTACATAAGAGATCGAGTTAATACATTGAGATCGGAGACCCGGCGACTTCATCGCCGGCTACCAGATCGAATCCCATCATGTTTTCCTCTGAGCTAAACCCTCTCCCAAACGCATGTGTCGTCTTGCCCCAAGATCAGTTACCCCTGGTAACATCTGCCGTGATTATCCCACGACAAGACCAATACTCTTGGGCCTTCTAGAAACTTTCTTTCCCTAGGCCGGGTCTTGCGCAGCTCCCTTTGGGCCGAGTTACACCTTGGAGTTAGCCTATCGGGTTATCATCCCTCCATCACCACTATCAATCATAAATACTCCCTCTTGGAGTCACTAGCAACTATTTGGCCAGAGCAACTACTAGCAACGGAAAGAATGCAAGATCACAAATAGCATATGCAATAAAGACTATATTCAACTTGGCATAAGGTCAGTATTCATCGGATCCGAGCAAACACAGCATATAGAATTACTTAAGATCGATTTCGATCATGATAGGAAGCTCACGAGATCTAAACATGGAGGCATATGAGGAGGGGACAACCATCTAGCTACTGCTATGGACCCGTAGTCCAGGGATGAACTACTCACGCATCACTCCGGAGGCAGGCATGCTGATGTTGAAGCCTCCGGTGATGATTTCCTCTCCGGCAGGGTGCTCAAAAATATCTCCAGAACCCCCCTGATCTAGGGTTGACGATGACGGCGGCTGCGGAACTTTTTCAGGATTTTTGATCAGGTACTTAGGGTTTTCCATCGAGGGGGATTAAATAGGCGAAAGGGCAGAGGCGATGGAGGTCCAGGGGCCCCACACCACCCCCTGGCGCGCCCAAGGGGGGCGCGCCACCCTATGGTGTGGGCCCCCTGATGCCCCTCTTCGTCTCCTCTTCGGTCTTCTGGATGCTTCTGGGGAAAATAGGACTTTCGGGCTTCGAACTTTGCAATTCCGAGAATATTTCCAGAACAACTTTTCTGAAACAAAAAAACAGCAGAAAACAGGGAACTGACTCTGTGGCATCTTGTCGATAGGTTAGTCCGGAAAATCGATAAAAATGACATAAAGAAGGGAGAAAACATGTAGCAATTGGCATAATATCATCATGGAGCATCAGAAATTAGGGATACGTTTATGACGTATCAAAGCGTTATGTACTTGAAGTATTCAGTTCCTTGTCTTGGGTGACATGTTTCAAACTCTGTGAAGAATGCGAATCACAAAAAACAAAGATATATAATTTTGTGATATTACAAACCCGGAGTGTATCCTCGATCAAAGTAAATTTTATTAGTAGATGAAAGGAATAAATCACGTGTCAATAAGATCCCTTATGTTCTCAAATTTTATCTTCTCATTCATCGACATATAATAATAAAGATAATAGACATTGCCTTGCGGTATGGAGATACAAATAAGAGCCCAATGAAACCTACAAATTAAAATAATTATTTTGGTGAACGTGTAACAAAAGTTCTAAACAAAGATGGGGCAATACTAGCTTACTCTTTATTAAAAGGCCATAGAATTAACTCCTTATCTCCACTCCGCTCCATCACATTGAGGATGTATGCCTCGACATTGTCTTCGATTTTGTCTCAATTTATCATTTCTTGACAAGAAACATCGGGGTTGGCAAAGGCTAGTGGATACCCATATTTCGAGGCTCAAAGATAAGTGTACCAACATATATAGAAACAAACATATATAAACAAAATGTATACATAGTTCCTATTACGATAGATATTGATGCAATGATTGTTAAATACTCACAGTGTGATACATCTCACTACGCCGATGTCCATTTCTCTTAGGCTCAGTAAATCAAACAAGTCATCCCAATTGACCGGGACAAATTGACCGGAACGCAATGGTGAGAGGCTTCACCTTTGTATCTAAACATGAATCTGAATTTTAGCTCTCTTTCCGGCAGCTTGAAATTATTCATATAAACCTTTTCCAACTCTGCACACGTAGGGCCTATCTCTTTGGACACATCCTCAACATGCAATAGAATTTTACCCCAATACCTCCCACCAAACTCGAATATCTTTGGAGGATTGAAGGAGACGGCCCCGATCTACATTTTCACCGAGCTGTTCTTCATTTCCCCCTCTCTAGCTTGAGGGATCTAGCCTAGGGTTTCCTATTGTGGAGAACCTAGGCATCTTGCTACTCTTGGTGATTCAAGATTGTTGGGAGCCCCCAATTCGGTTGTGGGTGTGTGCCCCAAGTTGTTTGTAAAGGATTCGATTCCCGCCTCAAAGGGGATCAATAATGGAAGGTGGACTAGGACTTTGTGGCATGGTTCATCGGAGAATAGGGCGAGGCCTTGTTGGCGTTGAGTAGGCCTTCGTGGCGAGCTCACACCCCTCCAATGAGACATACTCCCTTAACAAGTAGGAACTCAGTATTACATCGTGCTTCATATCGTTTACCTCGTTCCCTTCTCCCTTTACTTGTACTTGCATTGTGATTGTTGTTATCCTTTTCATATAGGTAAATTCACCTTAGTTGCATTATCTAGAGAATTTACCTTTGTGTCAAGCCTAAAATCTAAGAAAACTTAAAATTGGTCGTAGCACCCCCCCCTAGGTGCCCATACTACACTTTCAATTGGTATCAGAGCCACAGCTCTTCTATCGGGCTTAACCGCCTAAGAGTTTAAGTATGGTCGATGAGACGGAAACCGGCGGTTCCGTGGAGCCGGTCTCTATGAATGATCTCAATGAGTTGAAAAATTCATTGACCTCATCCATGCAGACCAAATCGATGAGTTGCGTCAAGTCTTGATGCAACTCTTGAAAGCCAAAGGACCGGAGGTCACCGGCTCATCTCCTCCGGACGAAATTCCGGAGGGCACCAAGAAAGGGGTAGATGGTGAACTACCTAAAGATGCTTCCGCTGAAAACTCCACTAAAAAGGGTACGGAAGGAGATGAAGAATATCAATCCATAAAAGGATGTTATTCTCCTAATCCTCCCGTCCTACATCCTCATATAATTCCTAGGGGAGATCCACCTAGAATTGATGCCTTTTCTTTTCGTGAATGGCAATATTACATGGAGACTCACATGAACTCTTATTTTATAGAACTTTGGAGAGTCACTCGTGATGGATACAAGCCTCATGACCCCAAGAACTTGACAAGAAGAGAAGCCGTAGATTGTCAACTCAACTACATCGCCTTGTCTATTCTTCAACAAGCCGTGGGTCCTAATCACGTGCTGCATCTTCAACAATATTCCACTGCAAAGGAAACATGGGACGCTCTTGTCGTCATGTTTGTGGGCAATGAGAGAATCCAAAGGAATAGGTATGATGCCTTGAGCAATGAGGCCAAAGGGTTCTATATGCATGATGGAGAGATACATGAAGACATGTACCGAAGGCTAAAGAGTAAAGACTCTTGCCACCGCGTTCTCCAATGTTGGTGCCAAGTACATTGATGATGCTTGGATCAAGAGGAAGTACATGATTGCTCTCATGCCATTTGAGCCCGCAGACTTAAAGATAATTCAAGGAAGACATGAATTTTCTTCTTTGACCTCAACCCAAGTTATGCAAGAGATGTGGTCCTATCAAGTGCAAACCAAGAATTCTGTTGACAACCGCGCTAGGGCCATAGGAATGCACAAAGGGGCATCAGTTTCTTTGAAGGCCAAGGTTATGTCAAGAGAGGTTGAGTATGAAGGAGAAGGACATGCGGTGTTGGATCCATTGAATTATCAAGAATATGATCCCGTGCTCAAGGATATCATTGCTCTCACCGTGCAAAAGTTTTGGAGGAATCCCCCCAAGGCAAAGGCATATGTTGGGGATAAGACCAAGTCTCGCTATGGCAATGATGGGACTCAACGAGTGAGGTCTTTCTTCAATTGTCAAGATAATCACCACTTCATTGCGGAGTGTCCCTATGAAAATAGAGAACTCCATAGTGGCAAGCTCATTCGCAAGGACAAGTCCAAGGTTGATTACAAGAACCTCATTTCAAGAAGAAAACTTTCAACAAGAAGTCTCCCACCAAGTTTGTGCTAGTGACTCAAGTGGAGTATGATTCCGGGAGTGATGAAGAAGAAGAAACCACAAGTGAAATGGCCTCTCTTGCTATTTCTTCTACTCCATCGTCTTCATCTCTCTTTGAATCCTCCAATGAAAATCGTCCTCACCCAAATGCCAAGTGCTTCATGGCTAAGGCCTCGGAGGTATCACCTTCTCCCAACTCTAAGACCCCAAGTGAACTAGAAAATGATGTTAGTCTTAGAGTAGAAGATAAAATGCTCTCTTTGGAATGTTTTATGTCTAACATACAAGGGGAGACCAAGAAGTACTTAGATCATCTCATGAGACAATTGGGAGAGGCCCATGAAGCTCTTGAGAAGAAAGGTGAGGTTGAAAGAAGGGATGCGGATGAAATAGCATCCCTCTCTATGACTCTTGAGGAAGAGCATGATGGTAGAGTTTCTCTTGAGGAGGAACTTGAATCTATTGAAGAAACACATAATGAACTTGTTTCTAATATCACTAAGGAACGTGACCTTGAAATTGCTAAATATAAAAAGGCTAAAAAGGATAAGGTTGAGTTTGGTGCTGGTCATGGTAAACTAACCGAGGAGTTTGAAAAGCTAACCAAGGCTCACAAAGCTTTGGAGAGACAACACTCATCCCTCAAAGAGTTGCATGAAAAACTTCAAACTCAACTTAATCAACTTAACAACCCTAGCACCTCTACTTCTTTTTGTTATCATTCAAATGTTATTGAGGAAAATTCTAGGTTGAAGGATGAGCTAGCAAGGCTCAAGGCAAAGGCCCTCAAGTTGAGAAGGTTGTGATTTCTACCCCACAGGTGGTTGCCCCTAGCTCTAATGTGGTTGTTGCTAGACGACAGTTGAGTGCTCCAAGGAAACAAGTGGGCAAGCAAGGTCTTGGATATGTTGCCAAGAAAAATAACAAGAAGAAGAAGAGCAAGAAGAAGGCCAACAATGGTGCCTCGAGTGGTATTGTCATTAGGGACACCACTACTCGTAGCACACCCGCACAAGCAAGCCATGTTGCTTAGAGTAGTAGTGTCATGAGGGACAACACTACTCATAGCATCTCCACTGGAACTAAAAATCCACACCATTTCTTATATGTTTATTATTATGGTGTTGTGCAAGATAAATATGTTGGTTCTATTGAGCGTTACATTGACTATACCATCTGGGTTCCAAAGACCCTTGTTGCTAACATGAAGGGACCCTCATAGGGTCCTAACTCTAGTCAATGATCTCTTGCAGGACTATGCTTCCGGTGGGTCTAAATGGATAATTGATAGTGGATGCACTAGCCATATGACCGGAAACAAAGAACTTGTGATGCAGTTGCGCCCAAATGACATTCAAGCAACTGTCACTTATGGAGACTCGTCCTCGTCTAAGGTATAGGTGTTCGGCAAGGTTGTGATTGCTCCCGATATTACTATCGTGAACGGCATGCTTGTTGAATCCCTTGGTTTCAATTTACTTTCCGTCTGTTCTCTTGGAAAGATGGGTTTCTCCGTCTTTTTTGATGAAGATATTGTGGTCCTTTTGAGGAGCAAGACTCTTGACGTTGCATACGTTGGACATGTTGAAAATGAGTTGTTTGTGGTTGACTTTTCGAAGTCTACCAACTCTCAATCAATGTGTGTTTTCGGAAAGGCGTATGTTGGGTTGTTGTGGCATCGCCGCCTATCCCATGTCAACATGAGAACTTTGCAAAGTCTTCACAAAGGTGGCCTTATTATCGGACTAAAAAAATGTTTCCTTTTCCAAAGATCGTGTTTGTAGGTTGTGTGTTGAAGGAAAGATGCATGATATCTCGCACAAGGCCAAGACTATTATTTCATCAAAGAGGGTCTTGATCTTCTCCATGTTGATCTCTTTGGTGCCGTGACCGAGGCAAGTCTTGGAGGCAAGAAGTATTGCTTGGTCTTTGTCGATGCTTATTCAAGATACACTTGGGTTTATTTCTTCAAGTGCAAGAGTGAGACTCAACAAACCATCATCGACTTCTCCAACCAAGTGCAACATCAACACGATGTGCAAATCATGGCTATTAGGAGTGATAATGGTTCGGAGTTCAAGAACTACAATTTCAATGAATTCCTTAGTGATGAGGGTATTCGTCATCAATACTCTGCCACTTACACTCCTCAACAAAATGGTGTTGCCGAAAGGAAGAATCGCACTCTCTTGGATATGGCAAGGATCATGTTGGCGGAGTACTCTTCTCCACAATATTTATGGGTCGAGGCCATATCCACCGCATGCCACTCCTCCAACCTCCTCTACATCCGCAAGGGCTTGGATAAGACTCCATATGAGGTCCTCACCGGCAACAAGCCCAACGTCTTCTACTTCCGTGTATTCAGTTGTAAGTCCTTTTATTTGATCAAGGGTGTTAGGTTGTCTAAATTTCAATCCAAAACTACTGAGGGTATATTTTTTGGTTACGGTGCCGAATCCCACACTTATAAAGTCTTTGACAAAGCCTCACGGATTGTCATATAATCTTTTAGTGTGGTTTTCGAGGAAAATGATGGCTCCCAAGTGGCGCAATTTCATGTTTCTAATGTAGATGTTGAAATGCCTAAAGGAGCCATATGAAGGATGGGTGTGGGATTTTTTCGCCCCATTGAGGGAAACCTTATCGTGACTCGAGAAGGACTATGATCTACTCAAGTGGAGCCCTCCTCTACAACAGAACAACAAGCCAAGGAGCCAAGTGATGCACCTAAACAAGAACATGTTTAAGACCCTCCTCTTATTGACCAAGTTACTACGCAAGATGCAACCACTCCTATCATTCATGCTAGTCAAGGTCAAGGCCAAGATCAACCCTCCTCATCCTCCTCTCCTCAAGTTGAAGCTATTATTGAAGAAGTTGTTGTTGATGATGATGATTATCATGATGATGATGATGATCAAGGTCAAGTTGGTCAAGACGGGGACCCAAATGATCAAGATGCTCAAGTGATCCCTCCTCGCAATAATGAGGAGATCGAAGCCCGTCGTGCTAAAAGGATAAGAAGAGCTTTGAAACATATTGATGCCCAAGATAACAAGGTATTGGAAGATATTAAAGCTAGAGGATCCACAAGAATGCAATTGGCACATTTTAGTGAGCATCAAGCTCACATATCTATGGTGGAACCAAAGAAAGTGTTTGAAGCTCTTGAGGACTCCGATTGGGTTGAATCTATGCATGATGAGATCAATAACTTTGAGCGCAACAAGGTTTGGAGATTAGTTGAGAATCCCAAAGATTGCCTCAGTGTTATTTGCACTAAGTGGATATTCAAGAACAAGCAAGATGATCATGAGATTGTTATAAGGAACAAGACAAGATTGGTAGATCAAGGTTACACTCAAGTTGAAGGCGTTGACTTTGATGAAACCTATGCTCTTGTGGCTCGCCTTGAGTCCATCCGTATCCTCCTTGCTTATGCTTCTTCGCATAATTTCAAATTGCAACAAGTGTATGTCAAAAGTGCTTTCTTGAATGGTCCACTCAAAGAGGAGGTATATGTTAAGCAACCCCCGGGGTTCAAGAATCTCAACTTCCCTAACCATGTCTACAAGCTCAATAAGGCGCTCTATGGACTTAAACAAGCACCACGTGCATGGTATGAGCACCTTAGAGAGTTGTTGGATGACCGTAGTTTTGAAGTTGGGAAGATAGACCCCACTCTATTCACAAAGAGGGTAAAGGGAGATCTTTTCATATGTCAGCTCTGTGTGGACGATATCATATTTTGCTCAACTAACCAAGCTTTCAATAATGAGTTCTCTAAGCTTATGACTGGCAGGTTTGAGATGTCCATGATGGGAGAGCTTAAATTCTTCCTTGGCTTTGAGATCATGCAGTTGGCTCGTGGGACTTTCATTTCTCAAGCCAAGTATACCTAATACATGCTCAAGAGGTTTAATTTCCAAGGTGCAAAAATAAAGCCATCTCCTATGCAAGTCAACTGTCACCTCAAGCGTAACCCGAATGGTAAAGATGTGGACCAAAAGTTGTATTGTTCTATGATTGGTTCTTTGCTTTACCTTTGTGCATCTAGGCCCAATATCGTTTTGAGTGTAGGTGTGTGTGCAAGGTATCAAGCGGCTCCTAAGGAAAACCACTTAATGGCGGTCCATAGGATCTTTCGGTATTTGGTTCATACCCAAAGGTTTGGTTTGTGGTACCCAAAGGGGGCACAATTATCTCTCAAGGGCTACACGGATTTGGATTGGGCCGGTGATCAAGATGATAGGAAGTACACTTCCGGGGCTTGCCAATTTCTTGGTAGGTCTTTGGTGAGTTGGTCTTCCAAGAAGGAAAATTGCATATCTCTCTCCACCGCCGAAGCCGAGTATGTAGCCGCCGCAAGTGCTTGCACCCAATTGCTATGGATGAGGCAAACTCTTAAGGAATATCACGTTCATTTGGATAAGGTGCCTCTCATGTGTGACAATGAAAGTGCCACCAGGATCGCCTATAACCTCGTGCAACATACAAGAACGAAGCATATTGAGATTCGCCATCATTTCATCCGAGACCATGTGGCAAGAGGTGATATTGTACTAGCTTATGTGCCCACTAGGACAATCTTGCGGATATCTTCACGAAGCCACTCGACGATACAAGATTCATGTTCTTGAGGAATGAACTAAACATCATTGATTCTAGGAGTTTGACTTGAGGATCTTGCACACGCCACTATAGATGAAACGTGTTTGGGTTTAGATGTGTCCATGGACACAGGGGGAGTGTTATCCTAACACATTGGGTTCTCCATCCCACATTATGCCCAAAGCAAAAATTCATTGTTATCTCTCTTTTTCTAATGTGGAATTGTGAGCTTCAATGTTGCGAATTGGCAATGCACCCAAGATATATCTTCGCGGTTGCATACCATGATCTCTTACATGGTGGCTTAGGTCACCAACCTCTTCTTTATGAAGAGTTGGATCTTAGTTGGGGTTTATTTGATATTTCATTGCATTTCTTGGTTTTCTCCTTCTAAGTGTTCTTTTGTAGGAAAACCTCACTCAATTTGTCTTTTGTTTGTTTGATTCTTACTTTTGAGAGGGATAAGTACTACTTTCAATTTGGTGTTTTTATCCAAAGCCTTCCTACCTAAAAACCAAACTCTATCTAGCACATTTGGCATTTCATTTAAACTAGGAAGTTTCGAATCAGTAGGCAGCCGGAATTTCCGGCTCAGTTTTAAACCGGAATATCCGGGTGGTACCGGAATATCCGGTTCGTACTTGAACCGGAATATCCGGTCCGGCGAATCTCACTTATTTCGGAGGGGCACGGGGAAGAGGCAGTTCGTGCCCTTTTCTTTCCCCAACGCTTCTCCTCCACCACCACGCCGCTGCACTGATTCGTGGCCTCCCAGGCCACTTCCTCCGCGGGATCTTCATGCTCTTTCCCAGATCTTGTTCCCCTCGTCCTCGGGAGCATTTCCATCCAAGTATCTTCATCCATGGACGCCGTAAAGTTCAATCTCATTGAATCTTGGTGCCATAACCACACCCATCCATGGATTTGTGTTTTTGTTGACAATGCTTGGTAGAAATTTCTCCCCCGGGTACCTTATGCATGCTAGAGACAATAGGTTAGATTCACATGTCACCGATCTAGTTTTCAAATCTAGTTTATGATAAATCTAGTGATGTTTTCGTGCTGTCGGAATATCTGGTTCAGTATTACACCGGAATATCCGGTTCAGTTTTGAACCGGAATCTTCGATTGAGTGCACTACCGTTTCGTAACCGTCCTTGTTTGATCCTTGCTAGAATTATTTCTAGATCATAGCATGGAATCTTCCCTATTGTTTTTATGTATGACTAGCAAAGTGGCCCGCGCAAATGCGCAGGCAACACTATAAAAGTTTTTTCTAGTCAAGTTTTGTTTTTCTAATCAAGTTTTCACTTTCATACATATTTAATATAATCTATTTGAAGTCATCAAATATGTACACATTTATAGGTGAGTTTGACAACACAATCATGTAAAGTGTGTTCAGATGCAACATATTATACATGTTTAATATTATACAGAGGAAAAACATGGGAAACTTAAACTTTGGAAACACGTAAAATTTATGAGAAGCCATGTTACTTAGAGATTAGTAGTAGTTTTCCTAACAAAAACATGAACTCCTATTGATATTTAATATAATCCTATTTGAACGCAACATAGACATGTGATTTATAATAAGTTCCATACGAAGTTACTTAATTTTCAATAGTACCAATATTTTTCCATGTTTGGTGTTTCACACTTAGATATGCAAGGTGAAATGTAATACCAAGAAGACTGGCAACCCCATATGCATTTATAGAGATAAATCATGGGATATTTTCTTACAATTGTACTTCTAAGGAAATCCTTTTAGCCCATGTAGAAAGAAATCTATGTGCTCAACTCAAAGTATTTACATATACTTGAAGGTCTTACATTGTTTGCCACAAGATAATCCCTTGCTTCATATTTTTCACTTGATATATTACAATAATGTAAACCAAACAAATGGAAGTTTTTCTGGTCAAGTTTTGTTTTTCTAATCAAGTTTTCACTTTCATACATATTTAATATAATCTATTTGAAGTCATCAAATATGTACATAGTTATAGGTGAGTTTGACAACACAATCATGTAAAGTGTGTTCAGGTGCAACATATTATACATGTTTAATATTATACAGAGGAAAAACATGGGAAACTTAAACTTTGGAAACACGTAAAATTTATGAGAAGCCATGTTACTTAGAGATTAGTAGTAGTTTTACTAACAAAAATATGAACTCCTATTGATATTTAATATAATACTATTTGAACGCAACTTGGAAATGTGATTTATAATAAGTTCCATACAAAGTTACTTAATTTTCAATAGTACCAATATTTTTCCATGTTTGGTGTTTCACACTTAGATATGCAAGGTGAAATGTAATACCAAGAAGACTGGCAACCCCATATGCATTTATAGAGATAAATCATGGGATATTTTTTTACAATTGTACTACTAAGGAAATCCTTTTGGCCCATGTAGAAGGAAATCTATGTGCTCAACTCAAAGTATTTACATATACTTGAAGGTCTTACACTGTTTGCCACAACATAATCCCTTGCTTCATATTTTTCACTTGATAGATTACAATAATGTAAACCAAACAAATGGACCAAAAATTTGGGAGATACATTTATAGTTTACTATAATACAATATTTGAGGTTTGACCAAGCTGTAAAGAAATGGGCAGACAGGAAATTGAGATAACGTAGTAAAAACACCCATTATTCAGCACACACATAATATCCTTCTAGCACTTGGACATGGTAAGAACATGCATACGTCAAAGAAGATACCTCTAACATTTATGGAGGGCTTGCTGCATGAATCACCTTGAGGTCCTGGACATTCTTATTTTCCTTACAAAGAAAGAGTTGCACAATTCTTGCTAAATATAATGTCAAACTCATGTAGTTGTTAGAGTCAGCATGGACTAACCACTTCTCAAAATGCAGCCTTGTTATATTGTTAAATAAGTTCAGAGAATCACAATGGATTGGATGGACGACATCACACTATAATGTACCTAAACAATTTATTGAACAACTTTGTTTGTTTTTTGCAAGATAATAAACCAACTATCAGCTTGGCACAATAAAATGCAAGGCCAAGTACACACGTTAAATGATAATACCGTTATTTCGTTTATGCATGGGATAGGAAACCTATTAACAATAATGTATTACATTTATTTAAGAAGAAACTACTAAAAGATAATTCATAGTACATTTATCTAAATGAGAAGGGCTGGAAATTAAGATGTAAATTCTTCGTTGTATCATAAACACTCATATGGTAAAAATATTACTACTAAGACATTGGACAGAGAAATATGTATTAATGAGAATATTTCCTTTGTTTTTTTTATCATACAAGAGAAGCACCGACATTTTCCAGATTGAGTTTTGAAAAGCTAAGGACAAAATAAAGCATCTTGTCCACTGTCCAAATCAAAGCAAGGTTTAAATGACAGTAGATATATTGGTAGGAATTATTTTTAATGGTTAAAACGTCAAACAAAATCCTAAAACAATTGAATATCCTCCCGTTCTAAATAAGTTGAAGTTTGAAGTTTGACCAAGTCTACCTCTTTTAAGAACTTAGATTTGGGTTCTAAGGCTCCTCAAGCTAGCAAAAAAAACATATTGATGGCGTTAATTTATGCTATGTCCATCTTTTCTTGACTCAAATCAGATCTGAGTCATTTTCATTTCACGTTCATCCTTTTGTGCTCCACATACAACATCTCAAAATCAGTCCCACCTAAATAAATAAAAAATTGTGAGTGAAGCAAAAATTAATTGGACACCCAACTTTTGCAGTATGTACCTATTGTGAGTGCACTTGAAGAAAATAAAAGTGGATACTTATATTCATCAAAAAGGTAGTCCTGAGTAGCACAGGCAAAAAAGTATGAGCTCCTTAAACACTAAGAAAGTGTCCATCTAGTCATATGCACCGACACCTCAGGCATGTCTATTCTTTTTTTTTTTCTTTTTTCGGGTGGGTCTGTCTATTCCTAATCTAACCAAATATATAGGATTGCTTTTGCTATATAATCAGTCTTGGCACATTATAGATATTATCCAATAACTAATTACTAATGAACCCACCAGAAAACTAATTGTTGGGCACATGAATTATTGTGAATGATGGTCTTCTCTATTGATCGAATGATAATGTTTTTTGGGTCTGCTGGTGCACAATGCTATGAAAGAAAGATGAATACAACAGAACAAAAGTTTTAGAGACTGTAGCTATATTATTCAAATCAGAAACAGATTGAACGGTCAAAAAGGAAAAAAGTCACGATACTAAGCTAGTACTACCTACCTCTCGGCTCTGTGAGTCTGTGTACATGGGGTAAGCGTTTGTTTATTCTTGTCCTGAGTAATGGGCCGTATGCATCAATAAAAAAATCAGCAATCAGCTCTTGCAAATTGATCTGTTTTGCGCTTCGTGAGCCACCTGGGAGGGGCCGATCGGTGTATTCTAGGACTGCAAGCTGGCAATGTTCCTTTTTGTTGCATCTGTTGATCCACGCTTGACCAAAGATTGGAGAAAGGGCGGGGGGCATCTTACCGGGGCAGTGGTGCAATGGCATGAGAGCTCACCATGACAGTCAAGTTGCATCGTTAGAACGTAGTAACACCATTTGGGTGCGGCATGCGCTTCAGATAGTCTGGACGGGCTGTATGCACCCGTACCAAACCAGCAGTTACTTTTGCAAAATCGATCTGCTTTGTGCTTCGTACAAGCCACCTAGGAGGATCCGGCCGGCAGGTGTATTCGAGGCCATCAAGGTTGTAGTGTTTCTTTCCGTTGCATATATTGATCCGCACATGAAGAGAGAGTAGACAAAGGACGTACGTGGAGCTGCCATATCGCCATGGCAGAACCGCGAGGTATGCCAGCGGCGCTAGGGTACTTCGTCGGGTCGTATAGGTTTGGAGGAGTTCTGCAGCCTATCTATTATCTAGATGCAATATTGAAGGGGTACGCAAAACAAATTATGGAGGGTATTGGTGGGTAATTTCTTCAAACTTCTATGTGGGTAGATTATTTCTGTAATCCATCGGTTGAAATTAGCTTAATAGTTAAATTGATGGCCAGATGTTTCTGATTTTTGTGGATATTTCTAGATTATTTCTCTTTTTTCGGTAGCCCGTCATGCACTTTTAATATACTACTCCCTCCGTTCCATATTAGATGACTTTGAGTTGGATGTATCTAGACATATTTTAGTGCTAGATACATCCATTCCAAAGTCATCTAATATGGAACGGAGGGAGTAGCACATATGCCCGTGCGTTGCAACGGGAGAGAAAAATATACGCTCGGGACACGCACAAAGTTACTCCCTCGTACAGTCCCGACCTGTCGCAAAAACCAGCCTTCAACATCTCTGTCTCCTCTCCCCTGATGCTTCAGACATGTCATCCGTTACAAGTGTACCATCCGTTACAAGTGTACCAGCAGTGCCCCAACTGTACCAGCAGAGCCCTGCGTCGCCATCTCCACTTTGGCGGTTGTTTGAGATCATCAACAAGCTACATATAAATAACAATTCGCTTAGTATAATTTGCCGTCTCCACTTTGGCGGTTGTTTGAGATCATCAACAAGCTACCTATAAATAACAATTCGCTCAGTATATTACTCCCTCCGGTCCGATAAAAGTGACAGAAAGAGTAAACTTGTGTAGTACAAATTTGTTGGGAAGCTGCGACAAATTTTGTGGACCGGAGGGAGTACTAATGCTGGATTTCATTTGTATAGCCACACCAGTTAGCACTAATTTACTGCATGAGCTCTTTCTGGCATTGTTGACAGAGAACTACACAAATCTATTCTTTTAGAAAAATATGAATACTTTAGTTTGCATCCAAATAAATTTATCTGGTATATCAAAGAGGAAAATCACATCTTCCTTCATTGTTGGACATGCAAATTTCTCTAGTTCGGAGTTCACTGGACACTGTAGCGTGCAATTCTACTACCCTGCACATAATCTGTTGCACCATGCAGTCATGCGAAAGAACCTGAAGATCATTTGGCTGTTGCCCTCTTATCAAGTCCACTCTGGAGTCCAGCTTCTGAATGGTCGTGGTACCACTGGAAACCATCTCCTGAATCATTCTATTCTACTGTTACCTTCAATTAAATCACTGATATTTCCAATACAGTCGTGACATGATACAATTCTAGCTACTGAATGGCGAATGTTGGTGAAAACTACTCTGTTATCTTACCGAACAAATTGATCGATCATGTTGAAAAAAAACACCAACCCAGTCGGTCTCAAAATCTTGTAGCTTGCAAAGGAGAGAAACTGCAGCGCAGCCATCAACGGCCGCGTGCTTCCTTCTTGTTTCCGGCCGGCCGGCTAGACGTCGATCAGCAGCCAACGACGGCGGCGACCGTCCCCGTCAGCGAGTTGAGCTTCGCACAGCCAATGCCGCACAGCCCACGCGGCGAGCCGCAAGCAGCGCCGAGGCGGCGACCTGGGTCGGACCAAGACTTCAGCAAGCGGCCACTGCAGAAACTTCGGCGAGCGGCGACTCAGCCCTCTCTTCTCGGTGCTACTGCTTGTTCACCTGTGCTGCTCGGTAGTGCATCGCAGGCTTCATCGAGAAAGATCCGTCGACCGGGTACCTCCGTTGGTGATGGAAAGGCACGTTCGAACTTTGATTGGTACTCGTTCTGGTTTGATATAGGAGATTGGCCGATGGGCCGGTTCGGCTGGCTGTATGGCATGTGACTTGAGTCGCATTGAATTAAGGAAACCGAACCGAGCAGGAGTTAGGTCACCGAGCGATCACACGCCAGGGAGGTGTTGGAGGGACGTACGAAACCAAAATATTGGAGAACGGAAATCAAAACGGGCGAAGGAGAACGAATAGGTATAACTTACCGGTGATATAGTGGGTAATTTTTTTCAACTTGGATGGCAATTTCAATGATGGACCGACCGACCAAGTAACCAACCAGGGAAACCTTAACGCTTTTACTATTAGGTAAAGATAATAGATTCCTCCATTTCTTGACATTTGTGCACTCACCCCTATTACTTCCTATCTATTTCTCCTTCACGGGTGGCTCTCATCCTGACAAGTTGGGTCGTCGCAAGCGTCCCTCGTACAAGGATACTAGTGATGAGGATCCCGGTGATGCTCGCCCTACCCGGAAAGATATTGCCAAGAGCAAGTCTCTCGCCTCCAAGCCATCTAGGAAGAAGAAAGGAAAGGATACTAGGCCAAACTACAAGACCAGTATTAGCACTCAGGAGTATGCTCAGATCAGGCAGAAGGATTGGTACAACACTCCACGTGATGGTGATTGCGAGGATGCTCTCTTCTGGTGCATGGACAAGTATTATATATATGCATATATCTATTCTGACTACAGGTTCCCTATCTGTGAGATGCATCCTACCAAGTTTCAGATGATCAGTGACAAGGAAGAGTTTGCAGATGCTGCCAGTATCATTAAGAGTATTGGTCTGGTGAGGCTCCTAGAGACCCATTGCCCTTACAACACCAAGCTCGTTACTCAGTTCATGTCCACCCAGGGCGTTTGACTCTAGCTCTGTTTGTTGTCTGAAGTGGATGACTTAGACCACTCCATGTGAGATTCCTTTTCATGGATTGGGTCATGTGCTTGGTTACCGGTACAACTCTCACCCTCCATTTGGTCACTGTATGAATGATGTGGAGAGACTTCAGAGGGAGAGATCTATGGAAGATTTGTATGCTCCAGGTTTTGCTATTGGGAAGATGGAAGGGCTTCTCCCCCTCTATGATCCGCTCGTGCGTCTCTTCAGGTCCTTCTTTATGCCTAGTGGAGGTAACAATGATGCTCTAAATGATGCTCTCATATTGGCTAAGCAGTGCATTGAGCATGAGAATCCTACTACTTCCTATACTGTGGACGTCATGGACATTATCTTCCATGAGTTGCGCAATGCTATGATTGGTGGGAACGCCATACCATATGGACCTTATATCATGATGTTGATCAAGGATGTGATGAAGAGAGATTTTTCTGAGTTACCTATGCAAGCGCACAACTTCAAGAAGCTGTACATCAAGAGGAAGAAGGTCGTACCTGCTGCTCCTGTCCCTCCATCTGAGGGTGGTTCCTCTATGGGGGTGTGGCCCCTTCTAGTGCTCAGCCTGTTTCCACCACTCTGCGCAGTTTCAGGAAGCTCTCCTGGTTTCAGCGCAATGTGTTGTGCATGAAGGTGGACATTCACAAAGAGCAGTACGAGGCCTACCGCAGGGACACAACTTTGTCCAGCACTCAGAGGCAGATTCTTCACCATGTGAGTGGTGCTACTGGTGATCTTCCTGCTCCACTTGTTCCTCAGACTTATTCTCAGTGGACTGCCGGTGATCGCACTCCTTGGGAGCGCATTGAGGAGGCTCTCCGTACCACTTCTGCTTCTTCCAGGGCTCATGTTGATGAGGAGGAGGAGGATGAAGACACGACGAGGATCCGGAGTGGGAGGAGGAGGGTGATTTTGACGCATCAGCAGGAGAGTCGTCTGAGCATTCAGATGCTTAGATCCTTGTTGGGACGCTAGCACCGTTGTTTCTCTCATTTTTGGTGTCACGATGCCAAAGGGGGAGAAGTAGTTACTAGATTACGGGGATTTGCGTGGGTTTCGAGCACAAGCGTATGCTTTTACCATTTCTTGAGAGCTTGTGTCCATTTAGTCTTTTTCGTGAACTTTTTCCGTTTTATTGTCTCGTTTAAAACTCTGTGATATGTGTTGTGAGACTATGTTATCGGTTATCATGGATTATCTATATGTTATTGGTTATCATGGATTATCTATCTTATATGTTGAGGATATTATCTATTATTGTGCTTGGATATTCTTGTTATCATCTCTACGCACAAGGTATATATGTCTCTCTTTTTCTCAACATATTTGTGATATTGTTACTTTGGCATGTTTGCTACTTGTTCGAAATTGCTCTTCGTATATTATTGCACTTTTTGCATTTGAGGCAAACAAAACATGTGCATATAGATAGGGGAGACATTTCCATTTTTTTTCAAACATGTTCTCGTCAAGATTCTATTGCAAATCTTAGTATTGTCATCTAACACCAAAAAGGGGGAGAATGAAAGTGCATTTCGTTTTCCCGGTGTTTTGTGTGTTAGTTAACAATACTAAGTACATTATTTATCGAGGTGTTTAGTGTGCAGGTGTTATACTTAACATCGGCATCGATCACCGAAAAGATCGGTGAAGTTGGGGCTAAGAGATTTGGGACACTGAGCAACCGGCTTATTCAGGGCAACCGGATATTACGGTTAGGATAGTTTTGTCCAGTTTTTGGGCAGAGATGAGCCGGAATATTGGTACCGGATTATTCATGTCATACCGTATATTCCGGTTGTGGAGTTTCTACTCGAAAATCGGCTAAGGACTAGAGATGAATCTCACAGGAGTGAACCGATTATTTGTACCGGATTATTCCGAAGGAGCCGGAATATCCGCTTCAGTTGCCTACGCGGGACAGAAGCCAGCCGGATTATTGGTACCGGATTATTCATAGGCAACCGGATAATCCGGTTTTAGTCAACGAATTCGAGCAGATCTGGAGACCGGATATTCCGGTCAAAACTTGGACCGGATATTCCGGTACCTTTTTTCCAGCCAAACGGCTAGATTTGAGGAGGGGGTATAAATACCCCTCCTCTTCCACCTTGAGCTCTAGTTCTTCCGCTTGGCGTTCAATAGCATTTAAGAGCTCACTAAATCCGCATTAACTCCCAATCCCTCCCACCAAACAAGAAGATCTTTGGAGGATTGAAGTAGAAGGCCATGATCTACATCTTCACCGAGTCGTTCTTCATTTCCCCCTCTCTAGCTTGAGTGATCTAGAACAGGGTTTCCTCTTGTGGATAACCTAGGCATCTTGCTACTCTTGGTGATTCAAGATTGTTGGGAGCCCCCAATTCGGTTGTGGGCGTGTGCCCCAAGTTGTTTGTAGATGATTCGATTCCTGCCTCAAAGGGGATCAATAGTGGAAGGTGGACTAGGCCTTTGTGGCGGGGTTCATCAGAGAATAGGGTGAGGCCTTTGTGGCGTTGAGTAGTCCTTCGTGGAGAGCTCACACCCCTCCAACGATACGTACTCCCTTAACAAGGAGGAACTCGGGATTACATCGTGTATCCGCGTGCTTCATATCGTTTACCTCGTTCCATTCTCCCTTTACTTGTACTTGGATTGTGATTGTTGTTATCCTTGTCATATAGGTAAATTCACCTTAGTTGCATTATCTAGAGAATTTACCTTTGTGTCAAGCCTAAAATCTAAGAAAAATTAAATTGGTCGTAGCACCTATGCACCCCCCCCCCCCCACTCTAGGTGCCCATACTATACTTTCACATACTTCCTTGTTTCTACAACATGCCCAAAAAAACTAGATTCCAGTATCTGACGGAATTCTTCATTGGTCATTCCACTCGGGTCATTCTGCGGAATCTGCTTCTTACAGGCCTTTTGTTTCTTGACTGTTTTGGTCTTGCCCTTCCAATCGGTGATAAGAGCTCCCGGTGTCTCTATTCCTTTGGACGCTTTCGAGTGTGTTATGTTAGAAGGTTGAGTTTGTTCATTCATGGGCTTCTTTGCCCCGACGGGCTTCGGGGCGGTCGCGACAACCTTAATGGACATCTTCGTGGAGGCCGTAGCGGGCTTCGGGGCGGCCCTAGCTCGCGGCTTCGAGGCGGTCCTAGCTCACGGATTCAGGGCGGCCACTATAAGGGAAGCCGCACTCTCTAGTGCCGCAGTAGGAAGCAGCCCCCATGAGCCGTCAAGGCGACCCCAATATTCATAATAGGTTGTGGATTCGGAGGCGGCTATGTAGTGGCAGCCGCACTCACCGGTGCCACGGTAGGCGGTGGCCCCCCATGAGTCGTCAAGGCGTCCCCAATATAAATAACAGCTAGCGACTTCGAGGGGGAAATATAGTGGTAGCCACACTTGCCAGTGCCGCAGTAGGCCCCCCTAGACTTCGGGGGAAGAGGCTACAGTGTCTTCTTGGGGGCCTCCGCGGAGTTGTAACCAAGTCCAATCTTTGTGGCTACACTCGCGGTGTTGTTCGACGCGCTTCGATTTCTTTAGGCTTGGATTCCACTAAGGCGGGGCTGGTGTGAGTTGCAGGGGGCGGATGGAACATGTACATTCTCTCGGAGAAACTTCACGAGTCTGGGAACCATGGAACCTATCAAGTCAGGACATTCTTGTCTGACCTCTACTCTAAGCCTCGATTGAAACGCTTCAAACTTTTCTTCAAGTATTTCGAAATCAGATTTCATTTTCCTCTTTCGTACGGGCTTCGAAGACTAGGGTTGAGACTCTTGGTTTCTCTACATTCATCTAGTTCAATTCCTATAGTTAGTAATATACTCAAATATTTCATATCTTTTAGCACAAGACCGTGCCAAAATTCACGGAAAATTCCGGCATGAACTTTGCTAAAAATTGGACATACGAGTAGTGCCCAAAACTCATCGGTACAGAAGTTAATCAACATTTTGGCAAGACATAAGCTACTCATGACAATGCAAACACCTCTTGTGCGCATTTAAAACTAAAAATTCGCATCGATATTTCATCGAACACCTCTTGTGCGCATTTTCTACATACCCTAGAGGAGACAATGGGAGGGGAGGGAATTCTCACCGCTGGGAGGAGGAGGAGGCGGAGAGTACGACGACATCGGAGCAGGGGCACGGCGGAGAAGGGCGCGTCGGCTTTCCTCAGGAGAAACGGTCAACGGTGGCGGCGGCGGGCCGGCGCGGATGCGGACGCGCTGGGCGGGCGATGCAGCGGCAGGGCTAGGTAGAGGCGGCGACGTCGCGGTCATGGGAGAGCGCCGACAAGAAATGAACTGTTCCAAATTCGAACAACGACTTGTTCCCCCCACCCCCCGCCGCCCCTATGACATTAGCAGAAGAGTGCGCCCTCTGCCACTCGCTTCTGATAATTACTGGCAGCTTGCGCCTGGTGACACACGATGTCGATAATTATCGAAAGCGGGTGACCAGTGACGCATGCTTCCACTACTATCCAGATTTTTTTGTTATTTTTTCTTATTGACAGACGGTTGGCATTACAATAATAAATGCATAAATAAAAGAAGCGACATATATAACAAATCGATGCAATGCTAGTTACGATGGAAGTAATCCTCTCACCCCCCCGCTGCCCCTATGACATTAGCAGAAGAGTGCGCCCTCTGCCACTCGCTTCTGACAATTACTGGTAGCGTGCGCCCGGTGACACAAGATGCCGGTAATAATCGAAAGAGGGTGACCAGTGACACACGCTTCCACTACTATCCTGATTTTTTTGTTAGTTTTTCTTTTTGACAAACGGTTGGCATCACAATAATAAATGCATAAATAAAAGAAGCGACATATATAACATATCGATGCAATGCTAGTTACGATGGAAGTAATAATAATAAATACATATTAAGTTCAACATATTATATATTTTGACCATCTCAACAATAAAGCAAGTAATAATAATAGATTCATATTAAGTTGATCATATTATTGTGACCATCTCAACAAATTGAGACCATCTCTTTAGATGTAGAGGGTCTCCATCATCATCTCCAAGTTACGCCTGCTAGTGTTCCTGAAGTGATGAGAATAGCTTAGCCAACCGGGAACCCTCTAGACTCATGGAACTCCCTCCACGGAGCCGATTTTAGGATGACGCGAGAATCAATGGCGGACGTGGTGTACGTAACGGTGATGACTTCGCCAATGTTTCTAAAGCGTACTCCTATGTTCTCCTCATTTGGAAGTTTAGCACTTTCCGCAACCACTTTAGGTATTTTCTGAGACAAAATAGCATATCACATGAGAAACATAAGAACCTACCACATATACGAATGATAACACATAACTAACATAAATATTGGAACACAAAATATTTTAGGAAAATACCATGGAATATGTATCAGTGACATTTGTGTTAGTCAGGCGATGCGCGTAAGGCACCCCAACATACCTATGACTCGGGGGGAGACTCTGATGGAGACACTGCACCTCATCCTCGCTCGGTTTTCCTCCTTGGGGGATGACCATAGAGTTCATAGGCTTATACACATCCTCGCTCGTATCCTCGTCACTGTCGTCATCCACATCCTCACTCATATCCTCGTCACCCTCGTCATCCTCATGCTCGTCCATCTCGACATGCCGGAATCGTTTTCGTCAATATTGTTCATGCACGAAACGTTTCCGGGGTTGTGTTACTGAGCATATCACCTCCTCTTAGACGAGGTACGAAGTTGGCGATCAATTGGAACAATCCTTTCCCGTAAAAGCTTGCCTTGTTTCTTCCCTTCTTCACCATAATCTAGTATATGGCCCAGTGAACATCAAAATCCACGATATTGTCGACTAACTCGTTGAACTCCTCACGAACATTGCATGGTACAATCTATATATGCAAGAAAAATGAAAATAAAAAACAAGTTAACCAGAGATGATAAAATAAAAATGCAAGATACAATAGTGTATTAACAAAAATTGTTTTTATTTACAAATGAATTCAGTGGATCCTCTCGCAGCTGAATCCAGAACGAGGCTCCAATTTCCTGTCGATTCGCGCACTGTCCATTGATACTTCATATTACGATATATCCTATATAATGCGTTAAAAAGATACATATATAAACGAACCACCAAAACCTTTTATAGGAAAGTCATGCCATAATCGATAGAAAATTTCGGCATGACCATTTTCTAAAATAGAATATTTCTATGCCCAAAATTTACCGCAACGGACGTGAATCGACATTCCGGTAAATACAATAAACAAACAATTAACCAATCTCACGTATACCTAGCTATATATATGGATCAGAGAGGACGGCGTAGGAGAATAGGTGAATGCATATCTACCGAGGGAGATCGAGGAGGCCGAGAGATCGAGATCAAGGAGGCCGAGATCGTGGCAGAGAGGCGGCGCACGCGCACTTCGACGGCGATGCAGATGTGGCGGCCGGCATCGCGGAGTAGGGCGATAGATTCGCATGGGGAAAGATTAATATGTATATCGGTAACTGCCCGAAACGTGTGCCGGTGTTATATGGCTACCAGGTAATACTAGAAGTGATTTGCCATCCATACACATTTCTACTAGGACGGCACTCGGTGCTAGGAATGGAACCACAAACTAGAGGTGTGTTGAGGAAATGCACGGTTCAGGTAAGCCCCATAGACGCGGCGTGTCTCGGGAGCGACACACTGCTAGTAGTATCATGAACCCCGAAGTTCGCTCACCGAGTTAAAGGTAGCGCATACCTGAAGAACGTACGCTTCTGGTAAGGAATACTAGAAGCAGGCCGTCATGGCAACTGCTGCTAGTAATTATTTGCGGCGTGTAGCCGAGCTCGAATGCTGCTAGTATATTTTCCCCTATAGATTTTTTTCCTACTAGTGACTTGTTCTTTTTTTCTGATTGAATTTTGAAACCATGGGATTTCTCGATGCTTGTGTTCAGTATAGTCTTCGTGATGCTAAGGTGACAGTAAGGGTGATGTGTTTGTATTAGAAAGAGATTATTCAAGAAATATGTTGTGATGTTTGTTAGTACTATCATTGGATGTTCAAAGTGATAGGGTTGGGGTGCCCAATGATGGAAATGTAAACTTTAATGTGTGCTTGTGTAGCCCTACACAATTCACATCCTATTTGATCCATTAGAACTATTTCTGAGTAACGTGTACTATGCATAGTGTTAGAGGAAATATCAATACTTAATTATGTTACCATTGTTGAGAGTTTCTACTAGTGAAAGTATGATCCCTAAGCCTTGTTTCAACCATTACTACTTCGTTTGCTCTCAGTTTTGCTACTTGTGACCTTGTTGCCATTTTATTATAGATTTACAATACCTTGTTGTACCATCCATATTACCTGTATTTTATCATCTCTCGCCGAACTAGTCCACCTATACAACTGACAATTGTATTACGTGTGTTGGGGACATAAGAGACTTCTTGTATCTTAATTGCAGGGTTGCTTGAGAGGGATACACTCAACCTATACCTCTATGAGTTCGATAAATCTTCGGTCACTCACTTGAGGGAAATTTGTTGTTGTTCTAGAAACCTCTGCGCTTGGAGGCTCAATATAGTCTACAAGAACAGAAATGTGTAGTAGACATCCGGAGTCCAATCTGATTTCCTCTAGGGGGTGGTGCGGCCACCTCCTTTGCTGCAGCCACCCTCCTGGAGAGATAGTAGGACTTCCTCTTCCCCAAGGAAAGTCCAACCTCTTCTCCAACTATAAAAGGACCCCAAGCCCTTGAGGCAAAAGACACAGTTGGCTATCAATCCTCTCTCTAGTTGATTAGAGGGTCTAATTAGGGTTTGTAATTAGGAACAATGTAATTGCATTAGATCATTTTCTAATTAGGTTTTGAAATGTCCTCTACCGATTATATCTAGCTCTAATCTTTCTCTCTCTCTCTCTCTCTCTCTCTCTCTCTCTCTCTCTCTCTCTCTCTCTCTCTCTCTCTCTCTCTCTCTCTCTCTCTCTCTCTCTCTCTCTCTCTCTCTCTCTCTCTCTCTCTCTCTCTCTCTCTCTCTCTCTCTCTCTCTCTCTCTCTCGTTCCCATGAGTTGGGATCTCTCCACCCCAATTATGAACCCCCTGGACGTGAAGCGCTCCAGGACACGTGATAGCCTCACTCTGCTGGATTCAGAAGACATGATATGCGGAGACAAAAATTGTCCCAACATTAGGTGTTCGCCTGCGCGTTACCGTTTGCGTTGGTGTTGGTGTTGACAGGCTCGGTGCAGATGGTGTTGGTCGCCCTGCGCCGTGCACATTCGATGCAGGCCTCGCATTCCTCGGCCATGGCGAAGAGGAAGGACGAGTCTCAACACCCTACCTGGCACGCAAAATAAATGTCGAAGATACCTGTCTGAACAAACACGTGCCTGGTGAGAAGCTAGGTATCGAACACCGAGGGCTGAAACACTTAGTCACTCGACACCCTCACGAGGTTTTGGTGATGAATTCTGCAACGAAAAGCACGATAAAGCACGGAGCAGTTTACCTAGATTCAGGCCACTGTGCGGTGTAATCCCTGCTCCTACTTATGTGGATTGCACTGCCTCGTGTGTTTTCACAGTACAATGGTGAGGTTGTGCTCAAGGTAGGAGAAGGCTAGTGCCTGGTAGCTAGCTCTCCTCCTGGTGGGTGTCTAGGGTTTCGTACATGATTGAAAACCCCTAATACAGTTGCTATCTCCTTCCTTTTATACCCGGCTCTAGTCCTCTTCTCCAATTCACTTGGCGGAAAGGGATACCTTGGAGCCAAAAGAGGAAACAGAAGCTCTGCACCACGCTCCTCGTGGACCCGGTCCATGGTCAATAAAGCCACCGTCCATGGCAGGACAGGGGCAAGCCGATGACGATATTGACGATGTCCGCCTCGGCGCGTAGCGCCGGCTTGGTCTCTTTTCACTAGAATAGCAAGTCTCGGGCGGCGCTTTGGTCCTTTTCTTTGGCCGTCACACTTTAATCACCAGAAAGGAAACCCTATCTTATGTGCTCTTGTTGGCCTTCCTTCGTCATCGCACGCAAATGCGCGCGTCACCACTACAACGGAGATAGTGAGACAGAGGGTCCCGACAAGGAACCACGTGCGTGGTCTCCCTATGGGCGGAGCCTCACAAGGCCAGGCGTCCTCATGAGCGCTCTCTCATTGCAATCCTCTTGTGGGAGATCTGGCATGGCCCTCATCGGGGCTTGCCCGCACAGGCTCTCACGAGGCCTTGATCCTTCATGAGGCACCCCTTGGGAGAAATCCTGTTGACCACCCATTGACAGGTGTTGATTGCATGTGCCCTTGGCAGACGACCCAAGGTACCCTGTTTTTCACTGGGCCGACAAATACTCCATTTGGTTTTCTCCTTTGCACACTATCTTTAGTCCATTCTGAATCTCCCTAGAGTTATATGGCATATTTATTTTTTGCTTAGTGTCTTTTCTTCTCGTCTTGTCCCTTTCTAAAATGTCTACTTTGTATGCAGAAGCAATCTTTAAAGTTCCATGTGGCGCTACAAACCCTTCTACTGCATGCAATGCCGCGTGAGATGATAAAATCTTCTTTTGAAGGTTGGTGACATGTTCTTGTTCCTGTAATGTTGTGTAAAATGTGATGAGCCGATGATATGTTTGTTCATGTAATGAATGTGTAAGATGTTATTATTCCCGATCAAATCACCTTTTTAATAACCGTTGAGATGTTCTCGTTCCTGTACCGATACATGGCAAGATAAAAGGTGCATTTAAATTTCCGTTGAAACTGTGTACTCATGTGATGCAAAAAGGTCAAGTCTTTATTGATAATATACTTTGAATTTAAAGTACCGCTGAACCTACGTGCTCAGGTTATGAAAAGTTCAAATTTTATTGAAGACATCTTGTAGCTAACCCTGTGCGCCAAACACATGAGTTGAGTGTGGGGGGGGGGGGGGGGGTAGACAGCGGCACTCGCAGAGCTTGGCCCATGGCACTGTTTATGGGTTTTCAGCCTACAAATTTAATGGGCTGGGGGGCGGCGGCCCCTGCTGAACTAGACATAGCTCCGTTACCGGCACACCACAAAACACACTAACCGTGTAGACAATGGAGATCCCGCATGACCTAGTCTCGAACTAGGGTTAGAGGCGACTTCGGCGGCGATTTTTTCCGGCGAAGGATCAAGGCTTGATCCCTCCTGGTTGCGATCGTCTAACTTCTCGGGCTGATCCAGGGGCTGTCTGGCACAGCTGCCCGGCCTTGGAGGTTGGCGAGAGCGCACAGGGGAGATCGGATCGGGGGAGGACGTGAGACAATGGCGGCGGAACCTGCGAGAGTGGCGAAGGTGTTTGAGGTGGATGACATGCTCAAGAACCTGAAGTTGAGCGATGCTGAGAAGGATGGCGTGTTCTTGGCAAAGGCGGATCGGGGTGATCTGCCTGTGGTAAAGTGGATGGCGGTGGGGAAGCTTCTGACCATCAAAGGGTTCAGCGAGCAATCCCTAGAAAAGACGATGAGGTCGGCATGGAACGCGGCGCAGGCGCTGGTGTTCAGGCCCATCGAGAAGAACTTGTTCCTGGTACAAGCTTCCTGTTTGGGTGACTGGAACCGCATCATGGATGACGGGCCGTGGCTCTTTCGGGAGTGCGCATTGATGCTGGAGGAGTTCGACGGGGCAACTACAGTCTCGGCGGTGATGCCCAACCATGTCAAGGTGTGGATTCAGATCCACCGAATCCCACCATTGTACCGCACTGAATCTATCTTACGTCAGTTGGCATCTAGGGTTGGCGAGGTCGTGAAGCTGGAGATGAGGGCTGCTTCCTTTGGAAACGGCGAATTCCATAGAGCGAGGGTGAAGTTGGTGGCAGATAGACCGCTACAGCGGGTGGTGACCTTCACCCCGGAGGGCAGCGAGAGTATGCTCTTGCGTGTCATGTATGAAAAAGCTCCAAAGTTTTGCGAATTCTGCGGGAAGATGGGCCATGAAGCTACAGAATGTGGAACAGGCGAGTATGGGGCGGATGAGCTCCAGTTTGGGAAGTGGATGTTGGCAGCAGAGACAACATGGCATCCAAGTACGCCGAGAGTGCGGAAGAACTACGGGGCTCCATGGGAGACAGGAAGAGCGGGACGTGGAGGTTCCACGGGTGACCGTGGGGGACGACCGCCAGGTAGCAGAGGAGGTCGTGCTCGGTTCGGCGGAGGTAGGGGCTCAGGCCGTGAAGGCGTTTGGAAGGAAAAGGAAGATAGTGAGGTTCTGACCAAGACTCAGCAGAGAAAGCGCAACTCAGGAGAAGCAGGGTTCGGGGAAGAAGACGCCCTAGTTGACACTGCATCGAGCCCTATGAAACCTGTCGCGGAGGAGGCGACAAGAGAGAAGGCGACAGCGAGGAAGCAATTGGACATGGGGAAGGTGGACGAACTGGCGATTGTTTTGGTGCCTCCGGTTAATCTAGCAGCTGGGGCACTGAAGGAGAAGAAGAGACAGAAGACGGAGGAAGAAGGTGAAAGTGTGGCTGCAGCAGCTTTATCGGCGGGCTCCCGTGTGGAGTACCGCCCGCAGCAATGAGTTGCCTAGCGTGGAATTGTCGCGGACTTGGCAACGCTGCGACAATTAGAGAACTCCGAGGTTTCGTTAGGAGTTTTGCCCCCTCGATCCTGTGCGTATTAGAAACTCAAGTTCATAGATCAAGGGTAGAAAATCTAAAGCTTACGCTTGGTTATGACAATGCCTTTGCTGTAAGCAGTACGGGTCGCAGTGGCGGCCTGGGTATATTTTGGAATAATTCAATAAAGATGGAGATTTTACCGTACTCGCGCTATCACATTGATGCAGTGGTCACAGAGGCCAATGGTTCGCCGTGGAGGCTTACGTGCGTTTACGGGGAGGCTCAGACGAGGGACAGGTTCAAAACGTGGGACATGTTGAAATTCATCAAAGGATCAACAGACCTACCTTGGGCATGTTTGGGAGATTTTAACGAAGTGCTTCACCGCTCAGAACATGTAGGAGTGCAAGAAAGAAGCTACGCTCAAATAGAGGGCTTCCGTGAGGCGGTGGATGTGTGTGGTTTTAACGACCTAGGTTATGTGGGTCGGAGCTGGACATATGAGAAGAAGGTGTCTGGAGGTACGTACTGTCGGGTTCGTCTTGACCGTGGCTTGGCTACGGCGGACTGGAGCACGAGGTTTCCACTAGCGACAGTACGGAATTTGACAGCGGCGGCATCGGATCACGGTCCGATTTTGTTATGCTGGAATCAGGAGGAGAACAGGAGGACTAAGCCAAAGGGGAGGTTTAGGTACGAAGTAATGTGGGAGGACCATGAGGAGTTCTCCCCAATGGTGTCACAAGCGTGGAAGCAAGCAGGGACGGCACAAAACGTGTACGAGCTACAAGGAAAACTAACATCTTTCTCTAGTAATCTTTCAGGCTGGGGAAGATCGGTTTTTGGCAATGTCCGACTGGAGTTGGGGAAACTCATGAGGGAGTTGGAGGACCTGCAAAGGGATGTTAACAGGATGGGACCTTCTCATGCAGAGATAAAAATCACGGACCGGATTGTGGAATTAAATCACAGAGAGGAGATCATGTGGCAACAGCGGTCCAGGGTTCAGTGGCTAGCAGCGGGAGATAAAAATACGAAGTTTTTCCACTTAAGAGCGAGCCAGAGGAAAAAGAAAAACAGGATCACCCGGCTGGTCAAGCCGTGTGGCCAAGTAATAGAGGACGAGGTGGAGTTGAGGAGCATGACAACGGAGTTTTATAAAACACTATACACTTCGGAGGGGACAGAGAATATGGAGGAAGTCCCGAGCACAGTTCCGCGCAAAGTGACAGCAGAGATGAATGAGAAACTGATCGCCCTGTTCTCATCAAAGGAGGTGAAGGACGCGCTATTCCAGATGTTCCCAACTAAAGCGCCGGGGCCGGATGGCTTCCCCGCTCACTTTTTTCAGCGATACTGGGATATGTGCGGAGAAGAGGTAACTTCTGTTGTGCTACGAATTCTGAAAGGAGAGGATGATCCAGCGGCGATCAATAAGACATTTGTGGTCCTAATTCCGAAGGTGGCGAGTTCGGAAGATCTGGGCCAATTCAGACCCATCAGCCTGTGTAATGTTATCTATAAATTGGCATCAAAAGTAGCAGCAAACAGGTTGAAAATAATTCTTCCGGAGATAATATCCGAGGAACAGTCAGCATTTGTTCCTGGGAGGTTAATTACCGACAACATCATCACAGCATATGAGTGTTTGCATTTTATGAAGAAGAAGCGAGCGAGAAACCTACAATGCTGTGCTCTGAAGTTGGACATGAAGAAGGCCTACGACCGGGTAGAGTGGAGCTATCTCGAGGCCATCATGGAGAGGCTCGGTTTCCACCGGTTGTGGGTTGAGATGATTATGAGAATGGTCACTTCGGTGTCGTTCTCAGTCCTCTTTAACGGGGAGAGCACTGAATCCTTTACCCCTTCAAGGGAAATTCGACAGGGAGACCCTATTTCCCCCTATCTTTTCTTGTTGGCAGCAGAGGGCCTCTCGTGCCTTTTGAAACATCGAAATGAGTCATCGATCTTAAGTGGAATTAAAGTGGCACCGTCGGCACCGGTGGTTAATCACTTACACTTCGCAGATGACAGCCTGCTGCTTTTCAAGGCGAATAGGGAGAATGCTGAGGAGGTCAAGGAGGTTCTGGAGTTTTACTGTAAGGCATCAGGGCAACAAATAAATAAGGATAAATCCTCTATCCATTTTGCAAAGGGAAGTCCACAGATGGCTAGAACGGAGGTGATGGATCTGCTGGATGTTCATAATGAATCCCTAAGTGCGAAATATTTGGGCATGCCAACTGATGTGGGTGCTGCAACAAATGGGGCTTTTAAATACCTAAAGGACAGGGTATGGAAGAGAGTTCAGGGCTGGATTGAGATGCTCCTGTCAGCTGGAGGAAAGGAGGTCCTGATTAAATCTGTTGCACAGGCTATACCTACCTACTCCATGTCCTGCTTCAAGCTACCGAAGGGTTTGTGTAATCATATAAATGCTTTGCTTCGGAACTTCTGGTGGGGGAGTAAGGAGGGGAAGAGGAAGACTTGCTGGGTTGCGTGGGAGGAGATGACCAAGCCAAAGCACCTCGGTGGACTAGGCTTCAGGGATATCGAGCTGTTTAACTTGGCACTTCTAGCTAGACAAGCATGACGTATGGTTCAAGACCCGGACACGTTGAGTGCAAGGATCTTGAAAGCAGTGTACTTCCCCACGGGAGATTTTCTGGATGCAGAAATTGGCACGAATCCATCTAGGGTATGGAGAGCTATCTGCGAGGGAAAAGGAGTACTGAAACAGGGTCTGATCCATAGAATTGGCGATGGAGAGGGTACCAATATTTGGGATACCAACTGGTTACCACGGAACGGTATGCTGCGGCCGGTCACATGCGATAAGGAGGATCCACCCCAACGTGTGGCTGAACTGATTAATGCTCACACGCGAACGTGGAACGAGGCAAAGGTGAGGGCTTTCCTGGCACCAATGGATGCGGAGTTAGCACTTCAAATACCACTGCCGTCGAGGCGACAAGAGGACAGATGGGCTTGGCATTATGACAGACGTGGCATGTTCTCCGTACGGTCCGCATACAGAATGTTAGTGGAGACCAAGGAGCGAAGGACTGCATGGTTGCAGGACATAGAGGGAAGCTCAAATGTGAAGAAGGTGGAGAAGGAGTGGACTGAACTTTGGCAGGTGAAGGTTCCTTCAAAGCTCCGTATCTTTTTATGGAGGCTGGCGAAACAGACATTGCCATCCGCGGACTTATTACACCATAGAAACATGGCAGTACATGGGTCGTGCGCACTGTGTGGAGCTCCAGATTCGTGGAAGCATGCATTGCTAGAATGTAACATGGCGAGGAGCGTCTGGGCTTTGCAACCGGAGGAGCTGGTGGATGTCGTAGCTAACATCCAAGAACCAGACGCGAGAGGATGGTTAGCGGCAGTAATTGGCTCGCTCACACAGGAGGAGTTAACCAGAACGGTAGTTACTTTATGGGCGATTTGGTACGCGAGGAGAAAGGCGATTCATGAAGACGTGTTCCAAAGCCCGCTATCAACGCTCAGTTTTATTGAGAGGTTCATCACTGACCTAGATGCCCAGAAGGTCACACCGACGTCTCGTCAGCAGGCAGGGGTGTCGGTGGCACCTAGATGGATTCCGCCACCACATGATGTGACCAAGATCAATGTCGATGCGGCTATCGCGAAGAACAGGAACGTCGTAGCCCTGGCGACCATTGCGAGGGATGGGACAGGAACGTATGTGGGAGCTTCGGTTGTGGTTATGCAGTGGGGAAGCGACCCGGAAGTGTTGGAAGCAGCAGCCTGCAGGGAAGGGCTTGCTTTGGCCAAGGACTTATACCTGCATAGGGTGAAGATAGCGAGTGACTGTGCTAATGCAGTCAAGAGCATTACCGCAGGGGAAACGCTGGGCCCGTATGGACAGCTAGTGCAGGAGATCAAGACGGAGATGACAAGCTTTGATCTGTGTGATCTTGTTCATGAGGGCAGACGGTCCAATGGCGACGCTCACAACTTGGCAAGAGGGTCGCTTTGTCTTAACTTGGGGCGTCATGTCTGGCTCCAAAATCCCCCTGAAGGGGTTTGTATCAACATTCTAAATTATTGAATAAAGTGTGGAGATCTCAAAAAAAAAAAAAAAAAAAAAACACACTAACCAAACAAGGCCTAAAGAGAGAATGTGAAGCAGTTCTCCCAATCCAAACACTTGAAAAGAAATTGCATTCCATGGCGGTCATTTGCGTCAACAGCAAACGTGTTTCAAGAAACTTCAAAATGCACTTGGACTGGAGCACAATTTTTTTAAAAAAAATTGGTATATAGGATTATATTGTTTTAGTATGTCACGTGGATATAAATGTTACTCCCTCTATATCAAAATATGAAATGTTTTAGCTTTTTCTAGATAAAATATGTCTAGACATATTTTAGTGTGTAGATTCATATGTATCTTACATATTTAGATACATTTTGTGTAGGAAAAGCTAAAACATATTACATTTTGATACGGAGGGAGTACATAGTACCGCACCTACAAGCAGTGTATTACGGTCTTACTGACCAGAGTACCAACGAGGGTCAAATAAGATTTCTGACTCTGTTCTCATCGAGGTAACCCAAAATCATATTAAGATGATTATATGCTAATCTCAAAAAGAAAAGATGATTATATGCTTATACAGAGAATGGAGCATGCCCGTGTATAAGGGCATCTCCAGTCGTCCCCCCAAAGCCCCCCAGGACGCAAATTAGCGCCGTTTTGGGCGAAAAACGCCGTTTTTTCACCAGTCGCCCTCCAGGACCTGAAAAAGCGCCGTTTCGGCGGAAATTAGCGCCGTCGCCCCCAGGCGGAACCCAGCCCGTTGGGTTCGGCCTGGGGGGGCGGCGAAAGGAAAAGCGCGCGTGGGCCAGCGCTGTCGGCGAGGGAGAACTATTTGAAGGGTTCGTTGCATAGAAAACAAAAAATTTCCTACGCGAGAGACACCCGAAAGGCCAAGATCTAATCTAGAAGACGAAGTGCAACGGGCAACGAGAGGGTTAAGGAGAACACATACCCTCGAAGACTCAAAGTGGTACGAGATCAAATCTCGTTGTTGGCGTAGTCGTACTCACGCTGATCCCGATAGCGAGAAGATGGGCACCGCAATCCGGCGGTGCATCCGTGATCGGTCACACGTACGGTTGATGACGACCTCCGTTCCCTCGTTCCAGCGGGGCGCGGAAGTAGAGGATCCCTCGGAACTCCAGCAGCACGACGACGTGGTGTGGTGGAGAAAAACATTGCTCAGGGCTTCGCCAAGCGCACGAACAAGTGGTGGAGCAGCGGCAGGAGGGAGGAAGAGATGACACAAGTGTGTGTGTGGTGGAGGGAGCTCTCACCCCTCCTTTTATAGGAGGGGATGGCAGCCACGAATTTTTGGCTTCCTCCACCTCTCCCTCATCATGTGAGTGGAGTCTCCACTCAACCCACTCATTCTTCCATGAATTCCCACTCAAAATCCCAAGGGTTTTCTTTAATAAATAAATAAAACAATTTTATTTCTTTATTTTAATATTTGTTAATTCCATTAACAAACATTAACATATAACCCCCTGAGTTAGTTGTTAAATCTATTAACAACCATTTGATAAGAATCCCCTTGAACTATTTCAAAATTACTCGAAACAATTTCGGTGACTATTTCAATATTCCCCGAAACAATTTCGGTGCTGTCCAAACTTTTCTCCGATATTCCGTATCCTCTCAAATGCGTCATCGAACCTTAAGTGTGTCACCCTACGGTTCGCGAATAAGATAGACATGATCGAGACTCCTCTCCGATCAATAATCAACAGCAGGATCTGGAGATCCGTGATGACTCCTATATATTCAACGATGACTCTCGTGATCGTGTGAACCAACAACGCCGTGAACTATTCCCTTTGTCTCGCGATATTTTACTTGTCCGAGATTCGATCATTGGTATCAACCATACCTTGTTCAATCTCGTTACCGACAAGTACTCTTTTCTCGTTCCCGTGATATAACATCCTTGTGATCATATCACGTGCTTGCAAGCGGTTTCGATGTGATATCACCGAGAGGGCCCAGAGTATATCTCTCCGTCATTTGGATGGACAAATTCCACTCTTGATCCATGATCCTCAACTAATACTTTCCGAATACTTAACGACACCTTTATAGTCACCCTGTTACGGTGTGACGTTTGATGCCATCAAAGCACCCTTCCGGTACCAGTGATTGACATGATCTCATGGTCTAAGGAATAAGTTACTTCGTATGTTTGATATAACAATGTAAACTAAATGACTTGATCGCATTGCTATATTCTCTTTGGGTATATGTTCATCACATCATTCTTCTAATGACATGATCCCGTTATTAACAACATCCGATGTTCATGATCAGGAAACCTTGATCATCTATTAATCAACGAGCTAGTTAAAAGAGAGGCTTTACTAGGAACCATTGTTTGTTTATTAAGCACACATGTATCAATGTTTCTGGTTAATACAATTCTAGCATGAGAAATAAACATTCATCATAAACAAGGAATAAGATAATAACCATTTTATTATTGCCTCTCGGGCATATTCCCTTCAGTCTCCCACTTGCACTAGAGTCAATAATCTAGTCTGTAAGCACTTAACACATATGGCGTTCCAGTGTTATTACCATGCTTCGCATGTGGTAAACATTATCAAAAAGATCTGAACTGTTCATGTCCTATTGTATTTGCATGTTCTTTGCGTCTACACGCATCACTCATTCTCTGATGAGATGGCTTTGTATATATATGGTCAATCGGTGAAAACTTAATTCCTCAGCTTAAACTGATGTCACTAACATTGTGAAAATGTAGCTTCATAGTGTTAGCATTCTTGGAAATTCACCAAGTTCCGGTGATACCTTAATTCCTCAGCTTAAACTGATGTTACTAACATTGTGAAAATGTAGCTTCATAGTGTCAGCATTCTTGGAATTTCACCAAGTTCAATAAAGAACTCCTTGACACAAAATACGCTTATTATCAGTTGTCAACACAACGATATACTTTAGCCTTTGTTGTAGTATCTGTCACAATATTTTAATTTTGAAACTCTTTCAAATCCAGCATGGAACTTTCTTCCATCCTATTGTGCTACCATTCATCACATATTTTAATTGAGATCAAATTTCTTGAATAAATGACAAGACTATTAGTGTAACATATTACAACTAATATTTTGTCATTACTACATAGGAAAACATATCCTTAGCATTTCTAAAATGACACAAGGATCTCTCCCACTGTTGTCTAATCATCATATGAATTATCCTGCTATAACATTTTATAGCATAGGCCTCATCTGGTTGTATACATAGCATGGAAACATGACTTAGAAATCTCAATTTCAATGAGGCTCATCATGTGTCAAAACACATGAATCTTGCTCAATTATTTTCCATGTGACAAGAACTCCTTCTTATCATTTTTATATTGACTTACTTCAATATTTCATCTATGTAATTTGGCTTCAATCATATCAGGCGCTTTCATCCATCTTTTATATATATCGAAGCCTAATATGTTCTAAGCCTTTCATCAATATGAAATCGATAATCTTAACCGTGTTAATTTAAAATACATATTTTCCAATCAACCATATGTCATCTACATAAAGTATTGGAAATATGTCATTGCGCTCCCACTTAATTTCTTGTAACTCTACAAGCATCTTTATCATTCATGATGGAATCAAACTCTTTTGATAACGTCATTAAGCTAAAGATTTCAACTTCGCTATGCTCACTTCAACCATTGAAGTGTGCATACCTTTCCAGCAACCTTTTGAATTTTACAAAACTCTCAGACTGTGTCAAGTACACATCCTTGATCAAACTTCCTCGAGAGGAGAGTTGGTTTTGTTATTCAACTGCCATATCATAATATGTAACCTTTTGCTAGAACTATCCGCAAAAGACTAAAGCATCACTACGGAAGATCAAAATCTTGTAGTAGTTAACTCTTTGAACTTCATCGAAAACAACTTTTCGATAAGTACAACTTTCAAAGGATGTAAAATCCATGTCTTTGTCGCTATATAGACCTTTTTGCTATCGTTAGGCATCATGCCTATCGAAAGGACTACCAAGTCACATACTTGATATTCATACAAGGATAAAATGGCGGATATAATGACTCATAGTCAATTTTACGAAGTCAGGGCCCATCATTTGCTTCCTTTATAAGGTCCAGGTCCTTTTGTTGTCAAAACAACACTTTACACTTAAACCACAAGTTGTTCTAAGTACAAAGTTTTTGGACTTAACTGGTACAGTTCGCAAACTCATTTGAAGTATCTACAACATTTGTAGTGTCTTCTACATAGTCAAAATAGTAAACCCCGGAACAACTTCCAGTGCTGCGCTACTCTTGACATGATAACAAAGATTCTCTAATCTCGTTGAGTTAGTACTGTGCTCCCACTTACTTGTTTCGCAAGAACTACTTTCTCGAGAAATCAACCCTTTCTGAAAAACAACATTTGTCTTTTGGTTCGGTGATAGGAGAAATACCCAATGTTTTATTTGAGATAACCTTATAAACATATATTTATCCTATTTTGGTTGTAAACATTTTACACATGCTATGCATACCAAAACTTAAGAAAGTGACAATTCGGGTCACTACCCAAACTATATCTTATATGTTGTCAATTTCAGCGGATCATGATGGTGCTCTTTTCAGTAGGAAAAACAGTTGTCACTAATGTATAAACTACAAAATTATAATGGCATTTTTATTAATCTTACCATGTCAAACAAGGTTTGATTTTTGTCTCTTGAATACTCCAATCTAATGTGGGGTATTCGAGAAGTATAAGTTGTAGAACAATTCTACAACTTCTCAGATGTTTTGCTAAACTTGTAACTCAAACTTTATACTTTATGATCCAATCATAAATACTTGATTATCTTGTTACATTGATTTTAACTTCATATTAACAACCTTTTGAACCAATTCAAAATGTCAAACTCCGTTCCGTTTAAATAGATATACTCACATATCTACTCAAATCATCAACAGAATTTTATGAAGGAAAAATTAATCCACCATACATGACTACACATAATGGACTATATACATCAATATGTATAATCTCCACTAAATTAGTCGTCCATTCTACTTTGGCCTATGAACGGAATTCTAGTCATCTTTTGGAAGAGGTCTCACAAGCGTCAATTTATTCAAAACAAAATGACTCCGGAAGTCCATCAATATGAAGTTCCTTCATGTTTTCCTTTCCGATATGAACAAAAATGGTGGTGCCACAATTTAAGTGAAACTCTTTTACGTCTTGCAACGTTTAGCATTTCGTCTTATAGATGTTTACTTTACCAACATGATTTATATTAACATATCCATCAATTATGGAATATGGTCATCGTTTGAACAATCTCATTTGTTCTCACAAAAGACTAGAACAAAATAACAAATTATTAAGTTCTTCAAATAAATCTTGACTGTTTGGTTCGATACGACAATGAACACAATAACACTTTATTTATGTTCTTGTCATAGTCGATTCCACATCTATTACTAGTTCCTTTTAGGCCCTTGTATTTCTTGCATTGTGTTGCTTTGTATGACAACTCATACCAACCAATGTGGTATCAAAATACCAAAAATACTTTGTTAACTAGTAATACATCTATAACTTGTATATCAAGTATATACTCCTGAGCTGGACTTTTCCAGTTATCTTCTTTTCTGCCATATATCTATTTGTAATTCTATTTTCAATATTCCCGTTCCTTTATAGAAGAATCATTCAACATCAAACAATGCTAGTCTTACTAGCTCATTTTCTTTGGCGTGTTAGTCATATACTATCACCCACCATACTTTGAGTTTGATTGTACTACTAATATCACCATATTAATAGTATTCTTCTAGATTCCACTTTTAGCAATTTCCAAGTAAGGTAAACTACTTTACCCATACTTATAATCCATCCCATCATAACAATTTTATGATTAAGCTACTATAGCTCAAAGGAAGGGATTTAGAGGATAATTTTTAGCGCCCAACTTCTTGGAATATTCAAACTCCTAGCGTCTTCAATCATTGCATATATTCAGATAATATAAGCAAACATTGTCACGCTAAATTTGCATATATTCAGATAATATAAGCAAATATTGTCACGCTAAATTATACTCAGTCATGTTGCCAAAAAATAAGTTTCTAGATATCAATATATGTTTCACTTGATTGTTTCTGAAAACAACTCTTTTCAGTTCCTAAATCACCTTGATCAACAAAACATTCTTTTGAAGATAAAGTAATAAGGAAGCAACCATGACTCTGGATTCTAAGTAGGAATTATTTGCTCTCTAGATTAATCAATCATTAACCATATGGAGCTAGGTAGGAAATACCAAAAATCTACAATAGGACTCAATTTTAAATTTCACTAATACGGTACCAATCTTAAAAGGTATTTACCAGATCATAACAGTTATATCTCAATTAACAATCTAAGTTTAAGGTAGTTATGTGGATGCCAATGACTACTACAAGTTGTGAAAATTCACTTTGATTTGTTGTTCATGATAAATAAGTTCAAGTTAATTCAAAATTAAACCATGAAATCCCACTCAAAAACAACATCCCTCTTAGTCGTCTTTAGTGATTACACGAACCAAATTCACTACAACAAAACCGATCATCACGTGAGATGATGTAGCTTCAAAGGCGAACATCGACATGTTCATCATATCATCCATATGACTCATGCTTTACCTTTCGGTTTCGTGTTCCGAGGCCATGTCTGTACATGCTAGGCTCGCCAAGTAGAACCGTAGTATTGCGTGTGTTTCAAGGCCATGTCTGTACATGCTAGGCTTGAAAACACCCGTTGTATGCGAACGTTGAGTCTATCACACCCGATCATCACGTGGTGTCTCGAAACGATGAACTTTCTTAACGGTGCATACTTAAGGAAGAACACATTATTATCTTGATATTAAGTGAGAGGGATTATCTTATAATGCTACCGTCGCTATCTAAGCAAAACAAGATGCATAAAAGGATTAACATCACAAACATCACATGTAAGGATAACGTGATATGATATGGTCCTCCTTGCACTTGATCTCCATCATGTGCATCATGGTATGATCTCCATCATTCCACCGGCGTGGTACCAAGTACCATGGCACCCAATCTTGATTGTCCATCAAGAAGAAGACAATCATATGGATACCTTCCGGTATATCAATAATTTACAAAATAGATCATCTCATAATCAAATTTGTAATATTGACCATATCACATCACATGCCCAGCAAAAACTAGTTAGACGCCTCCAATTTATTTTTGCATATTTTACGTGGCTGAGGGCTTTCGATGATAGAACCGTTCATACCTACGAACATCAACCACAACGTTGATAAACACATTTTTAGCAACCCTTCGTAGATTCGATCTTAACTATAGTAGGAGAAACGGACACCCCCTCAGTCACAAGTGAGACAATTCTCGCGTACATGGTACACGTAAACTTAGTCCGGGGCAGCTTCATCCTACTATGCCACTAAGATCATAAAATACTCAAGGAGGCAATAACATGATCATCAACGCCCACATACTCATATGTGTTCTACCCGTACAAAACATCTACGCATAGATCCGGCTCTGATACCACTGAAGGGTTCGTTGCATAGAAAACAAAAATTTTCCTACGCGAGAGACACCCGAAAGGCCAAGATCTAATCTAGAAGACGAAGTGCAACGGGCAACGAGAGGGTTAAGGAGAACACATACCCTCGAAGACTCAAAGTGGTACGAGATCAAATCTCGTTGTTGGCGTAGTCGTACTCACGCCGATCCCGATAGCGAGAAGATGGGCACCGCAATCCGGCGGTGCATCCGTGATCGGTCACACGTACGGTTGATGACGACCTCCGTTCCCTCGTTCCAGCGGGGCGCGGAAGTAGAGGATCCCTCGGAACTCCAGCAGCACGACGACGTGGTGTGGTGGAGAAAAACATTGCTCAGGGCTTCGCCAAGCGCACGAACAAGTGGTGGAGCAGCGGCAGGAGGGAGGAAGAGATGACACAAGTGTGTGTGTGGTGGAGAGGGAGCTCTCACCCCTCCTTTTATAGGAGGGGATGGCAGCCACGAATTTTTGGCTGCCTCCACCTCTCCCTCATCATGTGCGTGGAGTCTCCACTCAACCCACTCATTCTTCCATGAATTCCCACTCAAAATCCCAAGGGTTTTCTTTAATAAATAAATAAAACAATTTTATTTCTTTATTTTAATATTTGTTAATTCCATTAACAAACATTAACATATAACCCCCTGAGTTAGTTGTTAAATCTATTAACAACCATTTGATAAGAATCCCCTTGAACTATTTCAAAATTACTCGAAACAATTTCGGTGACTATTTCAATATTCCCCGAAACAATTTCGGTGCTGTCCAAACTTTTCTCCGATATTCCGTATCCTCTCAAATGCGTCATCGAACCTTAAGTGTGTCACCCTACGGTTCGCGAATAAGATAGACATGATCGAGACTCCTCTCCGATCAATAATCAACAGCGGGATCTGGAGATCCGTGATGACTCCTATATATTCAACGATGACTCTCGTGATCGTGTGAACCAACAACGCCGTGAACTATTCCCTTTGTCTCGCGATATTTTACTTGTCCGATATTCGATCATTGGTATCAACCATACCTTGTTCAATCTCGTTACCGACAAGTACTCTTTTCTCGTTCCCGTGATATAACATCCTTGTGATCATATCACGTGCTTGCAAGCGGTTTCGATGTGATATCACCGAGAGGGCCCAGAGTATATCTCTCCGTCATTTGGATGGACAAATTCCACTCTTGATCCATGATCCTCAACTAATACTTTCCGAATACTTAACGACACCTTTATAGTCACCCTGTTACGGTGTGACGTTTGATGCCATCAAAGCACCCTTCCGGTACCAGTGATTGACATGATCTCATGGTCTAAGGAATAAGTTACTTCGTATGTTTGATATAACAATGTAAACTAAATGACTTGATCGCATTGCTATATTCTCTTTGGGTATATGTTCATCACATCATTCTTCTAATGACATGATCCCGTTATTAACAACATCCGATGTTCATGATCAGGAAACCTTGATCATCTATTAATCAACGAGCTAGTTAAAAGAGAGGCTTTACTAGGAACCATTGTTTGTTTATTAAGCACACATGTATCAATGTTTCTGGTTAATACAATTCTAGCATGAGAAATAAACATTCATCATAAACAAAGAATAAGATAATAACCATTTTATTATTGCCTCTCGGGCATATTCCCTTCACTATTTGCCCACTTTCCCCACCCCCGAATCGTCTTTTCCGCTTGCTCGCCTCGCCGTCGCCGCCCCACCGCCGCACCCCACGCCGCCACCGTCGGCCACCATCGCACAAGAGCGACGAGACAAACCACCACCGGCTGGTCCACCACATCGTCGCCGCCGTTCGAGCGCGTCTACCGCCCGCAAGGTGTTCGACGCTCTGTCCGAGCCATGGACTCCGACGCCGAGGAGATGCTCGCCGAGCTATTCGACGAGGAAGACCAGGCCGCCATCAACGACGAGGAGCACCTGCTCGTCCTGAGCTGCCTGGCCGGATTGCTGGCCCAGGACGCCGCGCCGCGCCACACTGGATCGAAGCCCGGTCGCCGCAAGAGCAGGCCGAGGCAGCGGTACGAGGGCTACTGCATCCTCTACTCCGACTACTTCGCCGAGGATCCCACCAACGACGAGAAGGTGTTCCGGCGTCGTTTCAGGATGAAACGCACGCTCTTCCTCAAGATCATGCATGCCATCCAGAAGTGCACGATGGCCATGAGGTTGCTTGCATACGGCGTCGTTTCCGGGAGTTCGACACCTACTTCAAGTTGAAGAAGGACTGCACCGGCACGGTAGGGTTTACCTCTATCCAGAAGTGCACGATGGCCATGAGGTTGCTTGCATACGGTGCTCCCGCAGATGCACAAGATGACTACCTGCGCATGAGCGAGTCCACGGCCCTCGAGTGCTTGAACAAGTTCTGCCGGGCAGTGGTTGCAGTTTTTGGCCCAATATACCTGCGATCACCCAATGCGCAAGACACTGCTCGTCTCCTCGCAGAGAATGAAGCAAGAGGGTTTCATGGGATGCTTGGCAGCATCGACTGTATGCACTGGGCATGGAAGAACTGCCCATTTGACTGGCAGGGGATGTACAAGGGAAAGGAAGGAGAGTGCTCGGTGGTTCTCGAGGCCGTGGCTTCGTACGATCTATGGATTTGGCATTCATTCCTTGGTATGCCTGGAAGTCACAACGACATCAATGTCTTGCAGTGCTCGAATGTCTTTGCCGATCTTGTCGAAGGCCATGCCCCCCTGTGAACTATGAGATCAATGGACATCAGTATACAAAGGGGTACTATCTTACAGATGACATCTACCCCAAGTGGGCAACATTTGTGAAGAGCATCTCCAACCCTATCCCAGGAAACGCAAAAGCTTAGTTTTCCAAGTGCCAGGAGGCTTGCAGGAAGGATGTTGAGAGGGCATTTGGTGCGTTGTAATCTCAATTCGTTGTTGTCCGGTACCCAGCTATGACTTGGTCGAAGTCCAACATGTGGGAGGTGATGTAGTGTTGTGTGATCTTGCACAACATGATCATTGAGAGTGAGCGGGATGACCCGGTGCCTGACAGTGAGGCAAGCACACCATACTACCGGTAGGGCCCTCTTGCAGATGTTGATCACCAGGTGCCGGCATCATGGACAAACTTCCTCACCAAGCGACAGGAGATTCGACACGCTGCAACACACCATGCTCTGCAGAATGACCTGGTGCAGCATTTGTGGACGCGAAAGGGGAATGGCAATGTTGAGGACGATGACTAGTGTATTTTTTTTTTTGTTTAAATTGTTGAACAATTTATTTGTGTGGCAAAACTCTATTTATTTGTATGGCAAAACTCTATTTATTTGGTGTGCAATTTTTTTATTGCCCAAATTGGGCCGAGTCGCCGCTGGGGGGCGACCTGTTCACGGCTGTGAAACGCCCCCCCCCCCCCCTCTCCCCCCAGTTCCCAGAATAGCGCCGTTTAGCGCCGCGGTGCATAAAAAGCGAGGGTTTTCGCGTCCTGGGGGGCGCAACGACTGGAGATGCCCTAAGCTATTCAAGTTCTGAACATACATTGAGTGCTAGACACAGAACAAATAAAAATCATGGCCAAGGAACCTTAGTTTAGTTACTCGGGATTGCATCCCTTTCCCCCAGAAGAGAAAAGAACTATTGTAATTAGGTAATAAAAATATATTATCACAATAATATATATCACTAAGAATAAAGGCATTTACAACGGCTCATTCTTCATATCAAGCCAAAGAAGAAGCCTTCGAGGGCGCCCAAGATGTCTAGCCTTCTGGGCAGGCTCCTCACTTTCATACACAAATCCACTCTTCATGTACAGTTTTTGCGCTGCTTCGTTGTTGATGGCCACATGGACATACAAGTCTGTTATGCCTGCAAAAAATTGTATACGCGTTCAACCTGAGAAACGGCATCACAGAACATGAAAATAGTTCAAAGAGGATTATCATAAGATCAGGGTTAAGAAGTAAATCCACTACCCCAATTCTGTCTAAATTGCTGCGGAACAACAATACGATTCACCTAAACAGAACACAGCCATGCATCTTGAATAACAACACAGTCAAGCAATGTCAAAAGAACAAGATCGGGAACAGAAGCAAGTTTTTGTACAACCAAATGCACAACCTATGAGTATCTGAATACCACCTAGAAATTAACGATAAGTCTGACACCACACGGATAAAAAACACAAATGCCTTTAAGGAAACTAAATGAAATGAGCTTTACCCCATTCACGAGCAAGTTTCTTAGACTTGCCAACCAGAGCATAGCCCAGCCCGTTTCTTTGGAGCTCCTTGGCAACACAAACATTGCTTAGATATGCCCGTGTATGGCTGGATTCATTTACCTATTAATATGGGTCGATTATTAAAAACTATTAGAATATTTGAAGAAGCAGCACTAGTTTTTTAATAATTAAATAAAAATCAGCATTTTGCATCATGTTTTGGCCAAGATAACTAAATATATCAAGGCATACAGCAGGATACTAGAAATGGCAACACATGCTCTATATAAATGATCATTTAGTACAATTTTCTGAAAATAGAACTGTGAATGGTACTGAGAACCAACTATAAAGAATTTCAGTTAAGTCCAGTGAACCCTTACTCTGTTGGAAACTGATTTTTCTTTTCTGCAACAAAAAATTTAGTTTCCTACAGAGTAAAGCGACTCACTGATCTAAGTTACACTACCATAATACTCTTCAATAGTATACAAAAATAATCGTTAACCTTACCCCTGGCCTTTTTCCGGTCAGTTCATCTGGTAGCCAGAGGCACTGATTCAGGTCTAAACTACCAACTACTATCCTCTCTTCCCCATCTTCAACAAACTGCAAATGTCAAATTTCAGAGGTTACGCTCTAGCATTGACAGAAGTTCCTGTTGGAATGAGTATAACCTCCACGCCGGAAAAAAAAAATTAGTATCACCAACTGTAGACTAAACAGCTCTTAGAGAAATATAGGAGCCAAGAGAGGCTAAGTGTTTTATTTACTTATTGTGCAGAAGGAGAAGTTGAATCTAGAAGGTAAAATAGTATGTCCCGTGGAACTCAAAAGCACAATCTGTCGTGTTAGCATTTTAGGCTTTCTGCACACGACAAAGTGAGATTGTAAAAATAAATCAAAGTGAGACCAAGAAAATGCTCTTTTAGAATTATTATTTTTTTAGGTTTACTGTCCTAGTAAAATACAAAAGAAATGTTAGGGCAATGAAATGCCTTTGAGGCTTTGACTATCAAATTTGTAGGATCTAGCCAGGCGACATGGAACGGAAAGGATATAGCATCTGTGTTACCATTTTACCTTGCATGCTGAACAAAGCTCCTCGGCTGATATCAATGATGGCAGCAGTGGTACTGTCCCATTTATACAAGATACTCTCTGAAAATTAATCATATTCCCAGAAATCCGATCTTGTAATGCTTCATACTCCCTTTCTGCCAGACCTTTCCTGTGATCCTAATATAACTTGAAAATAAGTAAAATTAAATGATTAATGAATCACTATGATGGTTTAGCACTGCATTTAGAGAAAAAAAAAAAGGAAATGCATGAAAGCAATAGTTGTTAGAGGACGTGATGGGCCTGGGCCCGTTAGTCTTAGGGTTTGCTTAGGGGTCAAATAAGCCGTGCTTGGGAGTCAAGTAAACCTCTCTATATATGGAGAGATGTATCGATCTAATCAAGCAAGAATTAAGAAGGAAAAGCAACGATTAAGATAGAAGGAAGACGTAGCGCGGAAAAGGTGGTGCCACAATTTTGCAACTAGGTAAGTTGTCTATGCTAACTTTAAAATAGACTTGGCCAGAAGGCAATGCATTCAGAATAAATGAAGTATGAACTACAAGAATAAATATACGGTCAACATTCAACGCTGCATTGTTTTCTGCGAATGAAAAAAAATGAAAACATGGCAATACATGAATGAACTGGACTTTGCGACCTAGTACCATTCATCACTGAAACCTTGCGTTTTAAAAAGATGCAACTTGCAACCCTGAGAACTGGGCAGCCCAGTTCATGTCCTCAGGCCGCTTACCTATATATTGCCACCAAGTTACCCCTAGATATCTCACAGCCTGTAACATATTTTTTATACAAGGATGTTACCACTTGCGCTTGAGGCTTAGCTTAGCTAGGAAGTGTGGCCATGGAGTTAATGGTTTTCAGTCAGATTTTCCTTAAATAACCGATCTATGCAATGTTCTAGGTTTGGATTCAATTATAATCAAGATAAATTCTCTTCTATGACTGGAAATTGCAGGAGCCCCTGCACCCTGACATGGTTCGAGCGGAAAAAAAGGAAATCGGTACACTTGAAAAACTAGAAGCTTCTACTATAATCACAGATCGATTTAAATCCATCTATCTACAAAGTCTTGTTATCTAGGCCAGGACTAATTTGCACACCAACTTGACAAACTAATGTCACATTTGCCAGATGTTAGGGCGCCTCCTTGGCTAATTGTTCATAAAAGGTAACAACTCGAGCAGGAAAGAGATGGGGATGAGATCGACTGAAGAGATCGATCACCTCGGCCCCGACAGTGTCGCGGGAGTACTCGTAGAAGGTGCGAACGCGGAGGCGCACAGCGGCGCGGAGCTCGTCGAGCGTAACAAACTCTCGGACGGCCACCGCGCCGGCGCGCTCCTCTAGCAGCAGCGGTGCACCAGCGTCAACGGCCGCCGCGGCGGTGGCGCGGCACCGGAAACTCGGGGTGGCGAGGCGGCAGCTGCGAGGGGCGGCGAGTAGGGTGGGGCAGCGAAACGTTGGGGCAGCTGGAGGGGGCGAAGGAAGCAGCAGCCGCGACGCCGACGCCATGGATCGGACTTGGACGACTTTGCGGCTGGCAGTTGGTTGGTTGGGAAACGGAGACGTTTCCGCCACAACAGCCTGGGCCAGGCCTCGTTGTTCCAAACGCTTATGTTACCTGCCGGCTGCCACTGCTGGTGTTCCACTGTTCCAGCCGCCGGCTCAACCACTGACCACTGGGGACGTCTGCTCAGCTGCACAAAGATATCCGACCTCCTACGGATTTATATATTTGGAAAAGTTCTGAAAAAAAAATACTGTATATAGACACGACACCACGTGTATGAAACATCCTGAAGTTTTAGAACCAAACATCTAAACAAGGTTTGAAAAGTAGAGCTCAATTCTAGGGTTGAAAACAGGCCAGGCCAAATCCCTGTGTGGCAGTGTGGGTACCGAGGCGACGCGCGCCGTCACCTTTTTTGGAGGCGTTGTCATGGTTCCGTTCGTGCTCCCTTGCCTCGAGCACCGGGGGAAACTCTAGATCTAACTCATCGGATCGAGCGGCGGCGGCACGGTAGTGTCATTTCCTCTTTAGAGGCGTTGCTTTGATTGTTCTTGGAGTCCGCAGGTGTAATGGAGGGGACGCTCAAAGTGTGAACTTCTGATGTGCTATGTACGTCGTTGCCGATGTTCCTTGGTGGAGGTCTTCTCGGGTTTGATTCTTGTCCCGTCATTCACCCGCCTAACTCTTAGGTGCTCAAGGGCAGACGGTGTGTTAGTCTGCACCAATTTGGATTGGAAGTTGGCCTTTTGGAGTTTCATCATAGGTGGTGACGCGGTTTGGTAGCTCGATGTGTCGCCTCCTTGTCAATCTTGGCATACGGTGACGCAAGGCGAGTTTTAGTTGTTTGGTGTTGTGGATTGCGTTGTAAGTCGAGTGTGTGTTTGTAGTGTGGTAGACATCATTGATATTATAACAGCGGGCTTGATCACCTTCTTCTATAAAATTCCACTCGAGCTATAGTACTTCCTTCGTCTCAAATTAACTGCTATGGGGGAGAAGAGAGGAAGAACAAGGAAGAGCTCAACAAATGAATCCAAGATATAGATCCAAAGACTTCCTCTCACTAAGAGGAGAGATGGATTGGTAGAATAATAGATCTAGATCTCTATTTTCCCTCTAATTGGAGGCAAAAATCATGGAGAAATAGAGAGAAAGTAAGCTCCAAAATGTCAAAAATGGTGCGAGAAAACTTTCTAGAGAAGTGTGGAACCAACGGGGAAGAATCCCCCTTAAATGGTCCACCCAAAAACTTCCTGTTGTGAAAATCTGCGCGTCGATCCCGGCCTGAAAAAATGGCAAGGCCAGATTTTGTGTGCGTACGTTGGCCACGTAACAGAGCATTGATATGTCATAAATGTATCCTTAATTTCTGATGTTTCATGTTGTTTCCCACATGTTTTCCTTACACTTTATGTCATTTTTATCGATTTCCCGGGACTAACCTATTGACAAGATGTCACAGAGCCCGTTCCTGTTTTCTGCTGTTTTTGGTTTCAGAAAAGTTGTTCTGCAAATATTCTCGAAATTGGACGATTCAAAAGCCAGAAGTTTTAGAAGTCTCGGAAGCATCCAGAAGTCCTGAAGAGCCCCGGAGGGGGGCCATAGGGTGGCCACACCATAGGGTGGCGCCACCACCCCCTGGTCGCGCCACCTAGGGGTGTGGGCCCCCTGGACACCCCCCGGCGTCGCACTTTCCTATTTATACTCCCACGAGGGAAAACCCTAAAAAGATCGACCTTTTCCACAAAATACATGCGTAGCTCCTCCGCCGCCACCGACAAGTTTCGGGGGACAGATCTATGTTCTCGCACCCTGCCGGGACAGGGAAGTGCCCCCGGAAGCCATCTCCATCGACTCCACCACCATCTCCATCACCGTTGTTGTCTCCTATGATGAGGAGGGAGTAGTTCTCCCCTGAGGCTGAGGGCTCTACCGGTAGCTATGTGGTTCATCTCTCTCTTCCATGGTGTGATCTATATGTGATCATGAGCTTTGTAAAATCTATTTGAATTCGTAGATGTTACTTTTCATCTTTTGCTACTCAAGTGCTTTATTAATATGAACTATGGAGTCACCTTGTATCGCGGTGTGAAGGTGACAGTGTGCACATCGTGTGTGTCTCCTCTATGAAATTGTGGTGTTTGTGTGGAACCATCTGGGTCCCATGGTGATAGCATGGGGTTACTTAGTTGGGAAGTGCTTACTCCGAGGAGTGCTATTAAAGCCCTACGCAATTATTAGTGTTCATTATCCAACCGGAGAGGGTTAAGAGTAGCATAGTGAGAGAAATTATCTAGTTATTCATTTATGTGATCATTGTTGAGAGTGTCCTCTAGTGAAAGTAGGATCCCTAGGCCTTATTTCCAAGCATTGAAACACCATTTTTCGTCTGTTCTGCTACATGTTTGCTTGCTGCCATATTTATTTCAGATTGTTATTATTACTTATAACCATCCATATTACTTGCATTTTACTCTCTCTTCGTCGAACTAGTGCACCTATATACCTGACAAGTATATTGGGTGTGTTGGGGACACAAGAGAATTCGTGTATCTTGATTGCAGGGTTGCTTGAGAGGGATATCTTTGACCTCTACCTCACTGAGTTCGATAAACCTTGGGTGATCCACTTAAGGGAAACTTGCTGCTTTTCTACAAACCTCTACACTTGGAGGCCCAACACTGTCTACAAGAATAGAAGCGTGCGTAGACATCAAGCTCTTTTCTGGCGCCGTTGCCGGGGGGGTAAGGTAAAGGGTACTCACATCCTCGGGTGTGAGTGCTCGAAGTTATTTCCTTTAGATCCTGCAATTATATTTTTTTGTTTCTCATTTTTATTTTCACTAGTTAGGCTTGATGGAAAACAACAAAAATATGAGAGAGCTTTATAATATTTATCTTGAGTTAGGACATGAAGTGTTTGAAGAGAAAATTAAAAAAATCTATGGAACTTTATTTGCATGATAATAGCAATGTTATTAGTATGAATGCTTTGAACACTATTATTTCTAATGCTATGGAAAAGTCTAAGCTTGGGGAAGCTTGTTTCGATGAATATGATATTTTTAGTCCCCCAATTTTGAGGAGGAAATTTTCTTTGATGATACTTTGCCTCCAATATACGATGGTTATAATGATTGTGGTATTCTAGTTCCACCTGTTTACAATGATGAATATGATATTTTTAGTCCACCTACAATAAAGGAAAATATTAATTATGATTACAATATGCCTCCTATATTTAATGATTATGGTGATGAGAATAATAATGATATCTATTTTGTTGAATTTTCTCCCACTACTATCAATAAGAATGGCTATGCTTATGTGGAGAGTATAAAATCTTTTATGGATGTGGCTCATGATAAGAATGTTTCTTGTGATAGTAATATTGTTAATTTTATTCATGATGCTACTGAAAGTTATTACGGGAGAGGGAAACATAGTTATATCTATCTCAATAATATTAAGTTCCCCCTCTTTATGTTGAAATTTCTGAAGTTGCACTTGTTTTGCTTTCCTATGCTTGTTGCTTTGTGCTTTCATGACTTATTTTTATACAAGATTCTTTTTCATAGGAAGTGGGTTAGACTTAAATGTTTTTTATATTTTCTTCTTGATGCTCTTTTATTGTGCTTCAACTCTTATTCTTATGTGAGCATGTTCTCAAATTATCATGCCTAGCTAAAAGGCTTTAAAGAAAAGCACTTCTTGGGAGATAACCCATGTTTTTATTTTTGCTTTGTTTTCCTCTATTTTCTTTGAGTCAATGGTTTTTATACTTCTTTAGAAACTCCTTTGTATATTTCTTTTCATGTTTTAGTAGTGCCAAGTAAAGTTTCCGACGAAAGTTGGAGTTGGTTTTCGGATTTCTGCGCAGAAAACATATTTCTGCTGTCCACCGTAAAACATCGTGTAAAATCCTGGAAGATCAGAATTATCTGAAATTGTTTGTGCTTATTTCTCAGCTGATTCCGCAACTTTTCTTAGTTGGACACTTTTTGATGTGAGCAACAGAGGATTTTCGGAAAAAATCATCTTTACCTGCTGTCCTGTTTTGACATATTTCTGCCAATAATTACATTTGCATCTTAATCTCTTTCTTTTGGCGTTCTTTTGAGAAAAAGAGTTTACAAGAAGTTGTGAAAGTAGCTAATATGTTTATGAATGTTAGTCTTGTGTTGAAACTGAACCATGTGAATTTATTATTTCGATTGTACTAATGTTGCTAATGAAGATTGTGAGAAGTTTGGTGTGAAGGAAGTTTTCAAGGGTCAAGAGAAGAGGATGATATAATGTGATCAAGAAGAGTGAAGATTCTAAGCTTGGGGATGCCTGGTGGTACATCCCAGCAAATTCCAAGAAGACTCAAGCATCTAAGCTTGGGGATGCCCAAGGCATCCCATTCTTCATCAACAATTTATCAGGTCACTTCTAGTGAAACTATATTTTTATTCGGTCACACCTTATGTGCTTTACTTGGAGCGTCTTTTATTTTTTTATTTTCAGTTTGTTTGGTTTTCTCTGTTGTACTAAATATCACTGGAACCTATCATACTTGTGTGGGAGATAGACACGCTTCGTTTTCATTGGTTAGAACACTCTAGTTTTCATTCTTATTGTTGTGTGAGTGTTCACTCTTTGCTAGTACTGCATTTAGGCTTTGTTTTCATGCATCTCTTATTCAGAGTTGTTAGTTTTAGTAGAGTTATGTGAGTACTCTCATGCTTTCTTGCTGTATCATGTAGATAATTTTTGTTAAAACATATTTTGTATGGTGCTTGTTGGGAAAAGAAATTCCTGCTTGATGTAGAATTTATAATAGTGCAAGTAGAAGGTTGTATAGACTGTGGCTAGAACTTTTTCATGCCATGCTAAATGTTATTTTAGTTTTAAAGCCTTGTGGTTATTGAGTAGAATGAATAGCCTCAAATAGCTAAGAGTGTTTAATATGTCTTGCAAGATTCATGAGTTGTTCTTGTCATAGTAAAGCATAAATTTATGGTATTCTCTTTCGACTGTTTTATTTGGTTGACTTGGCGCATGCTCACACCATGTTTATGACTACGAACCAGTCACGAATAGCCTCCATGACCACTTAGTTTTTGAACTTGTGATAACGCTTATGCTTTAATTAATGATGTTTATGTCGCTATGCATGATTATGAACCTTATGCTCTCTTGATTTGTCGCTCCCATTCTTTTGCTAGTCTCCACCTGTACTGAGTATGGAATTCTACTCGTGCATCCAAACTCCTTAAACCAAAGTTTTCCCATTGTGTACACCATACCTACCTACATCTGGTATTTCACTACCACTCCAAGTGAATTTCTCATGTGTTACTTTTAAAACTTTCAAAATTACTCATGTTTTGTGTTCTTGTTTTTGCTCATGAGGACGTTAATAGAGAATCTTTATCTCACTTGTTGATTGGATTTCACACCCTGGACTAGTGGCTTCATCCGCTTATCCAAATGATAGAAGAGTTAGCAGCGGGGTGCCCAGCCCCAAATTAATACAAACGAATTCTCTTCACTATTTTTGCCCCTGATTTATCAGTCAAAACATAATTGTGTAAACAAAAGAGAAAGATGGATGACCTTCTACACCAGTTGCGTCCTTCACAATGGGAGCCGCTCTTGTGAACCCAGTTGGCTCGTGACGTACTGTATTGTCTGTTTACTGTTCGTTGACATTAACATACACCTCTCCTAAAATATAGACACTCCTCCACGGTATGTGATTGTTGGCAGGCACCCGAGGATTCGGTTAGCCATGGTTTGTGAAAGATGGATGGGAGGAGTGTCAAACTTTTAACACCTCTGTTTAATAAAATAAAAAGATCTAGCACATGAGTGATCCCTGCTTCCCTCTACGAAGGGCCTTTCTTTTACTTTTATGTTGAGTCTCCATCTTCTAACTTTATGCATAGTTAAGAGAGCATTTTTGCCATAATGAGTTCTATGTGCATTTGTCCCATAAACATAAATAATTTATTCATGATGTGATATTATTTGTTCTTAAATTATTTTCTCTAGTCTTCCTCATGAACTTTGAAGGTGTCCTGGCATTTATGTTTTGTCCCACTCTTAAGGACTAGCGAAATACCACTTTCTCATGCTTTCTCTATATCTGAAACAAACGTTTATCTTTCTTTGCATTATTATCCATGATCCTTTATTTGAGATACTCTTCATGAAGCAAAGTGGTTGCTATGCTTTATTATTAAAGTTCTATTTATCATGTTTGTGTTTGAAGTTCTATGATCTCAGTGTACATATGCTTTTATATTATAATGAACAAGTTTATAATAGTAGCATGTCACCTCAGAAATTATTGTGTTTTATTGTTTACCTACTCGAGGACGAGTAGGAACTAAGCTTGGGGATGCTTGATACGTCATAAACGTATCCTTAATTTATGATGTTCCATGTTGTTTTCTTGTTGTTTCCCACATGTTTTCCTTACACTTTATGTCATTTTTATCGATTTCCCGGGACTAACCTATTGACAAGATGCCACAGAGCCAATTAATGTTTTCTTCTGTTTTTAGTTTCAGAAAAGTTGTTCTGGAAATATTCTCGGAACTGGACGATTCGAAAGCCAGAAGTCTTAGAAGTCCCGGAAGCATCCAGAAGTCCCGAAGAGCCCCGGAGGGGGCCACAGGGTGGCCACACCATAGGGTGGCGCCACCACCCGCCTGGCCACGCCACCTAGGGGTGTGGGCCCCCTGGACACCCCCCCCCCCCCGGCATCTCCCTTTCGCCATTTATACTCCCCCGAGGGAAAACCCTAAAAAGATCGACCTTTTCCATAAAATACATCCGTAGCTCCGTCACCGCCACCGACAAGTTTCGGGGGCAAATCTCTGTTCTGGCACCCTGCCGGGACGGGGAAGTGCCCCCGGAAGCCATCTCCATCGAATCCACCGCCATCTCCATCGTCGTTGTTGTGTCCTATGATGAGGAGGGAGTAGTTCTCCCCCGAGGCTGAGGGCTCTACCGGTAGCTATGTGGTTCATCTCTCTCTCCCATGGTGTGATCTATATGTGATCATGAGCTTTGTAATCTATTTGAATTCTTAGATGTTACTCTTCATCTTTGGATACTCAAGTGCTTTATTAATATGAACTCTGGAGTCACCTTGTATCGCGGTGTGAAGGTGACAGTGTGCACAGTGTGTCTGTCTCCTCTATGAAATTGTGGTGTTTGCGTGGAACCATCTGGGTACCATGGTGATAGCATGGGGGTTACTTAGTTGGGAAAGTGCTTACTCTCAGGAGTGCTGTTAAAGCCCTACGCAATGATTAGTGTTCATTATCCAATCGGAGAGGGTTAAGAGTAGCATAGTGAGAGAAGTTATCTAGTTATTCATTTATGTGATCATTGTTGAGAGTGTCCTCTAGTGAGAGTAGGAGCCCTAGGCCTTATTTCCAAGCATTGAAACACCATTTTCCGCCTGTTCTGCTACATGTTTGCTTGCTGCCATATTTATTTCAGATTGTTATTATTACTTATAAGCATCCATATTACTTGCATTTTACTCTCTCTTCGCCGAACTAGTGCAACTATATACCTGACAAGTATATTGGGTGTGTTGGGGACACAAGAGACTTCTTGTATCTTGATTGCAGTGTTGCTTGAGAGGGTATATTTGACCTCTACCTCCCTGAGTTCGATAAACCTTGGGTGATCCATTTAAGGGAAACTTGTTGCTGTTCTACAAACCTCTGCACTTGGAGGCCCAACATTGTCTACAAAAATAGAAGCGTGCGTAGACATCAAGCATCCCAGCCTGGAAATCCGGCCTCCCAGTTTCCAGAAAAACACATACACTAAAACACGATATCTTTTGCATATGAAATTTGTTTTCGATGACCTTGTAATCGTTGAAATAGTAAGAATGAGCACTACAAGATTATGCAAAGAAATATCATAGTTGACGTAGGGGTACCCAAAAGAACCCCCACCCTCCCACGATGGGCCTATCGGGTGCAGCTCGACAGGAGGTGTCTATGGAAGGCTCTCGGGTTTACCATGCTTAGGCCCATGAAGAAGCCCAAGCTAGAGCGGACTCCAATGAGGACTGGACCAGGAAGTTAGGAAAGATGAGAAACCGACTTAACATCAAGCCCTACTCGTGTAAGGCCCCTGGGACCCGTCTATCTATACAAAGGACGCGACAGGATCGTAGAAGGACAACCAACCCTAAATCCAGAGGTGCGCTAGATTCAATATGTGTGGTACCCTGTAATTAATTCTTCCAGTTAATAAGAATCTGGCGGGCAGCAACCCTTCTAGTCGAGTAGTTCACCACCATTTTTTCCCTCACGAAACCCCAAGTCCCTCACCATGGGGATTGTTGAGGTCACATTCTCTTCATTGGCGCTGTCTGTGGGGAACTGGGACGCTGGATCCGAGGCTTTTTCGGCTCTAACCTCGCCAAGTTACGACTCGTCAGTCTGGGCGGATTTGATTCTGTTCCGATCCAGTCAAATTCACCAAGCACTCGCCGGCATCTAGCCCGGTGTTCGACTCCATCGACGGAAGTGGCAACCTCACGTTCGGCGATCGGAATTTCCGCGCGAGCTGCGGGCAAAGATTTTGCGCCTACAAGACTCTCCACGACCTCAACCAGCCAGGTCAACTGCAGCAGAAACTTTGTCGTCTTTCCCCAGAGAAGCAAACTTCGAAGACCCCTAAGCCGCTGACCTGCAAGTCTACTTCGTTGCGATGGTTAGGCGGACCGAAGCGGTCACTTCGAGCAGCGAAAGCGAGGAGGAAGACTACTCTGACTTAGACAAGAAAGCAGACACAACCGACGACGGAGCACCCGATGATGGAGAGCAACTCGACCAAGATGCACGATACCCCCCGCCACCCGAAGATGATGACCTGAACGGCGACGGCGATGGACTCGACGGATCTGCGTACTTTTTGTCTACGGCAAAAAGCAAAAAGAACAAGGAGTGCCCCCAAAATGCATGTATCAGTTGCCGCAATGAAGCAGGCTACGTCGTTGGTCGAGAAGGACCTTCCCTTCCCATCGGACGCTAGCCCAGACGAGTGGGCTGCCTTCCCCTCCCATCGGAGGCTAGCCTGGACAAAAGTATTTAATATTTTAGTCTTGTTTTCTCCTTTTGAAATCATGTTTTCATGCAGCTACATATGTGTTTCAATAGCCATTTCTCCACCTACATTGAATAAGAAACAAGGAACATGTAAGATGATGAGTAATATTCTTCTTATGTTACGCTTTCTAGCTCAAAGGTAATGATTGTCCTCATGGAAATCCTCTATTTATATACTACATCTCCTTTCGACAGTGAGAGTATTACCGGTGAATTTTTACATAAATAACCTTTTGGTGCAGAAAATTCACACTCTAACCCCTGGAAACAGAAAATTCGGAAAATAACCCGTTGGCTTAATGCCCGCAACGAGGGCATTATGCTCTACGCCACAACGCCCCAGCTTCGAGGCGTTATTGACCATGCCACCATGGACACGACCGCCTATGTGGCAGCACGCATAACGCCCCGAGCCAAGGCGTTATGCTCCTTAACGACCTGCTTGGGGGCGTTATGCTCCTTAACTCCTCCGTCAAGGGCGTTATACTCGTGAACTTAGCACGTGCATTCCCCTCCTGTCCCCTAACTTCCCATCCCCTTCTCCCTTTCTTTCTCAAGCCCGTGAAGAACACTCCGCCGCCACCCCCTTCTCTTCCTCAAATCCCTCCCTTGTTTGCAAGATCGGAGGCTGATCTTTAGGGATTTCGTTCCCATTGGAATTGTGAAGGTATTCCCCCATTTTCCCCCTCTTTTGGTTGGTTCAATACTCCACATTTGATTTTTTTTCTATGAATTCCCGATCTCTAGTTCATCTAGTTTTCTTAACTATTTAGCTTCTTAGTACTAGCTTGTTAGTGATGATTTAGTGGTGGCTATTAGTAGTAGTAACCCTATAACTAGTTGAACCCCTAGAACTAGTGGTAGTAACCCTAGATTTGTAGTGGAACCCTAGCTTGTTAGTGATGTCTAGATTTAGTTGTAAAATTATATTTGTTAATAATATGTTGTAGATGCTATTATGATGTAAACCCTAGATTTCTAGTGTTAGTCCTAAATTTCTAGTGGTAGTTGCTATTATGATGTAAAATGAGATTTGTTAGTACTAGTCAAGCAAAATAAATAAGTTAGTTATGATGTATTTAGTGATTTGGGGAATTTTAGTTCATTGTAAATAGGTATTGGATAATCCATTATATTATTTTGTCGTTGCTTTATGCATAGTGTTGATTAACTAGTTAAAATAGAATTTTTATAAGTAGGTAGATATATTTCTTATGAATAGAAACATTTTAATCATTATTTTGTGATCTTTTGGATCGTTGTTCTAATCGTGTTTTTCTTTACTTTCAAGAGCTATGTCCCTTCTCAAAGATATATACGATGCGGACCACCGTGGCCACTATATGGCAGATGATGATATTTTACCCACGCTGCACTTGAGGACCGGAAAAATTGAAGGTCCACATGAAGATAAAGAAGGGAAATGGTCAATGCACTACGACGAGAAGTACACCCCCTACATGAGGCAAACTAGGATGCTTCCTTTCGTGAACATGCTAAAGAGTGGGATGCCCAAGTTCAACCCATGTGTCATCACCGCACTGGTAGACCGGTGGCGGCCGGAGACGCACACCTTCCACCTTCTCTGTGGGGAGATGACCGTGACGTTGCAGGATGTTGCGATGATCATTGCACTTCCCGTAAGGGGAAAACCTGTTTGTATGAGCACTGACAGTAAGGGATGGAAGGCGGGAACGGTCTCATTTCTCAGGAAGGAGCCGGACACTTCGGGAAGAGCAGGTGGTGCCACCTTTGGTTGGATAGCTCGACATTTTGGGAGATGCCCAGCTGATGCAAATGATGAGATTGTGCAGCGTCATGCCAGGGCCTACATGTGGTATGTCCTTTCCCGAGCTATTTTTCTAGATGTCGTTGGCTCGATTGCGCCATATATGTGTCTCCAGCTGTTAGCTGTTTGGGACTACGGATTTAGCTGGGGTTCTGCTGCACTGGCTTATCTGTATCAACAGATAACCACTTTTCCATATCCCCGTCCATTCTCAATTGATGTAATGAAATGTGAACCTTACTTGATTCTTTATGTAGCTGGACGATGCGTGCCGAAGGGGCAAAGTCCCACATGTTAAGATCCAGCAGGGTACAAACAAGGTTAATTGAAATATGGATGGGTGCTTGGTGCTTCTCTCCGTATGGAGTTGGGAGCGTATCTCAATTGGGAGGCCAGTGTATGATATCAATCTGATTTGGGATGATGGTCGTGATTCAGAACGTCAAGCTACATGGCTTATGAGATTGTTAAAAGTGAACCCTGACTGGGGTTCAACTATGAACCTATATATCGACTACACCAATCAGTTCGACACCATTACAACTGGCATGGTAAGATTTGCATCCTAAGCAGTTTAGACCACCACCCATTTGGCTCAGAATAACAATCTAAATTTTATTTTCCGTAGGTTACCTGGGAGCCATATATTCAGGATGCCTCCTTCGCCTTGATACCAAAGTGTCTAGCTGATCAGCATCTTTGGTGCATGGAATGTCCGATGGCCTGTTTCTTTGCAGTGGAGTGGCATTTGCCAAATAGGGTAATGAGGCAATTTGGACTGTTGCAAAGGACCCCTCCCCCTTATAAGGACACCGAGGCGTCGTTGCACCAATAAGTGGTTCCCATAGTTTTCTTACATAGTGATCATTGTAGTCAATTATACTAGTCTAACGTACCTAAAATTTGGAATGTAGACTAGACAAGAAACATGCGAGGTCCACGAAGTATTGGCCAAGGAAGTTTGACAAGTACATCACCGAGTTCCAGCGCATCGTTGATGACTTGACTTGGGCTCATGAAAGTGGAGGAGTCACATTTGAAGAACCTCCTCACAACACTGCTGCATTCGACATGTATCTGACTTGGCTAGCACCTAGGACTCGTCTGAAACTTCTCCCCCTGCTTTCAACACTGAAAATATCTACGCTGCGGCAGAACCTGACAACATCGATTTGTCAAAACTGGAGTACAACAAGAGCATCAGGGACACCTGTCAACGCCAGGAGTTGGCGCCAGTTGTCAACACGATTGTGCGTAATGACATATTCTATTCTATTTAATTTAGTGTACAAATTTGTCGGTTGTGAACTAACTTATATTTTATGTTTTTGTAGACAACACAATTGAGGAAGCACCATGAGGAGACTAAGCGTGCGCTCCGTTTCGCTCCTGGACATCCAGAGTCTGAGTCTACCCTTAGAAATATGGTTGAGGTATGATGTGGCAATATCCATTGCCGATTCTTAGTTTCAACTCTTTGAATATGTTATCTAAGATCACTTTATTTGTTATTTGACAGAAAACCCGTGATTTTACACGTTGCGTTTTATCTCTGTTGGGTTGCCGTTTCACGAACGATGTAGTTCCCTCGAGGTGTACCTCTCGGTCAAGTGGGCATCACTCATCGGCGAGCGGAGGACAGGGCTCACGGGGAAGGGACGACTCTTCAAGCCGTCCCCATGGTGCCTCTTCAAGAAGTGAGCGTTACGCGGACAATGACGGCGGAGACGATGATGTCCATGAAGAGATGAACACCTCGCAGATGCCAGATGGACCAAGGCCAACTCCTCGTCAGCAATACCGTAGTCCTTTCGAGCTGAGGCAGCCCAATCGCCCAAGGAGGGAGGCAAGATTTACTCCTGATATGTACGCTAAGGGCAAGAATCCAGCCACTCAGTCGCAGAAGCACGAGGAGCAAGAAGAGGAGACAGAGTTCGACGAGGAGGCTCCTGTCGTCTACAAGAGACAGAGGAAACTCACGAAGCTCTCTATCAAGAGGGGTAAGCCCCCGGCTGCTGATGACGACGATGATGATGATGCCTAGTGCCCCTTTTCAAAAACTTATGTCGTGATGATCTCGTTGTTGTTGAACTTCTTTCATGAACATGTTTCATGAATTTGGGATGTATTTCGTGAACTTATGGCTTGAGCTATGGTCGTGGTGTTGTCGAACTGATTTTATGCCGTAAATTTGTGATGTATTTGTGAATGTATTGTCGCCGTGAATTTCAATCTACTTATTTGGAGCAAATTATTTGAAATGCAAAAAAGTAGTTATTTCATACATTTCTTACTCAAAAGGTTATTCAATATGTGCTAGGAAAGAAAAAATCAACCTAACAAGGTTATTCAATATGTCCTACAAAAATTTAGGAGAAATCAACCTAGCAAAGTTTAGGAAAAAACAACTAGAAAAGTTAGCACAAACCAACCTAGGAAAGTAATTCAATATGTCCTAGTAAAGTTTAGGAAAAATCAACTAAGAAAAGTTAGCAAAAAACAACCTAGGAATGTTATTCAATATGTCCTAAAAAAGTTAGCAAAAAAACAACCTAGAAAATTGATTCAATATGTCCTAGAAATGTTAACAAAAAAATCAACTAAGAAAATTAGCAGAAATCAACCTAGAAAAGTGTGGAAAAAATCAATCTGGATCTTAACGCCTCGGCTCAAGGCGTTATGGCCTTGACGAGGAATTGGCGCGGATGTCCGCCCCTAAATCCGCCCCAAGTCTATTAGGTCGCGGAGTTTGCACGGATGTTGCGTGGAAGTCCGTGTCCTGTTGCTGCTTAACGCCCTCCAGGGGGCGTTATGCACCCTGTCGCGGAATTAGCGCGGTTGTCCGCCCTAAAGTCTGCCCTGGGTCTGTTTGGTCGCGGAGTTAGCGCGGAGGGTGCGCGGAATTCCGGCATTAGATTCCTTAACGCCCCCAATGGGGGCGTTAAATTCTACATAATAACGCCCCCAATAAAGGCGTTAAGTCATGTTTCTTTTTTTGTGTTTTCCTGTCATTTTTCCTGCTCGCTGCTTATTCTATTTTCTTTAACAATTGGCAAGATTAAAAATTCTATTTTTCTTCAAGTGCATTACTTCAAGTGCATTAAAAATTCAATGGTCTTTGAAATAACAAACATTTATAATAAGAAACATGACAAATTCTCGAACATAAACACAGATGCAAACCAACAATAACATAAACATAGTCTGGCACGAATACAAATATTGCTCGACACGATGACATAAACATAGTACGACATAAAACTGAAAATATAGTCGGACGATATCGCTAACAAAAGAACATGGGACGGGACATGGAGAGCGACCCACTGCTCGGCGCTACACCTCTCCGTCAGAGGTAGACTCGCCAGATCTAGACTCGTCAACCTCAGAATCGGAGCCGCTCTCCTCTGAGCTATCCTGGCAGCAAGGGGGCGGACTAGGGTGCCGTCGTAGTTCTTCACCTCCAGCACGTCCACACCATATTTGTTGATGTACCTGAAGGTGAGCATGTTGCCCACTTGCAGGTTGTGCAAACGTCGAAACTGCCCCTACTCGTGGCTCAGGTAGAGGTCCTCGCCACGTCGCTGCAGGAACATCTCAATGGGCCTGTTGCAGCAGCCCTCTAGCTCGACGCGGAACCTGAAGCGTCCGTTGCCCTCGAGGATCTCCGATATCCGCCGTGGCAGAAGAAACCTGTTCCGTAGTGGCTGGAACAACATGACGTAGAACTCCGGTAGCCGGAAACCGTCATCCTCCTCATCCTCCTGCTCCTCCGCAGCCTCCTCCGCCGCAGCAACAACGCCGCGCCCACGCCCTAAACGTGCTCCCCGCCGTGCTCCGCGTCCACGTCCACGCCCACGCCCACGTCCACGAGCTGGAGCCGCTTCCGTCGCCGTCTCCTTCTTGATGGCTACACGACCACCACGTCCACGCGCTGTACGCGATCCACGTGGATGCCCACCACGTGGTACGATTGCGTCATCTTCGGGGACGCCGCGCCCACCGCCAACACGCGCACCGCGCCGCCGGGGAGCTCTCGCCATGGCTACAAAATTTTAAAACATCATAAGTGCAAATATAACTAATTTGGAAACCTACTAGTAACTAGTTAAACTAGATTACAAAGTTGCAACCTACTAGTAACTAGTTAAACTAGTTAATGATGATGCCTAGTTAACATCCAAAATTGCAAAAATCAAAAAATACAAAAGTGGAAACATCTTAAATTTGACTAGTTGCAACAACTACTTAAATTATAACCTATAACTAGTAAACATAATGCAGTACTCAAAATTTATTATAACTAGTTCATATCACTACTCAAAATCAATATTATTTCAAATACACTAAGAAATCAACCACAACCATCAATATGATTTCAACCACAACCTATAAGAAAAATCGACCACAACTATCAATATGATTTCAAAAATCAATATGATTTGAATATGATTTCAACTACAACCTATAACAAAAATCGACCACAATCAATATGATTTCAAAAATCAAAATGATTTCAATATGATTTCAAACTATTGCTACGGTTTCAAATAGACTTTTGCTAGATGAATTAGGGTTTCAAATATACTATTGCTAGATAAACTAGGGTGAGGATTTCCATACTAGGGTTTCAAATATGATTCCAAACAGAACTAAACATAACATGGAACTATTTACATGCTAAATTGACCAAGATTTAACCCTAACATCAACTAGGATGGGGATTTCCTAGATTTCATGGAACTGGGGTTTGATGAACTAGGGTGTGATGACCTAGGGTTTCAAATACAAAAGGGATTGGGATGAACAACAATGAGGACGATGAACTAGGAGAGGGAATCAACTAGAATCACAAAAATCCATTATTTCAAAAAAAAAAGGAGAGAAGAGGGGTCATACCTTCAGATCTTCAAATCTCTAGCCAAACTCCTCCGATCTACTCGATTTGGGGGTCGATTGGAGAGGGGATAGGGAGAAGAGAAGAGGAGGGAAGAGTAGTGTGGAGAGGAACCGTTTTTGAAAGTGGGGAGGGCGCGGGACGAAACGTTTGACTTATTCAGACGTATAACACCCCGACGGAGGCGTTAAGGAGCATAACGTCTTGGCTCGGGGCGTTATGCGTGCTGCCACATCCGGCCGTGTCCACAATGGCACGGTCAATAACGCCCCGCGGAGTTGTGGCATAGAGCGTAACGCCCTCGTGGCGGGCGTTAAGCCAACGGGTTATTTTTCAAATTTTCTGTTTTTTAGTAGAGCGTGAATTTTCTGCGCTAAAAGGTCATTTATGCAAAAAAAATTGCGCTAAAAGGTTATTTATGCAAAAATTCACGTATTACAACCGGTCCCGAGAAAGTGTCAGACCGAGTAGTAGTACAAATCGAAGGTACATTCTCTGTATTTTTCCCACTTCTATCCATGCACCTTTCTTACGTGCATTCCTTATATTTTTTTTCCATATCAATATATTTTTCCATTATCAATGAAGCAATCTAGACAAAGTGTGTTTCATTCTTTAAGCAATCTAGAGTGACCGACACACTCCTGTTTTTTTCATTACTGCTGCACAAAGTGTGTTTCCTTACTGTGCAGCTTAGTATTTTAGGGAGATCAGTAAACCGTACATAACCTATCCATGTGTCATATGCCTCACATTACAGTCCGGGAATTTACCTGTAGTGGAGTTAGCGGCCAAATTGAATTGCTAGCATCTCTCTCTTTACTTGCAGTTCACAGGGGGCGGTTCAACAATTCAGAACATGTCAGAATCAAGTATATTTCCATCGATTCCTAATAATATACTGTTCTAATCGACGGGCTCTACATGGTCTAGTGTAAAGAAAGCCGATCATCGTGCCCTCTGCCTCTCTGGGTTAATCACCGCGGCGGCAACAGCACGCCCAAAATAAGATGCCTTACAAGAAAATGCACAACACGTAAGCAGAGCAGAGGCAGACGCTAGAGCTACCAGAGCAGAGAGCCAGCTCAGGTCTCGATTTCATTTCATCCAACAATCTTGGCAAAGCACAAACTTACAACATATATATAGCAGCAACCTATGAAAAGCAAGTCAAAAATTAATTAAGATAAATTTACAGATGGGTGGTGGCAGGCAGCCGCGGCGCAAACGCAAGCAAAGCACATTCGAAGACGACGATGGCAGGGGAAGACCGATGCCTACGCCACGCAGGGAACCGCGGGCACGCAGACAGTTCAGGAATCGGCCGCCCTGAAGAGCGTGAGGAGGGAGAGGAAGAGGTTGATGACGTCGAGGTAGAGCGCGACGGCGGCCCAGACGTACTCATCGTAGGAGTAGCGCTTGATGAGGTTGTCGGTGTCGTAGATGATGTAGCCGCAGAAGACGAGCGCCGCCAGGCCGCCGTAGATCATGAGGGAGATGCGGCCGAGCGGGAAGAAGAGCTGGATGAGCGCGAAGACCATGAGGATCATGACGGCGGCGAAGAGGAACGGGCCGAGGAAGCTGAAGTCGTGGCCGCGCCTGGCCGCCCAGAACGTGTACGCCGTCAGGCTGACCACCACCACCGCCGTCAGGATCGCCGACTCCAGGATCACCTCCCCCTTGGTGAACGCGCAGGTGAGGCCCACCGCGAAGCTGATGGCCACCGTGAAGAGGCCCAGCAGCAGCAGGTTCACCGGGTGCCGCTGGTAGTAGTAGTACAGCGGGCACAGCACTGCAACAGTTTGCAAACACGCAGACACGTACCGCGGAAATGTTAACCGACGCGTCCAGGAAAAAACAGAGCGATGGCGGCGACGAAATGATTCGAGCTTTGCGCGCGCGCGTACGTACGTACCGATGAACGGGAGGATGATGAGGAAGATGTAGAGGCCGAAGCCGCCGGGGGTGGAGACGAAGAAGAGCGCGACGGGGCGCACGAAGACGACGACGGAGGCGACGGCGATGGTGAGCAGCATCTGGACGGAGAGGATGGTGTACACCTTGCGGACGAACGCCCAGCGCAGCTGCGGGCTCTCCAGCATCATCGGGTACAGCGGGCGGGCCTCGAGCCCCGCCTCCGGGTCGCCCCGGCCTCCCCACTCGGGACCCTTGGGCGGCGGCCGCAGATACATCTTCGCTGTACCCCTGATCTGTGTAGTCTAGTCTCCGACGGCGCACGGAAATGGCTCACTCGGCGGCACGGAGGAGGCACGTGTCGTAGTTTGGTTTCTCGGCGTGGCGGTGAGGGAAGAGCTCGCGTGGGCGGGGAGTTTTAAGGAGAGGGGTGAAGGAGTGGGGATCAGGGGACAAGACGGGAGGGAGGATGGCGCGAGAGAGCGAGTGAAGATTCAGGAGACTTCTCGGCGGTTGGGGGCCTGCGGGGGCGGTTCCGACGCGTGGGCCCGACGCGTCTAGTGCGGTCTCGGTCTGGTGGCGTCTGGAGGGAGGACGAAGCCGTGCCGCAGGCAGATATGTGCGTTGCCTTTGCTTACCCACGAGGGTTAACCGCTTCGGGTGCTTACCTGCACGTCGTTTCGAAGTATCGCGCGTGCTATACTGCTACCTATCTATCTATACTTCTTATAAACCAAAACCCCACTAAAAGTCATTTATGATTTTTCTATCTCTACATGCAGCCCATCCACATCATCTTTTACTCAAGACCGTACAATTTTAATCTCCATCCGTGCAGGCTCCATCAATATTGATCCGACTATGCATGCCCAACCTGTACATGTACAAAGTTGTCTCTCCCATGTAACGTAAAGAAAAAAGGCACCTTCTCTCCATTTCCAAACTTTAATTTCCACAAGCAAGGCCACACGAGGCGCACTTTAACTTCCTCTATGAAGCACTGCTTCGTTGCCTCATCGACTGTCACGTGCGAACGTTTAATTAGTGGTTTCCGTGCTGGATTAAATCCTCCGAGCTCTCCATAGAAATCGTCCCACTTCTCTCCATTATACTATCATGTGTCTCATTATTTATTCTCCAGATCCTCTAGCAGTAGCAAAATTTCTGACGAATTTCTTCTTTATTTCCGGTGAACTCCTCATCTTCCTCTGGAGAATTTGGTTGCTCCTGTTAGATTTTCTCTATTTTCGAATTTGGATTTTAGTGACTGGCCAAGCTTGACTCAATGGTACTTCTGCAAGCGCGTCCGGCTAGGTCTGCACGGCTGCAACAGTGCGGATATCTCTGCTACTCTGCTTGCCTCTACGACGGTCAACCCATGCACATTTTGAAACAGCCGCATAGGTACGTTGTCATACTGTAGAGTGTCCATGACGTGGTATCATGGTATGCTAATTTTTCCCGTATCCATATGTCGGACATTTTTTTCACCTTAATCGTTGTGGAGCTATCTGGCATTTAGCTTCACATGTTTATGTCAAGATTTGATGCTTGCATCTTATACATCTTATAGTTAATTGTTCTTCTACATTGAGTAAAACAAACTCTGACAGCCCGTAGTTTATATCTACATTTCGATTAATTTTTATAGCCCACTTATTCCTTAGTTCATGTGGTGACAGATAACTGAACATATTTTATTGTCAGTACCTACGTGATGTTTCAGATTTCTATGGGGATCTCAAAGAGAGATGAGAACATGTAGGATTAATTGTAAGCAAGCTCCCTATTACATTATATCTTCAAACTGGTATGTATTTCGAGGTTCCCATGTTTCACAAATGCATTCTCATGTATTTTCTATTGCACAAATTATCATATGTTATGTTATTGTTGCTGCGATATAAAACTTGAAGCTTTCCAATATAAACTGCCATCAAGTAAGTGGTAGGTTATGCAAATTTCCTGATGCACTCAAATTTTTGAACAACTGTTTGCATGCGTGGAAGGAAAATACATAATTACATTACTTTTTCTTTTACTTTGAAGTGCAAAAGGTTACTCTTTCATTGAAGAAAAAAATACATGGCTTCCCACATCTTCCCTTAATCCTTGGAAGGCAGAACATCATATCCAAGTAGTTTTTACCAAAGAAGCCGCAACTATATATCCACGACAAGTATGTCCTCCACTCAACCGTGCATGATACAATTTATAATAGATAGATGTGATGCTTCGTATCATATATATTTCAAAATAATTTATGTAACCCTCTTATTTGGGAATCAATTTCCTCAAAAATACACGATGCGTCACATTTTATCTTTTGTACTTCACTTCAGCTCAATGAATTCCATTCTGCCAACCACTATGATACCATGTTTGTAAAAGATAGTACTACAATTTGGACACGTCCTTTTTTCTAGAAATCCCCGCCGCAACGCGCGGGGCATCCTTCTAGTTTATAGGCTGCTAGAGCCATCTGCGCTGGAAAAGCCAACTTTTCCATCGGTTCTCCGGGATATCGTGTGGCGTATCTGCTACCGTAAAATGTGATGGAAATCGGTGTTTTTTTTGTTACGGGAATTGGCGCGAAAAGCCACTTTGCCTCCCGAGCACACTACTGACCCTGGTGTTTACAAAAAGAAAGAAATTATATGTGTTAAAAAATTATTTGTAAGAAATCTGGATGTAGACAATAATGTAAACTTATAAACGTGCAAATTCGTAACATGAAATTATTTTTATTATGGACTACATAAAAATTTTGAACACTTAAAAATATATATTGTTCATTATTTGTAAGAAAGTTTTAAAAAAAATTGTAAGAAATCTGGATATAGACAATAATGTACTCCTTCCGTTCCATAATATAAGATGTTTTAGATGTTTTACATGTTGTCTAGATTCAAACTAAAATGAATGTATATATACACTAAAGCATGACTAGATACATGTATGTATGTGTGAATGTAGTAAATGTCTAAAACATCTTATATTGTGGAACGGAGGGAGTAACTTATAAGCATATACGGCAAATCCGTAACATGACATTCTTTTTATTATGGACTACAAAGAAAAAATTGAACATTTGAAAATATACATTGCCTACTATACTTATATTTGTACAATTTTCATTTTTATATAGCTTAAAATACTTCTTTTTACACATTTGTGGGAGACAACATTGAGAACAAGCATCATTTTTTTTAATATTGTTTTAAAAGATTTAAATTGAACTTTTGTCTTTTGAAATAAAGAGATCACTAAAGTTCGGGAGCACCAAATCTCCCCTCGTACCAGTGTTGCTTTCTTTCATGTATGTGATGCAATTATTTTCGTTTGAGTTCTTGTTCATTTCAGTTGTTATATTCCTCCTGTCTCATATTAAGTGTCATAAAAGTGGATAATAATAGATGTATCTAGACATGTTTTCCTCGAAATAGGCTTTCGCCCCGCTTTATAAATAAAGCAACGACCACACAAAGATTTCAGGAACAATGCTGGACTGCAGCACAAACAAGCCCAAAAGAAAAAGGAAACGAAAAATGGTACAACTCGCAAAGAAGTAGCTACGCTCCGAGAGCAGCCGGCCACCAATCCGTCCTCCTAGCTTGATCCGCTGCCACACTAAATTAGCAAGAACCCCCGAGTACCAAGGCAACACCTTCAAAAAGAATTGCGTCATAACCACGTCACTACTACCCGGACTAGCGACCTAGTCCTAGGGTTTCCCCCGGCACTCGAAGGGGAGTGAAGAAGGGTTACCCCCGACGCCCTCCAAGGAGGAATAGAGACGCCCTCGAGCGCCACCACGCCGGTGCTGAAAACTTCCGCATGATTTCTCCCGACCATCCATCGCACTACCTGTTAGACCCAGCTCATGAAGCCCCAAGAGTACAGTCAACCACATGTGTGTGTGGGAGTGGAGGGCGCTTTGGTAGTAGAACTGGCGCTCGGGATACAGGGCCACAGAGCTCGGGTCCAAACTAAAGGGAATATGGCCGAGAGGCAATAATAAAGTGGTTTGATACGTCTTTAACGTATCTATAATTTCTGATGCTCCATGATAATATTATGCCAATTGCTACATGTTTTCTCTCTTCTTTATGTCATTTTTACACGTTATCCGGGACTAACCTATTAACAAGATGCCAAGTGCCAGTTCTCTGTTTTTTGCTATTTTTTATTTCAGAAAAGTTGTTCTGGAAATATTCTCGGAATTGAAGCCCACAAAGCCCGAAGTGCCTATTTTTTTCCGGAAGCATCCAGAGACCAAAGAGGAGTCGAAGAGGGGCATCAGGGGGCCCACACCATGGGGTGGCACCCCCCTTGGCCGCGCCGGGGGTGGTGTGGGGCCCCCAGGGCTCCACCACCTCTGCTCGTTCGCCTATTTATTTCCCCCGGATGGACAACCCTAGACACCTGATCAAAAATCCCCGAAAAGTTCCGCAGCCGCTGTCACCGTCAACCCTAGATCAGGGGGGTTCTGAAGCTGTCTCCGGCACCCTGCCGGAGAGAAAATCATCACCGGAGGCCTCTACATCACCATGCCTGCCTCCGGAGTGATGCGTGAGTAGTTCATCCTTGGACTACGAGTCCATAGCAGTAGCTAGATGGTTGTCTCCTTCTCATATGCCTCCATGTTTAGATCTCGTGAGCTGCCTAACATGATCGAGATTGATCTTATGTAACTCTATGTGCTGTGTTCGCTGGGATCCGATGAATATTGAACTTATGCCAAGTTGATTATAGTCTTTATTGCATATGCTATTTGTGATCTTGCATGCTTTTCGTTGCCAGTGGTTGCTCTGGCCAAGTAGTTGCTAGTGACTCCAAGGGGGAGTATTTATGCTCGATAGTGGGTTCATGCCTCCTTTTCGCCTGTGCTCGAGTGACAGAAACGTGACGGGGGAGGATGTGTTGTTGCCACTAGGGAGAAAATAGCGGTGAGAGTGCCCGCGTGTACAATCATTGTTTACATTACATACTTTGTTTAATGCAGTTATATGTTGCTTGCCACTTAATACCTAAGGGGGTTCAGATGATAACCTGAGGGTGGATTATTAGTCATGGATGCAGTTCACGGGAGGATCGCACAATTCACAGATCGTGTCCAGTTTATGCATGCATTACTGTTTTGGATCTAAAATTTCGTGGGAAAGATTTGATGTATGGTGTTATATACACAGTTCAGTACGTGCTCACCAGAACAATAAGCATCCAAATTTCCCACCCGTGAAGCACCTACTAGAGATACGTCAAATTCGTTTTGTTATACAACAAGGACACCTGAGGACATGCTAGAATTCAGAAGATTCATCAGATTAAATTTAGAGACTGAAAAATCTCCATCAGGCATTCACGCCTACAGATCACAGGAAATAGAAAGGAGAAGTAGGAGAGAGAAGTTGCAGACTGCTGGTTGGCCACCGGTAGCTGAGGAGGGGTACCGCCATTGGGGAAAATTCGAGGGCGTCGGACAAGATGGGGCGAGGCGTCGGCCGAAACAAGAACATTTTCCCATTGGCTTCCGTCTAGGGTTCGATCCGAGGGCATAGGAGCGGGAATCACCGGAGCAACGTGGGAGGAGGTGAGGCGGCGGCGGTGGCGCGGTGGTCGCCGGACCTTGTTGTAATGCCCGCACTAAATATCATAGTATTCATCATGTCATGAATGTGCACTACGGTGCAACCTTTATTTGTCAATTGCCCAGCTGTAATTTGTTCATCCAGCATGCTATATTTTATGCAGAGACACCACTAGTGAACGTATGAACCCCGGTCCATTTTTCTACACTGTTAAAACAAACCACCGCAATTTCCTGCTTTCTTTACTTACTGTAAGCATACATTATTTTCCACACTATACATCTAATCTTTGTTTTCAGCAAGACCGGTGAGATTGACAACCTCACTATACCGTTGGGACAAACTATTTTGGTTGTGTTGTGTGTAGGTTCCACGTTTTTGCTGACACCGGTGAAGCGACAGCACCACAGTCAGTGGCATCAACCTTCCAAAGATCATCTTCCTCCTACTGGATTGATAACCTTGGTTCTTAACTAAGAGGAATTTTCTACCACTGTGCTCATCACACCCTCCTCTTGGGGTTCCCAACACGCACCATCATGGTTATTATCTTATTCATTGTTTATGATAAATGTTTATTTATCATGCTGGAATTTTATTAACCGGAAACGTTGATACATGTGTGTTTAATAAACAAACAATGATTCCTAGTAAAGACTCTCTTTTAACTAGCTCGTTGATTAATAGATGATCAAGGTTTCCTGATCATGAACATTGGATGTTGTTAATAACGAGGTCATATCATTAGGAGAATGATATGATGAACATAAACCCAAACTAAGTATAACAATACGATAAAGTCATTTAGTTTATATTGTTACGTCTTACATACGAAGTAACCTCATTCCTTAGACCATGAGATCATGTCAATCACTAATACCGGAAGGGTGCTTTGATGTCATCAAACGCCACGCCGTAACAGGGTGACTATAAAGGTGTTGTTGGGTATTCTGAAAGTATTAGTTGAGGCTCATGGATCAAGAGTGGAATTTGTCCATCCAAATGACGGAGACATATAATCTGGGCCCTCTCAGTGATATCACATCGACACCGCTTGCAAGCATGTGACTAGGTCACAAGGATCTCATATCACGGAACGAGTAAAAGAGTACTTGTCGGTAACGAGATTGAACTAGGTATGGTTGATACCTATGATCGGATCTCGGACAAGTAAAATATCGCGAGACAAAGGGAATTGGTTATGACGTTTATGGTTCACACGATCACTAGATTCATAGTTGAATGTCTAGGATGAAGGGGAACGTAGCATAGAAAACAAAAATTTTCCTACGCGAGAGATACCCGAAAGGCCAAGATCTAATCTAGGAGACGAAGTGCAACGGGCAACAAGAGGGTTAAGGAGAACACATACCCTCGAAGACTCAAAGTGGTACGAGATCAAATCTCGTTGTTGGCGTAGTCGTACTCACACCGATCCCGATAGCGAGAAGATGGGCACCGCAATCCGGCGGTGCATCCGTGATCGGTCACACGTACGGTTGATGACGACCTCCATTCCCTCGTTCCAGCGGGGCGCGGAAGTAGAGGATCCCTCGGAACTCCAGCAGCACGACGGCGTGGTGTGGTGGAGAAAAACATTGCTCAGGGCTTCGCCAAGCGCACGAACAAGTGGTGGAGCAGCGGCAGGAGGGAGGAAGAGATGACACAAGTGTGTGTGTGGGGGAGAGGGAGCTCTCACCCCTCCTTTTATAGGAGGGGATGGCAGCCACGAATTTTTGGCTGCCTCCACCTCTCCCTCATCATGTGAGTGGAGTCTCCACTCAACCCACTCATTCTTCCATGAATTCCCACTCAAAATCCCAAGGGTTTTCTTTAATAAATAAATAAAACAATTTTATTTCTTTATTTTAATATTTGTTAATTCCATTAACAAACATTAACATATAACCCCTTGAGTTAGTTGTTAAATCTATTAACAACCATTTGATAAGAATCCCCTTGAACTATTTCAAAATTACTCGAAACAATTTCGGTGACTATTTCAATATTCCCCGAAACAATTTCGGTGCTGTCCAAACTTTTCTCCGATATTCCGTATCCTCTCAAATGCGTCATCGAACCTTAAGTGTGTCACCCTACGGTTCGCGAATAAGATAGACATGATCGAGACTCCTCTCCGATCAATAATCAACAGCGGGATCTGGAGATCCGTGATGACTCCTATATATTCAACGATGACTCTCGTGATCGTGTGAACCAACAACGCCGTGAACTATTCCCTTTGTCTCGCGATATTTTACTTGTCCGAGATTCGATCATTGGTATCAACCATACCTTGTTCAATCTCGTTACCGACAAGTACTCTTTTCTCGTTCCCGTGATATAACATCTTTTGTGATCATATCACGTGCTTGCAAGCGGTTTCGATGTGATATCACCGAGAGGGCCCAGAGTATATCTCTCCGTCATTTGGATGGACAAATCCCACTCTTGATCCATGATCCTCAACTAATACTTTCCGAATACTCAACGACACCTTTATAGTCACCCTGTTACGGTGTGACGTTTGATGCCATCAAAGCACTCTTCCGGTATCAGTGATTGACATGATCTCATGGTATAAGGAATAAGTTACTTCGTGTGTTTGATATAACAATGTAAACTAAATGACTTGATCGCATTGCTATATTCTCTTTGGGTATATGTTCATCACATCATTCTTCTAATGACATGACCCCGTTATTAATAACATCCAATGTTCATGATCAGGAAACCTTGATCATCTATTAATCAACGAGCTAGTTAAAAGAGAGGCTTTACTAGGAACCATTGTTTGTTTATTAAGCACACATGTATCAACGTTTCCGGTTAATACAATTCTAGCATGAGAAATAAACATTCATCATAAACAAGGAATAAGATAATAACCATTTTATTATTGCCTCTCGGGCATATTCCCTTCAGTCTCCCACTTGCACTAGAGTCAATAATCTAGTCTGTAAGCACTTAACACATATGGCGTTCCAGTGTTATTACCATGCTTCGCATGTGGTAAACATTATCAAAAAGATCTGAACTGTTCAGGTCCTATTGTATTTGCATGTTCTTTGCGTCTACACGCATCACTCATTCTCTAATGAGATGGCTTTGTATATATATGGTCAATTTGTGAAAACTTAATTCCTCAGCTTAAACTGATGTCACTAACATTGTGAAAATGTAGCTTCATAGTGTTAGCATTCTTGGAAATTCACCAAGTTCTGGTGGTACCTTAATTCCTCAGCTTAAACTGATGTTACTAACATTGTGAAAATGTAGCTTCATAGTTTCAGCATTCTTGGAAATTCACCAAGTTCAATAAAGAACTACTTGACACAAAATACGCTTATAATCAGTTGTCAACACAACGATATACTTTAGCCTTTGTTGTAGTATCTGTCACAATATTTCAATTTTGAAACTCTTTCAAATCCAGCATGGAACTTTCTTCCATCCTATTGTGCTACCCTTCATCACACATTTTAATTGAGATAAAACTTCTTGAATAAATGACAAGACTATTAGTGTAACATATTACAACTAATATTTTGTCATTACTACATAGGAAAACATATCCTTAGCATTTCTAAAATGACATAAGGATCTCTCCCACTGTTGTCTAATCATCATATGAATTATCCTGCTATAACATATTATAGCATAGGACTCATCTGGTTGTGTACATAGCATGGAAACATGACTTAGAAATCTTAATTTCAATGATGCTCATCATGTGTCAAAACACATGAATCTTGCTCAATTATTTTCCATGTGACAAGAACTCCTTCTTATCATTTTTATATTGACTTACTTCAATATTTCATCTATGTAATTTGGCTTCAATCATATCAGGCGCTTCAATCCATCTCTTATAGATATCGAAGCCCAATATCTTCTAAGCCTTTCATCAATATGAAATCGAAAATCTTAACCGTGTTAATTTAAAATACATATTTTCCAATCAACCATATGTCATCTACATAAAGTATTGGAAATATGTCATAGCGCTCCCACTTAATTTCTTGTAACTTTACAAGCATCTTTATCGTTCATGATGGAATCAAACTCTTTTGATAACTTCATTAAGGTAAAGATTTCAACTTCGTTATGCTCACTTCAACCATTGAAGTGTGCATACCTTTCTAGAAACCTTTTGAATTTTACAAAAACTCTCAGACTGTGTCAAGTACACATCCTTGATCAAACTTCCTCGAGAGAAGAGTTGGTTTTGTTATTCAACTTCCATATCATAATATGTAACCTTTTGCTAGAACTATCCGCAAAGACTAAAGCATCACTACGGAAGATCAAAATCTTGTAGTAGTTAACTCTTTGAACTTCGTCGAAAACAACTTTTCGATAAGTACAATTTTAATAAGATGTAAAATCCATGTCTTTGTCGCTATATAGACCCTTTTGCTATCGCTAGGCATCATGCCTATCGAAAGGACTACCAAGTCACATACTTGATATTCATACAAGGATACTATGGCGGATATAATGACTCATAGTCAATTTTACGATGCCAGGGCCCATCATTTGCTTCCTTTATAAGGTTCAGGTCCTTTTGTTGTCAAAACAACACTTTACACTTAAACCACAAGTTGTTCTAAGTACAAAGTTTTTGGACTTTACTGGTACAGTTCGCAAACTAATTTTAAGTATCTACAACATTTGTAGTGTCTTCTACTTAGTCAAAATAGTAAACCCCGGAACAACTTCCAGTGCTGCGCTACTCTTGACATGATAACGAAGATTCTCTAACCTCGTTGAGTTTGTACTGTGCTCCCACTCACTTGTTTCGCAAGAACTACTTTCTCGAGAAATCAACCCTTTCTGACAAACAACATTTTTCTTTTGGTTCGGTGATAGGAGAAATACCCAATGTTTTATTTGGGATAACCTTATAAACATATATTTATCCTATTTTGGTTGTAAACATTTTACACATGCTATGCATACCAAAACTTAAGAAAGTGACAATTCGGGTCACTACCCAAACCATATCTTATATGTTGTCAATTTCAGCGGATCATGATGGTGCTCTTTTCAGTGGAAAAACGGTTGTCACTAATGTATAAACTACAAATTATAATGGCAATTTTATTAATCTTACCATGTCAAACAGGGTTTGATTTTGTCTTTTGAATACTCCAATCTAATGTGGGGTATTTGAGAAGTATAAGTTGTAGAACAATTCTGCAACTTCTCAGATGTTTTGCTAAACTTGTAACTCAAACTTTATCCTTTATGATCCAATCATAAATACTTGATTATCTTGTTACATTGATTTTAACTTCATATTAACAACCTTTTGAACCAATTCAAAATGTCAAACTCTGTTCCCTTTAAATAGATATACTCACATATCTACTTAAATCATCGACAAAATTTTATGAAGGAAAAATTAATCCACCATACATGACTACACATAATGGACTATATACATCAATATGTATAATCTCCACTAAATTAGTCGTCCATTCTACTTTGGCCTAAGAACGGAATTCTAGTCATCTTTTGGAAGAGGTCTCACAAGCGTCAATTTATTCAAAACAAAATGACTCCGGAAGTCCATCAATATGGAATTCCTTCATGTTTTCCTTTCCGATATGAACTAAAATGGTGGTGCCACAATTTAAGTGAAACTCTTTTACGTCTTGCAACGTTTAGCATTCAGTCTTATAGATGTTTACTTTACCAACATGATTTATATTAACATATCCATCAATTATGGAATATGGTCATCGTTTGAACAATCTCATTTGTTCTCACAAAAGACTAGAACAAAATAACAAATTATTAAGTTCTTCAAATAAATCTTGACTGTTTGGTTCGATACGACAATGAACACAATAACACTTTACTTATGTTCTTGTCATAATCGATTCCACATCTATTACTAGTTCCTTTTAGGCCCTTGCATTGCGTTGCTTTGTATGACAACTCATACCAACCAATGTGGTATCAAAATACCAAAAATACTTTGTTAACTAGTAATACATCTATAACTTGTATATCAAGTATATACTCCTGAGCTGGACTTTTCCAGTTATCTTCTTTTCTGCCATATATCTATTTGTAATTCTATTTTCAACATTCCCTTTCCTTTATAGAAGAATCATTCAACATCAAACAATGCTAGTCTTACTAGCTCATTTTCTTTGGCGTGTTAGTCATATACTATCACCCATTGAGTCATACTTTCAGTTTGATTGTTCTACTAATATCACCATATTAATAGCATTCTTCTAGATTCCACTCTTAGCAATTTCCAAGTAAGGTAAACTACTTTACCCATACTTCTAATCCATCCCATCATAACAATTTTATGATTAAGTTACTATAGCTCGAAGGAAGGGATTTAGAGGATAATTTTGAGCGCCCAACTTCTTGGAATATTCAAACGCCTAGCGTCTTCAATCATTGCATATATTCAGATAATATAAGCAAACATTGTCACGCTAAATTTGCATATATTCAGATAATATAAGCAAACATTGTCACGCTAAATTATACTCAGTCATGTTGCCACAAATAAGTTTCTAGATATCAATATATCTTTCACTTGATTGTTTCTGAAAACAACTCTTTTCAGTTCCTAAATCACCTTGATCAACAAAACATTCTTTTGAAGATAAAGTAATACGGAAGCAACCATGACTCTGGATTCTAAGTAGGAATTATTTGCTCTCTAGATGAATCAATCATTAACCACATGGATCCAGGTAGGAAATACCAAAAATCTACAATAGGACTCAATTTTAAATTTCACTAATACGGTACCAATCTTAAATGGTATTTACCAGATCATAACAGTTATATCTCAATTAACAATCTAAGTGTAAGGCAATTATAGATGCCAATGAATACTACAATTTGTGCAAATTCACTTTGATTGGTTGTTCATGATAAATAAGTTCAAGTTAATTCAAAAATTAAACCATGAACTCCCACTCAAAAACAACATCCCTCTTAGTCGTCTTTAGTGATTACACGAACCAAATTCACTACACCAAAACCGATCATCACGTGAGATGATGTAGTTTCAAAGGCGAACATCGACATGTTCATCATATCATCCATATGACTCATGCTTTACCTTTCGGTTACATGTTCCGAGGCCATGTCTGTACATGCTAGGCTCGCCAAGTAGAACCGTAGTATTGCGTGTGTTTCAAGGCCATGTCTGTACATGCTAGGCTTGAAAACACCCGTTGTATGCGAACGTTGAGTCTATCACACCCGATCATCACGTGGTGTCTCGAAACGACGAACTTTCTTAACGGTGCATACTTAAGGAAGAACACATTATTATCTTGATATTAAGTGTGAGGGATCATCTTATAATGCTACCATCGTTATCTAAGCAACACAAGATGCATAAAAAGGATTAACATCACAGACATCACATGAAAGGATAACGTGATATGATATGGTCCTTCTTGCACTTGATATCCATCATGTGCATTATGGTATGATCTCAATCATTCCACCGGCGTGGTACCAAGTACCACGGTACCCCAAACTTGATTGTCCATCAATAAGAAGACAACCATATGGATACCTTCCGGTATATCAATAATTTACAAAATAGATCATCTCATAATCAAATTTGTAATATTGACCATATCACATCACATGCCCAGCAAAAACTAGTTAGACGCTTCTAATTTATTTTTGCATATTTTACGTGGCTTAGGGCTTTCGAGCATAGAACCGTTCATACCTACGAACATCAACCACAACGTTGATAAACACATTTTTAACAACCCTTCATAGATTAGATCTTAACTATAGTAGGAGAAACAGACACCCGCAAGCCACTTATGCAATACAAGTTGCATGTCAGTTGTGGAACAAGTCTCATGTACGTGGACATGTAAGGTTAGTCCGGGCCGCTTCATCCCACTATGCCACTAAGATCATAAAATAGTCAAGGAGGTAATAACATGATCATCAACGCCCACATACACCTATGTGTTCTACCCGTACAAAACATCTACGCATAGATCCGGCTCTGATACCACTGAAGGGGAACGTAGCATAGAAAACAAAAATTTTCCTACGCGAGAGATACCCGAAAGGCCAAGATCTAATCTAGGAGACGAAGTGCAACGGGCAACAAGAGGGTTAAGGAGAACACATACCCTCGAAGACTCAAAGTGGTACGAGATCAAATCTCGTTGTTGGCGTAGTCGTACTCACACCGATCCCGATAGCGAGAAGATGGGCACCGCAATCCGGCGGTGCATCCGTGATCGGTCACACGTACGGTTGATGACGACCTCCATTCCCTCGTTCCAGCGGGGCGCGGAAGTAGAGGATCCCTCGGAACTCCAGCAGCACGACGGCGTGGTGTGGTGGAGAAAAACATTGCTCAGGGCTTCGCCAAGCGCACGAACAAGTGGTGGAGCAGCGGCAGGAGGGAGGAAGAGATGACACAAGTGTGTGTGTGGGGGAGAGGGAGCTCTCACCCCTCCTTTTATAGGAGGGGATGGCAGCCACGAATTTTTGGCTGCCTCCACCTCTCCCTCATCATGTGAGTGGAGTCTCCACTCAACCCACTCATTCTTCCATGAATTCCCACTCAAAATCCCAAGGGTTTTCTTTAATAAATAAATAAAACAATTTTATTTCTTTATTTTAATATTTGTTAATTCCATTAACAAACATTAACATATAACCCCTTGAGTTAGTTGTTAAATCTATTAACAACCATTTGATAAGAATCCCCTTGAACTATTTCAAAATTACTCGAAACAATTTCGGTGACTATTTCAATATTCCCCGAAACAATTTCGGTGCTGTCCAAACTTTTCTCCGATATTCCGTATCCTCTCAAATGCGTCATCGAACCTTAAGTGTGTCACCCTACGGTTCGCGAATAAGATAGACATGATCGAGACTCCTCTCCGATCAATAATCAACAGCGGGATCTGGAGATCCGTGATGACTCCTATATATTCAACGATGACTCTCGTGATCGTGTGAACCAACAACGCCGTGAACTATTCCCTTTGTCTCGCGATATTTTACTTGTCCGAGATTCGATCATTGGTATCAACCATACCTTGTTCAATCTCGTTACCGACAAGTACTCTTTTCTCGTTCCCGTGATATAACATCTTTTGTGATCATATCACGTGCTTGCAAGCGGTTTCGATGTGATATCACCGAGAGGGCCCAGAGTATATCTCTCCGTCATTTGGATGGACAAATCCCACTCTTGATCCATGATCCTCAACTAATACTTTCCGAATACTCAACGACACCTTTATAGTCACCCTGTTACGGTGTGACGTTTGATGCCATCAAAGCACTCTTCCGGTATCAGTGATTGACATGATCTCATGGTATAAGGAATAAGTTACTTCGTGTGTTTGATATAACAATGTAAACTAAATGACTTGATCGCATTGCTATATTCTCTTTGGGTATATGTTCATCACATCATTCTTCTAATGACATGACCCCGTTATTAATAACATCCAATGTTCATGATCAGGAAACCTTGATCATCTATTAATCAACGAGCTAGTTAAAAGAGAGGCTTTACTAGGAACCATTGTTTGTTTATTAAGCACACATGTATCAACGTTTCCGGTTAATACAATTCTAGCATGAGAAATAAACATTCATCATAAACAAGGAATAAGATAATAACCATTTTATTATTGCCTCTCGGGCATATTCCCTTCATAGGAGTCATTATGGATCTCCAGATCCCGCTATTGGCTATTGATCAGAGAATTGTCTCGATCATGTCTACATTATTCACGAACCTTAGGGTGACACACTTAAGGTTCGATGACGCGTTTGAGTGGATACGGTATATCGGAGAAAAGTTTGGACAACACCGAAATTGTTTCGGGTAATTTTGAAATAGTTCAAAGGGATTCTTTTCAAATGGTTGTTAATAGATTTAACAACTAATTCAAGGGGTTATATGTTAATGTTTGTTAATGGAATTAACAAATATTAAAATAAAGAAATAAAATTATTTTATTTATCTATTAAAGAAAACCCTTGGGATTTTGAGTGGGAATTAATGGAAGAATGAGTGGGTTGAGTGGAGACTCCACTCACATGATGAGGGAGAGGTGGAGACACTCAAAAATTTGTGGCTGTGTCATCTCTTCCTCCCTCCTCCCGCTGATCCACCTCATGTCCATGCGCTTGGAGAAGCCCTGAACGAAGTTTTCTCCATCACACCACGTCGCCGTGATGCTGAAGTTCCGAGGGATCCTCTACTTTCGCTGCCCCACTGGATCGAGGGAACGGAGGTCGTCATCGAGTTGTACGTGTGACCGAGTGCGGAAGCGTTGCCGGATTGCAGTGCTCATCTTCGCGATCTTGAGATCGATGTGAGTACGAATACATCACCAACGAGATTTGATCTCGTAACGCTTTGTGTCTTCGAGGGTATGTTTTCCTAAGACTCTTTCTCCCCGTTGCTTTCATCTCCTAGATTAGATCTTGGCCCTTCGGGTTTATCTCGCGTAGGAAATTTTTTGTTTTCTATGCAACGAACCCTTCACAAACAGACCCACAAAGCAGCCATCACACGCAGGCCCGCCTGGCCATGGTCTGGTCCACACACTCATGGCCACCACCGCCGCCAGATCTCGGCCCGCATGGCCAAGGTCTGACTTGTGGCCACTGCCACCACGGACGGGTCGTCTCCGACTACCATCGCCCCCACCCGACACCGTGCACGAGTAACAACGAACTCCACCCCCAAACTCGCACCCACCGACCACCGTTCGAAACACCGCCGAGGTCCAGCCCTTTCCATCGCAGCCAGCATTGCGAGACGGACGCCGCCGTGAGATTCGGACCCTCCTGGCCCAAATCGGACACACCGCCATCCCAGTACGCGCCACCGGCTAGGAAGGACCGTCAAGCATGGGGGATTATCGAGTCCACCGGGTATGGATCGCGAGGGGGTCGCAGCCGGGCAACCACTGCTAGATCTAGGCCCGCCTGGCCCAGATCTAGCCCACAAACTCGCACCTTACCGAGCGGCCACGAGCAAAGCCTCCATGCCTACGAGCACCACCGGCGATCTGCCCTCATCGCACAGACCCGGGACAACAATAACACAGCGTCAACGACGTTCGGCCTAGCGGCGCATAGCAACGAAACAACACCGACGACGACCGAGCCCACCTAGGCCCAGATGCAGCCCGCCCAGGCGGACCCCCCGCATCTTCCGTCTTCCGCGGCCGCACGAGGAGGAGATGTGTCGCCGCTCCTTGCCGTGGGCATCCCGTGCCCCAGCGCCAACGTCCCGGGCCGCCCGCCGCTACAAAGACGCAGTAGAACCGCGACGGAGAGGAACGCCCCGCCGCCACCTTCCTTGGGGGCATGCCCGGGCTTTTGCCGTTGTCTCCTCCTCCAGCGACGGCGAAGCGTGGTGGGGGCGAGGGTTTCCTAGCGGCGGCGGCTAGGGTTCCCCGTGTCACTAGAGCGGGCGACGCGGGGGCGGGCGACCGAGCAAAACGTTATCTGCTCAGCAGTATGGAGAACGCAAATGGTTCCCTCTATACATGTTTTAGTCTAGATACATCTATTTTGTCTAATTTTGTGACACTTATTATGAGACAGAGAGGGGGGAGTATATTATAATTATTTCGGCAAAGTTAGAAAAAAAAAATGTTAGACAGCCGAGTACACCATCTTCACGTGAAAAAAGAGTAATACTCCATCATTAATTCAATCAGGCAATGGCCTAAGTGGTTATCTCGGCCAAAACTCAAGTCCGGGATTCTATTACCAGCCGGCAAGGTTGGTCAGCCGATTAAAATGCAAAAAAAAAATCCGGGATTTTATTTTATTATTAGTAGACCCAAACTTTCACTTCCTTAATTCAGCCAGCAACGCCATTGATCTAGACCTAGAACGGGGTGTTACCGATAAGTGGACTGACCGAGGCATCTACCTATCCATCCAACATGGGCCACACTCGGGCTCGGACCCGATGTACCGTGCACATAAACAAAGACGATAAACGCCCCAAAACAGAACAACAAAATCGCACGTACGAACCAGGGGTCGCGTGAGCCCCCCAGCGGCCGCGATCCAGCATCCTGCAGGTCGAATCCGGCGAATTATCACGCCATCAGGGGACGGGGGATGGGGACGCTGCGTAACCGAACGGAGGAGGATATGGACGTGGACAATGCCCGCGCCCTCGCGACGGAGGAGGAACGCCGCGAGATCGAGATCAGGAGGAAGAGAGGACCCGAGGCAGAGGAGGAGGGCGACGATCTCTACACCTTCCCGCTCGACAATCGGTCCGGGAAGCTTGCCAAGTGAAACACGTGGGAGAAGAAGGCGGAGGCGAGCGGCGCCGTACGTGCAGGAGCTTGCGCGTAGGCTCATGTACGGACAGGCCAGGGGCATCCGCTGCCGCCGGTCCCCCCGGCCGTCGACACCGGCCGCGCGCGTGGACTCACGGATTGTTAGGCTAGAACCACCTCTTGTCGATGATGCGACACGGAATATCGTAACTGAACGAACTGGATTTGGATGCCGTGCTGCTTCGCCTTAAGTTTTGTTTTTAATCAAGTCACACCCATTAACTATTGTGTGTTCGACAATAAAAATTGATGTAACCCATAATTTGTTTGCATTTTTTATTTAGGTAAACTTTATTTTTGCTACTCATCCCTCTATCCAAAAAAAATGTCTTAACTTTGTCCAAATTTGCATGTATCTAGACACATTTTAGCGTAAAGATACATATAAATTTAGACAAAATTGAGACATCATTTTTAGGACAGACGGAGTAGTACATTCTTTTTACAAGCCAATCTGATCTACCATATGTACATGAAAAATATTATTCTACAATTTTCTCTCACAACAACAATATTTTTTAAAAGCGTGTAAAATACAAGAAAAAATACATTCAAATGTAGTGAACTATATATTTATAATGTTTTAAATTATACTCCCTCGGTTTTTCAATGTAAGGTATATAGTTTTTTGAGAAAAAATTGTTTATTATGATTTATGGAAAATTTTAGCCATCCACAACTGACTCCCAATATGTTCAATTTGTGACTATTAGGGACTCCCCACTCGCGATTTTTTGTAACATAAAATGATTCCATCGTATGCCAAATACCCACGTCTTAATATTCACGCAGAAAACTATACGACTTACATTCAGAAACGGTGGGAGTATCGATCAAACATACTTTCTACATTCATGGTTAGTCGTAATAGAAAAGGTTCAACACAAAGGGTAAAAAAATGTTCCTGCAAGGAGATTGATCCATCCGAAGACACTCAATATACAGCAGTATGGAGCAAAATCTCCTTTGGTTTCCCCGCCAAATGTTATTGGTCCTTTGGAGTTTCGCTAAGAATATATGCAACAAAGATAAATGCACAAATATCATGGACTCATGGGTCTCATTGTTGCATTTTCAAGCCAACATATATAAGTAACAATAAAGTTTGTATTTCATTTATCTATTGTTTGCATGTTTTAATTTGGTCGCTAAATCCTAAAACTATGCAACTTGAATCATTATCGTTTAGCTCACTAAACACGCATATTTGGTTGCTAGAACGAAAAGGAGATCGGCTCTTGGATGAGATATTTGGTTATAATAACACATTCCTTAGCTTAGAAACCGGTTCAATCGACTACTTACTTAAATGAAATAAGAACCATCTTTTGGGATAAGTTCTCATTGTGATTAGAATGACCAGCACGAAAGCATTGATCTTCTAGGTCTCATAAATAGGCCTTGGCTCCGTAGCAGTCCTTCTTAAGCATGTGATGGAGCTCAAAAACGGCGTTAGGCCGCGAGGGCAACTGATGACCATTCAGTCTATTGATAGGACAGTCACTACTGAAACCCCTTTCTATGTCCTTACGAAGATGGAATACGATCTTAAACTTAGACGAGTTGCTAACCGAAGGCAAAAACCTGGGATTTATGGAGTATGTACCTCGATTTCCAACGGGAAAAGTCATATCTAATAGAGGTCGGTGCATTATTATAGAAATTTATATTGATTAATTGCATGTGTTGTTTAAACACTTGGGCCATCATAGGTTTTAACCTTATGCAAATAATAAGTATCTCAAAATACAATTCAACCGAATAAACTAATCAAAATATCCTATACATTTCTTGATGTAAAATTATGATAAATTGACAAGTGTTGAATCCTCACAATAAAAGTGATGTAGCAATTTTTTTGCTAGATTAAGAGGTAATGTTTGAGGGTTCACGGGCTGTCACCAACTCAGTTCTTTATAAGACTTCGGATACCAACAAGGTTTGTTCCACCTGTCGCTGAAAACGTCAATCTGATCACTACAACCGTGGTAATTTCACACACGTGACAACATAGCTAAAATTAAACAAAGAAAAAAATACAAAAAATAATAAGAAAACTACCAAATAGAAGAAGCTTGCTAAAATTGCACATAATAGTTTGAAGGACACAATTAGAAATCATGAACAATGAGTAGATTATTTCTATTTCTATTTATTTAAATCTTCACACTTCCTCTTATTTTTTATCCAATACTTCCATAAAAATCAAGCTTTTATAGATTACAATAGCTTTAGTATTTTTAAGCTATCGGCTCAACTGTAGCATCAAGTCGATACAGCCAAAAAAAGTTTACATATGGCATCTACATATTCTCTCAAGGACCGAACACTCTTGAAAAAAGGATGTCAGACAGATACAAACAATCCTAATACAGAAAAGACGACGCCGTTGGGGTCATGAGCTCCGGGAAAGGGGGGAGTCCGTTGGGGAGATTCTGGTGCATTGCACCGAAAGATGACACCGACGAGCTGGAAGAGACCAATGAGGGGAGGAAGGTGACTCCCGGGCTGGAGTACCTATGCCGGTCGCTGGCGGAAGATGGACGTCACGATCTGCGGGCGCTATCTGCAAGGGAGGAGAATAGAAGGAGAAACAAGCCTACACTCATGGTGCTGCTGGACGAAGGTACGTTGTCTCCAGCTCTAACAATGCTTCTCTAATCAATGCCTTCAACGACATGGCAAGCTCGAGGGGTGCAAAGGATGTTCGGGCGACAGTGCTCTCGCTGACGACATTCACGCTGGAGAGTTTTGATCCCTCCGAATGGATTGATACGTCATAAACGTATCCTTAATTTATGATGTTCCGTGTTGTTTTCATGTTATTCCCTACATGTTTGCTATACACTTTATGTCATTTTTATCGATTTCCGGGACTAACCTATTGACAAGATGCCAGAGAGCCAGTTCCTTGTTTTCTGCTCTTTTTAGTTTCAGAAAAGTTGTTCTGGAAATATTCTCGGAATTGGAAATTCGAAGCCCAGAAGTCCTAGAATTCCTGAAGGTTCCACGGAGTCCCGAAGAGGCCCGGAGGGGGGCCACAGGGGGGCCACACCATAGGGCGACACGCCCCCTAGCCGCGCATGGGGGTGGTGTGGGCCCCTCGGGCGTCCATCGCCATCACCCATTCGCCTATTTATTCCCCCAATACATCAACCCTATTAAGATACCACTTCGTCCCGAGAAACAGCAGAGGCCGCCTTCATCGTCATCCCGAGATCGGAAGGGTTCTGGAGTTCTCCTCGGCACCCCGCCGGGAGGGGAATTCATCACCGAAGGGGTCTACACCATCATGCCCTCCTTCGAAGTGATGCGTGAGTAGTTCATCCACTGACTACGGGTACATAGCAGTAGCTAGATGGTTATCTTCTCCACTTTGTACCTCATTCTTAGATTTCGTGAGCTGCCCTACATGATCGAGATCATCTTTATGTAATGCTACATGTTGTGTTTGTTGGGATCCGATGAATGTTGAATGCTATGTCTTCTGATTATCAGTCTATCATGTTATATTCATGCATATGTTATTTATGATCTTGCATGATCTCCGTTATTAGTAGATGCTCTGGCCAAGTAGATGCTAGTAACTCCAAGAGGGGGTATTTATGCTCGATAGTGGGTTCATGCCTCCTTTGCATCTATGCTCGAGTGACATAAACGTGACAGACGGAGGATGTGATGTTTTGCCATTAGGGAGAAAACAACGGTGTTTACTTAGTTTACATTGTTTACATTACACAATTTGCTTATTGCGATTATCTGTTGCTTGTAACTTAATACCCAACGTTTGTTCGGATGATATTCGGAGGGGGGATTATTAGTCATAGATGCAGTTGGATGAAGGTCTATGTATCTTGTTGTAATGCCCGCATGAATCACATAGTACTCCTTATGTCTTGCATATGCACTAAAGTGCAGCCTTCATTTCTTTCAATTGCCCAGCTGTAATTTGTTCACCAGACATGTTATTTATATTTTATGGAGAGACACTTCTAGTGAACTGTGGACCCCGGTCCATTTTTTCATTCTGATAATACACACACTACTTCCACTGCTTTCACACTCTTGCTCATGTTTTCATACTGTTTTCCACACCATATGTTTAACCTCTTTGTTATCAGCAAAATCGGTGAGATTGACAACCTCACTGCTTCGTTGGGGAAAAGTGAATTGTTTGTATTGTGTAGGTTCCACGTTGCTGCTGAACCGGTAGTGCGCCCTGCCATCTCAGCTGCATCAACCTTCTGAAGTTACTCCTTCCTCCTACTGGTCGATTCAACCTTGGTTTCTTTCTGAGGGAAAACTACTGTTGTTCTTATCATACCTTCCTCTTGGGGTTTCCCAACGAGTGCAAGACCTGCACCATCAAGCTATTTTCTTGCTGTTGCTGGGGAGGAAGAGAATTTCTGCAAGGGGAGTCTCTCACCTCCAATCATTTTTACTTTGTTATTGTTTTTCTTGTTACTTGTTTAGTATGATTGCTATCAATGTTTGATGCCTTTGAAACCAGATCTTATTGGCAAGGTGGGTTCACGGATGAACAACAAAAATATTATAAGTAATATCGATTTTCACAAAAAAGGATACACTTATGGGAGAAAATTAATAAATTGCATGACTATGCTAAAAACTTATGCTCTACTTATAATTTTACTTATTTCTTTGATAAATCATGTTGCTGTAGGAGGTATAAACACCTCCCTTTTAAATGTGAGTATAATGATAATGTTACCATATCTTCTTATGTTAAGGGAAATTATGGATTTGATGATGTGGAACAAATTGAGGAATTTATTGCTTGGAAGGGTGCATTTGAAATTGCTTATTTGCTTGAAAGTATTGATGAAGCACCTTATAAATATGAGATTTATGATATACTTGAATATTTCTTTGATAACTACAAGGATTGTAATTACTACATACTTCAATATCTTAATCAATTCTCTCCCCCAAAGGGAGAGACTAATGCCTTGCAGGAACCTATGGAAGAAGAAACTGCTGAATCTGGAAGCTCATTGGATGAAAAAGAGGAGGAGAGTGATGATCAAGAGGAGGAAGAATGGAGCTACCCATGTCTACCTCCCAATTATAGTGACTCTTTAACTCATACATTATTTGATGAAAGTTATGATCCTATTGATTCTTTTGAAATATCCCTTTTAATGAAATTGATACTTGCTATACTTGTGACCTTGATACTACTATGGATGGAACTTGTGAGAAGGATATTGCTACTGTTATCTATGATAATCCATGCTACTTTGATAAATCCTATGATAATCCTCTATTTATTCCAACTATTGATATGCATGATAATGAGGAAGTTTGCTTAGAAAATTTATGTGATAATGCTCTTGATGATGGTCCTATGTTACTTGATGTTATAAATTATAATGCAACTGAAAATAAGATTGCTATTAGTAGTCCCATACCTTGTATGAGTGATCAATCATCTTGTTTTGCTATTGCTAAAAGTGGGAAAGAAGAGGTCTTTATCTTTAATTTCGATCCCACAGTTTTGGAGCTTGATATGAATTGTGTGTTTTTAGACCATGACAAACATGTTTTATGTGATACTTATGTTGTTGAGTTTGTTCATGATGCTACTGAAAATTATTATGAGAGAGGAAAATATGGTTGTAGGAATTTTCATGTTACTAAAACACCTCTCTTTTTGTTGAAAGTTTTGAAGTTGCTCTTGTTCTACTTTCCCATGATTTCTAGTTTGAGATTATTTAACTTATTTCTTTACAAAATTCCTATGCATAGGAAGTGGGTTAGACTTAAATTTGTTTTATACTCACTTTTATATGCTTCTTCACTTAAGAACACTTGATTCCACTTTTCTCTGCCTAGCTAAAAGGCGTTAAAGAAAAGCACTTCTTGGGAGATAACCCATGGTTTTATTTTTTGCTTGTTTTTCTCTGTTTTGTTTGAGTCAAGGGGTTTTATACTTATGTAGCAACTACTTTGTATCTTTATTTTCATGTTTTAGTTGTGCCAAGTAAAGTTTCTGACGAGAGTTGGAGTTGGTTTTGGATTTATATGCAGGAAACAGATTTATGCTGTCCACCGTAAACAATCGCATAATTCACAGGAAAATCAAAATTACCTCAATTTTTTTGTGCTTATTCCTCAGCTAATTCCGAAACTTTTTCGTTCTTTAAGTTTTATCATCTGATAACGTAAGTGCCTTGAAAAAATTCGTCTTTACAGACTGTTCTGGTTTTGGCAGATTCTGCTATTTTTCTTGCATTTGCTCTTTTACGATGTCAAATAGATTTCTTTGCTTCAGAAACATCAGTGGATGTAGCTAATGTTTAAAAGTATAAATAGCACTTGTGCCCATAAAGAACCCATGGATTTTTTATTGTTTCACTAACCCTCTAATGCGAATTACTCTTTGAGTGTGGTGTGAAGGAAGTTTTCAAGTGTCAAGAGAAGAGGGTGATATATGTGATCAAGAAGAGTGCAAGGTCAAAGCTTGGGGATGCCCCCGTGGTTCATCCCAGAAAAATATAAGAAGATTCAAGAATTTAAGCTTGGGGATTCCCAAGTCATCCCCATATTCACCAACAATCTATCAGGTCACTTCTAGTGAAACTATATTTTTATTCGGTCACATCATATGAAGTTTACTTGGAGCGTCTGTTTGTTTTTATTTTGTTTTCTCTTATTTTATTTTGTTTTATTTGCTTAAATAATATAGTTGGACCCTAGCATTCCTTGTTTGGGAGAGAGACACGCTCCGATTTTTTGTTTGAATACTCGTTATGCTCATATTCTTAGTTTTTCTTCTAGCTGCTGCAAAATTCCTGTTTAGCTTTTGTTTTCTTTGCATCTCTTATTCAGAGATGTTAGTTTTAGTAGTGTTATGTGAGTACTATCGTGTTTTCTTGCTGTATCATTTAGAGAGTTTTTGTTAAAACATAATTTGTATGGTGCTTGTTGGGAAAAGAAACTACTGCTTGAAGTAGAATTTATAACGGTGCAAATAGAAGCTTGTATAGACTATGGATAGACTTTTTCATATCATGATAGATGTTATTTTAATTCTAAAGCCTAGTGTTTATTTAGTAGCATGATTTTTCTCAAATAGCTGAGAGTTTTGAATGTGCCATTGAAAGAATTATGAGTTGTTCTTGTCATTTTGAAGCATAAATTTGTGGTGTTCTCCTTTGAATGTTTTATTTGGTTGACTTGACGCATGCTTAAACCATGTTTATGACTACGAACCAGTCACTTATAGCCTCTATGATCATTTAGTTTTTGAACTTGTGGTACCACTTATGCTTTGATTAATGATGTTTATGTCGCTATGCATGATTATGGCCATTATGCTCTCTTGATTTGTTGCTCCCATTCTTTAGCTAGCCTCCACCTATACTGAGTATGAGCTCTACTCATGCATCAAACTCCCAAAAACCAAAGTTTCCCAAATGTGTCCACCATACCTACCTTCATGTGGTATTTAACTGCCACTCCAAAGTAAATTGCTCATGTGTTACCTTTAAAACCTTCAAAATTACTCCTGTTTTGTGCTCATGTTTTAGCTCATGAGGACGTAAGTAGAGAATTTTTTATATCACTTGTTGATTGGACTTTCACACCCTGGACTGGTGGCTTCATCCTCTTATCCCATTGATAGAAGAGCTGGCAGCGGGGTGCCCAGCTCCAAAGTAATACTCCAAATTCTCTTCACTATTTTTTCCCTTGATTTCTTAGTCAAAGCATAATTGTGTAAACAAAAGAGAAAGAGGGATGACCTTCTTCCTAGATATGTCCTTCTATGGGAGCCGCTCTTTTGAAGTCTAGTTGCCTTGTGACGTACTGTATTTTTTGTTTACCATTCGTTGACATAAACATACACCTCTCTTAAAAACATTTTATACCTCTGTTTAATAAAATAAAAAGCTCTAGCACATGAGTTGATCCATGCTTCCCTCTGCGAAGGGCCTTTCTTTTACTTTTATGTTCAGTCTCCATCTTCTAACTTTATGCACAGTTGAGAGAGCATGGTTTCCATTCTGAGTTCAAAGTGCATTTGTCCCAGAAACATTATTAATTGATTCATGATGTGTTATTCTTTGTTCTCTAATTATTTGATCTAGTCTTTCTCATGAACTTTCAAGGTGTCCTGGCATTTATGTTTTGCCCCACTCTTAAGGACAAGCGAATTATCACTTTTCCATGTTATCTATATGCTTGAAACAAACGTATATCTTTCAGTGCATTATTATTCATGATCTTTTATTTGTGTTAATTCTCATGATGCAAGGTGATTTCTATGCTTTATTGTTAAAATTTTATTTATCATGCTTGTGTTTAAAGTTCTATGATGTCATCTTACATATGCTTTTACATTATTGATGATCAAGTTTATGTTGGTAGCATGTCACCTAGAAATCATGTGTTTTTATCTTTTACCTACTCGAGGACAAGTAGGAACTAAGCTTGGGGATGTTGATATGTCATAAACGTATCCTTAATTTTTGATGTTCCATGTCGTTTTAATGTTATTTCCTACATGTTTCCTATACACTTTATGTCATTTTTATCGATTTCGAGACTAACCTACTGACAAGATGCCATAGAGCCAGTTCCCTGTTTCTGCTGTTTTTAGTTTCAGAAAAATTTGTTTTGGAAATATTCTCGGAATTGGAAAATTCGAAGCGTGGAAGTCTTAGAATTACCGAAGGTTCCACGGAGGGGGGGCCACAGGGGGGCCGCGCCTGGGGGTGGTGTGGGCCCCTCAGGCGTCCACCGCCATCGCCCTTTCGCCTATTTATTTCCCCCGATACATCAACCCTAAAAAGATACCACTTCGTCCTGAGAAACACCAGAGGCCGCCTTCATCGTCATCCCGAGATCGGAAGGGTTCTGGAACTCTCCACGACACCCTGCTGGGAGGGGAATTCATCACCGGAGGGGTCTACACCACCACGCCCTCCTCCGAAGTGATGCGTGAGTAGTTCATCCCTGGACTATGGGTCCATAGCATTAGCTAGATGATTGTCTTCTCCACTTTTTTTCTCATGTTTAGATCTCGTGAGCTGCCCTACATGATCGAGATCATCTTTATGTAATGTTACATGTTGTGTTTGCTGGGATCCGATGAATGTTGAATGCTATGTCTTATGATTATCAATCTATCATGTTATCTTCATGCATATGTTATTTACGATCTTGCATGCTCTCCGCTATTAGTAGATGCTCTAGCCAAGTAGATTCTAGTAACTCCAAGAGGGAGTATGTCTGCTCGATAGTGGGTTCATGCCTCCTTTGCATCTGTGCTTGAGTGACAGAAACGTGATGGATGGAGGATGTGTTGTCGCCATTAGGGAGAAAACAACGGTGTTTACTTAGTTTACATTGTTTACATTACACACTTTGCTTACTGCGATTATCTGTTGCTTGCAACATAATACCTAACATTTGTTCGGATGATATTCGGAGGGTGGATTATTAGTCATAGATGCAGTTGGATGACGGCCTATGTATCTTATTGTAATTCCCGCATGAATCACATAGTAATCTATATGTCTTGCATATGCACTACGGTGCAACCTTCATTACTATCAATTGCCTAGCTATAATTTGTTCACCACACATGTTATTTATCTTTTATGGAGACACCTCTAGTGAACTGTGCACCCCGGTCCATTTTCTCATTCTGATAATACACACAGTGCTTCCACTGCTTTCACACTGCTACTCCTGTTTTCATACTGTTCTCATACTGTTTTCCACACCATACGTTTAACCTCTTTGTTTTCAGCAAAACCGGTGAGATTGACAACCTCACTGCTTCGTTGCGGCAAAGTGAATTGTTTGTGGTGTGTAGGTTCCACGTTGTGGCTGAACCAGTAGTGTGCCCTGCCATCTCAGCTGTATCAACCTTCTGAAGCTACTCGTTCCTCCTACTGGTCGATGCAACCTTGGTTTCTTTCTGAGGGAAAACTGCTGCAGTGCTCATCATACCTTCATCTTGGGGTTTCCCAACGAGTGCAAGACCTGCACCATCATGGATCATCATGGAGCTTCATCGTAGACGTGGATGTCGGCATCACAAGTGGGTTCAACGATGCAATCGTCGACATGGTGAACCGTCACGGACGGCAAAGTCATGGCCCATGAATAGCGGATTAGATTCATTCAAATTTCCAAACTCAAAGGTGTTTAGCGGACGTACGGGCGTGCTTAACAGAATTAACCTGGGATGCTACCGATCAAATCAGAAGGTTAAGCAAGGCCATACGGGCCTTCGACCTACTCCTCCCGTTTCCATACCCGCGAGGACCACAGAGAGCTCCGCCATACAGTTTGTGTTTTAGCATCGCTGGTTTCCAGCGCCCATCGTATCTGCTCCTACGATGGCGCACAACGGAAGCAGTTGGGGGCCGGGCGAGCAGCAAGGGAGAGATGCGGGTCGTGGAGGCCTTGGCGGCAACCCCGTCAGGGGTGGTCTGGCCGGGCAAGGGTACAGAAACTTTCACCATGGTGGTCCTAGCGGCACAACCGGATATGGCGATTATCAGCAGCAGCAGCATGGGAATTTTGAGGCGAACAATGGGGCTCGGCTCGGTAACTTCAATGCAGGAACCGGATTTGGAAACCAAAATGGCTATGTAAAGAAAAATGGCGATTGTTTTCGTAGGCCCTTTGTCGTGGCGTTTTCACGGCAAGTGTCCTCATGTGAGAACTAGATTGCGAGGCCATTGCCACTAAGAAAAACTTCGAAAGGGTTAAGGAGGAAACAAGAGACGCAAGTTTACCCAGGTTCGGCCCCCCCGGTTGAGGGTAAAAACTACTCTTGCCTTCTTAGTATTGGGAAATAATGTCTCGATTACAAAGGGCGATTCCGGCTCTCAATGTCTCAAGCTACATTGCTATCAACTTAGAATATCTTTATATACATCCTAGGGTCTCGCCTTATATAGTGGATGAGTCCCCCGGGTTACACAGGGATCCGGGTTGTACCCGTCCTCGGAGTCCTAGTCTTTTCCAGTTCCTGGTCGTCCCGTCCGGTTCTCCTCATGACCCGGTCGTTCCCGTCCAGCCTTGGGCTGCTCTCCAGGTGTTGGGCCTCTGAGTCCTCTAGCCCGGACCATGGGACGGTTCCTCTGTCCTTCCGGGTTACGCTCACGGTAACCCGGATCTTCTTCTGCCGAGTGACCATCTCTTATCCGGCTCTTCTTGGTATAAACCGGATATGGTGCCTTGAACCGGCTTAGGTAAATGCTGGTTTATATGGGTGGTTGGTGAGGCTCCCCCTCACCTATTCCCCCAACATTAGCCCCCAGGTTAATGTGAACATTTAATTTAAAACTTACGTCGTTCGCGTTAAGCTATTCCCGACACAACTCAAACACAAATCATTTGTTTTAAGAAAATAACCTTCCAGGATATCTGATCCGGATTACCCATGTTTAATCATTATCATCGGGATTGTATCTTTCCGTTTCTATAAAAGATAACTCCGTGTCCTTATCTCCAAGATCTCTGGAACCAAAAATATCTCGATTTTTCCCGGATCCTTCTCCGTGTATTTAATGTGTTTTTCTCAGAGAATCTTCCTCCGTAGATCCAATCTCTTCATATCCTTTCTGCAAAAATTAATCCTGAGGGTCCTTTGTGCAAAATCACCAATTAACCCTAGGGTTTAGGCCCCCGCCTATAAATAGTCTCCTGGTACGTCCCCAGGATCATTCGCACCTCGTGCCCTCCACTTCTTCTTCTTCCTCTGAAAAAGAGCTCGAGAGCTCCATTTTCTTCCTCGCGCCGCTGCGGCCGGAGCTTCGCCCGCGTTCGTCGCAAGATGGTGAAGGAGAAGAGCCCGGCGACCAAGGCCGGAGGAACCGGGAAGAAGAAAAAGACCGGAGGTGCCTCCGATTCTGCAGCAGCTAAGTCCGGGAGAGGCATGATGCAAGTGAATTGGTGTAAGTCCGAGATGACTCAAGGCCGGCTTACGGAGATGGAAGACTCTGGGTTACTACCGAAGAATTTGTCTTGGCGTGCCCCTGGGAATGAGATCTGGCCTGAACCTGGGCCAGACGAGGTAATAATCTTCGAAGCCCACATCCTCCGCGGGTTTCTCCCTCCCGGGTCTCATTTCTTCCGCCGGCTTCTAAGGTATTATGGTCTTCATCTTCAAGACCTTCCCCCCAATTCCATACTCAATGTCAGCAACTTTGTCGTTCTCTGCGAGGACTATCTCCAAATAGCCGAACCTAGATCTTTTTCTTGAGTACTTCTACTGTAACAAACACCCGAATGTAGCTAGGAGTGAGTTGATCCACTGCGTTGGCGTCTTGTTTCAGAGGCGAAAATATATTGCCTATCCGGGTATCCCCCTAGCCAGTCATCTGAAACTCTGGCAGAAATATTTCTTTTACATCAAAAACACCTCTCCTGAAGGTGAACCAGTCCTTTCGGGTTATCATCCAGAGCGTCTTGTTTACACTAGTACTATGAACTCCTATGCCAAACATGCTGATAGAGTTAAAATCAAGACCCTTTCTCAAGCAGGTAATTTCCTTGATAGTTCATGGTCTAACTGGCTTAGAACCGACGAAGACATGGGTGGATTGGCATATCCAACCCCTTAGCATTAGGAACCGGCTATTCCATGAATACACCGGTTTGTCACATGCTATGCGATATTCTGAGTCTCTAGTTTCCAAGTCTGACATGGTGGGTGCTCTAAAAGATTTGGTTGGAATAAAGAGGCACAAGTTCTTTGATGTTGGCCTTGCTGCCTTTAGTGTTTCTAACCCGGCTCCTCCTGTAAGTCACATCTTTTTATAAGTAACTTTTCATTCTTTAAGACTATGCGCATGTTGACCCTAATTTTGTGCGGTTTACAGCCCACGGACCCCTTCCGGGTCACTACTCAAGAACCAGCTTCTCCTCCTGAAGATGATGAATCAGAGGAGCAAAGTGACGAAGAGGACGAGGTTTCTGAATTTGATTCCCTTGGTCACTTGCATAATTAGTTTGCTGATGCTAGTTACTCGCATGATGAACCGACTGATCAGGAGGGCGCCGGTTTAGATCAAGGTGGTGCAGGTGAGGAAGTGCCGGATGATCGCATTCCGGATCTCAACCCTACCACTCCCATTACTGGATCAAATGTGGTGATAGAAAAGGATTCTCCTATGACCAACAAGAGGGGCCGACAGGCTATTGCTAAGGTGCCTATTTCTACACTGTCCAAAAATCCTTTGAATCCGTCCTCACACGTGGAGAAAACGCAGGATGATGAAGATACCAGTAAGAGAAGGAGGACCCAGAGATCCGGGTCAAGGGAGATAGGGGTCAAGTGACTTACAAGCAGGTTTGCCCGAGAAAACTCCCTCTCGCCGGGTTTCGAAGGCTCGGGCTTCACCCACCCCTTCACATCCCTTGGCGGAGAAGATCCAGCCTGAGCTGAGTCATACCTTTCATACAGATTCTCCCAATTCTGGTTCATCCCATTTCAGTGGGGCCAATGATTTTTCCATTAACTCTGGGTATGTTAGCTCTACAACCTTTGGTTCATGACTACAAACATTCTGTTATGCAATCCTGTTTATAATTTTCATCTCACTGCAGGGCCCAAGCTGTGTTAAAGGTTAACCCAATCTCAGCTGCTGATGCTGCTTCAAATCTGGAAGAAAAGGTCTTTGGAGAAGAACAAGATAGCCGGCTAATCAATCGCCGGGTCATATCGATGATCTTGCACAAACCACTAAACTAGAGGTGAATCCGGTTGATAACACGCCGGATAATGATCCTCCGGTTGAAGATATGGTTGTTTATGACCCGGACGTAGTAATAACCGGCTCCCAAACTGCCAAGAATGTTGGAATCTCCACTATGCTTTCCAAAGTTACAGAAGATTTGAAGCCAACGCCAGAGGCAAGAACAGTTCCCTCCAACCTGAACATCGAAGGCCAGGATTTTGATACGCTGGCTCGAGAACTTTCTGAGAACCGGCACCGTGCACATGGGATCATAGAGTTTTTGAAGAAGAGATATGCGGTAACCTTGATAGATATAACCTGTAGCCCTGAATCTTCCTGTTTATATCTGTAAAATGAACTTGAAGATTTATCATTTAATTTTGAACTGAAATGTTGTAGCCCCCAAGGCCCGGTTTACAAATTTATTGTGAACCGAGACTTGTTCTGCTTTTATACTTAGCAATTTAAATTCAAACTGAATTAGTGTAGCCCCCAAGTGTCGGGTAGCACGCCTGCAGCTATTCGGGACTTAATCATATCTCGCAATCAAATTTATGAATCTGAAATAGTGTATCCCCCAAGTGCCGGGTTGCAAGCCTACAAATACTCGGGACTTGAAAATATTATCTTGAATAGGCTAGAAATTCTTGCAAGCTCCCAATCTTCCGGGTTATGTTTTAGAACCCGGAATTTCCTCAACTTATACCTTGAATTTGTTTATAACCTATGTTTTTATGTAACCAACAATTATACAGAGTCTTGAATCTTCCTCGCAAAAGGAAATTTCAGTCTGAAGAGCCTGCTAGCACAAGAGGCTCAGAAGACTGAAGAAGCAAGGACTCTGCAGCAAGACATGGAGAAGCAAGTTATAGAAGCGACCAAAACCTTGTCTGTTCTTAAGCAATATTTTGAGAACTGGAAAATACCCTTATTGAGAGGGCAGAAAATGCTGAAAAGGAGTTAGAGGAAACCCGGAGCAATTTTGCCAAGGTGAAGGACCTTCTAGGAGAGAAACTTGCAGTGTATTTGGTAAGTTTTCTCCATATGCATCATATTTTTGCCCTGCTTTCCAGTTCATGATCTCCTTTGCCTTGTTATAATAATCCGGTTTCTGAACAAAGTGTTCTTGTAATTGGCAGGCAGAATGCATGGTAATAACCTCCAGCTTTCTGACATGAAATTGAAGGCTCTATTCACCTTGACGCGGCAGCTATATGTTGGAGGATGGGAATGCATTAAGGCCGTCAGGATCTGGGACAACGCCCACAAGAGACTACATGAGATGCTTGTGGAACTAACTCAAGTTCCGCAATGGATAGAGGAACACAAAATTTCAGCCTGCCGCCCTGGAGCCATCAAGGTCATGTCCCTGGCCAAAGCATATCACCCGGATATGAATCTGGATCTCCTAGTTAGAGGTTTCCCAGAGTTTCGGGCAGACAGGACCAAGTATGAGAGAAAAGACTTTGCAAAGATTGAAAAGGAGTGCCGGTTCTAAGCTTGCGTTATTGCGAAAAAGTAAAGTTGAAGGAACTCTGTCCAGGTTATGCTTCCTCAGGTGAGTGCAAACCGGCTTTCTCTCCCCAAATTATAGCTGTTGGCCGCCAAGCTCCGCAAAAGAGCCAGATTTCGGTAGCCTCTTCATATGGTGCGCCTCAATCTATCACTCCTTTGGTTTCTGCTCCACCACGTCCCTTATATGAATCGGAGGATACCAATGATGCTTTGGCTCAGCTGGAGTGGAAGTACGTTTCCGTGGTTGAGCTTGAAGAGGCGGAAAACGTCCAAGTTGATGATGAGGATCACCCGGGAGCTCAAGACCCGGATTCTGACGCTGGGTTAGATGATCCCCAACAGAAGGGAAAGTCCGTTGCAGAATGAATACTTGGTTCATGCGATAATAATTCGACCCTTATGGGTTTGTAATAGGCTAGATAAACTGCTTTATTTCTAGCTCTATTTTTTGAAAGTGCGCATGTGCACTTATGCTACATTTGGTGTGTAATAACTCGGTTTTCTTGCTCAGCTATGCAAAAAAAATTCAGGGTTACCTCTCATTCTAAACTTTGCAACATATTTGATTTGTATTCGAAATTTTTCTTGATTTGGCTTTTCTTTGCTATCTAGCTCAGCCGGTTTATCGCATGACATATTCTAGTGTTTCTAACTCTAGCGAGTTTAGGGTCATAGTAACCCGGTTTTGCGGGTTATAACATGATTGACTCGCCTAGGTTAAATATCTAGGTCATTAAATTGCGTGTAACCACTGAATGGAAGACAAGTATAACCAATATAGTTTGGCGTACGCCAGATTCTTGAGATATAGACTGTGCTCTAGCATCAGCCCCCAAGTAATCAAATGAAAAACTTAACTCCGTGTAACAATGATAATTTTCTGGAACAAATCTTAATAACTTAGATTTGCCAAGTCTGTCCTTTATTGCAATTATAACATAGTGATTACAATGATCCTATGTATAATATGGTCTGAACTGGGCTATGTTCCATGGTCTTCCAGTTTCTTCCTCAGATGTTCGTGACTTATCAGCATCACCCATATCAATGAGGTAATATGATCCATTATGTAGTTTCTTGCTTACTACAAACGGTCCTTATCATGGTGGACTTAGATTGTGCATCCCATCCTTTTTATGGATCAGGCGTAACACTAAGTCCCCTTCCTGAGAACTTCGAGTTTTAACCCCGCGGCTATGATAGCGACGCAAGTCCTGCTCGTATATGGCTGACGTGAATGCTGCAAGGTCGCGTGCTTCTTCCAAAGCATCAAGCGAGTCTTGACGAGCTATCTCATTCCAGGTTTCCACATAAGCATCTACTCTTGGTGAATCATGACAAATATCACTTGGTAAAACTGCCTCAGCTCCGTAAACCAGAAAAACGGTGTGTAACCTATTGATCTGTTCAGGGTAGTTCTTATGCTCCATAAAACAACAGGTAACTCTTCAACCCAACAAACATCAGTCTTTTCTAATGGGACCTGGAGTCTAGGTTTGATACGTTCTAGCAGTTCTTGGTTAGCTCGTTCTGCTTGTCCATTAGACTGTGGATGTGCTACCGAAGCAAGTTTGTCCCATTGTCTGTTATAATGCTATGTGGGTAACCAAACCTGAAAATCAGTTTTTTCAAGAACTTACTGCTGTAACCGCGTCACATTTACTGATTGGTTCTGCTTCGACCCATTTTGTAAACTTTTTGAAAGGTCCCACCATGTCAAGCCCTCAGACTGCAAATGGCTAGGTTATAGGAATCATGCGCAGATCCGGAGCTGGCATATGATCCTGCCTTGTGTACCTCTGACACCCTTCACATACTCTCACGATTTGTTCTGCATCGGTGTTGGCAGTAAGATAGAAAAACCCATGTCTGAAAGCCTTATTGACCAAAGATCTAGAACTTGCATGATGACCACAATATCCTGAGTGGATTTTCTTCAAAATCTGACGCCCATCTTCCGGAGAAACACATCTCTGGAAAATTCCAGTCGCACTTCGCTTATATAACTCACCATTGATAACTATATACGACTTTGATCTTCTTATAACCTGACGAGCAATAACCTCGTTCTACGGGAGCTCACCCCTTGTAAGATACGCCAGATATGGTTCAGTCCACTCTAGGATTGTATGTAGAGCAGCTACCAATTCTGATTCAGGATCCAGATTTGCCAGGTCTTCCTCTGTTGGAACTTTAACTGACAGGCTATGAATTTCATCCAGAAAAACGTTGGGTGGAACTTGTTTTTTCTGAGAACCTAGACGAGACAGTGAGTCATCTTCTTCATTGAGACGTCGATCAATATGATCAACTTGATATCCTTCGAAATGTCTAGCCAGCTGGGTAACTGCTCGCCTATAAGCTGCCATAACTGGATCTTTGGAATCCCAGGTTCCTGTAACTTGTTGAGAAACAAGGTCTGAATCACCCAAACATCGAATCCGGGTTATACTCATTGATGCATGTAAAATGCATACATGAACTTTGCATGTTATTACTTGTTTTTCCTACATATTAGCAACTTATATTCATGTTTTATAATGATTTGGGGGATTTTCTAAACAATCCCCCTTCTTTTGGTTCTAACCCTGTTTTTCCAGAAAACGTACTTTTTAGTGTTTCAGACTTTCCAGGAGGTTCGGGACTCCAAAAAGGGCAAGGCCAAAGAGCACGGTTCAGAATTTTCGAGACGAAGACATGGGCCAAAGTAGAGGGCCAAAAGGCCAACCAGGTGGCAAAGAGGACCCTCCACGCGGCCAGATTCCTTGGCCGCGTGAGAGGCCCCCTTTTTGCCCCCGTGGCTCCGATGCCGTCGATCTTTCTTCTCCCGAGTGTCTCGTGACCTAAAAACGACTATATAAAGGGTCCCCTGGACTTTTCGAGGAGGAGGCGGCGCCGAGAGACGAAACCACGAAACAGAGAGACAGAAGGCTGCCGCCGGAGAAGATCGGAGGGGGGAAACGCCGCCGGGATCACCCCCGGAGGGCTCCACCCCCCTCCGGCGTGTTCATCATCAACATCTACAGCAATATCAGCTCCATCTCTCCACTGTAATCTCTTGGCAAACACGATGTATGATGCAATACTATATTTCCTAGATGTATTGTGTCTCCCCGTCTATGTTTGAGTAGTGAATTGTTCTTGGCAATGGTGAAATAGTTCGTTGATTGGTTGCATACAAGTTTGTTATCTTCTATGATCGTCTTTATGTACAATATATGAGTGCACACATATGTTGGGGAATGCATGTAAGGTGATTACCGGTAGCATAATGGAGTGGTGGTGACTTGGGAGTGACAGTAACCTGAGACCGAGCCACAAAGTTAAGTTATTGGGGGATATATATAGGGGACCTTAGAACGTAAGGCTATGGTGGGACTTTATGTCTTAATCAATCTTGTGCATTCATTTACTTGGCCACATGATCCATCATAAGGGGTTGTAGATCATTTACTTGACTATACCTATTCATGGCTCCTTCCTAGAAGAAACAACTAAGACTAAAACTTGTGCTTCACTAATTGTGACAACCACACGAACGAAACACCTATTGCTAGAACACTTGCTCCCTTGAGATAATTGAGATATTTGCTGCTTGCTACTTGTGAAACTTGCTTTAGAAACTTGCTCTAGGATTACTTGCATTTTAAACTTGCTTCACTAGTTACTAGACAAACCACACTCCACGTCACTTGCTTTTAATTAGTTAGTTTCTTTTAGTCAAACTTATTGCTTTGCATAAACAGCCATATAAGAGGGTTATAGGGCTTTAGAGAATAGATAGCTTACCTTCAGCTCCTCGTGAGTTCGACACTCAAATACTTATCGAAAGGTACTACAATTGATCTCCTGCACTTGGGAGTCATCAAGCACTTTTCTGGCGCCGTTGCCGGGGAGCGTTGTGCTAAGCTTTTATTCTTGTTTGCATTGCATACTAACATATAAACCTAAAACACAAAAAAAAGGAAGACAACCAAACAATTTTAGAACTGTATAATATCTACCTTGAATTAGGACATGAAGTGTTTGAGGAGAAATTGAAAAATTATTTGCACAACAATCATATTTGTGGTAGTACTAATTCTTTAAACACCTTTATTGCTAAGGAAAAGCTTGAGCTTGGGGAAGTTTGTCTTGATGAATATGATATTTTTAGTCCCCCTACTATTGAGGGTAAAAATGATATACTTGCTGATTCTATGGAAAGTTTTAAGCTTGGGGAAGTTGGTTTTGATGAGCATGATATTTCTAGTTCCCCAAGCTTGGAGGAGAAAATTCACTTTGATGATACTATGCCTCCTATATATGATGATTGCAATGAAAATTATGAATGTTTAACTCCCACTATCACTAATGAGGATTTTACTTATGTGGAGAGTAGTGATTCTTTTATGCATGTGGCTCATGATAAGAATGTTTTATGTGACATTCATATTGTTGAATCTATTCATGATGCTACTGAAAATTATTATGAGAGAGGGAAACATGGTTACACATATTTCAACAATATTAAGTTTCCCCTCTTTATGCTGAAAGTATTGAAGTTGCACTTGATCTACCTTTCTATGCTTGCTATTATGTGCTTCTTTTATTTGTTTCATTACAAAATGCAAATGCATAGGAAATGGGTTAGACTTAAAAATAAATAGTTTAATATTTTTTTTGGTGTGTTCCTTATGCTTTAATTTCCTATTCGGTTTGAGCACACATTTATGTCTTTACAACATGTAAAATGCCTTTACCTACTGTTATGTATCATTTAGTTTAATATTTTCATTTTATAAAAAATTGGGAAAGTAAATGAGAAGGATGAGTAATGGAGAAGTTGGGGTCGACCTTGAACATGTGTTGTTCATGCCAATGAAACCATTGCAAAGTCTCTATCATTAAAACTTTTTCCAAAGCTAAAAACAATAAAAATATTAGTTCACTACTGTAACATCACATTTATGTCTTATTTCTCATCTTAAATGGCAAGAATAATCTTATATGAGAGATAGGATTAAACAATAGTAATTAGCTGTCAAGAAAACAGATTCCTGAACTTCACTGCAAAAAATGTTTAAAACCACAGAAGTGGAATTTTGACCTGGTAATTTACGAAAGCAATATTTAGTTATCACTACATATTACATTAGTTTTAAGTTTTCTGATTGGATCAACATAAGTGCCTCTAAAAATTCACTCTTTACGGGCTGTTCAGTTTTTGGCAAATTATGTCTTTATTTTGCATTGCTCTCATTACTTGTGTTTTGTGTGGTTCTTTTGATCAAGGAGCAATGCACAACTGTAGTAACAGTAGTTAATATTTAGAATCAACTCATGATGTGTCTTTGCTGTACCTATGTGGATTTTATTTATGGAGGCACTAACCCCTCTAATCAAGTTTGATCTTGAGATTTGTGTAAGAAGAATTTTTCAGGAGAAAGAGTTGAGTGAGATGAACAAAGATCAAGAGGGACAACCAATCAAGCTTGGGCATGTACCCCTGGGCTCACCCTACATGTATCAAATAAGTACAAGAATCCAAGCTTGGGGATGCCGAGCCACCTCACTCCAACTATCATGATGTTAAGTAAGTAAAGCCTAGCTATATGGCTATAAAGAAAGCGCTTTACGGGAGGCAACCCGGTTGTTTTTGTTTGGGTTTTCCTAGTGTCCTCTTGCTGTCTCAAGAGATTAGTTTTTTTTGTTTTAATTCTGGAGTTTTCAATAAAGAGTCAAGTCAAACCCATTTGGACTTATAAGTTGCTTTCCTAGTGCATGAAATTTCTGTTTCAGCACGAGTCTGCTCACCGTATGATTTTACGTTTTTTATTGGTATGTCGGATTGAGCTAATTTTTTTAGTATGTTCTGAAACTTTTTGTACTCTGTAAGCACAAAAATTGGCTTAATTTTTTGACGAGTCTAGCTTAGGGAAAAACATTCATTTTGCTGCTGCTGCTTTTCTGGACATATTCTGCCTTCTTTTGTTTTATGCACTCTTTGGGCTTGGGAATCGAATTTCCATGATTCTTTCAAGCAAGAGAGTGAACATACAACATAATGAACCTTATTGTCTATCTATTGGAGCATTTGATTTGGAGTTTTGCACAGCAAGCATGTGATTTGTTTGTCCTTGCTAATCTCACCCCACAGAAAAAGAATGGGAGAAACATGTTTTGTGAAGTTTTTTCACAGAGAATAGAGGAACTGC